>OY728153.1:1746660546-1747860546 GCA_963277665.1 Viscum album
ATCATGGTTTCTTGGGTTAGGAAACATGCTTAGAGATAATCGTGCACCAAAACATAAACCCTATAACATCCCAGTTCTGGAAGCCACCTCGACGTGAACTTGGATCATCAATCTCCAACATCTGCCCACTGCTGGTATTTATAATGAGGGTTTGGATGCTTAATTTTATGCTTTGTAGGATTAAAAACCCACTCTCACGGTTTCTTGGGTTAGGACACATGGTTAGAGATAATCGTGCACCAAAACATAAACCCTATAACATCCCAGTTCCAGAAGCCACCCAGAGGCGCCCCATACCAGGTTGGTCACATGAACTCAAGAGCATTTCCCTAAACACCAGAGGATGTCGACTAGCAGTGAGGGCCTTGGGAGTGATAGTGGGGAAACTATGCCCTCATTGGAAGAGTACACAGAGAAATTAAACAATACATACAACAGGGAGAGCAGTAAATATCCAAAAACAATAAGCATAGGAAGACTGGAATAATAAACAACTAGAGCACACACACACACACATATATATATATATATATGAAATGATGCATGATACATATGTCTTAGAAGGCAGCCAAACAAGTCACAATGCTAGAAATACAAACAGTGCTAAACCAAATTACAAAAATAAAGATAAAAAGCTCCTCAGCATCGCAAGACATATCTTGGTCCCATGCTCTTCAGTCCCACAGCAAGTCAAGTACCTGAAGTATAAGGGCACTTTTCCTTAACAATACATGCAACAATATATTAAGTTTGGGCCCAAAAGCCTGACCCAAATAGGCTGTGAGACTAAATACTAGTAGGTAACCACCTGAATATCTATGCCTAATAGTCAATGAATATATGGCAGGTAAAAGTACAGAAAGTAGTAAATAAGAAAGTACTAAATAGTAAACAATCCACAGTCTCAAATCAAGAAATAGTGAAACAATAGTTAAACCTCAAATAAGAAACCCTCTAGGAAGTTCTCATAGCCATCCCCTCTGGTCCTACATAACAAGTTCAGACAACCCTCTAGGAAGTGCACTCAACCTAACCCCTCTGGTTCAGTCATAAGAATATAATAACACTCTCTGAGGAAGCACTCACAGTCCATTCCCCTTATAGTCAAAGGTAAAGCAAGACTCTATGAGAATCTCACACAGTCCATTCCCTATATAGTCTAGGGTAGTAAAGGACTCTCTCAGAAATCTCACATGGTCAATTTCCCTTATATCCCCAAGGTCTAGGACCCTCTGAGGAAGCTCACTCGGTCAATTCCCCTTATAGCCCAGGCCGTACAATTCAAACAAAGACTCTCTGAGGAAGGTCATGTGGTCAATCCCTTTATAGTCTAAAGCAATCAAGGACTCTCTGAGGAAGATCACTCAATAAATTCCCCTTATATCCCCAAGTTCTTCTAGGCTCTCTGAGGATACTCACTTGGCCAATCCCCCTTATAGCCAAAAGTGCTCAAAGACTCTCTGGGGAAGCTCACTCGGTCAATTCCCCTTATAGTCTACTACACCAGGTTCTCATGGCCCTGTCTAGGTCAATGAGCATAGAAGTGTAATATGGCCTAAGGAAACCTAATGTACTACTTTTCTAACCAGTCTATAGCATAATAATCATGACAAAATATAAACTCTCCATCCTACAACAATAGGCATGAGAAACATGCAAGGCAGCCAAATTGGCTAAACATGACCAAATGGTTGCAAACAAAACATGTAAGGTAAAACATCCAAAGAATAGCAATCATCCCTATTCATATCCAAATTACCTCTACATAATCATACCAGCATGGCAGACAATCAACAGAGGTAAAACAGTAAATACACAATACCTCGTTCAAGGGTATTGGTGGAATTTTCACATAATACTCAAAGACTTCGAACAGAAAAGAGCAAAACACCTACCTCGAGATTAGGAGATCTCTATATGTGGAAATTGAAACTTAAATCTTATTGGAACACTGTAGATATAAGAAAACATCTAAAATGTTCAACCCACGATAACTTGGAAAAGAAGAGAAATCATGAAACGAGGTTCCAACAGAAGAGAGAACTCACCAATCTGATTATAATGGAACCGAAAATGTTTGATTTGGAGGACAGACGGAGGCTCAAGGGCTCGTCAAAGATCCATAGTTGTATAGGCTATCTCGAAAAAAATGAAACCTAGAAGGAGGGTGCTTTGTCTGTCAGATGCGACCCTGGTGCATTTAATGAAACAACAACAAAATACATGGCATGTACTTTTGGCATACATGACGTGTACTTGCTGTTTCCATAATCTACATTAGGAAGCTTCCAATTCACTCCCACACGGCCATGTGTGTGGCTACTACATGACCATCACACAGCCTACTATGGCAAGAAAGTATACGACATGTAATAATAAAGTACACGGCGTGTACTTAAGAAAATTTTCAGAATTTACTTTTTCCACATAAACGACCAAAAAAGGAATAAAATGCCTGAAAAGAAGATCCGGGTTCTTGTAAACCTCACCCTTAAAGAAATTCTTCCCCGAATTTCCCTAGCACGGTGTAAAAGAAGAAACCTCGAACAGCTCTGGCAACTGAGCTCGTACATCGGCCTCCCTCTCCCAAGTCTCGTCCTTCATCCACCCGTGCTGCCATAGCACTCGTACCAGAGGAACAAACCTGCCACGAAGAACATTTGTAATGTGATCGAAAATCCAAATAGGATGCTTCTTAAAGGATGCATCCACTTCCAACTCAACCTCCTCAGGTTGGAAAGCATGAGACATGTCTAAAAAGTAACGTCGAAGCTAAAAAACGTGGAAGACATCATGGATAGCTCAGTACCTCTGAGGTAACTACATCCGATATGAAACCGGCCCAACTCTGCCCAACACCTCAAATGTCCCAACGTACCTGTGTGAAAGCTTACCATGTCTCCTAATCCTCTTGTGTCCCAACCTCGTTGTGACACATATGAAAACCTAATCCCCGACCTCGAACTCGAGAGGTCATCTCCGCAAATCAGCATAAGACTTCTGATGAGACTGTGCAGTAGCCATCCTCTTCTAAATCAACTCTCTCTACTCTGTGTTCTCTTGAATAAGATGAGGTCCCAGCAAAGCTGCCTCTCCTGCCTCTAGCCTACATAAGGGTGATCGACAAGATCTACCGTACAAATCCTCATAAGGTTCCATTTGAATATTTTCTTGAAAACTATTATTGTAGGAAAACTCCACAATAGGTATATGATTCTCCCAAGATCCCCCAAAATCTAGAATTCATGCTCGAAGCATATCCTCAAGCACCTAAATCTTATGCACGGACTGTAAATCTATCTGGGGGTGATTATCTATACTCAAAAGTACCTGTATACCCAAATCCTTCTAAATCCCTTGCCAAACCTGAGAAGTAAAAAGTGCATCCATATCTGAAAAAATGGAGTGTGGAACTCCATGAAGACGTAAAATCTCATGGATGTAAAATCGTCCCAGATCATCTACACTGAAGGTCTCGTTGATCAGCAATAAGTGGGAAACCTTATTGAGTCTATCAATGACAACCCAAACTACGTTATTCCCTCGAGGAGAACTCGACAAAACAGTCATGAAATCCATCGCGACATCATTCCACTTCCACTCAGAAATGGGTAGTTGCTGCAAAAGCCCTGCTGGTTGCTGATGCCCCACCTTTACCTACTGAAAAGTGGAATACCTCATGATGAAACCAGAAACATCCCTCTTCATACCTGACCACCAATACTGATGGTGTAGATCATGATACATCTAGGTGATGCTAGGATGAACTGCCCAAACTGAGGAATGAAAATCCTGCATCAGATCCTCGCGTAAATCTGCTGACACCAATATGAATCCATGGAAATGCAAGATCTCATCCTCTACTATGGTCCATCCAAGAATAGGGTCCTATTCTGACACACTGTCCCTTAGGACTAGGCCTTCAGAATCTGATAGCTGCCTCATTCGAACCTGATCAAGAAGAGTAGAGGGAAAAACTACAGAAGAAAGAAACATCGGCCCCTGTCTGTTGTGCACGTACAATTGCATCTCAGAGAACAGATCCATAAGCTTCCACTCACTACTGACCTCTTGAACTTCTTGTATCTTGTTCCTCCTACTCAACGCATCAGCCACCGCGTTTCCCTTCCCAGGCGTATATGCAAGATCAAAGTCAAAGGACTGTAGGAAATCAACTCACATGTGCTATCTCAAATTCAAGTAACGCTGAGTGAAGGTGTACTTGAGACTCTTGTGGTCAGTGAAAACCACAAAGTGTTCTCCCATATGATAATGTATCCAAAAACGTAAGGCATGAACAACAGGTGCCAACTCCAAATAGTGCATCAGGTAATTCCTCTCATGTGGCCTCAACTGCCGAGACCCGTACACAACGACTCCATCTCCCTACATAAGAACATCTCCCAGCCTGATACCTGATGCATCACAGTAAAGAGTATATATTTTTCCCAGCTCTGGAAAGACTAGTATCAGTGCTGAATTCAACCTCCCTTTCAGCTCTTGAAAGGATGACTCATAAGATTTGGACCACATAAACTTCACACCGTTCATGGTTAGACCTATAAGTGGTGCTGCTAAGTGTGAAAAGTTCTATATGAAATCTCTGTAGTATCCAGCAAGCCCTAAAAAACTCCAAACCTAAAAGATATTCTTTGGCTGCTCCCAGGAAACTATAACTCTCACTTTCTCTAGGTCTACTGATACACCTATCTCTGAGATAACATGACCTAGGAAGTGAATCTGATCCATCCCAAAGTGGCACTTTGAGATCTTATCATATAATTGATTCTCCCTCAGTGTACTCAAAATGATCTCAAGATGGGTTTCATGGTCGTGTTGAGTGTGAGAGTACACCAAGATATCGTCCATGAAGACCAACACAATGGAATCCAAGTATGGATGGAACACTCGTTTCATCAGTGCCATGAAAACTGCAGGTGAGTTCGTGAGACCGAACGACATAACCAAATACTCGTATAGACCATGCCTGTTCCTGAAGGCTGTAAGAGGTATATATGATGTTCTAACATGCGATTGACGATAACCGGGCCTCAAGTCAATCTTTGAGAACACCTGGGTTCCTCGAAGATGATCAAAGAGATCATCAATCTTGGGAAAGGGATATCAGTTCTTGACCGTCAACTGGTTCAACTTCTGATAGTCCACACAAAGCCTGAGGGTGCCGTATGCCTTCTTCGCAAACAGGATAGATGAACCCCAAGGAGAAGTACTGGGTCGGATGAAACCCTTGTCCTACAACTCCTATAACTATTTCTTGTGCGTCTGCAACTTAGGTCTAGCTATCGTATATGTAGGAATAGACACCGGTTCCGCTCTTGGAACAAGCTCGATCGATAATTATACCTCACACTCTGGATGAAAACATGAAAAGTTCTCTGGAAACACATCTCTAAAATGATTCACCACAATGGGAAATTCCAACTATGAAGTCCCCTGGTCATCAAGATAAAGACTAGAAATCTGGGCTGTAACTCCTCCCAACCCATGATGCTCTGGACCTGCTCTGCTCTCCTGGACATCCCATTCGCCCCTATGAAAAATGGATTCACCCTTAGGTGATACGAAACTCACCCTACGCCAATAACAATCAACGAAAACCTGGAAGGGAACTAGAAATCCATTCTAAGAATGAAATCATAGCCTGTCATATCTATGACATAGAGGTCCCATAAAAAGTGACACCCAGCATCTTGTAGAGGGCACTCCTTGCACTGACATACAATAGCCATTATAGTCCCCAATAGAGTGTATAACATCAAGATACCAGTAGAGGAAAAGATGCAGATCCCAAGGATCTCCATGACAGCAACAAATATAAATCTATTGGAATACCTTGTATCGAAAAGGGTAGAGGCTAAAACTAAGGCTACTAAGATCGTACCTCGAACTGTGGAGGGTCTGGGATCCTGCTCCTACTGGTTCTACTCCACCGCAAAAGTGTGGCCTATGCCGTGACCCGGCGACCCTTCATGACCACTCTGAGCTGATTCACCCTGATGTCACTGAATAACCAGGGACTAACTACCATGACGATGACCTCCACCTCAGCCCGAATGGCTGGAAGAACTCCAGTTCCCAGACTGGTGAGAAACTGGTGGCACTACTCCTGAACGAGGAGTCATAGAAGAACCCCTATCACCAGATGAGGGTGAGAAGAACTGAAAAAAAGTGATAAAGGTGACCCATCTTGCTGCAAGATTGGCACTCCACTGGGTCTCTTGGGAAACATGGCCTCATATGACCGCTTCTTCCACACTGGTAGCACACTACCGGACTACCGGAAGATGCATCCCACATGCTCTGATCTCCTCGTGCAGCCTCCCTGCGGTGCTTCCTGCTATCAGCTGGCGGAGCACTAACTCTGGATGCCGAACCACCCTGGTTCACAGCTCCAGAATCCCTCAGATTGCGCTATGTGATCAGCCCCTGGTTGACGATAGAAGATATCAAAGTCAACCTGAATATGTTCACCTTTGACCAGATGTTGTGCCTCAGACCATCCTCAAACTTCCATGCAAGGAACAACTCATCGCCTCCTAGAATAGGCGTGAAACACTGCAGCTCTGTGAAGCGAGAGGAATACTTCATAATAGTAAGAGTACCCTACTCCAGAATCATGAACACTCGGATCGATCATCACTCATGGTCTTCAGATAGAATTAACCATAGGAGATGTGGAAATACTCATCCCAAACCATATTCTGCTAGCGGCCCGCCTGTGAGATCACATCCCACCACCTCTTGGCGGAGTCTCAGAGCATGTATGTAGAAAGCTTCACCATATTCTCTGGAGGTATCTCAAAATGCATGAAAATATTCAGAGTGGCCTCTATCCATGACTCTACAGCCTGGGGTCCTCCATCTCCTGAGAAAATGGGATTTTGCTACTGCTGCTAGAAGACCTGCATCAAATTAACCATCGACAGGGCAGGAGGAAGTGCTCCCTGAAAGGTCTGCAGCATCATCAGAAATCCCTCCCTGAACTATGCATCAAAACCTATATCAGGTACTACGGCTTGTTCCAAGGCTGGCACAATGGGAGGATCTACAGGTAGTCCCAGATCAACCATGTCCGGTTTCTGATCACCATATGGAAACTAGCACAAAACTGGAGGACATCTCAGTGACATGACTCTGCAAGGTCAAGAACACCACTTAGATCAAGATTATCAACGTCTTAAAACAAGGAGTGTAAGAAGGGAATAAGAGAAATAAATCATTCAATTTTCACAACCATGACTACACGGTGTGTACATTTCCTACATGGAATGTTCCCTGAAGTCATTTACATAGGTGTGTACTCATGCATAAACTAGTTGTGTAACACCCCAAACACATGGCGTGTAGTATTGACACACGGTGTGTACTTGAATCCTCTTTCCCTACCTGAGTCCTTCTACATAGTTAATCCACATGGCTCTCCTAAGGCAAGACTACATGGAATGTACAATTCCTACACGGTGTGTACTAGACAAGCTTCACCTGGCCCGTGTTGTTAGTGACATGGCCTAACACACGACTCAAACTACACGACATGTTTCAGATGGACACAACGTGTATGAGAAGGGATAACACCGACCCGTGTTGTTTGTGACACAGCTGGGTACCTAGGTTAGACTACAAGACGTGTTCAAGGCAGACATGATGTATATGAGAAAGGATAAAACCCACCCGTGTTTTTCGTGACACGGACTGGTACTTAGGTTGACACTACACGGCGTGTTCGATAGGTACACGGAATGTTCCCACCAAACTTTCCCCATCCTGTGTCTCTTCTGACATGGCCTATGATACAGTCAGAGATTACACGGCGTGTACATATAGTAAATGGCGTGTACTTAAGAAAAATAGTTTCTTCCTGAACAGAAGAACACACAGTGTTTACATAACATTAAACGGTGTGTATTTTGTGTTTTTCTAGACAGTAAGCATCAAAAACTACTCTGGAACCTAGAAAACACTAAAACGGTCATTTAAAGAGCCAAATTCCAATCCATGAGGGCCCATACTCCCCGCAAATCAAAGTTTGGCATCTTATAAACATTATAACATGGAAAACAAGGCAATGATCCACCAGATTCAGGTCCATGAGGGCCCATAACACCTCAAGAACCAATGTTTAGCATTCATCCAACAAAACCACTACACAAACAATACCCTATAAAATAGTAGGTATTTCTATCATGAAAACTATCACAACAACATGAATATTTTACAAATAACCTATCACATCAACATGCAATCACTAATGCATCCTAGATTTCATGCCAAAAATGCATGACATGTGATTTCTATAAAGTTCATATATGGTGCATGATATGGAATACCCTCATCCTATAAGGTTGTAATAGAAATTGAACCTCAATAATATCAACAACAACAACACAAATCATGTGAATCACTCAAGGTGAAATCAAATCAACTGTAATAACTGTAAAACCTGAAAAATTGCAATTAACGCGGTAGATTGGCTTTTCTTTGTACACATGTTAGCTACTCCCGGGAACAGCTTGTTTCCAAGTACCTATTCCGTCCAATCCCTAGATAAAGGCTCCAAACATTAAATCAATAGAAAAGAATTCCTCTGATACCACTTTTTAACGTCCCGGTTTCAGAAGCCACCCAGAGGCGCCCCATACCCAGTTGGTCACATGGCCTCAAGTGTATTTCCCCGAATTCCAGAGGCTTCTGACTAGCAGTGAGGTCCTTGGGTGTGATACTAGGGAAACTATGCCCTCATTGGAAGATTACACAGCAAAACTAAACAATACATATGATAGAAGAAGAAGTAAATATCAAAAAACAGTAAGCAGTAGAAGACTAGAATAATAAACACCTGGAGCGCACACACACACACACACATATATATGAAATGATTCATGATACATATGTCTAGGAAAGCATCCAAAAAAGTAACAATGATGGAAATACAAACAGTGCTAAACCAAAGTACATAAAGAAATATAAACATCTCCTCAGCATCGCAAGCCATATTTTGGACCCATGATCTCCATCCCCACAGCAAGGCATGTACCTAAAGTAGAAGGGTGATTTACTTTATCTATACTAGCAACAATATAATCTGTTTGGACACAAAAGAATGACCCAAACAAAGTGTGAGACTAAATCCCAGTAGGAAACCACCTGAAGATCTGTACCTAACAGTCAGTGAATATATGGAAGGTAAAATTATAGATAGTAGTAAACAATAAATTACTAAACAGTAAAAAATCCATAGTTCCAAATCAAGTAATAGTGAAACAGCAACCAAAACTCAAACAGGAAACCCTCTAGGAAGTTCTCACAGCCATCCCCTCTGGTCCTACATAAGAATTACAGACAACCCTATGGGCAGTTCACTTAGGCTAACCCCTCTGGTTTAGTCATAAGAATATAATAAGACTCTCTGAGGAAGTGCTCACAATACAGTCCCCTTATAGTCAATGGTAAAGCAAGACTCTCTGAGGAAGGTCACACAGTTCATTCCCCGCATAGTCTAGGGTAGTCAAGGACTCTCTGTGGAAGCTCACATGGTCAATTCCCCTTGTAGCCCCAAGGACTAGGACTCTCTAAGGAAGCTCACTCAGTCAATTCCTCTTATAGCCCATGTCGTACAATTCAAACAAAGACTCTCTAAGGAAGCTCATGCGGTCAATCCCCTTATAGTCTAAAGAAATCAAGGAATCTTTGAGGAAGCTCACTCGGTAAATCCCCCTTATATCCTCAAGTGGTTTTAGGTTCTCTGAGGATGCTCACTCAGTTAATCCCCCATATACCCAAAAGTGCTCAAAGACTCTCTGGGGAAGCTCACTCGGTCAAATCCCCTTATAGTGTACTACATAAGGTTCTCACGGCCCTGTGTAGTTCAACAAGCATAGCAGTGTAATATGGCCAAAGTAAATCTAAAAAACTAATTGGCTAACCAGTCAACAACATAACAAGCATGACAGAATACAAACTCTCCATCCTACAACAACAGTCATGGAAAACAGGCAAGGTAGCGAAACTGGCTAAACAAGACCAAATGGTCGAAAATAGAACATGCAAGGTAAAAACATCCAATGCATATCAATCATCCTTATTCATATCCTAATAACCTCCAAAAAGGCATACCAGCATGGAAGACAATCAACAGGGGTAAAATGGTAAACATGCAATACACTGTTCAAGGGTATCAGTGGAATTTGCACATAATACTCAAAGACATCAGATAGAAAGACAAAAACCACCTACATCAGGGTTAAGAGATCCTTATAAGTGATCCTTGAAGCTTGAATCTCTTTAGAATGCCGTAGATCTAAGAAAACTTCTAAAAAATTCAAGCCATGATAACTTGGAACAGAAGATAAATCATGAAACTACGTTCTAGAAGAAGAGAGAACTCACTGATGTGATTACAATGCAACCGACGATGTTTGATTCAGAGGACAGATAGAGGCTCAGGGGCTCGTCGAAGATCTGGGTTGTATGGGCTCTCTTGGACGAACGAGACCTTGAAGGAGGGTGTTATTTCCATCAGACGTGACCCCGAAGCATTTAATGAAAAAAAAACAAAATACATGGCATGTACTTTTGGAGTACACGACGTGTACTTTCTATTTCCATACTCCACATTAAGAGGCCTCTAAGTGACTCCAACACGGTCGTGTGTGTTGCTACTACATGGCCAGAACACGGCCTACTGCGGCAAGCAAGTACACAACGTGTACATAGAAAATTTATAGAATTTCCTTTTTCCTAAAAAATGACCAGAAAAGGAAAAACATACTTGAAAATAAGATTCAGGTTCTTACAAACCACTACTGTTATTTTAGAGAGTGTCAGATGGTTAGGCCACAGGGTTAGAAAAACCATGTTCTAACTGTGTTCTCTCTCCTAGGATATTTGATAGGGTTGAACAGCTTAGACACATGGTTTGGAGACCATGTGCCTATCATGATCTACCCAATTTCCTAATATTAAAATTTTGTTGGGAGGATATATGTTTTTACTTAACCATGTTCCCCTAAGAACATCATATCAAGGAGAAATAATTCTTGGGTGAACACTCATGGTATTCCCCAACCGTGTACCATCCATGAAAAGCCCCAAAATATAATTTTTTCTTGAAAATATATAGTCACAATAGAAAAAACATTTCAAAAAGGGATGATCCAAAAAAAATGGTTGTAAGTAACAGAAATTTGGTAACAAGATTTTATAATGCCTCCCCATAAAACTATGTGGCTCGGGAAAGTGGGAAGGGCATGGTTGGAGCACAGTCTTTAACAACATCCCTAATTTTATGAATAAAACTCGAAAAAAACAAAAAAAAGGCCCAAAAAAGGATAATAAAAACAAATGTTTAGAAGTATCTATAATTTGGTTATGATATTTCACACCTATTTGGCCTAGGAACTTCAATTTCAAGGGAGCTTCCCTAGAAAAAACATATCTCCAACCTAATTATTGTCTCTTTATTATGTTTTCTTCTTAATCATAATAACCCTAATATATTGTCACCATAATAATATGATGAATTAATTATCATAATATTATATAGTTATTTATATGTTAGTGTTACAACATTTAGTTATTCATTTCAATATAGATGAAAAAATAAATAAATTTCAATCATTTGTGTTCCTGAAATATATCATCCACGAAGAATTATTTTTTTCATTTTTAATTTATTTTTTCATTACTAATTCAAACATATTCAAATATGGTTTGAAATCATAGAAACATAAACCTAATATAATTTTCTTTATGTTTTAATGAAAATATTTTGAAATAAACACCTCCTTAACCATACTCACTAATCGAGTTAAAGCGTGTTCATGTTTTGGGTTGGTTTAACCACCAACCAGATCAATGATCTAAAAAACCATTATGGAGGAATATGGAAACATGAAAACTAATTTTATTATAATATAATAACAATAACATGATTATTATATGGTTATGGAAATATAATTTTCAGAATTTCACTTATTATTAAATTATATTTGTCATTACCTAAAAAACATTGAATGAAGCAACACCAATTCAATTTTAACACAACGTAACTAGAACAATTATGGAATGATATAACATCCTTTTAGAAAATTAATATATATATATATTAATTTATATTAAATGATATATTAATGATGAACTAGTTTTCAAAAGATGGGTAACAACATCAATATTATTAAACATGCACAAAATAGTTAAAGTTATAAAAAATTGATGGTCAAAATACACTATAATTAATTAAAGTAATCATTATAAAGAAAATAAATTGGGATTCAAAAATGGATATTCATAGGATTAAGTTTATGAAAAATTATATTAATTTAGTTTTCTTTTTTAGCTGAGGTTAGAGTTTGATTAACCCTGTAGGGAAACAAGGTAAAAGGTTTTTCTCAATTTACCTTCATTGATACATTGTTTGAATTTCAAAACTATTTTTATTGAATTTATGTTTATTATTACTAAATGATATATTATACCATTAACTAATTCATCATTAATGATATTATAATTTCAATTTCAGATTCATTCTCTTTCAAAGGTTTTGATTTAAATTTTACTCATGCATTAATTATTTATTTCCAACTTCCTTCTAAATACCACAATCTCTCAAATGTGACAATATATTAAAGAAATTTGTATTATCATTAATTATAATTACTATATCACTTTATTATACTATGAATATATTTGGTAAACATCAATTTCTCTTCCACTCTTTTTAAATTGCATGTTTCAATTTTTTTAGTGATGTGTATTTTCAACAAGGTTATTTCAAAATGTTAAAATGATTTTCTTATAATTTCAAAATTAATGGTCATATAATCCACTAAAAATATTATTTAGGAAACTTTATGTATTTAAATGTTTCCATTTTTAATGATTATTTTTAAATTTAATTTTTTTAATGTATTTTCACAACTCATTTTTAAAAAAATTACCTTTTTATATCACCATTATTAAGGATTCTTTTAAATGTATTGGTTTTAAAAGTATTTTCACTTATCCTTTTTGAAACCATTATGTATTTATATGAAAATTTTAATTGAAAATATTTATAATAATGTTTTCATAAGTTACCACATTCCCTTTAGAAAATATATATTTTGAAAGTAATTTTCACTTCAATGTTTTAAAATGATTTTTGATTTTTTTGTATTTTCACTTATATTTACCATTGTAGGTTTATCATTCATTAAGAGATGTTTTTATAACACTTTATATGTTAATATTATATGATTTATTTCTAAAAAATAGTTTTCTAAAATTTAATGGTTTCATATGTTCATGTTATGTGATGTTTTTTAATTTCTTAAGAAACCCAACATTTTTCTATGTATTATTTATTGTATTACAAATGTTTGATTTTTATATCACACACATTTGTATGAATAATTAGTGGTGGGATACTATATAACCATTTTATGATTTGTTCAAGTATTTATATCTCATGAGAAAAGGATATAAAATTTCTTAACTATTTTGTTCATAATATGATGATTGAATTTTTTTCCCATTATAAAGTGTAGGATTTTTTTGGTTCACAAGATGAAGAGTGGGAATTCTGTTTGTTCACAATATGAAAATTGGGAATTTTATTTATTCCCAATATGAAGCATGCGATTTTTCTTCTTCACAATATAAAGCATGGTAAATTTCTTATTGACTATATGAAGTGTGGGAATTTTTTGTTCATAATATAAAGTATTGATGTTTTTTTTGTACCAAACATAAAGTATGATAATTTTTTTATGCATAATGATATAATTTCTATATGGTTATATTTTTTCCCAAATTCATTTTCATATGAAATGATACATTTATATAAAACTATGATTACACTCCTTGACCAATGTTTATTGTCTCAAGATTCTATGAACTTTTTCCATGGTATATATATTTTTTATTTCAGATTACATGTCCTATCATGATTTATGGAAAACTAATATTGTCCCATGTTATTTTAAATAATAAATTACTCCAATACCATTGTTTTATCATTTTATTAGGATACTACCATTGATAACATTTTGATAGGTTTTACCGTATTAAGGGTTTGTGCTCACATATGTCTTCTGTTTTTTTGTTCATGTTACAAAGATACGAGTAATTTGTGGTAAGTATAGAAGGGGGTTTAGAAGTGTTTGATTATATAGATAATGTTGAGGATTAATATGTTTGTGTAGCTAATCTACAAGAATATAATACTTTTATTCTTTAGGTTATGATACTATTTGTGAGATGTATTATTTAAATCATGATATTAATGTATTATTTATGTTAAGTTTATTTTTAGTTACTATATTTATTATCATATAATGGTTTACTTGTTATAGAGATTAGTTTAGAGAAAATTAGTGAAACACATAGGAATAATTCTAAGGGATAAGAATATATTATAAGATCCTAGTTTTTTTATGGTACAAATTATTTTGTATATTATTGAAGTCTTACTTACAACATTATTTTTGGATTATACCCTAAGATGGGCGGTGGGCCATTCTGGTTGTTTGGGAATAGAAGAGGGCATATGGCTATAACTTGGTTTCTTTCCAGTTACACACCATGAAATTAGAATACACTATGAGTTTTCAATTACACGACGTGTAATGGTGTAGTTAGGATCTTTTACCTCATGTAGAGGGGTTTTCTAAGGATGAAGACCCAAAGACTTACATGACGTGTAAGATATTTACACATCATGTAAATACATGGGATATTTTTAAAATTTTATATAGTGGCCTCTATTTTTAGATAGAATACCTCACCTCCCTTTTCATGTATATGAGCACCTAAGAAAGAAAAGAGGTAGCCTTTTCTCCCATGTGCAGATCCATACTACATTTCTTTCACAAGAATTCTCATTAGATCTGAGCCAGTAAGATATCAATTCCTTAGTAGTCATTATTAATTCTTCTAGACATCATATTCTCTATTTAGGTGCAAACTAATATGCTCTAATTTCTTGTTCTTCCTCAATTATTAATTTTTCTTCAACTCTGATTCGAATTGAAATTTGATATTGGGTGAGCACTCCGCTACCGAGCTATGGTAGGTGGTATATACTTTTCCCATTGGTTTTGGAGCTTTATATACGTAGTTTCAATTATGCCACCCAACATAATTTCTTGTGAGAACCAAAAATTGAAATGATAAATTGGATTAATGGAATTGGAACTTGTTATAGATTCCTTTTATCATCCATGATATTTTTTTGAGGTTTTTCACCCAACCAAAGTCAACCCATGGGGTACTCCATGTGTTCACATTTGTTTTTCACTTTGTTAAACCACCCAAGGCGTGTGTTCTTGAGACTTCCTAGTAAGAGGAAGCCTATATATAAATTAAATGAATTAATTTTCTTATTAGGATATGTTCTCATCCTTTTCCAATGATTCATTATTAAATGGTTTATTTTGAACTTTAATTGCCTAATGGTTTAATTAAAAAATGTAAAAATGAGTGGGTAAACTCATGTGACATGTTTAAATATGTATTAGGAATAATTAATGAGTATAATCATTGGTTTTATTTGAATGTGAATGGTTATATGAGTTGGTAGACTCATATGGTATGAAAAAACTTATCGTATGAATTTTGAATGAATTAATAGATGCCATGGATGATGATCCTTAGATCGTGAATGCAGTAGTGGATTCCTTTTATTGAGTATGATCCTTGGGTATTGATTCAATGGGATGCCTTGAACCTTTCTACCCCTTGGGTATAAATTTCATGGACTCGTATAGGATATGATTAGTGTGACATTCTCATAGGACCCCAACTGGTTGCTAACCAAGTTTCCACCGATATTCTCATGGGAATTTATGGGAATTACTAATTCTTATAGACATTTGATCCAATCCTTCATGGGTTGATACTGGGATTATATGTAATGATCATGGTAAATTTTTATATTCTTGGTTATATGAAGGAGCCATGGTTGTGATGACACTTCTAGTTATATGATAAGGTCATGGTGGACATGTTATGTGTGGATGTACGGTGAGACCATGTTGGAAACATCTAATTCTTTTGTAGCTGCCTTATATAGTAGCTGAACTTATTTTTTCATAGATCCTTGAGAGGCTATTTAGTATCACTTTCTTAGTAGTATATATACCATGAGAAATTTACATTTCTTTACTACTAACCTACTTTACATACACACTACATAGCTGAATATATTGTAAAACTTGAAACTATATTGAACCATGGGTGGTTGCCTATAGGGATTTTATTTCACAACCTGTTCGAGCCACTAATGGGTATCTGAACAGATTATTTGAATGCAGGTATAAATATGGGGAAACACCCATAACCCGAGATTTGATTTTGTACCATGCTTAGGATCAGGGGATCACTAGACTAAGATAATGCTCATGATGTTATTTAGATATAGTAATTTTTGGTCTTTTTTGGGTTTTGGATACCTTTATTGTACTGTACATCTTTTTACTTGTTTTTTATTCTTTCTAGATACATATATCATCATCAATTTATATGATCTTCATTTTTTTATTATTACCTATTCCTGATACATATCTTTTTCCTTCATGTTTAACTAATTTTGTTGTTAATATGATACTAGTATTCTATTGTGTTACACTATTGTAAGAGGAAATAGTATCCCCAAAGACACACAGTAGAATCTGCTACTAGTCAGCAACCTCTAGGGTTTGGGATGATGTGCTTGAGTCCATATGACCAACCAGGCGTGGGGCACTGTTGATTGGTATTCGGGTATAGGTTGTTACAAAGTGGTATCATAGGTTTTATTTTATATTTTTATTTACTATTTGGTGAAAATAGATTGTGATAAGAAGGAAATTGAGTTTTGTAATGAGTTGTTCTTGGGCATAGTAGACCCACGTACATGAAAAATAAAAAATTCCACAATTTAAATTTTTGTTTTCTGGATTTGGACTATTAAAATTGATATGATTCCCATGTTGGGTGACACAAATGAGTTGTTATGTTATTATTTATATAATTATGAGTTCTATTTTGTTTCAACCTAATGAGATGAGGGTATTACATCTCATGAATAATTTTAAATACCTGCTAGAAATAATTTTTCATTCATTATGACATTCCATTTGGGATGAATGACTAGTTTCAAACTATTATAATACAATTTGTTATAGTTATACCTACTTTTGTGAAAAAAAAATTAGTGCATACCAAAAGTGATGCATATTATAGTTCATAAGGAGTATAGAACCTTATGGATAGAAAAGTGGTCCACCTTTTGATTCAACTAATTAAAGTGAATTTGATATATTCTAGATTATATGGGCACCAAATTTTGGTTTATGAGGTTTTATGGTCCCTCGTTGATTAGTATTTGGTGAGCCAGTGGTTAAACCTTGTCAATAAACGAATGATGAAAATTAAATTTAATGTAAATATGATATTAAATGGAAACACGAATCAATAAACAAAGTCTTGACATAGGCTGGGGTTTTGAGTGGGAAAGGGGTGATATCTCTCATGATTTTTGGTGACTGATCTTTTTTACATCTTATTTTTGGCATAGACTATGTTTTATGACCATGTTTTAGGAGGGTTTTGAACTACACTACTATTTTCAACTACGAAACATGATATTTATCTTTTTTGAGGCATGTATTTGGCATTGTAGAGGCATGCCACTATATTGAACTCCTATTGTGCACTGGGAGGGTGGCGATGACCACACTCTGGAGTTAGTGGGACATGGGCTACCATTGGATCCTATATTAGTTCAATTACTAGAATCATCTATTGTTCTAGACAAATCTGTTGAGGGAAAATTATATGATGGATTCTATCACTTCATGCAAAAAATTTCAAGGAGCACCACAGTCTGCCTTTCCTATGAAGGAGTTGACACCTGTGTTTATACAGAAACATCCATCCACATTTTTAAGGTATGGTGGTTCATAGGCTGTGGAGTTATGGTTAGAGATAGAACTTTAAATATTCTAACACTTTGAGACACCTCTAGAAAGGAGAGTGATTTTTGTGACTTACATGATTTATAGAGGAGGAAAAACTGGTGGGATGTTTTAAACTAGGATGAAATTATATGAGACATGGTTTAGGATAATTTCCAGGATAGGTTCCATGAATACTTCTACCATGATACTATGTGGGTAGATCAAGCTAGTGAGATTATGCATCTGGGGCAGGGAAATATGACAGTTATGGAGTACTCAACACAATTTATAGTGTTTTAGTATTTTTCATCGACATACCTTACTGTTTAACTATTGAGGGTTAGATGCTTCAAAAAAAGGTCTCCAAAATGATATCAGATCTTGGTTAAACATGTACGGATTGACCAATATCATTGCAATTTTGAATCAGGCACTATTTAAAGAGTAGAACCTAAGGGAAGCTGGGGGCATAGATCATGGCAACACAGTCTATCGACATAACAGTTTGACTTATAGTGGAAGGAAATGTAGTTTTTAGGCTTCCCATGAGATGAGTACCACTCATCATATGAGTATTGTTAGCTCAATATTTTATCAAAAGTGTTGTAGATGAGGTCACATGAAGAATCAGTGCAATCATGACCTAGTAGAGTTACCAGTGTGTGGTAGGATGGGCCATATACAATATTTCTACATGACATTCCCTCCATATGTAAGTGGTAGGAGTTAAAATCTAACACTAGTATCAGGAGAAAGTTTCTTAGATCCATGTAAGATAGGGATTTTGAGTAGTGCCAACAGATAAGGCTGATGAAGTGGTTGTTATGGCTAAGGTAACTAGGCACTAGTTACCCTGAGACATCAGTGTGGGCCTACACTATGTAGTGAGGTTGTATCACTGGGTCATGGATCAGAACAGATCCATTCTATATAGCCTACCCATGAGGAGGAGTTTTTAAAACCATCTACAGTGAGAGGTAAAATCAAAATAGCCTCTACAAATTCATCTACTCTTTTTGATATATGTGAATAGAATAGTTTCATATCTACACCTATGATAAAAATCCTTGGGCTCATTATAATATATTATGAGATTGTTGTCACCCTATACACACCATTGGGAATCATAATGGAGGATGTTCACTAGGGTAGGGAGTTCCCCCATGAGGTTTGTGGGTGTTAATTCGTATGGGGTTTTTATTCCTTCAAGATGACGGGGCTTGATGTCACACTTTTGATGGAGTGTCTAGTAGGTCATTGAACATATGTTGACCGTTATTGTTGAAGGGATACTTTCACATCACCATTGGTTGCCGTTTATACTCACAAGGGTCAGTGGTATGTCTAGGCGAGTTGATATGGAATCGAACATTGTAGAATGGGCCGGATGACAACCAATTCCACTAGTTCGTATCTGGATGACCAGGGATCATATAATACAGACTTCCCTCCAGTGGTTGATCATTTCATGGATGGGACCATGGATAAATTTTCCAGTTTACCTCTTGAGGGAGAGGTTGTTTACCCCTTTAATATTGTTCTAGGAGATTCACTACTATTAATTATTCCATATAGGATTGCTATAAAGAAGTTATAGAAGCTTAAAAGGAATCTAGAGGACAAGTAGGAAAATGGGTTTATCTGAACCAGTACTTCTCCTTGTTGTTATCTAGTGTTTTAAAAAAAATGAGGATGATAAACTTAGTTTCTATGTGTATTATCAGAAATTGATCCAGATGAGAGTAAAATATGCTATCCCTTTCCATACATAGATGAATTATTTCTTCATCTTTAAAGAGATCACATGTTTTTAAAAATTTATTTGAGGTTAGGATATCACTAGGAACGTTTTCAACATATAGACATACCTCGTACAATTTTTTTAGTTGGTATGGTCTATATGAGTATTTTTTTTATTTCATTTGGTCTCATGAATACACCAAAATTTTTCATGGAACAGATGAACTAAGTGTTCCATCATTATATGTATTCATTTGTGGTTTTTTTCATGGATAATATCTTGGTGTATTCTTAAAACCAATACTACCATGTAAAAAAACATAATATCATTTTGGATACACATAGAGATAACTAATTATATTCTAATATCACAAAGTTCCACTTCAAGATGGATCATATTAACTTCCATGGTCACATTATCTCAGATAAAAGAGTATTAGAAGGCCTAAATAATTTCAGAGTTGTATTTTCCTAGGATCATTCCAAGAACTTGACATATAGATTTTCTTGGGGATAAATGGTTATTACAGGTGTTTCATATAAGGCTTATCACACAAAGAAGCACCATTTAAGGTCTTCACTAAGATGGGTGTGAATTTTGTTTGGTCAAATTCTTGCGAGACAACCATTCAAGAGCAGAAAGGGAGATTTAATTAAGCATCGGTCTTGATTCTTCCAGAGTAAGGTAGAAGAAACAATGTGTATTGCGACACGTTAGGTATTAGTCTTGGAGCAGTGTTGATACATGGAAGTAGATTCAGGACATATGTTTCTTGAAAAAAGAGGGTACATGAGAGGAACCACATGAGGCATGATCTTGAGTTATATCTGGTCATTCATGATTTCCACTATTGGAGATAATACATAATTGGAGAGAATTTTGTGGTATTCATAGACCACAAAATCCTCATGTACAAATTTACAAAGTGTCATATGAATCATAGACACTGAAGGTCAGTTGAATACCTATAGTTTTTATAATTTGATCTTTCCTATATATCTAGTAGAGGAAATGTAGTAGCCAATGAACTGAGCCAAAGGAATCATATATAATCACTTCAAGATTCTATTATCGAGTGACAACTTTTGTCTTTGTTCTCTGAGATGCACTTGGCAGTGAATGATAGTCAGGGAAGACTTATCTATCACCAATAATTGTGACCTCTACCCTACTCGATAGAGTGAGGATGAGGACTTTATTAGACTCAGAAGGCCTAGTTCAATGGGATAGTTTAGTTGGTAAATACTCACCTCAAGGTTGGACCATAGGCATGGATGGGATTCTGTAAATCCATGGTCACATTTGGGTTCTAGTTGACATATGTGAAGAGGTGATGAGGAAGTTTCATGACTCTACTTGGGAAGTGCACCACAAAGTCACCAAGATGTATTGTGACATATATCATCAATACATGTGGCCACATATAAAGCATGAGGTAGCTTGTTTTGTTATGTGGTTTTCCACCTGATAGTAGGTGAAGGCAGAACATTAGTAATCATTTAGAATTTTACAAAAAATAACTAGTCTCAAGTGGAAATATGATGATGTCATGATTAACCTCGTGATTGGTTTCCTGAGGTAGCCTTGAGGTAATAATGTTGTGTGGGTTATTATTGATAGGATCACAATGGTGTCCCACTTCTTGAAGATCAATTAGAACATTAGTGTGGATGATCTTGGGAGGTTGTATATCCATGAGATTTTACGAATTCATAGGGTATTACAAAATTTCATTTCTGATAGGGGCACCTAATTTACATCTTGTTTCTAGTATAGTTTTTAAAGGATTATGGGTACACATGTTCTTCTAATCAGAATATACCACCCTCTTACTGATGGAAATCCATATCATATGATATAGGTGCTTAAGGACATGCTTCGTGCATGCATACTAGATTTTGAGGGATATTGGGAGAGGCATATACCCATGGTTGAGTTATCTTATCATAATAACTATAAAAATGTGATATAGAAGGCACATTATGAGGGTTTGTATAGTTTTAAATGTCAATCAACCTCGTAAGAGGTAGGTGATGTAGCTTTAATAAGTCAATTTATTGTTTAGGATACTTTTAAGAAAGTCTATTTGATTCAAAAGTGGAATACTGCTGCTCAATATCAATAGAAATCATAAACTGATCACTGAAGATGATCTCTAGAGTTCGAGGTCAAGGACCGGGTCATCCTATATGTTTCACTGAGGATGTTAAATAGAGGGATTAGGAGATAGGTTATGATTTCAGTGTGATATGTCAGGTATTTTGAGTTTTTGGGTATAGTCGGTCCAGTATCCTATTAGTTGTAGTTACCTAATAGGTACTGAGAAATGCACGATATCTTCCACATATATTAGTTTCACCACTATCACTTAGACCCTTCTCATGATTTTCTACCTGAGGAGGTTTAGTTGCAAGATGATTTGTCCTTTGATGAGCATCAGTTTCATGTTATTGACAGGGGAATGTAGGTTCTCCAAGGTCATTCAATTCTTCTAGTATGGATTCGTTGGTAGAATGACCATTTAAAGGATGGGAATTGGGGCAGGGAGGCTGAAACATGTGCTCAGTGGCTGGAGATATTCTCATACAAATCTTGACCATCCTTGAGAGGGATATTAATAGATGAATTTCATTAAGGGGAAAAGATTATAAGATTAAGAATTTTTCTTATGATATTGATTCTTTTGTTTCTAGTTTAAATATTCCTTACATTATTTTTGGATTAGACCCTATGCTAGGTCATGGGATGGTTGGGCTGTTTTTGGAAAGGATGGTGGTATTGGGCTATAGGATGGCTATAAGCCTGATACATGATGTTAAATTGGAATGAAAGACATGTATTCTAATTACAAGACATATAATAGGGGGGATAGGATATTCCACATCATGTAAAGGGTTTTTATATTGAGGAAGACCCTGAGACCTAAACGACGTGTATGGTACTTATATTATGTGTAAATACCTTGGGAATGTTTTGAAAAAAGAGGTAGAGGCCTCTAATTTTGGATAGAATCCCTCACCTTCCTTTTCCAGTGTAGGAGCACCCAAGAAAACCATGGGGAATAATTTTTGTCCATTTACAGATCCAGACACTGTTTCTTTCACTATTTGCCTTGTTAGATCCATTCTAATAAGATCTCAATTCTTATTTAGTCATTATTTATTCTTCTGAATATCAACTTCAATATATTTGTGAAAGCCAATATGCCCTAATTTCACCTTATTCATTTTTTCTTCATTTTTCTCCTGATTTTAGTCAAATTAAAAGTTTATATAGGATGAACACTCTAATAAGAAGCAACAATAGGTGTTCTGTACTATTCCCATTGGTTTTGGTTATTTATAGACATAGTTTTAATTGTTCCACCAACCATAATTTCCAGCGCGACCCCAAAATTGGAATGATAAATTGTATTACTGGAATTACAACCTCTTAGGGATGATTAATAGAATTAGAACATGTTAGGGATTCCATTTATCTTCCATGATACGTTTTGTTGGTTGCTTCCCCAACCAAAGTCCCCCCATGGGGTGTATGATGTGTTCACCTTATTTTTTCCCATTTTTAAACCACCAAAGGGGTGTTTTCTTGAGATTGACTAGTAATTGGAAGCCTATATATAAATGAAATGAATTAAATGTCTTCTTAGTAAATTTTTAATCCTTCTCTAGTGATTCTTTATTATATGATTTATTTTGAACTTGAATGACCTAATAGTTTAATTAGAAAATATGAAAATGAGTGGGTAAACTCATGTTACATATTTAAATATGGACTCTGAATAATAAGTGGGTATACTCAATGGTTTACTTTGAATTTTAATGGTTATATGAGTGGATAGACTCATATTCTATGAAATGTATTTATTTATAAAATGGTGAATGAATGAATATATGCCTTGAATGACGATTCTTGGATCTTTAACCCGATAGTGGATGACTTATATTGAGTATATTCCTTGGATATTTATTCTATGGGATTCATCGGTCCTTACAACCACTTGGATCAGGATTTCATGGACTCTCATAGGACATGATCAGTATGAAATGATCCTCAGACTCCAACTAAATCCTAATCGAGTTTCTATCTAGATGATCTTTGGACTCGATGAATATTACTTAGTCTTAAACACCTTAGATCCGACCGTTCGTGCACTTTGATTATATGGAATGTTTGTGGTAAATTGTGATATGCTTGTTTGAACGGTGTGGTTATGGTTGTGATGAAACTTCTTGTTATATGGTAAGTCAGTGGTTGAAATGTTATGTGTGTATGAATGGTGAGACCATGTTGGATACTTCTATTTCTATTTTATATTCCCTGTATTGTAATGGAAACATTGTTTTGTAGGGCTCCTTGAGAGGCTATTCGGTATTACATTCTTAGTAGTAAATATAACATAGGAAATTTTCGTTTCATTGCTGATTGCCTTATTTACTTACACATTTAATATCTCATTATATTATACATCATAGAACTATATAGACCTTTGGGTGGTTGCCTACTAGGATTGTATCTCACACCCTTCTTGGGCCGCCATTGGGTACTCAGACAGAGTATGGGGATGTAGGTAGGGAGATAGGAAGGAACCCAACGATTGAGAGTTGATTTTGTACCATGATTATGAATAGGAAAGCACGATACCACGATGAGGTTTTTTATTCTATTTAAAGATAGAACTTTTCAGTCATTTGGGTTTTTTTGGATACTTGGATTGTACTGTACTGATTTGTACCTATTTTGGTTGCTTTCTAGATACTTGTATTATCATCATTTATACGAGATTTATATTGTTATTGTTATTTATTATTGTTATGTATCTATTGTCTCCATGGTTTAATAATTTCACTATTTATTTGATATTGATATTCAAATTTATTAAAATATGGTAATAGGGCATAGTCTCCCCACAGACACACCCTAGGACCTCGTTGCTAGTCAGAATACTCTGTCATTTGGGGAGATACTCTTAAGGACATGTGACCATCAAGGATCAGGGAATTGTTGAGTGGTTTCTGGGTGTGGGGTGTAACATATGTATAGGATAATATCCTAAAATTTTGGTAAGGTGGATATTTTGAGGTTTTATTAGCGATATATCCCTATATGAATACTACAAGTGGATGTTGTTTCTTTACAGATGCAATTTTTGCTAATAACCTTGAAAATAGATGGACGACTATATCTCGATAATTATTCTAGTGGACGGTGAATTGTTACTTACCGTGAACCTAGTTTAACACACCCAAGGAATATAATTGATTAATAAAATTAAATTTACAAGAAAATATGAAGGGTTTATTATATTAAGGTATTTTGTTTGAGTAATATGATAGAAACTGACCTAAAGAAACCTAGAATTTTATAATGATGATTTAGATTGAACTAGAAGATATTGTAAAGATTTTAGAGTAACAAATTTAAATGTTTTTTTTTAATTTCATTATTATGTAAATGTTTATCACACATTATTAACTATTTTTGTTTTATAAATAGATGAATCAAAGAGAAAACAAGTTAAAATGGATGTGATAGCCAATTAAATGATTGTTCTACTGAGAAAAAAAATATTAGATTGAAAATGGACTGTATATTTCTATAAAAATTCAATTGCAATTTATGAGTAATGAAATAAACATTACTGAGATCCCAAATTTAAAAAAGTAAGGATCAACATACCATAAAGTTTTTAATGCGACAATATCAACCATAATTCAATGGCTATTATAATCCATTTTTTTTGAATAATGGATCAGTGCAATGGAAATGATATTTTTCATTTTGATGTTTTTAGAGAATTCAATGATTATTCTTGAAGATTTTATTATAAAAGATGAGGATAAAAATAGTGGCATTTTATTAAGAATACAAAAAAAGAGTAAGTAGAATCTATTTGATGAGGTATTTTCAAGAAAGTGTTCTTTAACAAGTATTTTATTCATATTGTTCCCAAAAATATGGAGGGATAACTCTTGGAGTATAAACATATGGGGGATGAATCCATTAACACACACAAAGATAGCTCTAATAGGATCATAATGTATGCCTCTATTTTTATGTCTGACCTAGAGTGTAAAATAGATTATTTATTTATTGGATTAAATAAAAGTATTATAAAGACAATTTCTATAAGAGACATTAGAATATTTGAATAGGTTTCTCAATGTGCACTGAAAGTGGAAATGGAAACTAGAAACTATTATTATTCTTCAAAAAGAAATAGATAAGTAGAGTATCATGGAAACGTTGAGGATAAGTCACCAAGGTGAAAGAAAATACAACTGCCTACATGTCAGTGATATAGTAATAAAAACTTGGGTAATTTACTCAAAAGAATAAGGATGTGTTTCATGTGTGGGAGGACAATACATAAAGACAATTTTTTTTGACAGGATAAATAGGCCGTAAAATTAAACAGAGGAAAAGGCTGTCCCGTCTAATTCACCACAATAATTCCATCCTTAATAAATAAGGATTTTTTGGAATTAAACAAATAAATTATCTAATTTATGACTGTTTTGTTCTGGTTTTCGGATTCAAAACACCCAAAGGCTCTGTATCCAATGATTGATAGACATGCTTTCCAAAGGCAGGTGTTCGCCAGATGGTCTGACCAGTGACTCTTAAGAACTCACATTGGTCGAGAGGATGGGAATTCAGGCTCATCGCACC
This sequence comes from Viscum album, assembly GCA_963277665.1. Taxonomy (NCBI): domain Eukaryota; kingdom Viridiplantae; phylum Streptophyta; class Magnoliopsida; order Santalales; family Viscaceae; genus Viscum; species Viscum album. Next base: position 1,746,686,896 of record OY728153.1, read on the forward strand.
CTTTTTTTGGGGAAATTATTGCCTGCGCCGGGACTCTCTTATAGATTTAAGACGTATTCATATGTTCGTGAATCTTTGTTTTATACCCAAACATAGTATCCATGGATTTAACCTTGGTGGGAAATGGTCAACTAGACATAGGGGTTTGAAATCATTTATTCCGGAGGTTTACCATCCCTCATTGGATTAATGACCCCGAAGAGTCGGAACTCGCTTGAGGCAACACTAGAAGTGGCACGGTGAACTGATGTTAAGATAATCGGATCTATCAGTTGTTGGGCTTCAACCATAGGTAGGCATCCTATGTACCCTTCCAGGGAGGCAGGGAACAAAGTCCACGTAGTTCACATGCACAGTTTATCATCATGCGGGATAAAGGCGAACTGACGTGAAAGTTGTCAGAACAACCGGGTGGTGGGCTTGAACCTCTTGGAGGATTCCTGCATACCCTGCGTGGGAGGCAGGGATCAAAGTCCACGTAGTTCGCATTGGATTAAGACTTACAATCTGAGGAGGCCCAGGGCAATGGATTGGGGCTTACACTATGAGGAGGCCCAGGGCAATGGATTCAGGCTTACACTCTGAGGAGGCCCATAATGATGGATTGGGGCTTACACTCTGAGGAGGCCTAGGGCGATGGATTGGGGCTTACACCCTGAGGAGGCCCATAATAGTATGTCATGGCCGATTCTTACTCTAATCCCATGTGAGTCATGCTCGGTGTGAGAAACAAGAGGCAGTAGGGACCAGAGGATCACGTCGCAAAAGGTGCGTCCGTGAGAAGTGGAGTGGGGATTACGCATGAGGGAAACCAATAAGGTTGCGGCTTACTCCTAGGTGGATGCCCAAGGTGATGGATTGGGTATTACACTCTAAGGAGGCGCATGGTGATGGATTAGGGCTTACACTCTAAGGAGGCCTAGGGCGATGGATTACGACTTACACTCTGAGGAGGCCCATAAGAGGATTTCATGGTCGATGCTTACTCTAAGCCCACATGAGTCTTGCTCAGTGTGAGAAACAAGAGGCAGTAAGGAACAGAGGATCACGTCGCGAAAGGTGCATCCGTGAGAATTAGAGTGGGGCTTACACATGAGGAGGGCCATAAGGTCGGGGGCTTACTCCTAGGTGGATGCCCAGGGTGATGGATTGGGGCGTACACTCTGAGGAGGCCCATGGTGATGGATTGGGACTTACACTCTCAGGAGGCCCATGATGACAAAGCTTAGCGGGAGAGGGAAAGGGGGTGCTTCATGTTCCCATCTCCACTTTTGCACCGCGTGAGGGCTTCCTTCTGATGGATATTTTACTGCCCCCGAGGAGCCCTTAACAAGTGGAGGGGCAGAAAGTGGATTACAGAGCTCATACTCCACATTACCGTGGGAATGTAAACCTAGGAATGCTTCGGAAATCTACTCAAGGGTCGGGGCAACCCCTTTGACCCTGTTTACTGAGGTTATGTGAACTCAAAACAACGCACTGATGCACCTGAGGGTTACACCACATGGATCTTGTGGCTCTGGTGGAGGCCTCGGCCTGGGGACGATGAGTAGGATCATGAAGGAGTCAGAGGGGATTGGGCCAGATCAGAAGGATTTTATCTGGATCGGGGAATGGGAACCCCGAAGTCTCTGATGGGACACACGTATGAAGGAGTGGTGACGCCCTTTGCATAGGAAAGTGCTACGTGGCTGGAGAAGCTATCCGCGAACCAGGGTGGTTCTCGGTCTAGCGAGCATCCCACGAACCAGGGTGGTTCACGGCTTCAGGTTCGGCCCACGTACCAGGGGGTACGCGGAGGGGTCCTTGCGAGCAGCGGCGGCCAAGGGCGGCGCCGATTAGGGGTTCTTCAGTTGAGGCTTCGCCCACATAGGAGGGTGCTACGTGGTGCGATGGATTGAAAAAGAGGCATAAACTCCTTGGTCCTTGGGGAGTACATCCGCGGAGGGGCTATGGTTCACGGTATTCTCTTTTTATGTTATTTTGCATTCTTGGTTCACCAAATTATAATGAGTTTTTGGTTCCTTATTAGTTCGTTCTTATGTTTATACGTACTCTGGTTCGTGAACTGGAACATCGCTTTTTGCGAAATCCTAAGCCTTCCTTCGAAATCCTTCCACTTGAGTCTGATCGCTCTTCTCTTCCTCTGCCTTCGAATTATCCGAATCTGAATCTCCGAATCTCCCCTCATTTCCCCCTCGGTCTCCTTTTATAGAGTGGGGAAAGAGATGTATCTGCGGTCATACAATACCTTTTGTGAAGGCCCATGACCAAATACCCAGTTTACAGCTGACTTGTTCAATCCGTAATTCTTGATGGGTATTGAGCTCTTCACCCCCCCCCCATGAACTGAACTCAGGGAGTGCTTCGCGGCCACAGAGGGTTCAGCCTCCATTTCACGAATGACAGCGGATGTGGCTTGAACCGGTCGATGTGGTCTGCGGTTGGGGCGGTTCGTGGCGGTGAACCGGATCGGTGCCCATCCTTCCTCACGACCGCGGAGGATCTCCAACTCCATTTCGCGAATGACGATGGTTTGCGAAGGGGGTACTTCACGGGGCCTAGTCACATCACGTTTTCATGGGAACGGTCCGCGGACCGGTCCTACTTGCATCCCTTCTTTGGATTTTCTCCATTCTTTTCCCTAATTATTTGGGGGATTTTGGAAGAATATCCTTTGCGGATTTTTTAGGACCCTACAAATGCCCCCCATCGGGATGGGGTCCGATCGGAACGAAGAGGAGGCTATTCCATTGAAAAATGGTTCTGAAACGGAGATGGTTTTCGGTAGGGTAGTGGCCCCAGTAGGGGACCATGCCTATAAATACAGGGGGCCCTTAATTTGTCCTTTACCAAATTCTTCACGAAACCAAAATTCCCTCGCTTCTGCACGCTCGTTCCTTCGCGAAGTGCTTTGTCCGCGAACCGACGGTGTCTTCCATGAACCATTCCACCTTCACGGTCTCCTTCTCTTGCGAACCAATTCCCCAACCGCGAAAAATTACCTTTAATTAATTAAAAATTAAGTTATGACGGGCTGTGGAGGAACTTGCTTCTCAGTTTTTTTGCTCCACGGTTTCGATGCTCCATGGTTTAGATGCTCTCCGGTTTAAAATCTCTTGAAATTTAAAAGTTTCTAAGTCTTCCAAACTTAATCACGTAAACATGGGATTGAAATTCTGCAGAGCAACTTGGTTCACGGTTTCCTAGCTAACGCTCCATGGGCCAGGATTTCGTGGACTGATTTCATGAAGGTCTGGTTCGTGGGATGTTGTCATCGTGAACCATCCATCGAGGCCTCCTTTATAACTTTTCTTATGAAGGATCCTCAACTGATACTCAACCATATATCAGGTATTTTTGTCTAGATTTTTATTCCGGACTAACCGATTGTTGGCTCTTATTGTGCAGGGAGAAAACATGTTTCCCCCTTGTTCTGCACCAAGGCCTGCTGCAGAGCCACTCCAATTTGGTTCAGGGAGACGTTTAGCTATGATTCGAAAAGCAGAGAACATCCAAGAGGACCCTAGTCAGTCCATCATTCCTGACGATGGTGCCTTGAAATATGTGCTCCCTCCCGATCTACTGGATTATTGACTATCAAATCGACTTCCACTTCAAGGATTCGGTCTTCAAGATGATGTCCCTATTCCCCCCCACTTTCTCAGGTCTTCCTTCTCCTTTCTAAGAAGCTTCATCCAAGTGTATTTAGGCGAACCTTACCCAATTAGGGGAAATGGTTTCTGACTCTGACAAGAAAGATGCCTTTATTTTGAGGTGCTCTGTTTGGACCCAAAGTGATCAGCACACTCGATGCTTTTCTCAGGAAGCTGTCTTCAAGAGTTACCCTTCTATTATCAACCTTTCTCGAGTAGATCCCAATGCGGGGTGGATTCCTAGGTGGGATCTTCAATCTGTAGGGCTCTTCTCAAATGACTGGGCCTGGGATTTCTGGGTCCATCATCACTGCCAGGAGTCTCCTAAATCACTGGAAGCAATCAATTTATACTCTGAAGTGTGGGCCTCCCAATTTTCCATTTACCCACCATCCTTGGTCCTGCAAGATCTACTCATTCACTGGTGTTCAAGAACTAATACATTCCACATTGCCCATGGTGAAGTTGGTATTGGTCTGTGGGATATCCATAAATTGGGAGGACTCCCGAGTATTGGTGAGATGTATGAAAACTTTATGCCTACTCCTGACGCATGGGACAATGTCGAACAAGTTCCTTTATTAGCGAGGGATCTATTGGTTATGGCAGATCAGTCATTGGGTCAGGAGTTGCGTGCCCGCTCTATTATTCCCTATAGTACCTAGATAGGGTTATTTTTTACCACCACTGGTCCTATTCCAAATATCAATCACCCCAGGACTCATCCTTTTCATCATTCACGAAACTCCCTAGGTTCCTACTGGGTGGTTCTAGAGGTAGGTGACTACCTTTTATGGGGTTACGAGGTGCGCCCTGGTGTGCCGCCTATGCTCCGGCTGGCGGGTTTGTTTTCTATGTTCCTGAGCGGGTGGCTATTCCTTTCTTGGGATATTAATCCCAGCATCAGAGCTTGCACCCTGATGATGGAAGTTGAGCTGGCAGAGGGCCGCCTGGTGAATTTGGTTGTGCCCACATTGGCTTGTATTTATGAATTGTTGGGTCACATGTAGAAGGGCGGTTCTCCCTTCCGTCTGAGTGGGCCATTTCAATTTTTGTACGGCTGGGTAGAGGATCATTATTTATCTTATGAGTATCGTCACACACGGTCATCCCGCTTCCTACTTTTCAGCCTACCCTTCTTGATATAGCTGGAGTTCGCCTGAAATCCTTCAGCCCTGGTGAAGTCCTCGGGCTTCTGAGTAACTTTTTCCAGTTTGCTTTCACTCCCTACCCCACCACTTCTGGCGTCTTTGTTGGGAACCACCAGGAGAGCCTAGAGGAGCACTCTTATATGATCACTCTGCGGGACAGATTTCTGTCTGCACGGATCGATGAGGTTTCTCTGTGAGAGCTGTATGTCCTGTATCGGTTTTCTCGCCAGTTTGGGTGCATGCAAGTCAAAGTTTCCCTTTGCCCTCCATAGTCTTAAGGACGTCACCAAGTCACACTTCGTTAATGGTGGCTGATGCTGATGCGGGAGGGATCTGACGCGAGCATTCCCCTTCCTATCATGGGGACGGTTGCCGGCCTTTCCATGGAGTATGAAAAGGCATGGGCAAAATACTATCCCGATGGGATCCTAGGGAAAGACATTCGGAAAGTTCCCAAATCATGAGGTATTGCGGCTTTCGTGTCCACGACACCTTCCTCATCAGCTCTAAGGGAGGATCGACTAATGGCTCACCGATCAATGTGGCTCAGGGAATTTTCTTCTCCCAGTCCTACGGTGGATGAAGTTCAGACAGGTTCATCCTTCTTGGATGTGGACGAGGACAACCCTATGGTTCCGAGTCCCAGCGAGACAATCCCGAAAGTTTTTCTACTTGACATCGGGCTTAGAAACTTGATCTCCAAGCCTGAACTGGGGTTAGAGGCTCCAAATATTCCAGTTTCAGAACCAACTTCTAGCGAGCACATGCTTGCGCTGGTTGCAATGCCAGATTTCATTCCCGTTCCACCCAGCGAGGATACCAAAGATCCCCATGTCATGGTGGACCACCGGGTGGTGCACAGGTGGAATTGGCCTCAGATTTGCGAGATTATTTCCTAAACATCTATAGATGAGATGGAAACTAAGACCAAATCTCTTCAACAGCTCTTCCTCGGCTTGGGGTTGGGTGGCTTCAACTATTAGCAGTTCCATTCTCTTGTTTGACAAGTTGTCATGGCTCGTGAGGAAGTTTCCACTAGAGAAAGCAAACTTTCTAAATTTGTTTCCACTCATTGCGGGAGTCGAGCCCTAGAGGAAGCCACGATACAGCTCCATCAGCTGATGGCACAGGAAGCGACCTCTTGAGATCAGGAGGCCGTTCTATCCTCCGAGTTGCATGAATGTGAGGAACAGGCAGTGATGCCAAGGAATTGGTTGTTAGCTGTGACCGGTCGTATTGAAGCCACGAGAAAAGGGATCAACGATCTACAAACAATAGTGGAGAATACTCGTCTGGTGGGTGAGGTTGAAGCTAGGGAGAAGGCCGTGTTGGAACGGTCTTGCAACGAATTCCGCCGCACGGTTGCCGATCTGGTGGAGAGAGCGAGTCAGGCTCCTTTATGACTATCAAATCCACTCTTGTACCCTCTATTTAATTACCCCTCTCCCCTTTTTTGTGAGGGAGATACCCCAGCTTGCGGACATCCTCCCTTTTTTTGTTCGAATGAAATACAGTCTCTGTCAATCACTTATTGCTATGAAATTTGATTGTTACTTAGAATAATTGTTGTGTAAATGACAATTCACTGAATCAGAATTAATCATAACTGAGGAAAACAAACTCCAAATTTTTCCTAGACCATGGGGTCCAGTGAGCATAGTTTGACTATTGCTAGGGATTTTTAGACAATCCCTACAAAATTTTTGTCTTTTCATTTAATACCCTGATTCTCATTGGGCTCTTTTAGTGTGAGCCCTGCGGGTATGGACTGAATTTTTATTAGGTATCCCTTCTCGGTTTTTCGGCCTAACAGGCTTTGTGCCTCTTTTTTTGTGAGCGGTTTAAAGTCCCTCCGGCAAGACTATCATTACTGATGTTTTAGGTCGAACAAATTTGACCAAATATGGTGGGGCAAGGGCCCAAATGGGGTTCAGCTAATTAAAATATGCCTCAATACTCTTCAGATGCATGTGGAGGGAACATGTTTAAATTTGAACATCATGTAGGGCATGTCTCATGACATGGGATTCGCGTCAGTGTACAGAGGTAGGAAGAGCGTTTCCTAAGGAAAACATGCCTTTAGTAGACAGGCTAGGGGTGATCAATATGTAGAGATGCTGAGGGCATGGTATGAATAGTCGTACGAAGGTGTCCTTAAGTCAATGACTATCCATTTCTGATGGCCAGGGGACTTCATGGAAGTTAGGCTCATGGAAACCACGATGGGTGGCTTGGAAAATTATGAAAACCACTAGGGGTGGCTTGGAAAATTATGAAAACCACCAGGGGTGGTTCAGAAGGGGAGTGCGAAATCTGAAAGGGTTTTGGGAACATCCGTACTAATCCGGAGTGTGGTCAGGAGACCACTTTCCTACGCATTTAGTTAACATAAGGTATGGTTGAGGCTTGGCACAGTTTAATGTCATTCAGCTAGGACATCATTTAAAATGGAATGACTTCTCCTGGTTCTTAGTAATCTCATCAAAGTCGTTCCACTATATTCAGGCAGGGTTGTGAAAGAGGTTGGTAAACTGTAGATTGGAGGGTTTCCGAATCCTGGGATAGACATGGGGTCTCAAGGTCCAAGAGGTGTATGGTGAGAATCATTCCCTAAGGAAATATTTCCTTTGGTAGATGGGCCAGGGGAGATAAATATGTAGAGATGCTGAGGGCATGGTATTCATAGTCATGAAAATGTGTCCTTAGGTCAATGATTGTATTCCCTCGATAGCCAAGAAACTTCAGGGAAGTTGAGATTTGGGGCCACTAGGGGTGGCTTCTGAGAGTTCGGATTTTTCTGAGTGCAGAGTATGGTTTATGATGAGAGGGTGCCTAGATACGGGGTCAAATCTAGACCAAACTTCTAGAGAATGGGTGAAGTAATCCCTTCTCCTGTGGGTGTGAGACGGTGGCTTGTGCCTATCTGACCCATGCACTGAAGGACAATGAAAAGCCACTCTTCCTTACTGAACCCGTGGCAGGTTTGACCATGCAGTTTAGTGTCATGTGGTAAGGACGAAGAGAATTATTAAAGGATACTATGTAGTTTAATGTCATGCAGCGAGGATGATTGACCGTGCAGTTTAACATCGTGCGACAAAGATGTAGTTAAAAAGGATGCTCTTGATTAGGATGTAACTGGGCCCGAGTATCTAGGCATGTCCAAGATGTGGAGGGGGGGGGGGGGTTGACGGTGTAAATCATGGTTCCGAGGCTTCTTGGATTAAGAGAGATGATATGGGGGCTCTGAGGCTGGTAAGTGTACGGAGCTAGGAAGAGTGTCGCCCGAGGAAATGTTGCCTTTGGTGGATGAGCCAGGGGCTATCATTATGTATAGCCACTGGGGGCATGGTATGCATAGTCGTAGAAAGGTGTCCATGGGTCGATGAATTTCCACTTCTGATGGCCATGAATGGTTATGAAGATCTAAAATTATCCATTCCACGAAGTCTGTCATCGGGGAAGGAAATGTCTGAACATGTCGAGCATACTTGACCCTGGTTACTATTAAGTCTTAGAGAGCTCCCTGCGATGATTTATCTTTTTCGTGGGGGTGTACCTTTACTCCAGGAAGTTTAACGTTGTGCGGTAAGTAAGAGGTACTCCTAGTTTAGCGGTCATACAGCTCAGATCATTGGGTGACTATTGCTGCAGTCACTCAATGGATAACTGAATCAACATGTTCTGATATACTTAGAACAAGGTGGGGGATGAAGGTTGTAAACTGCAACTTTGAGTTTTCATGGATCAGGGGTTGTGGTGTGGGGGCTCTGAGGCCAGTAAGCATACGGAGCTAGGAAGAGTGTCGCCCGAGGAAATCTTGCCTTTGGTGGATGAGCCAGGGGCTATCATTATGCAGATCCACTGAGGGCATGGTATGAATAGTCATATAAAGGTGTCCCTGGGTCGATAACTTTCCACTTCCGATGGCCATGAATGATTATGAGAATCCACGATTGCTCACAACGTAGAGTTCGGCATGTGGGGATAATGGTATCTGGGTATACAAGAAACATCTTCACTGCAATTGTCTGTTGAGTCAAAGTAGCATAGTCCTGGCTTGATGTTCTTTGGTGCAGGTCGATATGTGAACCATCGGTGGACACATAGGCTAGCCATACAGGGATACCATTGCAGCACTTGGATGTGAAAAGGGGAATGAACTTGTAAACCACTACTCCATAAATCTTGGATCAGGAGATGTGATACGGGGGCTTTGAGGCTGGTAGGCGTACAGAGCTAGGAATAGTATCGCCCGAGGAAATCTTGCCTTTGGTAGACGGGCCATGGGATATCAATATGCAGAGCAGCTGAGGGCATGGTATGCATAGTCATGAAAAGGTGTACATGGGTCGATGACTTTCCACTTCTGATGGCCATGAGTGGTTATGAAGATCCATAATTATCCAGGTCATGGAGTATGATGTATGGAGAAGATGCACCCAAATGTGCGAGGAGTATCTCCATCTCGTTTCTCCATGCGTCTTGGGTGGGTCGCGACAAAGTCCATGGAGTTTAACGTCATGCGGTGAGGATGAGGTCCATGCAGTTTAACGTCATACGGTCAGGACGAGGTCCGTGTAGTTTAACGTCATGCGGTAAGGACAAGGTATACACCCCGTGTAGGTCTGGTGCATACATGGGGGAAGGGGGAATTTTTAACATTATTGTCTGTGCAGTTTAACGTCGTGTGGCAAGAATGCAGAAATACACCCCATGCCGGTTTGGTCCATACATAGGGGGAAAATGGAGCATTTTTAAATCATGCTATCCATGTAGTTTTACATCGTGCGGTAAGGATGAAAATTACACCTCGTGCCGGTCTGGTCTGTACACGGGGAGAAAAGGGAGCATTTCTAAATCGTGCTATCCATGCAGTTTTACGTCATCCGGTAAGGATGAGAAGTACACCTCATGGAGGTCTAGTCCGTACACAGGGGGAAAGGGCATTTTTATCTTTTTGAGGTGGCTGGGCTAGGGTGTGGAATACTTGTGTCACTACATATCCTGCGAGGGCAAGAATCAATCCTCACGTTGTTCTCTGGAAGATGGTACACCCCGTGCAGGTCTGGTCCATACACGGGGGAAGGGGACATTGTCCAACTTCTATTGTATTTCATTTGGAGGTGGCTAGGCCAGGACGGGGAACCCTGGCGTCACTATGTATCCTGTGAGAGAAGGAATCAAGCCGCATGTAGTTCTCTGAAAGAAGTACGTCCCATGCAGGTCTGGTCCATACACGGGGGAAAGAGGGAATTTTTAACTTTTACTCAGGGGCTAGGCCAGGATAGGGTATCCTGGCGTCGCTATGTATCCTACGAGGGCAGTAATTAAGCCGTATATAGTTCTCTGAAAGAATTACACCCCATACAGGTCTGGTCCATGCACAGGGGAAGAGGGAATCTTTGAATCATCATGTCTGTGAAGTTTAATGTCATGCGGTGATGATGAAATACTTTTTGGACCATTTGGTGCTTGGAAGTTTAACGTCATGAAGCTCGGATGAACTCCATGCAGTTTAACATCGTGCGGTAAGGACGTAGGTGACCTCGACGTGAAAGGAAAAAGGGGGGATGCGCAGTTTAACATTGTGCAATGAGGACGAATTCCGTGAAGTTTAACGTCATGAGGTAAATACATCTTCCACTTTCGGTTTCTATGCGAAATACTTCTTTAGGAATCTAGAATTTGTAGGAGCGGTTCTAAATTGTCCATCCATAGAGATCATGGTATATGCTCTGTTGGAGTAGACCTTGTGCAAAACGTATGGTACCTCCCATCTTGGGTTCCAACTTTGCAGGTTTCTTGCCGGGTATCATTGGGGTCCGGAGGACAAACACTAATTCTCCTTCCACGAAAGACCGAAGACGAACCTTTTTGTTGAAGGCTCACGTGATCCGGTTCTGGTATACTTCCAGATGGTGCAAGGTGTGCAACCGCTTCTCATCTAGCTGTTCCAATTCACCTAGCTGCTTTTCTGACTACTGGTCATCAGATAATTGATCACAGATGGCAACACAGAGTGAGGGAAGTTGGAGTTCAATGGGCAGGATCGCCTTTGTGATGTACACCCACGAGTACGGGGTGGCCCGAGTAGCGGTGCGGATTGTGGTTCGATAAGCCCACAATGCATAGAGGAGTTTATCCATCCATTACTTCTTATCTTTGTCCACCATATTCTAGAGAATGTTGGACATGGTATTGTTGAAAGCCTCTATCTGTCCGTTGGCCGCCGCATGGTAGCGGGATGAGTGGTTAGCCTTGATACCATACTCGCGGTATAGTTTCTCCAATTCAGCAGAGCAGAAGTTGGTGTCGTTTTCCATCAGTATGGTATGAGGGACACCAAATCTGGTGATGATATTGGTCTTCACAAAGCTAACAATATTTCTTGCCCTGACTTTCTTGAGGTGTATGGCTTCTGCCCATTTGGAAAAGTAGTCGGTTTTCGTGAGGATATACTTCAGCCGTTTGGCCTTGGCGGGAGGATATGGTCCCATGACATCTATTCACCAGAAGGTGAAAGGCCAAGAGTACTTGGCATGATGGAGTAACTCTGGGGGTTGGTGTATGAAGTTGGCGTGAATTTGGCATGAGTTGCATTTCGTGGTAAAGCGATTGCAATCTCGTGCCACTGTGGGCCAGTAGTACCCAAGCCTTCGAACCAGATGGGAAAGCTTGGTGCCTGACTGATGTGATCCACATGCTCCAGCATGTACTTCATTCATGAAGGCTGCAGTTTCCTCTCCGTCAATTCATCTAAGGAGAACTCCGTTGAGGCCTCTTTTGTAGAGGACCTCTTGCGGACCCGTTCCTCCATATAGGACAATGTTGATTTCCCTTCATCGTATTTTCACTAGTTCAGCCCTGTCTAATGGAAGTTCTCCACATTGAAGGTAGTTTGAAATGGGGTTCATACAGCCAGTGGCAGGAGCATATGGCTCTAGGACAGGACTGACTACGTGGATTTCTTCTATCTTGGTCTGAACAAATGGGAATACCATTCAACAGTCAGCAATACTGATAATTGTTTCGACCTAGCATGGGTCAGCTAGGGTTGTGGCCACGTTGGCTAATGCATCAGCCTAAGCGCTCTGAGACCGTGAGATATAGGTTAATTTTGGTTCTGTGGATAATTCCTCCATTAACCCTCAGACATGGTCAAACAGAGGGATCATCCCTTCTTTTGTAATAGCATAGTCACCATTGACTTGCTTGATGACCAGCTCCAAGTCACCTTTTACCTTAAGGTGCTGTACTTGTTCCTGGAGTGCGAGTTCCAGGCCTGCAATGATGGATTGATATTCCGCTTCATTGTTCGTACATCCCTATGATAGAAGGAAGGAGTATGGAAAGGCTGCCTTTTCTGGGGACACAAGTATTATTCCCAAGCCCACTTTGTTGAATCTGGGATCCTCAATCCTTTTTCCGGTTGGGCTTCAGGATGCACCGTCAAAGTACATTTCCCATGTTGGGAACTACTCTTGAACCGAGAAGATGTCTTCATCAGGTAGCTCGTTGTCCGGTGCAGTGGTCCCTGTCAATGGGTGCTCTACCAGAATGTCTACTAAGGTCTGACCCTTGATGGCTTTTTGAGGCACAAACCGGATGTCAAACTATTGCAGGATGACCACCCATCGGGATAGGCATTCGATTAGCATCGAGTGGCTGGGGATGTACTTGAACGTGTAACTCTGCGAGATCAAATGGACTTCATGATGCTGCAGATAATTTCACAACTTTTGAACCATGAATACCAAGGCCAAAAATCTCTTCTCGATGTTTGAGTATCGAGTATCAGCATCAATCATGGTTCGGTTGAGGTAATAGAGACTGTTTTCACTGCCCGCTTCATTCTTTTGTGCGAGGAAGGCTCCCAGTGATCGCTCTAAGGCTGTCACGTACAAGATGAGAGGTCTTCCTTCAACTGGGGGTATTAGCATCGGTGGGATTAAAAGGTACTTCTTCAAGTTTTCTAATGCCTCTTGGCAGTCATCCGTCCATTGGTACATGACCCCCTTTTTCATTAACCTGGTGAAGGGAAAACATTTACCTGCCAGGTTGGCTATGAACTGCCTAATATAGGCTACGTATCCTTGGAATCCCCTCAACTCGGTGAGATTGTGGGGAGGTGGTAATCCAAGGATAGCCTTTGTCTTCTCAAGTTATACTTCGATTCCACGATGGCATACAACGAAGCCAAGGAATTTACCTGAGGTAACCACAAAGGCATATTTCAAGGGGTTCTTCTTCAAGTTATGCTATCGGAGCTTGTTGAAGACGGTATCAAGGTCCGAAAGGTGATCCGAGCACTGTCTGGACTTGACCACCAGGTCATCCATGTAACATTCAATGGATTTCCCCAGGAACGGTTTAAAGATCTGATGCATGGCATGCTGATATGTGGCGCTGGAATTCTTGAGACCAAAGGGCATGACTCTGTAACAAAATATCCCTTGAGGGGCCCTAAAGGCCATGGATTCTTCATCTTCTTAGGCCATCCTAATTTGATTATATCCAGAATATCCATCCATGAAGGATATAGCCTCATACCCGGATGTTTCATCGATTAACAATTCGGTGATTGGAACCGGGAAGTCATCTTTCAGACAATGTCGATTAAGATCTCTGAAGTCGATGCATATGTAGAATTGTCTGTTATTCTTCTTGATAGGGATGATGTTGGCCAACCAAATGGGGTACTAGACCTCTCGAATGAATCATGATTTAATGATCTTGTCGATTTCAGGCTCTTTTTTGGCGGCATGTGACAAATGTGTCCTTCTGGCGGCCTGTTTATAGCCTAGGTGGTCTTTTGGAAGACCAAGGTGATGTATCGCCACTTCGAGATCGAGTCTCGACAATTCTGTGTAATTCTAGGAAAAAACATCCCGATGTTGCCTTAGGAAAGAGGTATATACCTCATGTTCCTCAGGGGACATGGCTGCACTAATGAGATTAGGCCTTGGATCTTCCTTGGTACAAGGTTTATTTCTCGGAGCTCGTCCACCGTGGTGGAGATACCCTCCTCAAATGCAGGAGGTGCATCCCTGAGATCATCCCCCTTTTCTTCTCCCAAGTCCTCATCTTATTGATTCGACGAGGAGAGAGCTTCCAGTCTGAGCCTACGAGGGCTTGAGGGAGAGGCATCGTGGGCATCCCTGCTTGAGTATTCGTCCCCATATCGAGGGTTGGCAGACGTTCCCGCATTGCCGTGCTCGACCATCATGGCTGAAGTCATGAGGGCATCTGAGTGCGTGTCTGTACTTGAACTCCTACTCTCCACATGGTTGATGGGCAGGACATAATCTCTACCAAGCTGCCTGAGGGGGTCATCAGGGACCATTTCTAGGCCATTTGGAGTGAGGATCCAGTCGACACCATCGACCAAAGGCTTCTTTTTCTTTTTCTCATAGAACCCGATGTCAATGTAATGTGACTCGGAGAGCTCAGAAGGGGCCTTGTCAGTGTGAAATGTTCCACTTTGCCCATTGACGCAATACTTGATACACTGGTGATAGGATGAAGGAATAGCCATGTGCTTATGGAGCCACGACCCTCCCGGCAGGGCATTGAATGCTGTGCTCTACTGGACCACCAGGAATTCCGTGTAGGCAACCAGGTCACCAAAATGGGTCTTTAGCTTGATTTTTCCCATTGGTTTCTGCTCACTCTTGTCATAACCCAACAGAGTTGTGGCTGAGGGAATTAGGTCATCCTCACTATAGCCCAAATTACGGAGTGTCCATAGGGGAAGGATGTTAACTTCAGAGCCATTGTCTATAAAGACTTTCCGGATCTCAATATCATTCAGTGTGACGAACACATATAGTGGTCATATGTGTCCTTGCATGATGACATCTTCATCCTGATTGGTGAAGGAAATCACCACATTGCAATCAGCCGGGTCAGTCTCCGTACTGTAAATTTCGGCGGCAGCTACCTCAGCTTGAAACTCCTAGGGGCTGATCAAAGCTTTTATAAGTGCCTTTCTGAGGTCTACTGACAGACTTAGGGCATCAAGGATGGACATCTTGGCTGGTACCGATGCCAGTTTCTTAAGGATATTGTATTTCTGCTCCAGAGGCTGACACTTCTCCATAGGAAGGAGAGTCTTAGAGGGTACTTTAGGGGATAGAAAATTTGATGAGGAGGGACTGGCCGCAGGCTCAGATATCGATGGAATTCCCGCGTTTTGAGGACTTGGACTGGGTAGTCTGTTTTTGAACACTAAGTGGTGAGACACTTGTTCCTCCTCTGGTGGGTATAATAGAACAACAGGGCTAGAGTGGCTCCTTGTGGAGACGAAGGGGCATTCTTTCTTCTGCTGAGTCCATTGAAGGGCTCTCCCATGGGTTTGAGTGATACTAATAGTTTGGGTTAGGGTCCAACTATAGGGTTGGTTTCGGCTGCGGCTGCACCTCCCCTGGTATCCCCTACCTCTGCGATTCCTCCTCCCAGCTCCTCGTGCAGGGAACTTGGGTTTGTAACCATACCCTTCGTCAGGGAATGATTCCATAATATGGACGACATTAAGAGAACCAATGATTTACTCTTCATCCTCTGACTGGTCAACCTGGTCGGTTGTCCCTGGTGGTGCCGTTTGGTGGGTTGGTGCCCATGGTGCCAGGTTCTAGGGCATGAAATCCGCCATGGTCGGGACTAACTTTGGCCCCGTCGTGGACTTCTCCTCTTGTGATTTCGTCCTCCGTCTTCGATTACGCCCAGATGACCGGCTCGTGGAGGGTTGTGAGGTGGATACCGTTGGATCTGCAGCTTCAGGGGATGTTGGAGGCAACACCGATTGCTGTAGTTGAGCTCAGAGTATGCCCTAGGCTCGGTTGATAGTCTTCTGATTCATCCAGTTGTCAAATTTCTGCCCCTTCTTGCTGGTGACTTTCTGCCACCCCTCCACTTTGTCAGAGTAGGTGGTAGAGATACATTCCACATGTTCTTGGGGTGGTCCTAGCTTGACCTGTCCAGAGTCTACCATCCTCTTCATGAGGTCTTTGAAGATGAAGCACTCTTGAATACTGTGTCCCAACATCCGATGGTAGGGGAAGTAATTTGTCTTGTCATCGCGGACGACCTCTTTAGGTTTCCTCAGCTCCAGAAGGCGGAGCAAGTTGCAGTTCATGGCGGAAATGAAGTAGCCGCAGAACTGATCGTCTTGGAATGAGTATACTTTTTGTATTTGTTCCTCAAACTAGTTTCGCTTCCGTCCTCGTTGATCATCCCTTTTAAGCATAGGTGGTCACTGATATGCCAGAGTCCCTTGACGATTTGGTGGAGGCCTAAGTGATGGAGTGGGCACAGAGGCCGTCTTGAGTGTGACAACTAATCCTTTAGCTCTAGTGGATCTTTTTGGAGGAGCTTTTGAGTCTATTCGAGACTTAGAATTGGTCCGTTGCAGGGATTCCTCAATTCTCTGGGTAAAAGCCGAGAGATGGGTGAAGCCAGTGGTGCAATCCACTGGTATGAGCGGTGTTTGTAGCTCATCTCGAAGATTGTCAATGCATATGGCTAGCATCTCATCCTGAGGCATTGGCGTATTCAGGGAATAGGTCAGACCTTTATATATGGCGATGAAATATGAGACCCTCTCATTCTCTCTCTGCTTGCAGTTCATGAGATCAATGACCGTTGTTTTGGGAAACATTGAGCTGAAGTGGAACAACAACCACTGCCAAAGGTCTTCCCAACTCTTTATTGACTGGAGTAGTAGACTTGTATACCAGACGAAGGCGGATCCTTGCAAGGTCCGAATAAATCATCTGAGGTTCACTGCTTCTTACTGTTCTTGAGTCCCCATCACAGGGTCTCAATAGGATGCGTAGTGCATGAAATACTATTCTGGATCACCTGAACCGTTGAAGATAGGGAATACAGGGCTCCCAAAATTGGGTAGAGGTGGTTTGTTTCTAACCCAATCTGGGTAGGGTTTCTACTCTGGCTATATCAGAGTGCGTCAACCTTCCATCGCTTCCAATCGAGCTGTTAGTGCCTCGATGGTGTCAGTGAGACCCTGGTTTACATCCTGTTGGGCCCGGTCCCAGGCATGAGTATCCCGAGGCATTGCCCGAGGATCCAGATTAGACGGCATCATGGATGCATGTTCTGTTTGTGGCACTTTCGGAGGGTTCAAGTGTACTTGATCCGGTTGCTTCTTGAGTGGAAGGAAGTCTTGGTATTCATCCGAATCTACGTTTTGGTAGTTGGATGGGCCGGGCACATCGCTGGACGGGAGCCCTAACCGTGTTTCATTTGAGAGGGAAAACCTTAGTCTTTGAGGTGCACTTACTGGGAGTGCATGATGTGTCTCCTCCTGGGACGCACTTTCAATAATGCAGTTCCCTTGGAGTAGCTCGACATTAAGTCGCCTCAATTCTTTCATCTCCTCATCTTGTCGAGCGTATCTCTCTTCGGGCATGAGTGGCTCATTTTTGTCAAGAGAAGGAGGCGGATTAAGGGTAACCAGTCCTTTGTTCTTATCCTTGTTGGAAGCTCACAAGGTAGTTAGAGGAGGGTTGGATAGAAGGATGACCATATTTAGGGCAGCCCTGTGGTTCCAGGTGTGCACACTTGGGGGTTCGTTGTGAGTCACAGCCTGACCAGAACTATCGTCTCTCGATCCGTCTGGATTTTCATTTTCCCCGGTGTCACCCATGGGGTAAGCCTCTATGGAATTGATGAATGCATATCGCGGGGGAAGGGGGATGTCATCTTCCAAATGGGAAGAGGATCTTCTGCGACTTCTGCTAGCCTTCCCTTTCGTATCCTGGGATTGCCTTTAGACTTCTTGACGAAGTGTGACGCGGAGAGTTCTTTGATGAGAACTTACGGTGCGCCTTCCTCTTAGAGGAGATGATGATTCAAATGAAGAGATAGGATGAGAAACACCTATTCCGATTGTCCTCCCCAGATGAGAGAACACATATTATCATGGGGGAGGTTGTTGTTGAGGGGGTAATAATGCCCCCAGCCCTAAGGGCTAGGGTTGGCTCCGTTCCTTGAACATAGAGTCTCTTCCTGGTTTTATTGGTCTTACGGGGGAATTTGTTATTAAAAATGCCCCCAGCCCTACAGGATGGGGTTGACCCTAGATTTCGGTAGTGGCTGCAGCTATCGCTACCTTCTTGACCTCGTGTGCCCCCATTCAGGGGTGAACCAGTTTTGGTGCCAAATTCACCTGTGGATAAATCCCTTATGGGGTGGTAGGTAAAGATCACTCATTGGCCTCTCTTAGGCAAGTGGCATGTTGTATGCTCTCGGTGGCCTGATTTAGGAGTTCTTGAATGTCTTTTTCTCATCAGGCCTGACGCTTTTGGGACATACTCAAGGCCTGACTCTGCTGGGTGTGCTTCCTTTCCTGAATAGAGAGGCCACTCGATTTTCGTCTTGACGTGATGAGGTTGCAAGAAACCACGTTGAACGGGTTCTTCTGGGCAGGGAGCAGAGGGAAATGCAGAGCTCCATGTTCTCCCCATCCCTTGGTATGGACTCCTGTCGGAGCGTCACCGATGAGGCATCACAACTGTTGTAGCGCACAGAGGTAGGCTATCTCCATGTTTCCTTTACGCCTATCAGGGAACTATCACCGCACCATAGGAAGGGCCTCAAGGTCGATGTGACACAGGAGGTCTCCTATCATCTTGACATGGTCTACATACCCTTCATAGGGTAGGAAGCTTGATTTCGGTCAGTGAAGGGTTGTCCATATATTATGGCAGATGTCGTGCACGCATTCTTTCGACAACTCTCTGGGTATGTCGAACTGAGAGGTGGCCTTGGGACAAAACATAACTGGTATATCGTCCATGGCCTGTCATTTTTTCAGGTGTAGCATATCAATATACTCCTCCGCTAGTGACTCCTCTACCTGGTTGGCTCAATTGAGATGCTCCCTGCTAATGTGGTCAGAGGCAGTGGGACTGGTAGGTGCTGAATCATTATGTGGGTGATTCCGAGGTGGTTCAGAGGATGAATGCTGCACTGGACCATCTCCTGATTGAAGAAGGGTGTCGTTGATGACTAACTGGGAATCTGACATGCTTGATCTCATCCTTCTGAGTGCCTCGGCATACAAGGGATTTTCAGTGCATGATTCGGCAGGTGGAGGAACTTCCTGTCGATATGATATGTCATCGTGGGGAGGACCTCCGCAATGGCGGCCATATTGGTGAGGAATACCATTACTGCTCGATGATTCACTGCATATGGGACTTTTGCAGTGCACACCTTGGGGAGGATGTTCAAGGCGTGTTGCAGCAAGGGGAGGACCTTCTGGCTGCGTAGCATCATTACAGGGAGGATGTTCGCAACAACTTCCATCATGGTGAGGATGACCATCATGGCTTGACGTTTGATGTGCATCCTAGGGAGGACCTTCAAGACACACTACGACAAGGGGAGGATGTTCTTGTTGCTTGGGGAAAATGTAGGGAGGAACTTCACAATGGCGGTCATGGTGGAGAGGAATACCATCACAGCTGCGACAATGGCAAGGATTACCATTACTGCTTGATGCTTCACCACATAGAGGACTTTTGCAGTGCACACCCTGGGGAGGACCTACAAGGCATGTCACAGTAAGGGGAAGACCTTCTAGCTGCGTAGTGTCGTTATGAGGAGGAACTTCGCAACAAATTCCATCATGGTGAGGATGACCATCATGAATTGACGTTCAACGTGCATCCTAGGGAGGACCTTCTGGACACACTGCGACAAGGGGAGGACCTTCTTGTGTTGAGTCAATAAGGTTTTCCTTATGACTTTTCCATTCCTTCTTGTTTTGAAAATCAAAAACACGTTATCTTTAAGATAATTGCTTTCTTAAAGAAAATTTCTTTCTTAAGGAAAATTTCTTTCTTAAGGAAAATTGCTTTCTTAAGGAAAATCGCTTTTATAAGAAAAACTATCCTTATCATATTTTCACCCAGATTTTTCTTAAGTATGCGATTCGGATTAATTTCTATTTCCTTGGAATTGTTGAAACTTTGATATGAAGCATTCTGTTTTAGGATCCGAATTCCGGATAAGAACTATGATAAAGTTTCAATCCAAAATCTAGAATGAGAACTGTGAAGAGGTTTCATTCCGAATTCCGGATACAATTTTAATCCAGATTTAGGATACGAATTCTTATGAAGTTCGATAATGAATTTTCAATACGAATTCTAATGATTAATTCTCATTACGAATTCTGATGACGAATTCTCATTACGAATTCAAATAAGGAATTCTCACTACAAATTCTGATGAGTAATTCCCATTAAGAATTCTGATGAGGAATTCTCATTACGAATTATGATGAATAAATATCATTACGAATTCTGATAAAGAATTTTCATTACGAATTCTGATGACGAATTCTCATTCTAAATTCTCACTCCGAATTCACCTATTAAACAGAATCTGATCATATTTGTTTTATATACTCTGAATTAATTCAGACTCCGAAAAATATTTTGGTTAGACTCCGAACTTTTATTCTCCTTACACTTCTATAATTTGTTTACTCTTTTCATTACACTCCAAACCTTCACTCTGAAGCTTTCACTCCGAACTTTTGAGTCAGTTTTTAAAACGATGTCGTACATTATGTCACACTTGTTTTGTTATAAAACGATGTCGTCTATTTTGTTATAAACTAACCGTTGTCTAAGTAACACGTGTACAGGTCTCTCTGATCTTTAAGGAAAATATGACTGTTGGGAAGGAGGCTAACCTTACCTATAAATAGGAGCTCATTTGAAAGAGCTCAGTGCTGAAGTGCTGAAAAGGCTGACAGATCTTCAACTCATGTGATTACATGCTTGAAGTGATTTCTAGAGAGATAGGCTCTTATTAACTCTCAAAGCTTTGTGCGACTCTGAATGTTGGTGATTACAATCGAGGGCTTCCGGGGATAGGAAGACAGAGGTGCCGACTATCTTGAAGTTCAAGGGCTTCCTTGCTGAGGAAGACAGAGGTTTCCAACTACCTTGAAGTAGAGGGCTTGGGGGGATAGCAAGACAGAGACTCCGATCTTCGTATCGAGGGCTTACCCTGGTGTGGGTAAGACAGACTTGTTTGAAAGTATAAATCAAGGGACCTTTATCCAAGGTTGTTGGATACCCTTCTCTTTGGGTTAAAAGACTTATATCTTGTTACTCATAGTTCTACTACATGTTTATATTCCGCTGCATATTGTATTGTAAGGAAAGTATAACATTCTTAGACTTCCTTATTTGTACTCTATTTCATTTAGATTCTATACGCTTTAAGGTAGAATCTCATATTGTAATCTTTTGTTAAGATTCAATTTCCGGAACCATATTTCCTGAACCAACTTTTGGAATCTCTTTCCAAGTTTTTTTTGGTGTTAGAGGTGTTGTGAATTTGCTTAATCTTAACTTTGTTAAACTTAGCCCTTTCCTTTTCTTAAGTAAAACATAGTTATTCTTAACTTACTTTAAAGGTTCCAAAGGAATTTTTAAAGTGTACAAGTCACCCCCCTCTTGTAAATTGAGCATCTACATCACTATTTTAATCCTACAATTGGTATAAGAGCAGGTCTCTGAAATACTTATACTCACGAATATGTTTTTCTTTCTCATATTTCTCATTTCGAACTTTCTCATTCCGAACATTATTGTTACGAATCTTTGCAACTAACAAGTTTGTGTGCAAAAGTTATTTTAAGTATGGCAGGAGTCAATGTTGGTTCTATTGATAATCTGAATCCTACAAGACCACCCATCTTTGATGGCAATGATTATGAATACTGGAGAGACCGTATGAAGACGTTTGTTATCAATACTGGAGTGGATAACATTGTTATGCTTACTGGTGATTATAAAAATCCTGACAAGGAAGTTAGAACTTTTACTAATCAGGAAAAGCAAGAATATCAACTTAATTATAAGGTCTGCAATACTTTACTGTGTTCAATGACTAGAAATATATATATCCAAATTTCTTCTTGTGAAGCAGATAATTGTATATGGAAAAAGTTAGAAGTTACACACTTTGGATCTTCTAAGGTGATTGAGACTAGAAGAGCTATGCTTAGAGCTGAATATCATGGCTTCAATTTTCCTTATGGTGAACCAATATGTAAAGTTCAATAGAGATTTATGACTATCGTCAATAGTCTACAGTCTATGGGAGAGAAAGGTTTAGATGATTAAGCTCTTGTGGATAAGATAATTGATATTATGCCCAATGAGTGGGAATCCAGGAGAACAGCTATAGATGAAAACAGTAAGGTCACTCAAATTACTCTTTATAAGCTTTTTGGAACTCTTCTACAACATATAACTAGAATGAAGAGAGATGCTGACAACATCAAGAAGAAGAATGGAAATGGTACTGTTGCTTTTACAACAACTTCAAATCAGATGAAAGTTAAGACTCCTAAGAGAGTAACCAGATCCAAGTATAAGAAAGTTATTTTCCAATCTGAATCTAGTGAGAGTGAAGTCTCTAAAAATTAACTAGCAAATCTTTCTCGAAGAATGAACAAGATATCTGGACAGAAAAATTTTCAATCTAAGTATAAGAAAAAGGAAAGGAAAGATATGAATGATGGAGAAGTTACTTGTTATGAATGCAAGAGAGCTGGACATATTAGAACAGATTGCCCTATGCTCAAAAAGAAAGAAAAGAAATAAAGGCATTCAGAAAGGAATAGAAAGAAGTATTATAAAGCCAAAGCTAAGAAAGTTCTGAAATCCAATGACACCTGGAGTGCCAGTGGTGGTGACTCTTCAGAAGAATCTTCTGATTATGAATCTTCAGGACAAAAGAATCTTGGTCTTATAGCCAGATTACCTATTGATAGTCATTGTTTTATGGCTAAGGTACGAAATGTTGAATCATTGACCAATGTTTCTTTAAATTCTAATGATATTAAGTATTATAACTCTTCTAATGAAGAATCTTATTCTGATGAAGAAAATACTTTACCTACTTATGAAGAAGTCTCTAGGTTTGCTGAACTTCTTGAGATTGAGAATTCCAAACTCAATACGAAACTTTATAAGGAAAACTCTAGGAATTCTATTCTTATGAAAGAGATATCAGATATTTCTAAAGATCTTTATAGGAAAAATGTTGATTTTGAAAGTATTTCAAAAAATCTTGAGGAAGTAAGTTCTGAGAAGAACGAACTTTCTAAAGAATTAGAAAAAGTAATTTCTAATAAAAATGTTTTTGTGCCTAGCTCTAGTTCTAAAACTATTGATATTGAGAATAAAAACTTGCTTGTAAAACTCAAGTCCGAAATTTTTTCCTTAAAGAAGTGTTTATCAAACTTTACCCATGGTAAAGAAAATTTTGATAAGATGTATTCCCAAATACGACCTTTAAGAAATAAATCCGGATTTGGTTATACTCATGCAAAACCAATTTTCAGTATCAATTATTTTGTTCCTCAAAGTGCCCCATTTTTTACCAAATGTCAATGTGGTGGTCACTGGGCAAAGAATTGTTCCTTAAACAAAACCCAATCTTTAGTATTTCACAAAGCCTAATTTTCTAAGAAGATGTGGGTACATAAAATTTTATTATCTGGAAATCTCGGATCCAAAAAAGTTTGGATTCCGAAAGTCTAATTTTCTTCTTGATTTCAGGAAAATAAAGAGAGTACCAGCAACAATAAATGGTACATGGATAGTGGATGTTCCTGGCACATGACTGGTAACAAAAGCTATTTTGAAAAGATTATCAAAACGAAAGGAGCAAAGGTAACTTTAAGAGACAATGCTAAGGAAGAGATTGTTGGTATTGGTAATATTGTTCTTTTAGGTAAAACCATGACTTCAAATGTTCTTTTTTTAAAGGTCTTAAGCACAACCTCATTAGCATAAGTCAGTTATGTGATGAAGGTTACCTTGTGAATTTCAGGAATGATAAGTGCTTAGTTCACAATTCCAAGGAAAAATTTATTCTCTCAGCCAATAGGCAAGATAATGTCTACACTCTGAACTTAGAAGACCTTAGAAGCCAAGATTTACCTTGCCTAAGTACAATGGAAGATCACTCCTGGTTATGGCATAGAAGATTAGGACACTGTAACATTAGGAACTTATGTAAACTCTCTAAGAAAAAACTAGTTAAGGATCTACCAGAGTTAGATTTGACTCTTCTAAAGTTTGTGATCCTTGTCAATAAGGCAAGCAACATAAATCTAGTTTTAAGTCAATCGGTGAAGTATCAACAACTGATGCATTACAGTTAGTGCACATGGATCTTTTTGGTCTAACACAAACTGGAAGTATTGGAGGCAAATACAATGTGTTTGTTCTAGTTGATGATTACACTAGATTTACTTGGGTCAATTTTCTAGCAAAGAAATCTGATGTTTTTTCTTATTTAAAAAGTTTTATAGCTCAAGTTAAAAATGAGAAAAACCTTCCATTGAAAACTATTCATAGTGATCATGGAGGAGAATTTCAAAATTCTGATTTTGAAACTTTTTGTAGTAAGAAAGGTATTACTCACAATTTTTCAGCACTTAGAACTCCTCAACAGAATGGTGTAGTTGAACGAAGAAATAGAATTCTTCAAGATATAACTAGAACCATGTTGAGTGAATATTCTATAGCTAGACATTTCTGGGATGAAGCTGTAAGTACTTCTTGTTATACTATAAATCGAGTTTTGATTAGACATTTTCTTAATAAAACTCCTTATGAATTATGGAATGGTAGAAAACCAAGACTATATTACTTCAAGGTTTTTGGTTGCAAAGTATTCATTTTGAATACTAAAGATAACTTACATAAATTCACACCAAAATCTGATGAAGGGATTTTCTTAGGCTATTCCACAACCTCTAAGGCTTATAGAGTTTTTAATAAAAATACTTGCACTGTTGAATAAACAGTACATGTGAAATTTGATGAGTCGGTTCCTTTTGTTTTTAAACCATCCCTACCTACATCCTCGGATGTGTTTTCAAAAACTGATTATCAACCTTTGATAGAAGAACCTTCTGACAAGAATAATTTTCTAGAAGATACTTCTGAAACGTTTACCCCAGAAGACTTTCTACCCTATGTTGATGAACAGGTTTTACAAAACCCAAATCAGGCGTTTCTTAAGAATCATCCCAGTGATAGTATCATTGGTGATGTAAATCAACCTATAAGGACTAGAAGTTCCTTAAGAAATGAAGCAGAACATCTAGAATTTCTTTCCCAATTAGAACCAAAAAGCACTGATGAAGCTTTAGGTGATGATGATCGGATCAAAGCCATGCAAGATGAACTAAATGAATTCGAAAGGAATAAAGTCTGGACCATGGTTGAAAGTCCTAAGGAAACTTCTATTATTGGAGTAAAATGGGTTTTCAGAAATAAATGTGATGAAAATGGAGTCATAGTAAGAAATAAACCTAGACTTGTTTCTAAAGGCCATAATCAGCAAGAGGGAATAGACTATGAAGAAACCTATGATCCAATAGCTAGACTTGAATCTATCTGTATTCTACATGCTTTTGCAGCATTCTTTAATTTCAAACTTTATTGAAATGGATGTGAAATGTGCTTTTCTTAACGGTTATGTTCAAGAGGACGTTTTTTTGAACATCCTCCTGGCTTTAAAGATACAAAACATTCGGATCATGTTTTTAGACTTACCAAAGCTTTGTATGGTCTTAAACAAGCTCCACGAGCATGGTATGATAGACTCACTGGTTTTTTACTTCAAAATAACGATGTTAAGGGAAATGCAGATCCAAACCTTTTTATAAATAAAGATAAGAAAAATGTATTGATTGTTCAAATTTATGTTGATGACATTATATTTGGTTCAACTCAGTAATCTTTGACTGACTCTTTTGCTAGTCTAATGAAATCTGAGTTTGAAATGAGTACGATGGGTGAGTTAACATTTTTCCTTGGTTTTCAAATTTCCCATAAACCAGAAGGAACCTACATATCTCAACATAAGTATATTAAAGATCTTCTTAAAAAGTATGGTTATGAAAACACTAAGAGCATAAGTACTCTTATTGGTACTTCAAACACTTTAGATCTTGATGAAGCTGGGAAACCAGTAGATCAAACATCTTTTAGAGGTATGATAGGAAGTTTACATTACTTAACTGCTAGTCGACCAGACTTAATGTTTTCAGTATGCTTATGTGCAAGATATCAATCCAATCCTATGGAATCTCACATAAAGGCAGTAAAAATAATTTTT
Source organism: Viscum album (assembly GCA_963277665.1). Taxonomy (NCBI): domain Eukaryota; kingdom Viridiplantae; phylum Streptophyta; class Magnoliopsida; order Santalales; family Viscaceae; genus Viscum; species Viscum album. Next base: position 1,746,712,892 of record OY728153.1, read on the forward strand.
CGCTACCTTAAGGGAACCATGGATCTAGGATTATTTTATACTTATGGAAATGATTTTGTTCTAAAAAGCATTTTGATGCTGACTTTGGTGGATGTAGAATGGATAGAAAGAGTACACCCGGAACTTGTCATTTCTTAGGAGATTCATTAGTTTCTTGGTCCTGCAAGAAGCAACATTCTGTAGCACTTTCCACTGCTGAAGCTAAATATGTAGCAGTTGGAAGTTGTTGTGCTCAAGTGTTATGGATGCAACACACACTCAAAGACTATGGATTGAGTTTTACTAAAACTCAAAGTTTGTGTGATAACACAAGTGCCATTTCCCTTATTAAGAACCCTGCACATCACTCCCGTGCAAAACACATAGATATTAGGCATCACATTCTTAGGGATCACACACTTAAAGGAGATATTATTCTTCAGTTTATTGGAACGCAAGATCAACATGCTAATATTTTCACAAAATCTTTTCCTTCTGATAGATTTGAATATATTAAACAGAATTTACGAATTATAACCATAAGGTAATGCTCCTTAATTAACTTTTTGTTGAAAAAGTCTCCTTACAGCAATACACTCCTTTTCATAGGGGGGTACATTTGTTTGATAGAATAACAAAGTTTTTTTTCAAGGTTTGTTTTCAAACTTTTCGGAATGAATATTTCCAGAATGGAGATTTCCGGAATAACAATTTTTCCAGAATGGACATGTTCGTAAAGAATACTTCTGGAATGGAAGTATTCATATTGAAAATTTCCGGAATGGAAAATTTCGTACTGGTATTTTCATAACTGGATTTTCGTACCAAATCCTTCATAATGAGTTTTCCTTTTAATAAAACTTTCGTACTAAGTTTTTCATTATTAATTTTTTTTTTCATACAAAGTTTTTTTTATACTGAGTTTATTTTTCGTAATGAGTTTTGTAAACTATTTCGTAGTATAGTTTTTTTCCATAAAAATGTTACCAATTACGATTAATCCTCCTAAGCCAATCTGAAAGGTATGATTACCTTACTCAAGTTTTCGTATTTATACTTTACTTGCTGGCATTTTCATGTATTATGTCTTCGGATTATAGTTTTCTTAATTCTTTGTTTTAATAAAAACCTCAAAAAGATTGGATTCAAGTTTTCAACCGTTAGATCTGATCTCAGCTCATCCCAACCGTTAGATCAACCAAGGAAGTTGAATCGTCGTTTCATTGCCTATATAAAGGGGACCCAAATACTCATCCCACATCGATTTCAAGCTCTCGCGTCCCGAATCTCTGCCTCTCGGTTTTTAAAGCCATTCCGAACTTCAGTTTTCTCCGTTCCGAACTTCTCAGAGGACTACAGATCCGAATGTCTGTGGAGTTAGCTTCTCAAGATATGTCATCCACTAAGCCAATTCCACAATGGTTAGTCTATAGAGAAAGGCTAGTCCATCCGGATTTCATCAATAACTATGATTCTATTATTTCAAAGAACATTAAGTTGAATGGCTGGGAAGATATTGCTGTATCCAAACTGGGGAATCAAGACGATGTCTTTTCGGAGTTACTTATTGAGTTCTATGAATCAGTTTCCTTCTTTAAGGAAGATAATAGGGAGAAGTTTTCTTTTAAGTCTTATGGTAAGACTTACAAGCTTTCTCACACCAAGGCAGCAAGCTTGGTAGGGCTGACTTATGAAAGAGAAGCTGAATTTATTTCGCATGTGTTGCCGGACTCTAAGGGTAGCTTCGACAAGGAAAACGCCTTAGAAACCCTCGGACTTGCTAATGGAAAGGCTCTGAAGATTGCAAGCTTATCCACAAATTTCTTGATTCTAGAGTTGTGGGTGCAAGGGCTTATCATACAGAGGAAAGGAGATAAAGACAGTTTGAAGAAGAGTGAGATCTATATATTATATTTCCTGATAAATATAAGGAAGTTTGACTTGATGAAGAAAATTATTATCACTCTTGAAAATTTGAAGAAAGGAAATCTGAGAGCTCAGATTATTATGTATCCAGCAATCCTCTCGAAGTTGATAGTTCGGTGCCTTGAGTCTTTCAAGGAGGCTTGCATATCTAAGCCAAGAGTTTGCAAGATTATGCTGGTCAGCGATGGTACACTTAAGAGGATGGATGTGGCTTTCAACAACGAAACTGGTGAGTTCTTCGATTTTCCTAATCAAGAAGAAGCGGCTCTGAAGGCTGCTAAACCGGAATCATCTAAGCCAGAAAAGAAAAGCAAGTTGAAAGAATTTGCAGTTGAAGTTGAGGATCCTAAAGCTAAGGAATTTCAAACCGCACCTCCCAAACCAAAGATAAAGAAAGCCTATCCTGATGAAGTTGTTGCAAAGTGGAGAGCAGATAAAGAGAAAAGGAAAGAAGGGGATCTGTAGTTCAGATTGGACCCTGCGGAGGCTAAGGCCTTGAAGGAGAGAACTACTGATGAGCGTGAAAAACAAGTAAAGGAAAAGAAGCTCAAGAAGAAGATGACAGAAGCTGAGGCAGTCCAAGCTTTGTTAAAGTTTAATGAGATGGTATCCGGAAGCATTCCAGTTCCGAGATCTTTCTCCTTGGAATCTCTACCTGAGACTCCAGGAAGAAACCTTGATTTTCTGGAAGAGATTACAACTGAACATGTTGAGCAACTCGAGCAGATTCAGCAAGTGGAATAGGAAGAAGTAGTTGCTGAAGGAAGTGGTGAAACAAGAGACTTATTTAAAGAAGTAGATGATTATAAGGGGTTTCCTTTGGAACACCTATCACTCTGAACTTCAGAGGCTGAATCCTCTAAGTTAGTAACTCTAGAGAAGGATAAGAATGAGGAAGATGTTGTTCAAAAAGTTGTTGATGATATTATTCAAGTGTCTACTGGTGAGAAAAAAACTCCTGATCAAGAATAGATTCCGAAAAAGAACATGGGAATGCATCTCCTTGTTGAGACTCCGAAATCAGTGGATAGTAAGAAAAGACAAATTGGAGATTCTTCTAAAAGGAAGTTGGGTATGAAGGCCCATTTCGATATCGGAGTAGGAATATCCTGCTCTGGTCCTCTGGTGGTTAGTGGGTACTAACAATTCTCCTGTGTCGGGGTAGGTTAACGAATTTTCCCCTGTACAGGTATACGCCGGTTTATCTCTCCGTTCGCCACCACATCAGGTTGGTGGGCTTCACAACCCTGGGTAGGGGGAGGTGCCTGCCTGGTAAGTGACATCCTATGTGAGCGACGGGCTTGATGGAGCTCGGTAGGGATGCACGCTAGCTTTTATGATTCCTCCATGTCTGTATGGAGGGCTCTGGAGGAGCAAACAGGTGTAGGTGCCTATTCATGGTATGTCTCCGTGGCTGGGTAGAGGAGCTCCTCCTCAGAGACCAGGGTGATCACCGGTCCCCGATTGTACGTCTGCCGCCCTCATTGGGCGGTCTGAGGGGCCGGAGCTCGGGGAGTAGGGGCCTGAATCCTTGGGGAAACATCCTCCTCGGCGTGAGGATGTTGAATCGCGGTGTGACCGCGATGACGTCTGCTGGCGGGGGCCTTGGAGCGGAACCCCCATTCGGTGGGGATGAAGTCCTCAACGTTGACCTCATCTGCCTCCCTAAGATAATGGAGGTATGCATTGTTCTGTTCTGGAGATAGACTCCTGAAACGGGTGGAGACAGCCACAGGGGCTGTCTTGATATACCTTTGCGGCCACTGCTGGGCAGGAGACCAACGAGTTTTGGCAGAATGGAGGGCGTGCATGGCTGCCTCCACTATTGGGAGAGTACCTTTCACGTGTTACTCTCAGATCAGCGCGTCCGAGACCCAGCGTTGAAGACACTGGGTGGGTGATGAGGTCCTTCGTAGGTGAGGAAGTCCTATCTTTGAGTAGTTGGAAGCACGCACTTGTGAGTTCCTTCGGGATTCCATTGGATCGAAGGGAGTTCAGTGTAGTACCTATAAAATATTTTAACAAATACAAACAGTATACCCGTTAAAGCAGCATCTCATGATATCATGCGTAGTTAATGACCTTGCTTGGCCCTCCTTGTGAGTAAAAGGGGGCACGGGGTGGGATTAAGTTAAATCCATCATACTTGGTTAAATATTCACGTCGAGTTCACCATTTTTGTTTTGTTATAGTTTTCGGCCACAAAACGCCCAACGGATCCATATCCAATGATTGATGGACTTGCTTTCCAAAGGTAGGCGTTCGCCGGATGGTCTAACCAGCGACTCTTAGGAACTCACATTGGTCGAGAGGATGGGAAGTCAGGCTCATCGCACCCTTTTTTGGGGGAAATTATTGCATGTTCCGAGACTCTGTTATAGATTTAATAAATATTCATATGTTTGCGAATCTTTGGCTTATACCTAAACATAATATCCACAGATTTAACCTTGTTAGGAAATGGTCAATTGGACACAGGGGTTTAGAATCATTTATGCTTGAGGTTTACCATCCCTTTTTAAATTGATGACCTTGAAGAGTCGAAACTCGCTTGAGGATGCACTAGGAGTGGCACGGTGAACCAATGTGATGATAATCGGATCGACCGGTTGTTGGGCTTGAACCTCAGGGGGGATTCTTACATACCTTTCTTGGGAGACAAGGATCAATGTCCACGTAGTTTTCATGCATAGTTTATCGTCATGCGGGACAAAGGCGAACATATGTGAATGTTTTCAGAACAACTGGGTGGTGGGCTTGAACCTCTTGGAGGCTTCCTACGTACCCTGCCTGGGAGGCAGGGATCAAAGTCCACGTAGTTATCTTTGGCTTGGGACTTACACTCTGAGGATGCCCAAGGTAATGGATTGGGGATTACGCTCTGAGGAGGCCTATAATGATGGATTGGGTCTTACACTCTTAGGAGGCCCATGGTGATGGATTGGGGCTTACACCCTGAGGAGGGACATAAGAGGATGTCATGGTCGATGCTTACTCTAAGACCACGTGAGTCATGCTCAGTGTGAGAAATAATAGGTAGTAGGGACCAGAGGATCACGTCGCGAAAGGTGCGTCCATGAGAAGTGGAGTGGGGCTTATGCATGAGGGTGGCCCATAAGGCCAAGGCTTTCTCCTAGGTGGATGCCCATGGTGATGGATTGGGGCTTACACTTTGAGGAGGCCCATGGGGATGGATTAGGGCTTACACTCTGAGGAGGCCCAGGGCGATAGATTGGAGCTTACACTCTGAGGAGGCCCATAAGAGGATTTCATGGTCGATGCCTACTCTAAGACCACATGATTCATGCTCGGTGTGAGAAACAAGAGGCAGCAGGGATGAGAGGATCATGTCGTGGATGGTGCGTCCGTGAGAAGTGGAGTGGGGATTATGCATGAGGGAGGCCAATAAGGCAGGGGCTTACTCCTAGGTGGATGCTCAGGGTGATGGATTGGGGCTTACACTCTAAGGAGGCCCATGGTGATTGATTGGGGCTTACACTCTGAGGAGGCCCATGATGAAAAAGCGCAGTGGGAGAGGGAAAGGGGGTGCTCCTGTTCCCATCTCCTATATTTCACTGCATGAGGGCTTCGTTATGATGGATATTTTACTACCCCCGAGGAGAAGTTAACAAGTGGAGGGGCATAAATGGGATTCTCAAGCTCAGACTCCATATTACCGTGGGAATGTAAACCCATTAATGCTTCAGGAATCTACTCAAAGGCTAGGGAAACCACTTTTCCCCTGTTTACCGTGGGTATGTAAACTCAAAACGGCGCGTTGATGTGCCTGAGGGTTACACCACACAGATCCGGTGGCTCTGGTGGAGTCCTCGGCTCGGGGCCGATTAGTAGGCCCGTGAAGGATTCATGGGGGATTGGGCTGGATCAGAAGGATTTTATCTGTCTCGGGGAATGGGAACTCAATAGGCTCTGATGGGCCACACGTATGAAGGAGTGGTGACGCCCTTTATGTTGGAAAGTGCTACGCAGCTAGAGAAGCCGTCTGTGAACCAGGGTGGTCCGCGGACTGAGGGGCATCCCACAAACCAGGGTGGTTCGCGACTTCGGGTTCGGCCCACGTACTAGGGAGGTATGTGGAGGGGTCCTCGTGAGTAGCGCCAGCCAAGGGCAGTGCCGATCTGGGGTTCGTCGGTCGAGGCTTCACCCGCGTAGGAGGGTGCTACGTGGTGCGATGGATCGAAAAAGAGGCATAAACTCCCTGGTCCGAGGGGAGTTCATCCATGAAGGGGATATGGTTCGCAGTCTTCTCTTTTTATGTTATTTTGAGTTCAGGGTTCATCAAATTATTATGCATTTTTGGTTCCTTATTAGTTTGTTCCCAAGTTTATACCTACTCTGGTTCACGAACTGTAACTTCGCTGTTTCCGAAATCCTAATCCTTCCTTCGAAATCCTTCCACCCGAGTCTGATCACTCTTCTCTTCCTCGGCCTTCGAATCGTCCGAATCCGAATCTCTGAATCCCCCCTCATTTCCCCCTCGGTATCCTTTTATAGAGTGGGGAAAGATATGTATCTGCAGTCATGCGGCACTTTTTACGGAGGCCTATGACCGAATACCCAGTTTACAACTGACTTGGTCAATCCGTAATTCGCGATGGGTATTGAGCGCTTAACCCCCCCCCCCTCGCGAACTAAACTTAGGGAGTTCTTTGTGGCTGTAGAGGGTTCCACCTATATTCCGTGAACGAAATCTGATGTGGATTGAACTGGTCGACGCGGTCTGCGGTTGGGGAGGTTCATGATGGTGAACCGTATCGGTGCCCATACTGCCTCATGACCATAGAGGATCTCCGCCTCCATTTCGCGAATGACGATGGTTCGCGAAGGGGGTGCTTCGTGGGGCCTAGCCACGTCACTTATTCATGGGACCGGTTCGCGGACCGGTCCTGCTTGCATCCCTTCTTTAAATTTTCTCCATTCTTTTCCCCAATTCTTTGGGGGATTTGTGTAGAATATTCTTTGCGGGCTTTTCAAGACCCTACAATGACGTAATGAAGATAATATGCCTCATCAAACTCTAATCCAAGAGAGTTTGTAAGAGTTTATACTATCACAACCACTATGGTGGATCTTGATAATTATGTGGTGTTTGGTATATATCTTCATTCTATGTTTGTGGATGTCTTGGGTCATGATATTTTTCAAAAAAATTTCACTATAAAAAATTTTAGAGGTATCCTTATTGTATCCAAAGAATTTGAATATCTTTCTACATTTATGGATTTATGATTCATACATGTTTTATTATCCTCCATTTTGATAATTTGTGTTTTATTTAAAAAATATACTGGTTCTCTATAGATAGAATTTGTTTTATTATTTATTTTAAAATGTAAATTATAATTCAAATAAAACAATAAAATCCTAGAAACTAAAACTTGACAATGAATTTATTAGAAAATTAATTGTAATATATGATCCATGATACCTAGCCATTAGGAATGATTAACTCATATGAATAGAAGATACCACATATTATGATATGAATATCATAAAAGAATTGATGTGTGTCATTGAAAAAACCAAATTAAAATGGTTGGAATGTGTTTAGAAATATTTTTATATTAAGGAAAATAATTAACTGTTCTCCCTTGGTAATTGATAATTAAAATTTTATGGGTGTTATTTTTTAAGGGGGTATAGTGTAACGACTTGAGATTTTGGATCAGTTAAAACACATAATAGGTTCTATAACTTTTGTAATGTTATACACACAACATTAATAACCAAATATATTTTAATAATGTATTATTAATAATGATATAATGAACAATTATATGGTAAAACATTTTTATTTATTACTTGTAGAAGGTAAATAATTAATATGAGTTAATATTGAGAAGATTATTTTAAATAAAAGTCAATTTATTTATATTATATATTTTATTTCAAAAAATAAAAATTTATAAATTCCATAATTTAAATAAAAAAATGTAAAATTATTTTTTTAATTCCTCAAATTAAACGTATCTTAGGTTGGATTTATGGGTTTTATCTAAAATAATTTGAATTTATGTGAACAGTGAAAATATTTCTTTTCTCCAATAGCACCAATTCTATTAGGCATAGAAGTTTTTGAAACGTTTTTATAAATAAAATTATATATAATAATGTATTTTAAATAAATTTAAAATATTTTTTTTATTTTATAAACTCATGATCCAAATTTTGAAAATTTATTTAATGTTTTAATGATTTTTTTTTATTTTTTTTCTATTTTATTTATTTATTTATAAAAAGACGAAATAAATTTTGTGATTTCATTTATTGTTAAATAAATAATAGTTTAGTGATATTTATTATTTTAAATTAAATGGAATAAATTTTCATTATAATTATATCTAAATCATAAATCTTTATCTCTTAATTTTGTTTCTTCATAAAACATGTTTTTAGCAGATACATGCAGTAACATTATGATTAATTTACATAACCCTAGAAGCTTAATTTTATCAAATGAATATTTAATTAGAAACAATGATTTTTATTATATTTAATATTTCTAATTTCATTTTTAGGTTTAGAATTTAGATTTTTAGGATTGATACTAATTACCATTACAATTGGGAAAATATTATTCTAAATTTATTATTTTATTAAAATCAAGGTAGTTATATGGAATAAATTATAATTAAATACATTAATTAATATATATTATTATTTATAAAAATATTAATAAATATATTAAAACTTATTTACTTGGTAATAAATATTAATAAATATTCAGATTCCATAATGTTAAAAATTATTTTTTTACTAATAAAACACCTTTTGAACACATTATTTATTTTTATTAAAAAGGTTGTTTTCTTTTACATAGAAATTGAATTGGAATAATTATATGTTAAATTTATTCAAAAATAATAATTTGGTTACACGGGTTATGTAATATGTTTGATAATATATAAAATCACAAAATTAAAAACTAGTTACTTAGTTTAAATGTAAAAGAGTAAAATGTAAGAACTCAATTTTAAAGCCCATATAAGATGTTTAAAAAAAGTGAAATAACATATGTATGATAATTAAACACATAAAAATCCTTCAAAAATCCAATTTTTAAAACATTGGATCCATTTACCTTGAAATAGTGTCATATCATTACAAAAATATCAATAACATCTCCAAAAGTGGCCTTTTCCTCTCTTATCAAAGGGGATTTGTGAAACACTTTAAAAAAACACATATAGTTATAATAAATTATTTTAAATCTATAATATTACCATCCATATAACTATATCCAACCAAAATTACCCCATGGTCACTCATAGTTATCCTAATACCTTTAATTTCAATGGAACATCCAAGGAAAAATCAAATCTATAAAATTAATATTATCTCTTTCTAAAGTTTTATTTCTTATGATTAATCTCCCTAATATATTATCAACATAATAATATGAGAAATTAAGTATCAAAATTTTACTGCTATGTTTTTATATTAATTTTAAATCCTTATTCATTTTTAACCCCTTATAAAAAAGAACATCAATCGTGTGTGTGTGTAGACTTCCTTCTACACGAAGAATCAATTTTTTTATTTTTCTTTTACTTTTCCATTACAAATAAAAATATTGTAAAAAATGGTTCAGAATATTATAAAAAATAATAAAAATATCTATATAATTTTTGATAATGTTATTACGTTGAAATGAACACCTCAATTACCATACTATCAAATTAAGTTAAATAGTGTTCAATTTTGGGTCGGTTTAACCACATAGATGAACAAGGCTATAAAATATATAATGGATTACTATAAAAAAACAGAAAATAATGATACTATAACATAATAATAAAATAATTATAGGTATATAGTTCTTTAAATATTGTACTAATTATTTAACTTACTATTATGGTATCTTTAAGTTTTCTAAAAATCCCCAAAATAATACAACACAAATAGTGTTTTCACCCAACATAACTTAATAACTTATGGAATAATATATGATCCTTATAAATAAATATATTCTATATAATATGGTATCTAAAATCATATATTACTGATGAAATTGGCATCAAATGATGTGTAATGACATTAACATTATTAAACACGCACAAAGCAGTTAGAGTCATTAAACCCCAATGATAATAATACAATATAACTAATTAAATAACTAAGGATAAAAAATTATAATAAAGATTATAAAAGGATAATATTTAGGATTATTTTTATGAAATAATATTTTATGTAATTTATGATTGTTTCAGAGGAGTTCATAGTGTGATAAACTAAGAAATGAAACAAGATAAGGGATCTACATTACAATTTCCCTTCATTGAGATATAGTTTATATTACTCAAATATTTTTATTTAAGTTGTGTATATACTAACTATATGATATATTATATAATCAATTAATTATTTATTAATTTTATTTTATCTCCACATTCATATTCATTCTCCTTTAAGAGTTTTGATATAAATGTTACTCAATCCATAAGGATTTATTTTCAACATCCATCAAAAAATAAATATCATTCAATTGTGATAATACATATAGGGATTTTTTTTGATAATAAATTCAAAAGCCTATATAAAATTATTATCCAATAGATATATTTGTTAAAAATCAATTGATCTTTACCTCCTTTTAATTTTCATGTTTTAAAATATTTTATGTGGTGTGTGGTTTTAAAAACTTCGTATCAAAATTTTTAAAAGGTTTTAAATCCTTTAAAAATAAAATGTTGTATCATCCACTCAAAATTTCCTTTTGAAAAATTTATGTCTTTTAAAAAATTTTGTTATTAAATATTCTTTTTAAAATATTAAATATTCAAAATACTTTTACTTTTTCTTTTTGAAATCTTTATGTCATTTTCTTGTCCCTATTACTGTATATTCATTTAAATATAATTGTTTTCAAAGTATTCTAACTTACACTTTTTTAATTTTTTTTTTATTTTAATAGATCTTTTATTTGGAATTTTTTATAATATTGTATTCATAAGTCTCCTCTTTCAATTAAAAAAATATTCTTCTTGAAAGTACTTTGTGACTTAATGTTTTTAATGTTTTTTCGAAACAATTTGTATTTTCACTTAAATATACCCTTAAAGGTTTATATTTTATGATGTGATGTTTTTATGAACCATTAAATGTTTATGTGATATTATTTATTTTAAAAAATTTGGGTTTGTAAAATTTTATGATTTTTTAATTTCATGTTATGTGATGTTTTAATATGTTTTATGAAACCCATTATTTTTTCCATGGGTTATTTATGATATGATAATTGATTGCTTTTCCTATGGAAATCATATTTTTTAATTATTATGGATGAGGTTTTATATCACCATCAAATTCATTGGTTAAGTATTAAAATCAAATAAATATTAGATGTTATGTGTGAGAATTGTTTTTCACAACATGAAGCGTAGGCATTTTGTTTGTTCACAACATAAAGCATGGATTTTTTATTCATAATAAGAAACTTGGAATTCTTTTCCATAATATGGAGTGTCAGAATTTGTTTTCCATAATATGATGCATGCGTTTTTCAGTTCATAATATCTACTGTAATCTTTTTTTGTCCACAATTTGTTGTGTGTGAATTTTGTTTGTTCACAAAATGAAGCATTGGAATTTTGTTTGTTAAAAATTTAATAATTTACATATAGTTTTATTTGGGCCATAATTCATTATTATATGATATGACATATTTATAGACTACATTGATATTTATTCATCACTAATTTTCATTATAATAATATTCTGAACACTTTTATATTGTACATTTTTTGTTCATTTGTGATTACATGTCATTATTTCCTGATTTATGGAAAAATATTATTATTAGTTTTTTATTTTTATAATAAATTCCCCTTCCCATATTTTCTCATATTCTGATGATGTATGCATTGATTAAAATTTGATAATATTTCCCTTAATCAACATTTGAGTTTACCCCTTTCTTATGTTTTCCTTTCTATATGGTACAATGATAAGTTTAATTTTCGGTAATTATATAAAGGAGTATAGAAGAGTATGATTTGTGTGAATAGATTAAATATTTATTTGTTTCTGTAGCTAATCTACAAGACAACAAACCTTTTAGTATTTGGGTTATGAGAAAATTAGCGATATCTACTATGTAAATAATGAGGGTAATGTATTCTTAATGTTACGTTTATCTTGGGTCACTATATTTGGTATGATAAGAGGGCTTGATTATTTTAAAGATTAGTTTAGATATAATTATTGAAAACCAATGGTAGAAGTTCAAGAGATATTTATATGTGTAAAATAACATCATAAAATTTTTGAGAGATAGAGATTATATGGTTTTTCCAGAAAAACATCATTATTTTGATACCAAAAAATGGATATGGTTTTGAAAACAATTCATCCATGAGTAATAACCGTAAAAATTATTGGGAACTTAGATCTTGACTATCATTATAGTGCATGGTGAAGGATCCCTTACTATGCACCTTGTTTGACAATACATGGGGATTTTCATTAGTTAATCATAATATATTTACAATATATTAGGAAAGATTTATTATATTATGGTAATTTGGTCAAGGAATATGAGAGAATAAATTAAAAATAAACCTATATTAATCCAATGATTATTTTGGTTGAACTGAAAGATAATTTAAAGGATTCAAGGTGCAAATAATTTCATGGTTGTGTTTTCATAATTTTTTTATGATTCTAGAATTGATCAACCCAGATTAACACTTTTTTGTTTTAGAAATGGATAGACTAAGGAGAAACTGAGTTATAAATAGATATTGAATACAATAAATTTTTTGTTCTAATGAGAAACTAAATGGGATTCAAAATTGAGTGAAACCATTATTAAAATATTACCCCAGTTTAGGAAAAACAAAATGAACTTTTTTGAGCTCCCAAATGTGTCAAGGATGGTGAAAAACACTATCAAGTCTCTCATATAACAACTTTTAACATTATTCAATGGATCTTATAATAAAAATATTTCTATGAAAATGATTGATTCGATGAAAAATGTATATTTTGTTCACTATTTCCCAGAATAAAGTGAATGTTGTTGTTTCAATTTATCAATTTGAATTTTAGGTTGATTAGTGGTGGTATTTAATTAAAAATAAAACAAATAAGTATGAAGTAGACTCTATGAGACGTGAGGATTTTTATAAAGTGTTATGCAATAATTATTTTCTTCATACTCTTCACATGAATATGGATATAGAACTCATATAGTTAAAACCAATGTAATATGAATCCATTATAACATACAAAAAAAACATCACAAGGCACTCAAGGTATGCCTATATTTTTATCTATGACCCTAAAAGTAATATAGATAATTATTAGTGGATTAAATAAAAGTATTAAAAAGGCGTTATCCATAAGAGAGTTTGGAAGATATAAAGAGTCTATAAGATGTGTGATGAAAGTGGAAATGAAAACCAGAGACTCTTAATATTCTATACATAGAAAAAATAAATCCGTTTATCATGGAAGATTCCATCATAAGTTACTAGGGGGAAGGAAAATCCAACTTCCTATGTGAAAAATTATATGTAGCAAAACCTATGTAAATTACTCTAAGGAAAAAGGATTTGATTCAAGTGTGTGAGGACAAAAAACAAAGATAATGCTTTTTTAGGGGAATAAAGAGGTAAAAAATGAAATAGAGGAAAATAATTCCCCAGATAATGCACCACACACACTTTGTTGATTAAAAATCAAGGAGTTTTTAAATTACACAAATCAATGCTCTAACCACCAATTTAATGAAGATACTAGGCCCCAAAAACCATCTAAACCAATGGAGTAGAGAATATTGTTTCATATCACTACATCTAAGGTGGATCATGATAATTAATTCATGTTATGTACATGTATTATTCATTATAGGTTTTATGAGGTCTTGGGTTTTGTGTGTTTTAACTAAATATTTAATATCAAAATAAAAAATCCATAGTGGAATCATTATTTTATCAACAGAATTTGAATATATTTCAGGGTTTATGAAATTATGAACCACACAAGCCTTATTATCACCCATTCAGATAATTTTAACGTGATTTCCAAAGTAGATATATTCTCTCTATATTTTTTTTATTATTTATGAGAATAAAGACAACGAATTCATATAAACCTAGATAGCCTATAAATGAAAATGTGACAATGATCTCTCTTAGGAAACCAATTGCACTATAAAATTCCTGATAAATAATCATAGGGTTTATTAGGTCAATTTTTTTAATGAAATACCATATTTTTATATGTTGATTGTAAATCCATTGATGACTCCCATAGACATAAACATGTTACTAAGGTTGACACCTTTTTTGAAATAAAACCTTTTGTTATGACTACACTAAATAAATACTTAAATATTTTCCATTGGTAAGTAATAATTAAAAATGCAAGGATAAAATTTATTATTGGAAGAGTGGGGGTAGATTATAATGACCTAAGATTTTGGATTGTTTAAAATAAATATTATGTTCTAAAACTTCTGTCACATGCTACACTGATCTTAACAAAACCACATCATATTAAGAATAAATTACTAATAAAGATATATTATACACTTAGACAGTAAACTATTAATATTTATTAATTTCAGAAGGTAAATACTTAATTTGAATTAATATTAAAAAACTTATTTTCAATAAAATTTTATTTTCTTTATATTATATAACTTAATTTAAAACTATAAATTTTAAATTAAAATTTTAAAATTAAATTTTCAATTACTCACAACCAAATTATCTTAGGAATTAATTTTTGGATTCCTGTAAAATAATTTTTTTAGCTTAATAGTGAAAATACAAAATTTTCTCATACAAAAAATGTCATATAAAATAGAATTTTATGGAACATTTTTAACATAAAATTATATATTATATAGGTTAATAAATTAATTGAATGTTTTTTTGATTTGTAGATCCAGTCTCAAAATTTTGACAATTTATTCAGCATTTTAATGAAAATTATTTTCGAGACTCTTTTGTTTAATTAAATATAACATGATGAAATTATGTTTTTGGAATATTTTATTTTCTGAAAAATACGTATTAAATTAAAATTATTATTTTTAATTAACTGGAATTGATTTAATTTATTAATATATCCTAATCATAAATATTGATGAATAATTAAAAAACAAACAAATTTTTACATGATACATGCACTAATGTTAATAATAATTTCCCTACCCATTTAAATTAATTTGGTAAAATGAATATTATTTTTGTTATAATTATTTAAATTCTATTTAATATGACCAATTTAATTTTCATTTATAAAAATTAAATTACTATGATTGATGTTAATGTAACACCCCGTGGTTTTCTAAAAATGAATTAAAATGCATGAAACTTTGTTTTAAGTAGATATTTATAACTAGACTTTAAAAATAAATTTTTATCTTATATGTTTTTAATTTTGAAAAATGGTTATCTAAAATGTGGGTTGGACTGTAAATTGTATTATTATTATATTTTATTAAGGTTATAAGATAATGAGATGTCAATTAATTTCTCAAGGTGTTAAAAAGAGAGTTATATATTTAAAACTGTTATTTTTGAATAAATTATGATTTTATTTAAAAATTAAATTAATAATATTTAGAAAATTATTTAAAAAAATAGACTTCATTTTTGAATTATACATGTCAAAAAATGGTTAGGGTTAATTTTTTGGATTTTTCTAAAATAGGTGAATTTTTAGTGAATAGTAAAAATACATTTTGAGTTTTCCGTAAGTTTAATGACATGATTAATGATATAATAATGATGTAATATTTATGGTTGAATTGTGTACATTAAAATAAGATAATAGGTTTCCTAATTAGCGAATACCTACGGAAAATACCATGAGGAATCCCATGGTTTTGCAAATACCACTAATGAGGTGCCCCTTGGAAATTAATAAAATATTCCCTCACTTTTTCAATAAATACCAAACCATTACTTCATTCAATTGATTCAAAATTCCTCTTAAATGAATCCCTAGCCGTACTACCTTCTTATTAATACTCCCAAGGTTTCCTGAATCCCCCAAGGTCCCAACCATCAAGGCTTAGGAGTAACTCTTCAAGGTAAGAGAATTTTCATTATCATTTTTTCCATTCAAGTTCTCTTTTATGTGGTATAACATTCAAGTTTCCATAACATGTTATTATTTCAATTTTATTATATCCTTATACGATATTATTATTCATTTTTGGAAGGTTTACCCCTTTCCCCTATCATTTTAATGTTTTCTAAAACCATTTTCATAGATGTTAGGCTGCTAAATTTGCATAATGGATTTCTCAACGATTCTTTTATTTCGAGTTCCTTTATTTGATTCTTCTTTACTAATATCCCCTTATCCAAGAGGAATTCATGATATAGTATTTTAAATATTTTTTATTTCATCATTTTTATGGAATATTCACTATTATACTTCTTCTCCTCTCCCACTAATTCAAGAAATTAAAACACTATCTGTGATGTGTCAATTTACCGACATCGTGGACGATGTTATTTAAATTTAGTTTACTTACTTAAATACTGGTCATGAAACCATTATTATGGTTTAACTATATTATTATTTATGTATTATATCTTATACAATGTTATGGAATTATTTTTTACACAGGTGATTATTTTATAAAACAAAATTAGTTCTTTATGATCGAAGAATAACCAAAATGACTCAAAAAAATATCAATAATGATTTAACTTATGAATCATACTCATGTTAGAATTTAAAATGATAAAACGAATAATTTATGGTTCTCAAAACATTTAAATACCATTCCATTCAAATTCTGGACTTTCACTTCCAATCGAAAAGAATATCCATCAAGAACCGATCAGGGAAACTATGTAAAGAACACACCTGAAACAATGTAAATAACAAAATATTACTAATAAATGTGTTGAATTATGTTCAAAAATAATCATACAAGGTGTTATAAACATTAATATGTTTCATTAATATATTTATAACACTCTTTTAACCATTATATAGGAGGTTTAAATACATTTTATGTAAGAAGAACCTGAGGTAAGGGAATTCTTATCCCAATTTCCATTCATTGTGTTGACCTTCTTCTTTATTAATTATGTGGTGTTAAGATTATTAGTGAAATGAAGTTTTATGTATATTATGTTTCACTATATGTATTTACAGTTTATATACATATCCATTCCATTCTATTAATTCTCACTCCAATTATATTTTAAGGGAATTTCCTTTTAAAATCATTTTTAAACTCTCTTAATAAATTTAAAAGGATTGTTTTTTCATGTGTATGGAAAGAGTGGTTTATCCGGATTTCAAGATACTTAATTACCATTATATGTTACTTGGACATATTTATGTTGTTTTTATCCCATTATATCTCAATATATGTTGGTTTTATCCCATTATATCTCAAGATATGATGGGTGATCCCCATTATAGCTCTCTACTGCATTGGGTACTCCAGAGATGGAAGTTAACCAAAAGGTTACTCCATATGTTAGGGTGAATATATGAGTGATATTTTAAATATTTCCCAAGGAAACTACATGTTGTTTCTATGCATATGAGTATTTATGATTATGGGTTTTATTAGTTTTTATGTTATCACCTAACTAATGATTTTTTTATTTATACCCCTTACTAAGTACTATACTCATCCCATGTTTTTAAAATGTTTTTCACAGAATATAAGGATGGGTAAGATAAAGAAGGGATTTTTGATGTTTTATATGTAGTAATTTCATAGAAATCATGTTTTATGTTTTAATGTTTTATATTTGAAAAAAAATGGATACTCTTTTTGGTAGTATCCTATTTGTATAAATATGGTATGTTATGTATGTAAGATATCATAATTAATTATGACTCTGAACCTAAAAAGATCCTCAATGTGTAATAATGTATATTCCTGTTTAAAATTCAAGATTATATAATGTTATAAGGCCAATTCCTTATAGTTGGTAGGAGAGGATATTTTCTATAATTTTAGGGGTTAGTATGATTTTAAAAAAGAGTACCATAAATGATTTTTACTCTATGCAAATTTGAAATATTATAGATTTAAGGATTACCATGTTTCTTCATCTAAGATATGTTTGTTCAGAATGGTTTTCCACAGAAGAAACAAGGATGCTAAAGTAGGAAGGTACCAAGAGGCTAATGTCTGTATGAATTTGCATCCTGGAATGGTGGGAATCAGAAATGAGCAGTTTGTGACAAAAATGGATTAGTTGACTCAAGAAATAAATGGGTGTGGTATCCATGCTTGATAAGAACATGATCTACCAAAAATAAACATGTCTTTTGTGGAGCATTTTATGAGGCAACATCCTCCAACATTCAATGGAACAATAGATCCAGTGATTACCGAAGGATAGATCAATGCTCTATAAAATATATATGATATCATGGGATGTTTGGAACGTTAAAAGGTAATACAAGACATTTATTGTTTGGAAGGTGAATTTGATCATTAGTGTTCTTCAGCTATTAATAAGAGAGAAAGATTTGATCTTGATAGTCAGGAATGGGATGATTTTAAGTGTCTTTTTCTAGAAAAATATTTTTTCAAAACTATTCGAATCAGAATAGAGAATAAATTCCTAGAACTAAAGCAGAAAGATGATAATTGTGTGTCAGCATATGAAGCTAATTTTACAAGAATTTCTAGGTATGTACTTGATTTTACTTTTGATTTTCATAGTAAAATTAATATATTTTACTTAGTTTTGAAACCATTTTTGTGATGGTATTTGGCTTCATGAAAGTTTAAAATCTATGAGAAACTTATTTATTATGTTGAAAAAGTGGAGATGGAGTTTTTTGACATGTATGTACCTCATGATGAAAAGAATAAGAAGTGGTCAGGTTGGCAGGCTTTGGGTAGAATTCATCAATGAAATCTGTAGGTAAGAAAATCAATTTCCCTTCTTGTGAAAAGTGTAGTAAAATGCATCTTGGTCAATGTCTTGTAAATTCATAGAAATGCTACTGATGTTGAAAGTTTGGAAACATGGCTCGTGAGTGTATGGAAAATGATCCTAAAATTAATGAGAAGTCAATGGTGATATGCCTTAAATGTAAGGAATTGGGTCATTTTGTTAATGTTTGTCTAAAGCTAGTCACTCAAGTAGAGAATCAGATATATTAGAAGCATAAGGGTTTGGTAAAATAATTTTCAACCACTTAAAAAGATTTTGATCCATCAAATGTGGTGTTATCTGGTACATTGATTTTTTTACAGATGTTTCAAATGTGTTGTTTGATTCAAGGTCTACACATTCCTTAATTTCTGATAAAATTTCTGAATAATTGGTAATTCAACCTCATGAAATGAATCCAGATCTAATTGTAAAAAAACATAGAGGAAATATTGTGGAAAAAATAAATTATAATAATAATCCTATCCATTTCTATGGAAAGATTTTACTTTCAAACCTTGTTTTTTTTGCCTCTGGTAGATTTTTATGTTATTCTGGGTATAGATTGGCTTTCTTTGTATTAGGATAAGATATATTACAGAGAAAAATAAGTTTTTTTCAGAAAGAATTTCAGTCTGTATACAAGAATGAACCCATACCATTGTTAACATATCAGGAAGCTAAGAAACTGATAAATGATGAAAATGAAAGTTATCTTTCTCATACCTTCTAAGATAAGGGAAATATCCAGATTAATGATGTACCAGTGGTAAATAAATACCTAGATGTTTTTACTAATTATTTTTATGGTGTTATTTTAAATCGAGAGGTTGAGTTTACTATTGACTAATTTCTTGATGCTAAACCAATTTCAAAACCCCCTTATCGAGTAACCCAAATAGAAATTCTAGAATTAAAAAAATTAGTTTCAGGAATTTTTAGATAAAGATTCATCTGACCTAGCACTTCACCATGTGGTCCTTTAGTATTTTTTGTTAAGAGGAAAGATAGTTCAATGAGACATTACATTAATTATAGAGCCTTGAATAACATTAATATTAAAAACAACTATCCTTTGCCTCATATTGATGATTTTTTTGATCAGATCCAGGGAGCACAACATTTTTCGAAGGTTGATTTGAGGTCAGGGTACCATTAGTTGAAAGTAAAGGATGAATACATCCCAAAGACTTCTTTCTGTACTAGATTTGGTCATTATGAATTTTTAGTTATACCTTTTGGGTTATCTAACGCACCTATAGTATTCATGGATCTTATGAATATTATATTTTATGAGTTCTTGGATATGTATTTTGTTTTGTTTATTGATCACATTCTGGTATATTCTAGAAGGAAATAGGATCATGAAAATATCTAAGGGGTGTTTTGAAAACCTTAAAAGAAAATAAACTGTATGGAAAATTCTGAAAGTGTGATTTTTTGTTGAAACAGATTTGTTTTCATGATAACATTGAAAATAAGGATGGAATAATAGTTGATCCTTCAAAAATAAAAGTGGTAGATGAATAGACAAGACATAAAAATGTTATATAGATTCATAGTTTTCTTGTATTAGCAGGTTATTACCTATAGTTTGTTAAACACAATGCTTAGTTATCTATCCCACTAACTATGTTAACATGAAAATGGGATAAATTTGTTTGGATAGAGGAATGTGATGTTTTTTAGGAACTGAAAAATAGATTGGTGAATGCTCCAGTTTTGGCATTGCCTTCCCAAAATGGTGAGTTTTTCATCTACAATGATGCTTCATTGAAGTGACTTGGTTGTGTCCTGATGCATAATGATCAGGTAATTGCTTATGATTCAAGATAACTACAACCTCATGAGTTAAATTATCCCACACATTATTTGGAATTGACACCTATGATATTTTCTTTGAAAATTTTGTGGTATCATTTATACGAAGCCAAATGTCATATATATACTACCCATAAATGTATGAAATATATATTAACTCAGAAGGAATTAAAAATGAGGCAGAGAAGATGTATTGAACTGATAAAGGATTATTATTTCACAATCAATTACCATCCAGGAAAAGCAAACAAAGTGGAGGATTCCTTGAGCCGAAAACATCATTCATCATTAAGCATGTTATGTTTGGAAAATGATCCCTTAATTAATGATTTGATGAATTTTGGATTTGATGTTGTTTGGTCCATGGAATAATTTTTTGTTTTAGGTTTCAGTGTAGTCGTCATTATCATAAATAATTAATCAAGCGGATAAGAAAGACAGTGAGCTATAGAAAAATGTAGAATCGGTTAAAAAGGATAAGTTTCTAGAATTTAAACATGATAAATATTGTGTTTTATGATTTGGAAAAAGGTTGTGTCTGCCTTCTGATTCCCTATTAAAGAATTATTTGTTGTATAAAGCTCATAGTTCTCCATTTTTAGTTCATCCTGGAAGTTCTAAGATGTCTATAGACCTTCCAGAGTATTACTGGTGGGACGAAATTAAAAGGGATATTGCATAATTTACTGTGAAATGTTTGACATGTCAACAGGTTAAAGCAGAGTGGAAGTTACCAAAGGGGATGCTTCAGCCATTTCTAGTTCCATAGTGGAAATGAGAGAATATATCCATGGACATTGTGGTGGGACTACCTAATACTTATCAAGGTAACACTGAAATTTGGTTTATTATTGATCAGCAGAAAAAATCTGCACATTTTCTTTCTATTCGAGATACAATGTCATTGGATCAACATTCTCGACTATACCTCAAAGAGATTGTCATGTTACATGGAGTTCCTCTTTCCATTGAATCTGATCGGGATCCCAGGTTCACTTATAAATTTTGGAAGGGCCTTCAGAAGTCATTGGGAATAAAATTAAATTTCAATATTGATTTTCATCCTTAATTAGATGGGCAGTCAAATGATTCAGACATTTGAAGATATGCTTAAAGATTGTTCAATGGACTACCGGGGAATTTGGGATCATCATCTTTCTTTAGTTGATTTTTCTTATAATAACATTTTTTATTCTAGTATACAGATGACACCTTTTGAGGCATTGAATAGGAAGTGGTGTTGAACTCATGTTTTTTTTTGATGAAGTCAGGGAATGGAAGTTGATGGGACCATAGTTAGTAGAGGAAGTGGCTGAGAAAGTGAAGATGATCTAGAAGCACATAAAGACAGCTCAAAGAAGGTAGAAATGTTATGTATGTAATTGAAGGAAAGACTTATATTTCGAGGTAGGTGACCATATTTTCCTTAAAATCTCTCTTTGGAAAAGTGTGATATATTTTGTTAAGAAAGGAAAGATATGTCCATGGTTCATCGGTCCTTTTTAAATCTAAGAGAAAGTTTGACCAGTTGCATACTGAGTGGATTTTCCTCTGATTTTGTCTTAGGTACAAAATGTTCTCCATGTGTCGATGTTGCGAAAATATGTTCCCGATTCAACTCACGTCTTGAGCCTAGAAGTAGTTCAATTGGAAGAGAACATTTCTTATGAAGAGAAACCAGTTCAGATTCTCAACCGAAGGGAACATGTATTTCTGAATAAGGTAATTCACCAGGTAAATGTTTTGTGGAGAAACCACATGGTTGAATAAGTAATGCGGGAGTATGAAATGCTCTGAGGGAAAGGTACCCTGACTTGTTTAATCAGTAAATAAAATTGTGAGGATGCAATTTTAAAAAGGTTGGGATAATGCTACACACAAAGGTTTTCTAAAAATAAATTTAAATGTATGAAACTTTGTTTAAGTAGATATTTATAACTATCCTTTAAACATAATTTTTCAGCTTCTATGATTTGAATTTCAAAAAATGGTCATCTGTAATTGTAACTGGTAAGTTATTTGGAGTCTAAGGGAACCAACTTGATTTTTTTGGTGAATAGTAACATACCCTCCTGAATAGTAATACGAATAGTAATATGGACTTAAAGAATAGTGAATTGTATTATTATTCGATTTTCTTAAGGTTATATGATAATGATGTGTCGATTAATTTTTCAAGGTGTTAAAAAAAGAGTTATATACTTAAAACTGTTATTTTTTTAATAAATTATTATTTTATTAAAAAATTAAATTAATAATATTTAGAAAATTAATTTTAAAAAATGGAGTTTATTTTTTAATTCTACCCGTTGAAAAATTGTTAGGGTGGATTTTTGGGTTTTTTCTAAAATAGTAGAATTTTTAGTGAATGGTAAAAATATAGTTATGAGTTTTCGGTAAGTTTAATGACATCATTAAATATGTAATAATGATGTAATAATTCTGGTTGACTAGTTTATAGTAAAATAAGATATGAGGCGTCCCAAGTGGCTAATACTATGGGAAAATACCTTGGGTAAGCCCATGGTTTTTCAAATACCACTAATGAGGTACCCCTTCGAAATTAATAAAATATTCCCTCACTTTTGCAATAAATAAAAACCCATTCATTCATTCCATTCATTAAAAACTCTTCCTCAATATAGCCTTGGACTTATTTCCTCCCTATTAATCCTCCAAAGGTGTCCTCAAGAACCCAAGGTCCCAACCTTCATGTTTTAGGAGATACTCTTCAAGGTAAGAGAATTTTAAACTTCTTTCTTTTTTCCATTCAAGTTCTCTTTAATGTGGTATAACATTCATTTTTCCATACCATGTTCTTATTTTAATTTTATTTTATCTCTATAATATATTATGATTCATTTATGGATGGGTAACTCCTATACACACTATTTTTAATATTTTCTAAAACTATTTTTATAGTCGTTAGGCTACCGAATGTTCGTAAGGGATTTCTCAACTATTATTTTATTTGAAGTTCCTTTATTTTCTTATTATTTCCCCATATCCCCTTACAGAAGAGGCTTGAATGATCTAGTATCTTAAATATTCTTTATTTAATCAAGTTTATGTAATATTCACCATTATACTTATTCTCCTCTCTCACTTATTTGGGAAATTAAAACACCGTCTACGATATGTCGATTTACCGACATCATGGATGATGTGATTTCAATTTATTTAATTAATTAAATACTGATCATGAAACCATTTTTATGGTTGAACCAAATGATAATTTATATATTATATCTTATATAAGTTTCTGTAATCATTTTTACACATGTGATTGATTTATAAAACAAAATGAGTTATTTACGATTGAAGAATTGCCAAAATGACTTAAACAAATATCAATAATGATTTAACTTATGAATCAACCTCATGTAAAAATTAAAAATGATAAAATGTATAATTTATGGTTCTGTAAACATGTAAATACCATTCTATTCAAATTCTAGAGTTTCACTTCCAATCGAAAATAATATCCACCATGAATCGATCATGGAAACCATGTAAAGAACAAACCCAAAACAATGTAAATAACAAAATATTACTAAAAAATGCATCGAATGATGTTGTAAAGTAATCATATAAGGTGTTATAACCATTAATATATTTTATTAAGATATTAATAACACTAATTTAACCATTATACAGGAGGTTTAAATATATTTGATGTAAGAAGAACCTACAGTAAGGGAATTCTTATCCCAATTTCCGATTTTTTGGTTAACCTTCTTCTTTATTCATTATGTGGTATTAAGATTATTGGTGTGATGAATTTTTATTTATATTATGTTTCACTATTTTTTATTTATACTTTATACACATATCAATTCCATTCTATTAATTCTCACTCTATTTATATTTTAAGGGCTTTTCCTTTTAAAATCCCTTTTAAACTCTCATTAATAAATTTCAAAATGATTGTTTTTTAATGTTTATATCATGAGTGGTTTCTCCTAATTTCAAGATACTTTATTACCATAATATGTTCCTTGTATATAGTGATGTGGGTTTGATCACATTATAGCTCATGATATGTTGGTTTGATCCGATTATAGCTCAAGATATGATGGGTGAGCCCCATTATAGCTCATGATATGTTGGTTTGATCCCATTATAGCTCAAGATATGACGGGTGATCCCTATTATAACTCTCCAATGAATTGGGTACTCCGAAGATATAAGTTGAACAAAAGGATATTCCATGTGTAAGGGTGAATTTAAGAGTGATATGGTAAATATGTCCCAAGGAAACTAAATTATGTTTTTATGTATATGAATTTTTATGATTATGGGTTTTATTGGCTTTTATGTTATCATTTGACTAATGATTTCTTTCTTTGTATCCCTTACTGAGTGTTATACTCATCCCATGTTTTTAAAACGTTTTTTCATAGGATATAATAAATGGGAAAGACAAAGGAGGGATTCATAATGCTTGATATAGAGTAAATTCAAATAAATCATGTTTTAAGTTCTAATGTTTTATAATTTGAAAAAAATGGATACGGTTTTTATTAGTATCCTCTTGGTATGAATGTGGTCTGTTATGTATATAAAATATTCCAATTCTTTAAAACTATAAACTTAAAAACATCCTCAATATGTAATAATGTATTTTATTGTATAAAATTTAAGATTATGAAACTTTATAAGGATGATTACTTGTAGTTAATTTCAATGATAATGGTGAAACCGTTATTTTAAAATTATTTTTTCAATATGAAGGAATTTATCTATAATAAATTAAATTGAAAAAAATTGAAAAATTAAAATTAAATTATTTGTAAAATAATAAATAAATATATTAACACTCATTGAGTTTTTATTCAATAATAATTAATATTACGTATCCATAATGGTTAAAATTACTTTTTTTAAAAATATTTATTTTGTACGCATTATCAGTTTTAATTTAAAAATTAGTTTTATAATATTTAGAGATTTAATTTTATTAAAAAAATTAAATTCATTTCCATCACTCTAAATTTTTTTTATATTGGTTATGTTATATTTTTAATAAATCCTAAAATCACCTAGTTGGAAACAAGTTACCTAATTTAAAAGAATGAGAAAAATATTAAAATATAATGGTAAAAACCCTATAACATGTTGAAAACAAGTGAGGAAACACTTGGATGATAGTTTATAGAACTAAAAATTTTCTAATGTCCATTATTCTTAATCATTGGATATATTTAACTAGCAATTGTTTCATGTAATTATAATAATATAAAAGAAATTTCCAAAACTAGCCTTTTCCCCTCTTATAAAATGTGATCAACTACACAAAAGATGACCTATAAATCAAATTAATCCTTGAAAATATTTAATTTTAATCTCCCTATAAATATATTTCGCAATCAAATTCCCATGGTCACACATATTTATCCTAATACCTTTAATGTCAAGGGAACATTCATTGAAAAGTCATGTCTCCAATGTAAGAATTATCTCTTTATTAAGTTTTAATAATCATACACTCCCAAATTTCTTATAAACATAATAATATGATGCATTAGGTACCATAATTATACTTATATTTTGTTATATTTATGTTAAAACCCACATATATTCCTTTTCATCCACTTAGAAAAAAGTAATTTCAACCATGTTTGTATACAAACAACCACCTCCATGGGGAATCATTTTTTAGTTTTTCTTATATTTTTCCATTATTTGTCCAAAAATATTAAATTATGGTTCAAAATAGTATGAAAATAAAATGATCATTATTATTATTTTATAGTGATATTATTTCAAATTAAACACCACCTTAATGAGACACACCAATCGAGTTAAATCATGTTTATGTTTGAGTTGATTTAACCAACTACATGAACGATGCTCTAAAAATATATTATGGATGAATATTGGAACATAAAAAATAATTCAATTATAATAAATTAATTAGATAACTATTTTTATATGGTTATGGATATGTTGTATTAAATATTTAACTTATTATTGAAGTATCTTTCTTGGTTCACTGAAAATCACCAATAAAAGGAAACACCAATTTCATTTTCATAGTGTGACTAAAAAACATGTGGAAGGATATCTTAGATTAAGAAGAAATATATATATATATATATATTAGTTAAATGATATATTAATGATTATATTTATATCAATGTATGGGAAGAAAAATCAACATTATTATACATGCAAAAAGCATTAAATGTTATTAAAACCCAATGGTCAAAATATGTTATAACTAATTAATGTAATCATGATAAAAAATTATTATAATGATTATTTTAATGACCCAAAACTCAATAACCCAAATTGAACATCTAATCTTTTTATAATCACATAACGTACAATAAATAAAATCTCAAATAATTATATTGTTTAGTTGTTTTGGAAAACTAGATACATACATGATTCCCATATTATATTCGAATACATAAATTACAATATAATTGTTTTTTAAAAAATAATTATTCTCTCTAGAGTATGCTCCCTATCAAGAATAGTTTACTTCCTAGATTCACATTAAAAGAAAAGATATGGGAAAACTCAAATTCTAATTAATAGTTATGTAAATTGGAACCTGTCATGAGTAAATGAAGAATAATCAATATGTCATAATTAACATGGAAAGGTAAATATCTAAATACACTTGAAAATTAATCTACTACTGGACTATCTTGATTACATAAGGAATAACAAATATTTAAGGGTACATAACTGAACACAAATTCCATTTAAATACTTTAACCATCATGAATATATAATTATTAATCAATATGGAAAATTAAATAATTGAACACACATTCCATTTAAATAATTTGACTATCATGAATAGATAAGGAATAATCAATTTGTAATGGTAAATAATTGAAAACACCTTCCATTTAATCAATAACTGAGAATGAATTAAATTATGGGATAATATTTTTGTGAAAATATTAAAGACAATAATAATCGAATTCTAAATGGTTAAAATGCTTAATTATTGGATTTCATGATCTCATGATTCATGATACCTCTAATATAATGATTATTCATAAGACTGTTTAAATAAATGGGAAAAAATCCCATTTAATTCTAGATTATTGATTCACCTTATGAAACCATCAATTCATCTAGGGGTTATATAATTTTAGGCCCCATCCATCGCTTCATATCTAGAGCATTCTTCATATATCGAATAATCAAATTAAATAATGAACAATGTGGCTTACTATCAAATATCTATATTGAGTAAAGGATATAAATTTTTCAATATTTACCTAAATAAAAAAATTAATTTCAATATAGAACACCATATGTATAAATGATATATGTTTTTAGAAAAAAACATATCTATGATAACTGATAAAGATATTTTGGGGAAATTTACTACTGAATGATCACAGGAAAGTCAATATATAAAAGGAAAGATAATGACTAAAAATGAATTAATAATGTGATTTATAATGCATAACTTAGTCAAAATGATCATCATAATTCCAAATAAGGAAAAGGATTGTATCAATAAAACATATCCCTTGTGGAGTATAAGTAAAATAAACGGTTTTTGTCTTTTATAAATTGAAATATTAAAAAATTCCACTAAACGTTTTTTTGAGAAAAAATTCATCTTTTAATTTTTAAATATTTTTAAAAATAAAAAATAATTTTATTTTGAAAATAACCCTTGAAACTAAAAAATAATGTATCAAAAAATATATTTTTCATGATAATAGGAAATTATGTACATGTCGTACATGATGAAATAAAGATTCATTTCATCTTTTCAGAAAAAGAAAAACTAGCCATGTTTAAAAAACAACATAAAATATACTTTAAATTATTTTTAAAAAATTCCAACATGGGTAAATATGAATCAAATAAATCCTTTTAAAAATTTTAAAATTATTTTTGAAAACATTTTAAAAAATAGTTTTGGAAGAAAAATAATTTTTGAGTGAAGAGATAAACGATGTTTGATTTTATTAAAAACTTTTCTTAATCATTTTAAGTACCTTATAGTGAAAAATGGAACTATTAATTGAATACATGATTAATAAAATGTGGATAAGAATTTTAATGGAGTCTATTATCAAATTGTCAAATAATTTCCTTTAATGTAAATTCAAGCGTAATCAATCCAAACTAAACTGAGATCCTGAAATAAACCCTTACAAAGACTATAACATTGAATTGAGAAATAAAAAGTGAATATATTATGTTTTTAAAATACAAATACACATATTTTTTTAAATAAAATATAATATATGCAAAGACAGTTACACAAAAAATCATATAATATCGATGAAAATAAAGAAGTAACATAAACTAAAGAAAACAAATTGAGTTATGAAATTATTTACAACATGATAACATTTAACCCAAATCCCCTTGGATAAAATAATACAAATTAAAACACAAGATAACTTGAATTAATAATTAATCATAATATTACATGTATAAGGGGTAGTATATTGTCCTTATCAATGAAATTAGGTGTATAACATCACAATATACTTCCATGAAGGTAAATTGAGATGAAGTCCCTTACAATGGGCTTATTTTTTTGTTGAAAATGATTTAACAAACATTATAATGGTTTTAATCATGTTATTAATTTATAAAAAATTATATTAATATTTATAATATCATATATGATATCTTTATAACATATTATCACCCATTTATAAATAATATTTTATTATTTTTCTTATTTCAGGTATTAATTGGATTGTTTTCTCATGCATGTTTTATTCAAAATTCTATAGTTCATGAAAATATTATACATTTAAATCATATTAAGAATCATATTAATATTATAAATATAATTTTATTTCATTAGATAAATTTTTTTATTGAAATTCTAACATGAATAATGAGTCACATGGATTTCTAAAGATAGTAGGGTGTACGTATGATGGAGAGACATTATCATTTCATTAATGGGTGAAAGGTTAATTAATTGGGTAATATATTAATTTTAATTAACAAATATAATTTCGTAAATATCATATATATTCACTAAATATATTCTTAATCCCTTCCATGTAAAGCCTAAGTAAAAAAAATAACATCACTTGAAGAGTTGGTAATCAGCTGTAAACATGAGCAGCATTATCATATTTTTAACAGAATGGTAGATAAGAGGGTATATGTGATATCAAAATTAAATAAGTTCAATAATATCATTAAAATAATACACATGTGTTAAATCCATCCTTATACGCACTGTTCAAAGGTGATGATGGAAAAAAATACATTGGTCCGTGAGGCGGTAGTCTACCGTACACACGATCAATGGTTTAATTCCCAATTTAATGGTATATAAGATTCATATAGGTAACGAACATAAACAATAACCTATAATTATATATAGGAAAATTTGGATATCATATAATCAAGTTTTAATAATATTTTAAGGTGTTTTAGGTAGAAACAAAATAAAAACACTCATTTAAGAACACTACCTCTTCTTCAGACAACTTCTTTTTTGTTTGAACCAAAAGACTTACTAGATTAAGTGTGGGAGAAGAAAAAATATGCATCGATGAGTAATTAAATAGTCATCCACGAGTAGGGAGTTGATGTTTTAGGTATTGGTGGAATCAAATTTCTTTGGAAGTGTAAATGGTGGAGGAGAGTGGGTGGCATTTTAAATGTGGGGGAGAGGACACACGTGGAATATTTAAAAAGATTCAATTACAAACACTTTATCATCATTCCAAAATCCTAAAAAAGGGGTCATTATATACCTTGATACGTGATAAGGTTGATATATGGAATGAAAATCATAGTTTCACAATTTGGTTGTTCATTTTAACCAATATATATTTAGTTTAACCCTCGGTAAATAAGTTTTTAACATAATCCTAGTAAGTAATGTTTACCATTTTTACAATTCATAACGGTGTAAATTTATGTTTAACATATTATATAACATAAATTATTTTGATAAAAAATAAGGAATATTTTTTTTCAAATTCAATACAAATTTTTGGCAGAAAACTATTTAAAATTATACTTGTAAATGAGATGAAAAACATGTTTCGAAAGGGAAAATTCTCATAATTATTAAAGGTTTTAATATCTAAATTCAATATTAAATTTATTAAAATGACCTAAAATAGTTAAATATTAATATAATTGATAATATTTTACTTTAAATAAAAATTATAATATAATTTAACCGTGTAAATTAATTAAACGAAAAGGATATTTTTATTAAAAATATGTATTTTTCACTAATCATCAAGAATATAATCTGTTTCGAAAATTATAAAAAATTCATCCATGAATAATTTGGATATGATGATATCACAAATGAAGTTAATTTTATCGAATAAAATTTCTAAATGTGGTATAAAATAATTCTAAATTATGAGTGTCAAAAATGACTAAAACACCTTTTAGAGAAAAATACATTTATTCCAAAAACATTTCATTTTCATTAAAATTAATTCTATTTTTATTTATATTAAATAGAAAACCATTGAAAACGTGTAAAACATATATTTTAATAATTTATTTTGTCCTATTTATACCTTCTAACTTAATGGATAGTTTCTAATGGTCACATTTTACATAATAATATTTTAATAGAGTATTGTGTTTCATTTAAACCTGGAGTTGAATACATCACATGTTATCAAAGAGAAAAAATTCATCTAGAAACAAATATATCCAAAATTATCAAGGTGTAAAATTCTCTCCTAGTCTTGGTGTTTAATGTTATACATGTTATTAGAAGTTATGTTCCTATATTAAAATCTTGAGGTGTTACATTCTCCCCACCACAAATAAATATTTTCCTCTCAATATAAACTTGATCACAGTAATCAATGGTTTGAATGTTTTAAATAACATTATGATATAATTAACACTTTAAAAGGCCTAATAAAACTTTTTCTTTATAAGATAAAAATACAAATATGAAGGTTTTGTAGAATAACCAAAAAACATGTTACTAAGTTGGAGAACATATGTTGGAAGTGAAGATATGGACATGGAAAAAATAGTAAATAATAATGGAGACTAATAAAGATCATTGATCACAAGAAAATGAATTATCAATGGAAAGATAAGTACCTCAAAACTGTAAATCTGGGATTGTTTAAAATAATATTTTATTCATCTGATATGAATGTAATATGATAAAATTTTGGAATCAAAATCATTTTCCTACAGTTAAGGAGTGATTTTACTATCTATAAATATAAGGAAAGATATTTACTTAATATGTCTCTATTCCAATTACAATTTCCCGCTTTACATGTGATTCGATCAATTTCTATAAGATATATTACTCAACATAATGAATTTCCAAAAAAATAATTTTGAATGTTTTAATCGCTAAAATTAAATTTTAACATGTCCTAAAATTTTTAAAAGAGTTAAATGTCCTTCTGTATGTCTCTAAATAGTATTGAAAAACAGTTTGTGAAACATAATTTGTTTATATATAGACCACAAAATTAAAACCATCGGTTCATCATTAATATATATTCATCAAATCAGTTATGTAAAACTAGTGACATATTAACTATAACATCACATATGAAAATGGAAGGCTCATCACCATTGTCTTCCTTTGGTTATTGGTTCTAGTCCTTACTCCTTTCTATATGTGATGAGTTTCCACTTAAAATGTGGGTTGTCATTATTCTAAAACCAAATTAATATAATTACTATAAAATTCTTAATATTTAATAACCCATAATTACCTCAACATCAATGATAAGATATACCCTAAACATTACCAATATATTTAAACTTGTTTACACAAAAGTAAAGAAATTATTCCATAAATATCTTTTTTTAATAAAACATCTACTAAATATATGGTTTTTATTACAAATGTATTTTTCCAAAAATATCCTTAATTGTGTTATATTTCATGAACACAAATTTTTAAAATGGGTGTTTAATAAATTATACTTATTAACATGATTAAACTCATAAACCATTGATGGTATCCATAGATCATAAGTTAATAGAGACATATAAGATTCATTAATTTTAAACAATTTTTATATATTTCATGATTATTATAAACAAAATGACATTGGTAAAAAATAATTCGAGAATATAACTCTTGAATCCCAATTCATAAACACTTTGATCATTTTATTTCAAAAAATAACCTTCCATTTTCTAGTGGTAAAACTTTATAATAGTTAATTTACTTTGATAATTATCTTGTTACCCAAATTTAATAAACCAGACTATAATTGGATCCCAGGGATTATATTTATTTCCTTCCTTAATACTCTACATTTTTCTTCAGCAATTCATACCTTTTTACCCTTATTTTCCACACAAAAAACATTTTCCCAATCCTTTAAGGCGTTTTCTTTAGTATATCTTTCCACATTTATGAGATGAAAGAAATAAACCCTTCTTTCCTCCACAGCCTCCACCAGTCGATCTCTTAGGTAAATATGTCCTTATCTTCTTTTATGAGTTTTAGATTTGGTTAAGGTGTATGTTGTAAAACATATTTTGGGATACCTAATTTGAATATTAATGATATATTTCCCTATAATAATAATCCCATTTTATTTTCTCATACTCACAATGTTGTCCTCTATATTCAATATTAACATGATTCTTTCAGGTTCCATGCATTAACTAAAACTAAAAATCATAGTGTGAGAAAAAATAATTTTATTAAGAAAAACATATAATAATTCATAGGATTTATAAATCATGAAACCCTCATTTCAATATAAGAATCATTTTTATTAACCTAGGTTACTGATTATCACCATATATTCTAATCTTTCATAATAGATTATAAAGAAAATGTGAATTATCCAAAGCATATTCATCAAGAGTGTCAAACCGGGTGAAAAGTGAGGATCATTAACATATATCAGTTAATGATGGAGTCAAGCTAGAAACTCCTTTTTCAGATTTATTACCCCTTGGTAAATTTATGTGAGAACCATTCCCACTTGTAGTATCTATATGGGGATTTATTTTTTAGTGTAAAACACATAATATATACCTTAATTAAGATTTTATATGTTCTTTAATACTTATCCTCAAGTTAAATAAAATGGCTATGTTCCCTAATCTATGTTTTCCTTAATCAAGTTACCATGGTTTATACTGAACTACCTCTGATACCAACTATAAAAACCCCAACACTAGTAACCAAGAATCGATGTTTGGTATATTGCACTATAATAAGAAATAAGAAATTTCATCTTGAAGGACCATATAGTATAGTATATTGGTATAATAGAGATAGAAAAGATTACCATATTATATTTTAATACAAAAATAATAACAAATGTTTGTTTAGAATATCATTATTCCCTATTGAATATCCATTTATATCATTCATAGTACACCTCATGGATTCCGGGGAAAGGAAAAAAATAAGGGTTAGGTCAAATTCTCATTAAGAGTTATGTAAAGTGGAAGTTATCATGAGAAAATTAGGACTAATAAATAAGGTAAAATCAATGTATCAAGGTAGATATCTAAAAACACATTAAATTTAATCAGAAATATGATTATCTTAATTAGATAGAGAATAATCAATGTGTAAAGATAAATAACTGAACACACATCCCATTTCAATAACATGACTATCATGATTAGATTTGTATTAATCAATATGTAAAGGTAAATAACTAAACATACATTCTATTTGAATTATTTGAATATCCAAAATAGATAAGGTATAATCAATTTAGAAAGGTAAATAATAGAAAACAGATTTTATTTAATCAATAAATGGGAATAAAATGCATCTAAAGATAATATCCTTATCCAAATATCATGGGTAATAATAACTAGAATCTTAATGAAAGAAATGAAAAAATATTTGACATCATGGTTTTAGGTTTCATGATATCTAACTTATCAATAACTTTCACAAGACAGTTTAAAACTATGGGTAAACACCAAATTCAATACTAGATTATTAATTAATCTTATGAGAATATATACGTGTCAAAGGGATATATAATTCTGGCCCCCACCCATAATTTCATGTATAAATATTTTCTCATATATCGAATAATCGATTTAATTCATGAACAATGTTCCTTATTATCAAATATTCATATTGAGTAGAGGATATATATTTATCAATATTTCTCTATATTGATAACTAAATTTCACTGTATATCACCTCACGTTGAAATGATATACTATTTAAGAAATCAACATATCAATGATACCATATTTAACTTTTTATGGGAAATTTAATGTCCCATAACGATATAAAAGTTAATATTTCAGGGGATAGATAATTACTAAAGAAAATAATAATGAAAGTGAATATAAATACCCTATTTATTAAAAATGGTCATAAAACATCCATATAATGGATAAGTACATTATAAATATAATATATTCCCAGTCTATTATAAGTAAAATAAAAGTTTCATGACATTGGTGAATAGAAATACCATATAAACGTCATTAGAAACATTTATGAGAACAAAATTCGTATTTACATTGAACATATTTTCAAAACAAGAAGATCAAAAAATATATAAAAAATTATTTAAGGATAACCTTTGAATCTTATAAAGGAATCATTAAAAAAATGAGTGTACGTGCCATAAGGAAATTTTTTACAAGTTGTACGTGTTAAAATAAATATTCATTTCATATTTTTAGTAAAAGAGAAATAAGACTTGTTTGGAAAAAATGAGTATTCACTTCAGAACATTTTTTAAAAAATAAAATACGGGTAAACATATATTTAATAAATCATTTTTATATTTTTAAAAATATTTTTGGGAACATTTTTAGAAAGCATGGTTTTGGATGAATAAGGATTTCCGATCTAAGAGAGAAATTAAGTTGTATTTTACTAAAATAATTTTCAAAGTCATTTTAAGTTCAAAAGAGTGTAAAAATAGTATTATTACTTGAAAACATAATGAATAACCATAATAGAATATAATTAAAGTGGTTTAATGAAAAATGATCATATATTTTCCTTTAATAGATATTGAAGCATAAATAATCTAGATTAAAATTTGAGTGTGAAATAAACCGTTAAAAAATCATAACAATGATGTGAGAATTAACCAATGAATGGATTATGTGTATCAAATGTAAATCAATATGAAACAAATATAAATAAGATATAATATATCCAAAATTCATTACTCACATAATCTTAGAATATCAAAGACAATAAAGAAGTATTATAACCCAATGAAAAAAATCATGCTATGAAATTCATTATCACTTTGTAATGTTTATGTAAAATAAAATTGGATGAATGTTTCCACCTAAGAGTTCACTTGGGTAAGTAATGAAAGGGTACTCATGATGACTGGAATTATATCCTTTTTATCACATGAAAGATCTTCCAAATCAATTCATCCACATCATATTCATCGTATATTTTCCCTTAAAGGTGTATTTGTGGCCTAAATGATTGATTGCACGGGGTTCAATGATGTTCAATCATTGATGTTTTGAACAATATCCCAAAAATTCTTGAACGTTTTTTATCCTTGGAGACAAAAACACCCAATGGTTCTCCTATCTAGGATTTATAGACCTATATTCCAAAGGTAGGTGCTCATTTGGTAACATGGCCAACGACACATAAGAACTTACATTGGTTGAGAGGATGGGAAGTTGGTCTCATTACACCTTTTTGGGTGGAATTATTTCCTATTCTAGGGACATATTATCGATTTAATATATTTTCATTAATCCTTGGTTCATTCCCAAGCATGTTTCCAAATATTTCCCCTTGGTATCAATTGATCGTAACCACATATTGGATCAGAATCATATTTATGTATCAATGGTTATAAAAATGGGGATTATTATATTTATCCAAGTTTCTTCA
Source organism: Viscum album (assembly GCA_963277665.1). Classification (NCBI taxonomy): domain Eukaryota; kingdom Viridiplantae; phylum Streptophyta; class Magnoliopsida; order Santalales; family Viscaceae; genus Viscum; species Viscum album. Next base: position 1,746,749,318 of record OY728153.1, read on the forward strand.
TCAATGTTACCATATTGTTGTAAAATCAAGGATTATTTGTTGTTTTCATGAGATGATTCTAGTTTTAATCTTCATGATAGGGTGCTCTTGAGTTTATCATCATCCAAGGGGTATGAGAGTTATTTTGATTTTAGGATTAAACCGATGAAATGGGATTCCTACATATCCAATCATGAGGAATCAGAACCTACACAGTTCTGTGTTTCTTAAGTGGACACATCATATTTTAGGGTTACATTACAAGGAACCAACCATGTAGTTTAGTTTCACACAGTAATGATGTATGGGTGAATGACACCTAATCAAAGATGCTCTGGTACATATACCAAGGCGGCCTGGGGATTATGGGATCAATATGGTCTCTTGTGTAGATATTACCCTATCTAGTATGTGGATAAGAGAACATTATGGTGGACCTGGGTTCTAGGTCTGGACCTCAGGGAGGCTTCCTATATATCCAATTTAGTTGGGAATTGAATCCCACATAGTTCTTTAGGTTGGTTCTTACACACAGAAGCTTCACATTTGAGGGGGCATGATTGGGTCTTACAATCAAAGGATGATCATTTGAGGTTTCAAAGTTGGGGACTTACATCTATGAAGAAGTTCAATTTGGATATATGTTTGGGCTTACAATGAATGTAAGGCCTCTCTGGGGTTTGCGATCATATAGATTTCCTAATCACCACTAACCTCTAATCCTACATGTGTCATTATTGGTTTGATAACCCAACAGAAGTAGTAGATCTGATGATCACATGATCCCACCATATCCACTAATGGATGGTGTTGGAGCCCAAAGAGAGAGATATATAGCTTTTAATGTGCCTATTTCCTCTCTATTTCATATCAGGGTTTGTAATATATATTTTTATTTATCCAGATGTGTTTCAAGAAGAGGGGAAGAGGGTAAGAAGAAAAATAGTGATTCCTCCCACAAAAAAGGCTAGGGGCTTACCCCAGGGGGAGTTCCCTGCAATTGGTTCATTATGATAGGGGAGTGTTCAACACAGACCTCATCGAATGAAAAGTCTTGTGTTTCCTCTCAACTCCTAGAATGAGGAGGTTTATGTGATTATCCTGAGGTTAGAACTAGCATTACCATAGTTATTTAAACTCAATGTAATTTTGATGGTCCTCCTTTTTTTCATTTATTACCCATATAACTATAGTTACCAAAAGTATGTAAACTTGAGAGGACACACTGATTTGTTTGATGATTTTATCATACATGTCAGGAGGCTTTGGAAGGGGTATTGGCCTGATGCCACCAGAATGGTTTGCAAGGACTCTAACATGGGGACTGATGACATGAAGTATGATAATGGTTATATACAGAGGGAAGAAATACCTAGGATTCTCTAGTCCTTATAGAATTTTATTATGTGGGGTTGGGTTCACTATGCAAGGAATATTGCTATACAGGTAAAGGGGATTTGTACGTACCATTATGGTATGCAAACCATGGTTTGGTACACATAGTGTTTTTCTAAGTCGGTCTAGGTTCCGTCCATGTAGTATTTTTCTATAGGGGGTCGAGTTCCTCCCGTGTAGTGTTTGGCTACATGGGGTAGGTTTTTTCCTGCATAGCCCTTTTTTATGCGGGATTCCTATATACAAAGAGGCCATTTCTTTATTTTGATATAATTGTTTCCCAATGGGATTATAGGTTCTTAGACCACAAAATGACTTATTATTTCTTCCTTAATGTTATGTTGAGGGGATTTCTTATGGGTAATTGTAAATGGATTCCATATTTTACAATTCCTCACTCCATCTCTCTTTAGTTTCATTCATCCGAGTGTGGATCTCCTTTTATGTATCAATCCCTTTTTCGTTCCACTTAGGTTCTATTTATAGAGAAACTATGTATTTTTATACCTTTATAATAGTTCATCTACAGTGGGGCACAAAGAAAAATTTTTGGGATCCCATGAAGGACATATCAAGTAGGGAAGGGGTATCCTTTGTGAGCTTTGAAATCCCCATCAGGCCCCACAAATGACATTTTTTTTCAGGATCTGACAATACTGCCTCTCCTTGTGATTTATTTATTTCTCTAGGGGTGATTTTTTATAGGAGAAAAGATAAAAACATCTTCCTATGAACTACATAGTTTGTTTGTGGGCACTCTAGATTCCACCCTTTCTCAAAACTATTTCCATTTGTGGGTGCTTCACGATGTAGCGAAACTCCATGCAGAGCGGCGGTCCATGAAGAAATTTTTTCTTTATGGTTCCACACCTTTCATTATTTCCTTCAACATTATTTATAGATTTATATTATACCATTTTCCAAATATATTAAAACATCTTAATTGCATCATAAAATATTTCAGGACACAACAAATTCCCCCATCAAAATGGGTTCTAATCATGGTTAAGATGAAGTTATTTCGATATAGAAAGTAGTGTTGATTTAAAATTGTTTTTAGAACTAGGGTAGAACTTTTGAGTGGAACACACCTATATATAGGGGGACCAAATCATTTTTCTTTTCCGTATTCTTTTAGAAAATGTAGTTCTCCATTATAGACATTTTGGGTACCCTATTTCTTTTTTATATTTGTTCTTAATAGTGTCAAGTATAAAATCAGGGATGTAGATACTCTCCCATCCCTATTTGAATATAATTAAAAAAAATTCACTAATGATTTCCATTTATGTTTTCATAAAATACCAATCAAATATAATCGATTTCATTTTTAATGAGAATCTCCACAATATATTAATTTAAATCATGATCTTGTATAATCAAATTTAAGTGATCGGATCATGCTAAATTGTTTTCTTGCGCTTAGGGACTCAGCGAGCATTTTTTGACAATTACTAGGGTCATATGAAAAACCCTACTAAATTTGCATCTATTATATTATCATTCTATTTTATTCATAAATCCATAGTGATGAATGATTATAAGGTATTACAATATCTTTTCTTAGTCCACCCTTTATGGGTTTTGCAGGTAACATGATTTGTGTCTATCTGATTTTTGATAGCTCAATATTTTTCCTAAACCATGTGGCGCAGAGGTTTAATGAGATAGAACTTGACTTTTTTTAAGGATTCCCTTTACAGTTTTTCTACCTGGAATCTTTTATTTCTATTTTGTTGGTATTTTAGTGCTTTTAAAATAAAACTAACATTACTAATGTTTTTGGTCGAATAGTTTTGAAAAAGAATTGTGGGGCGAGGGCCCCCATAGGGATTACTGACTGAGAACGTATCAGTGTTTTTCATACATTAATGAGGGTTTTTTACCCATATTTTTTTATTTAGTTATTTGAGGAATGATATGAGGAAATTATGATAGTAATAACAAGGATAATGGGTTCTAAAATGATGTTTCATGGGTGTACAAAGGTAGGAAAAGCCTCTCATGAAGAAAAATTTGTCTTAGGTTAACATGCCTTTTTATAGGAAACATAAATAGATCCAACTAGGGAATATTGTGTATAGTCAATGAAAGTTGTCCTCAGTTCACCAACCATCCATATATGATGGCCAAGTAATTTTATGGAAATTTGGATTTATTAAGACCATGAGGAGTGTCTTGTTAACAAAGTGACATCTGAAAACCATAAGATCATCTGTATCAGCTTTGATTATGAATGGGAAACCACTCTCACATGAATTTGGATTGCATAAAGGAGGGTTGAATAATAGTGTATTTTAATGTCATGAAACCAAGAAATGGGTGGTTTGGTTTAATTTATTACTGCCAAGATGTTCGAGACATTAAATGAAAACCAATGGGTAAATGATTCCTCATATTCATGGTAGTTTCACCAGGAATGTTCTATAATCTTTAGTAATGAAGGGGAACAAGGATTTAAATTTAAATCTAGTTGGTTTTTAAAATCCAAGAAGTGATATGGGATGTAAAAATCATATATATTACATAGGTAGGAAATTCCTCTCCTAAGGACGAACTTGCCTATGGTTGACAGGCCTTTTTTGTAGATAGATTATGTATATCCAACCAATCCATATCGTGCATAGTCAGATAGAGGTTCCCCCATGACATTGGCCATCCATATTTGATAGACAAGGAAGGTCATGTGGATTTAGACCAATCCAGACATAGAGTTTTGTTTGTGATTGGAGGGTTCTTGAGCATGAAAGGGGAATATAAAGTCACAATTTCCTAGGAAAATGATAGATACATTCCCCCTATGAAGGTGTCCAGAGGTTCCCTACACCATGCTTGACCATGCATAGGGAAAGGAACATTAGCTATGTAGTTTTATGTCTTGTGGTAAGGGAATTGTTCACCCAATGTGGAAAATATAAAATAATAAATTGTGGTTGGGCCTGACATAGAGATTCTAGGTGTCACTACATATCTTGTAATAACAGGAATAAAGCCACACATAGTTCTTAGATGTTTCCCCCACTTTCTGATCAAACTCTTTTATGGGAAAATTATAATTTCCCTTTAGATATGATCTTATGTATATGGTGAGTCTCAAATTAAATTCACCCATGAAAATCTATATTATTAATAGGAGTGGGTAATATTCTTGTATATGATCTCCCCAATGGGGTGGGACTCATATTAGAATATTCTACATAGATCTATTTCATTCATAGAAATATAGATGAAAACATTATTTGGCGTTTCTATAATCTTCTCATGTAGTCTAACCAATACATAGTATAAGGTGGGACATTTTTGTCTCACAGATAAATCCAAGATATAAGATTTAGGCCTCACAATGTATCCTTCAATGGTAGGAATCAAGCCACATGTAGTTCTTATTATCATTCAATTTAGATTCATATGGTAATGACATGAACCATGCTATTTAATGTCATGTTCTATAGACTTTGGTTTCTTTTAGTTTAAGGTTTGACAATGAGGACTTGTTGTTATATAATCCATGATTAAATGAAGGATAATCGGGTCTAGATATTCAAACATGTCATAGACATGAGGGGGGAAGGAATGTTTAAACCATTATTCTTAGGATTCTCAGATTAGGTAAAATCATATGGGGTATGGAATCCATTGGAGATTACAAAGTTAGGAAAAATACTCTCTTAAGGATGAATTTTCCTTTTGTTTATAGACCTATTTTGTTAACAACTTTTTAAGATCCAACCATTGAATATTGTGGATAGTCAAAAAAATGTGTCTTTTGGATAATGATCCTTCGTTCCCGATAGTCATGGAGTTTTAAGAAGATCTGAAATCACCTGGGACACAGATTTTGATGAATGGAAGGGGTGTGTCCTATTATATAAGAAATACTACAATCACAATTGTCCATGGAGTTGGAAATTCCCTACATAGATCTAATTCGTACAAAGGGGTAATTTCTATTTCTTTGATAGATCTCTGAATGAGGGACTCAAATTAGAGATCTCCAATATAAATTTTCCTACAAAATACATGAAAAGTTTTCTTTTCATTTCTCCCATGGCTTGGACTAGGACACAAGGCATATACATCACTATGTATCTCATTGGAAAAATAATCAAACCAGACTTTGTTCTTGAGGAACCATGCAGTTTACTATCATATGGTAAGTAATTAGGTGTCCTTTTTTAGGTCATTCTACTAAGACCATGATATGGATTGATACACCTCACACATGTGTGGAATCCCCTTCTGAACCTCAAATGCCCACATAATTTGTGTTTGATGTGGGAAAAAAGGGTGTAAATGATTCATTCCACTACACAGAGGTAATGAAACGGAAGATATAGACACTTTATGTTTGTGGTGGCTCGGCCCAAGAATACAAATTTGGGCATCGCTGCTTATCCTTCACATGTAAGAATCAAGTTGTATGTAGTTCTTGAGAAATGGGTACCCTATGTAGATCTAACTCATAAAGAAATAGGAGGGAATTTGTTTTGTTTTATATTTTGGATGGACCTAGTATCAGATATCCATGAATCATTACATATCCTATGAAAACAATAATGAAGTTGCATATAGTTATTGAAAGAAAATTCCCTATTTCAGTCTGGCTTATATATAGGGAGCGGGGAATGTTCCCTCTTTTTTTAGGGGAGGATGGAATTATGATATGTAATTTGAGTGTCATTACATATCCACTACATGAAGGAATCACAACATACATAGTTCTTGAAAATTTAATGGTATATGATAGATGTTTATGGAGGTTTCCTCTTAGGAGAGGATACTATAGTTCCATACAATTTGACATTTTACATTGAAGAAATGTTTTATGGATGATTTTTTAGACATATAAAAATCTTAATAATAAGGAATAAGATCCATTAGAGTATAGCCATCCATTTAAATCATGGAATAAAAACCATTGCAGTATACCTTATGAATGACATATGGTCCCTCTAATTTTAGCTCCATATTTGGAGGTTTGTTTCTCAGTATCATTGTTGTCCTAAGAACCAACACCATATATCCTTCGAGGAAAGACCATAGGTGAACCTTTTTTTAAGGTCTCATGCAATCATATCTCAAAAAATCTCAAAATGGTTCAAGTTATGAAATATCTTTTCATAAAGTCAATCCAATTCATCTAGCCATTTCTGGGATTGCTCATCTCTAGATAGTTGATCAAAGATGGAAATGTGGAGTGATAGAAATTGAACTTCAATAGGTAAGGTTACCTCTATACCTTATAATAATTAGTACGGGGTTTCTTTAGTGGTAGTGCAGGGTATATACCAATATACCCACAGAGCATGGATGAGTTTGTCTGAGCATGACTTTTTATCATTATCTACCATCTTCTAGAGTATATTGGATAGGGTCTTGTTAAAGGACTCTATCTATCTATTAGAAACTTTATGATAACATGATTAAAATTTGGTCATCATACCATACTCTTAATATAGTATTTCCAATTAGGTAGAAAATAAATTTCTTCTATTTTCCCTTAGTATTGCCAGAAGGACACCAAATCTGGTGATGATGTTGGCTTTCATGAAGATGGAAATGTTTCATGCCCAAACTTCTTTGAGAGGTACAACTTCTTCCCATTTGGAGAGGAATTAGGTTTCAGTGAAAATATTCTTGAACTTCTTGGCCATAATGATATTAAAAGGTCCAATGATATCTATTCCACATATGAAAAATGGCCAGGAGTACTTGGCTTTATGAATTAACTTAGGGGGTTGGTGGATGAAATTGGAATGAACATCATAGGAATGAAACTTATTAGTGAATTTAGCATAATTCAATATTAGAGTGGGAAAATAGTATCCAAACCTTCAAATTTTAGGGGAAATCTTGGATCTTGATTTTTTGGCTCTACAGGCTTGAGTGAGCACTTCTTTCATGATAGTAGCGATATCTTCACCATCAATTCACCTAAGAAGGATCCCATCAAGGCTTCACTTATAGAGGTCATTTTTTTGATTTGTTTCATCATATTGAATAAAATTAATTTCTTATCTTTCTATTTTCTCCTTTTTGTCCTTATATGCTGGGATATCTCCATTTTGAAGTTAGTCCATGATGGGTGTCATCCATCTGGTGGTATGACCATATAGATCACTGATTTGGCTAATCTCATTAATTTATTCTGTGTTGGCCTGAACGAATGGTGATAACATTTAGTGTTTCACAATGATGAGAACCATTTAAACCCATTCTGGATCAGCTAGAGCTGTGGATTCATTACCCAATCCATCAGTCTTGGCATTTTAAAATTGGTGGATATAACTTCTTGTTAGTTTCGAAGGAAATTCCTCCATCAATCCTCAGATGTGGTTTAATAAGGGGATTCGTTATTTCTTTATGATAGCATAATAACCATTTACCTCCTTAAAAATAAGTTATGAATATCCTATTATCTTAAAATGTTTTACTTGTACTTGAAGTGAAAGCTCAATCCGTACAATGAGATCTTGGTGTTCAGATTCACTGTTCATTCACCCATCTGTTTTCATGAATGAGTAGGGAAAGACCTCCTTTGCTAGATATATGAGTATGATTATCATCCCCACATTTTCCAGATTAGTGTCTTCCATCGTTTTTTCTATTGGGTTTCTAGATTCATCATCGAAATGCATCTCCTAGATCTAGGGGTCCTCCTAGATAGAGGAAAACTATTAATCAGGTAGAGTTTCCAATGAATTCATTTCTACTAATGAGTTTTCTTTTAGGAAATCTACTAATTTATGGAATTTTAAAACTTTCTAAGGCAAAAAATAAATGTCAAATTATTTTTAGATGACCAACCACCATGATAGAAATCCCACCAACATTGGACGACTGAGAATGTATTTGAGTGGGTTTCTATGATAGACCAAATGGACCTCATGATGATATAAATAGTGTCTCAATTTTTAGAATAAAAAATATTAGCATTGGATAGCTCTTCTCAATATCTGAGTAATCATTATAAGTATCGATAACGGTTTAGATGAGGTAATAAAGTCTATTTTCACTATCGGCGTTGTTCATTTATGAGATGAAGGAACTAGGGATTTCTCTAAGGTTGTCACAAAAAAATGAGCAGTCTTTTTTTGGAATTTATGCATTTGTACTGGTGGACTTAAGATATATTTCATGATATTGTCGAATTATTCTTGGAGATCACCATTCCACTAATATGTAACTCATTTTTCATATATTTATTAACACCCATAGAAATGAAATAGGTCTGGGTAATCACATAAATAAACAAGGGAATTTCTTGAGATAAAGTGATAGAAATTTCGAGACATATTTTCTGCGGCATAACGGCTATATAACATGGTTTTAGAAAACATTTAAAAGAGAGGAGACAAGGTTCACCCACTCATAAATAATTAATAATAAAGTATGGGTACTGAATAAGATAATTATATGGTTATTTTAATTACATACCGCATGACAAGGAAACACAGAAAAAGAGTAGATGTGATTTTTTACGAGAAATTCAGCAGCCTAACGACGTCACTTAAAAATTCAGAAAACAAATTGATGAGAGAAGAAAGGGTCTCTCATAATTTGGACATAAAATGGATAGTAATAAGAACATATAAGAACATTCCCTCAAAATAAAGAGATGGAAAATATAAGACACAACATAAAGGAAGTCATGACCTAAAAGAGGAGGGTGAAAGAATCCATTACCTTGAGGAGTAACTTCGAAATCTTGAAGTTCATGACCTTAGGAGGCTTGAGGGAACCTTGGGAGGACTCCTTGGGAGGTGAGGAGACCATAACATCATTTTTTAGGATTTCTAAATGAAGTTAATGAGGGAAAGGCATGATATTTATTGGAGAAGTGAGGGGACAAGTCATTAATGGCCAAGGGACACCTCATCGGTGGTATTGGAAAAACCATGGGATTGCCCATGGTATTGGCCACTTGAGACACATTATATCTTATATTACTAGTCATAAGTCGACAAAAATTATTATATAATTATTACATTCTTAATCATATCATTAAACAACCGAAACTCTAAACTGAAAATTCACTATTCACCGAAAATTGAACTTTCTCAGAAAAACCCAAAAAAATTACCTTAACATAATATCGATGCTCTAAATTATAATATGAACTCCATTTTATAAATATAATTTTCAATATATTTTTAATTTAATTTTTTAATTAAAGAACACTATTTACCTGAAAAAACAAATACTTGACTAATAATTTCTCAAACAGTTATTTACCTATTTTATTGAATCACATTACTTAATAAAGGTGCCTAAATTATAATAATACTTTCTTTAAGTGAGATTACTAATCCATTTGGTCACATTACTAATCATAATCATAAAAATACTATTCATAAATTACTATTCACAAAAAATTAAGTTGATTACATTGGACTCTAAATTTCTTACTGAACACATTTGCAGAAGGCCATTTTTTGAAAATATTTACACATCATTAATTATTTGAGGTTTACATAAATATTTTAAAACACTCATTTTTTTACAAAATTCATCAATATACATTCTATATTTATTTGGACATTTGAAAAAATTCACAAACATCACCATAAGAAGAAAACCGAATTTTATTTATCAAAAGGATTACACAAAGTAGCTAAGGTCTCATTACATATCCCCTTATCACACCAGCATATGACTTAAGTGTAAGGTGTGCTAAGGTGATAGAATCTGGGGGCGGCTCGGCCAACATTGCTCGAGTAGTGATTTTTATAAGCTTCAACTTCTCCCGAAGGTGATTCTATTCCATCTTCGCACGACGAATTTTGGCTTGGGTTTGGTCTAGAGAAAATCCCAGTGGTGCTACTTCCTTCCCCAGTTACGTTAGATGGGATTCGTTCAGCTTGAGAATACTGGATGAGGCCATCGTATCTTCTTTCTGTATTAATTAACCAAAATCAATTGTTTTTATAGTCAAATTGTAATGTTAAGAGTTTAGTTTCCAATGGTCATATTGACCAACGGTCATATAAAAGTCGAAACCCAATGGCCCCATTTTGTTTATACTCATTTCATTAAATGAAATAGTTTTGTTTAGTATAAACTAAAATGACACACAAAATTAGGAAACAAAAATTCATTCAAAATTTCGGGTCATTACATTCTTCCCCCTTAATAAATTTCATCCTCGAAATTTTTAACTCGTACCCTCAGAAGAAGAAAGGTGAGGGTACTTTTGTCTCATAGACTCCTCTAGTTCCCACAAGGATTCTCCATATTTGTGGTTCCTCCACAAAACCTTAACAAGGTGGGTAGTCTTGTTCCGTAGAACCTTGTCTCTACGATCCAAGATTTCCACCGGCTGCTCCTCATAAGAGAGGTCATGTTCTAGTTGTACCACCTCTGGGTTTAGTACATATGAATGGTCAGGTATGTACTTCTTCAAGAGGGATACATGGAATACATTATGAACTTGTGATAGATTTAGAGGAAGTGTAAGCCGATAGGCCACTACTCTCATGTGATCAAGGATTTCATAGGGGTCAATATAACTAGGGCTGAGCTTCTCTTTCTTCCAAAAACTCATGACTCTATTCAAAGATGATATTCGAAGAAAGTCTTTGTCACCAACATCAAACTCCAAGTCCCTTTAATGGTTATCAGCATAACTCTTTTGCCAACTCTAAGAAGCCTTAATGTGTTGTTGGATAACATGGACTTTTTCTGCTATCTCTTGCACAAGATCAGGCCCAAGAAGCTTTCTCTCACTAGCTTTATCCCAAAAAGTAGGATTTCTACATTGCTTCCCATATAGAGCTTCATAGGGTGCCATTTGAATGCTCGAGTGGAAGATGTTGTTGTAAGAGAACTCAACTCAAGGGAGATGTTGATCCCATCCACCCTTAAATTCCATTGAGAAATTTCTTAGCATGTCCTCGAGTGTATGAATAGTCCATTCCGATTCGCCATCAATTTGGGGGTGATAGGCCATAGTGAAATTCAATTCAGTGCTCAGAGCTTGTTGAAGACTTCTTGAGAATTTTGATGTGAACCTTAGATCATGATCAGATACGATAGAAAGTGGAACTCCATGCAGCCTTACCACTTCCTTCACGTAAATCCTGGCACGTTTATCAAGAGATAAATCTTCCTGGATAGAGATAAAATGGTAAGTCTTGGTGAGACGGTCCACAGTAACCCATATCACATTGTTTCCTTTGGGAGTTCTCGGAAGACCAGTTACGAAGTCCATAGTGATATTGTCCCACTCTCATGCTAGTATGGGTAGTGGTAGAAATACCCCTTTAGGATGTTGTTGCTCTGCCTTCACTTGCTGACATACTATGCACCTGGAAGTGTATTCATCAATCTCCCTTTTCATATTATCCCACCAATAATGATCATGAAGGTCCCTATACATTTTTGTGCTTCCAGGAAGTATATAGAATGTAGAGCTATGAGATTTATCCATCAAATCCTTCTTTATTTCTGGAATAGACGGAACACATAACCTTGTACGAAATTTTAGTATACCTTCTTGATAATATTGAACTCCGAAAACTTTCCATCCTTTACAGGCTCAAACTTCACTTGTAACAAAGGATCTTCTTTTTGAGCCTTCTTGATCTTCTCTAGTAATGACTATTGAGAAATCATTTAGGTTAGGGTTGATGATGTCCCTTTCCTTATAATTCCCATGTCCAACATTACTTGGTCATTGATCAAAGGATCTTTTTGAATCCTCATCATAGAAAGAATAACTGGGTGTTTCCTGCTTAATGCATCATCAAATTTTTTTTCTCTTCCAGGGTGATAATTAATTGAACAATCATAGTCTTTAAGAAGTTCCAATAATCTCATTTTTCTCATGTTCAATTCCTTTTGGGTAAAAATATACTTAAATCTTTGATGGTTTGTGTATATATCAGATTTCTCCCCATAAAGATAGTGCCTCCATATCTTCAGAGAAAAAATTATTGCAGCCAGCTCCAGATCATGCGTAGGATAGTACTTCTCTTGAATCTTCAACTCTAGATATGCATAAGAAATGAGCTTTTCATTTTTCACAAGGACTCACCCAAGCCCTTTCAGAGATGCATCGCTAAAAATAATGAATTCTTCTCCACTTTAGGGCAGAGTTAACATAGGTGTAGTAACCAATATCTTCTTCACCTCTCGGAAGCTTTCCTCACACTCCTTTGTCTAGATGAACTTGACCCCTTTTTTAGTTAACTTGGTTAATGGATTAAAAAGTAATGAAAAGTTTTTCACAAACCTCCTATAATATCCTAATAATCCAAGAAAACTATGAATCTCAGTTATTGTTGAAGGTTGGGGCCACTCCTCTACAAATTTTGTCTTTTTAGGGTCAACCGTGATTCCTTCATTGGTTACAATATTCCCTATGAAAGCGACTTGTCGTTACCAGAAATCACATATACTGAACTTTCTAAAAATCCTCTCATTCCGCACAGTTTGAAAAATAGCCCTTAGATGATCCTCATACTCCTCGCGACTTTTGGAATATATAAAAATATCGTCAAAAAAAACTACCACAAAGTTATCAAGGTAGTCCTTAAAGAATATATTCATCAAATCCATAAAAATAGTAGGTGAATTAGTCAGTCTGAAGGGCATAACAACAAACTCATAATGCCCATATCTTGATCAGAAGGAATTTTTTGTAATATCTTTTTTCTTCACCCTCAATTGATGATAACTATATCAAAGATCAATATTATAGAAGAATTTAGAACCACAAAGATGGTCAAATAAGTCATCAATTCTTGGAAGAGGGTATTTGTTCTTCATTGTGATCCCATTCAGTTTCCTATAATCAATGTATAACCACATTGATCCATATTTCTTCTTCACAAAGAGAACCGGTGCTCCCCAAGGAGACACACTTGGTTGGATAAACCTCTTCTCCAAAATATCTTGGAGTTGTTTATTTAATTCCTCTAGCTCTACATTTTCCATCCTATATGGGTTCTTTGATATAGGATGCGATCCAGGTACGAGTTCAATAGAGAACTTTACCTCTCTTTCTAGGAGAGGTCCGGGTAACTCCTCAAGAAATACATCCACGTATTCCTAGATGATGGGGACATTTTCTATCCTTAAACTCTCATCTACTTATTCTTATTCAACATAAAACTCCATAAAGAAGGATATACGAGGTTCTTCAAAACAAAGTTCAGGTTGAGATATCTCTCCTTAGATGATAACTGTAGGTTTTCAATTCGAGACTACTGATATTTCCGTGCTTCTGTAATTGATCATAGCATTATACTTTGAGATCCAGTCTATACCTAGTATAATGTCGAATTCTAGAATGGGAATGAATACTAGATTTGCGATAAGATTTTTCTCACTAAAGTTAATACTAGAGTTTATAAACACTTACAATGCTTGGATAGTTCTACTAGGATTCTTGACTGATAAATCTACTTTTAAAAAAATGGGGGTTTATTCTAAATTCCTTGAAATCTTGGAGGAAATAAAGGAATGCGTAGAGTAGGAATCAAAAAATGTACTTAATATCTTCAAGAGGACAACAAGAGTACCTGATAACACATCATTTGGAGCTTCAAATTCAGCTATCATTATAGAAAAAGCACGACCATGCTCCCTTGGCCTTTGCTGAGGCTGATGGTGGTTCCCCTCCACTGCCCTCAGATTTGGACAGTGATCGAAAAAGTTCCCATGTTGTCCACACATGAAGCACTTGACATTAGGTTGGGCCTACACCATCTTCCCCTTGTCGTTAGCATTTGGAAGATGAGGTTTCACCTCACTACGACAATTACTCGCAATGTGGCCATCTCCACCACACTTGTAGCACTTCCCACTCCCAATCTGGAAATTCCTCGAATGCTTCTAACCACATTCATTACACGTGGAAGTTTTTAGTTACTTGCCTCCTCTTCATTGATCGAAGCTCCTCCCTAAGTTCGGCTCCAATGAGATCTTATTTTTGTTTGATTTATGAGACCACTACGTCTCAAAAAACTCTATCTTGACTTTCATCACACTCCGTATGATCTCCACATACCTATCATAGTCTCAATTGGCTAGATTCTTCTACAAATGAGGTCTCAGTCCACCAAAGAATCTATCAACCTTCCCATTTGGATTCATGACAAAGATAGAGGTATATCGTGAAAGTCAGGTGAAGTTCATCTCGTAGCTTCTGACAGATTCATTCTCCTACTGCTTCAGCTCGAGAAAATCCTTCTCCATTCTTGTTCTCATGGAACGAGGGAAATACTTACTTAAAAAATACCTCTGAACTCTTCCCACTCCATAGATTCAACCTCTAATCTTGGCCTTGTGTTTTTAATCAGTTCCCACCACTGATCAGCTTCTCCCTCTAAGTGATAGATAGCCAGGGTGACGTTCTCTTACTCTGAATAGTAGAGCATTAGAAAGATCTTCCCTATAGAGTCGATCCATTATTCAGCAATCAGTGGGTCTGTAGATGCACTGAAGGTTGGTGGTCACTGACGCATAAAGGACTCAACAACATGTTGTTCCCTTCATGGTGAGATCAGTCTCTCAACTTTATTCAAGTTATTTCCCATAACATGATTCGGTTGGTTCATCATTCACATAAATGTTTCCATTACAGCTTCCATCAGAGGGCTGTCAGCACATGGTCCATTGCAGCCACCATTTTCACAGTTCCTCCTATTTCCCACCATTTTATACAAGAATAAATCCTTAATGTGAAACTTATTTCATTTACGAATCTTTTAACTATAAGGGATTATATGTAATAAAACTTCATTCTTAGACAATTACATTTCTCTACAATTCCTTCATAATGATTTATAAAAATCTTGTGATTAACCAAACATAACTCCCAGGAGTGTCATAACCAAGAGTGCAGCAAGTCCCATTATCATTCACGAGTTCCTATTCAAGTCTAGCTCAAAGTGGGGTTTTTGTGTTTTACCCCTATGTACATCTGTGCCAGAGCTGCCTCTACTTGCTCGTATCTATATAGGGATGTAATTGTTTGATAAACCACTTAATCAATAATCACCAAAATACCAAGAAGTTTTCCTATATTTAAAATTTTATATAGGGTTATTCTTAATGTTTTCATATCCTAATTTACATAAATAACTAAACTTATCCTTTGATACCAACTGTGGCATCCCGCCTTTTTATGACATAACTTTTCATTACATTTTACAAACAGAGGATCTTTAAAGTGTAGTGTCTTGGAAATCATGGACATAAAACATTAAAACGTCATAAAATATTATTCTAATCCACTTGTAAGGCTTTATCATATGTTCATCATTTGTTCAATTACTTCATCTCATATTCTGGAGACATACATCAATGTAAAGGGTGAGTAGAAGGCCTAGTAAGGGTAAACAAGGAATCAATTTACTTGTGACACCAATAAGAACTTGAAAAAGAACATAATGACATGAGAAATGGAAGTATTGGCATATCATAATGAAAAGAACTTGATATATAACTCGAATATGTCTATACAACATTTCATTTAGACATTCAGGAACATATCACAAAGGTCCATCCCAATGGTGTCATAAAAATTACCAAGGTATCATGAAACGTGTCATCTCTAGAGATTAAATCTTTACCCAATTCAGTGGAGCGCTATCAGGGTGCACCCTTAATATTTCTTTACTTAAATGCAAGCCACATAGATAAAAATCAAAAATTTCATAAATAACCCATAGAGAATAAAAGAAATGGGTTTCATTTCAAAATCATAACGTTTTAAAGTCTCTTACAAATAAGATCATTACATCATTTATAACCCATGGAAAGGGAGTGAGGGTTATCTGTATTTCAATTATAGAATAAAATATATCATATTTATATATTTATGGACACCCATATAAATGAAATAGGTCTGGGTATTCACATAAATAAACAATGGAATTTCATGAGAGAAAGAGATAGAAATCTTGAGACGAAATTTCTGCAGCATAATAGCTATATAACATGGTTTTGGAAAACATTGAAAAGAGAGGGGACAAGGGTCAAACACTAGTAAATAATTTATAATACAGTATGGGAACTAAATAATATCATTATATGGATATTTTAATGACATATCACATGAAAAGGAAACACGAAAAAAGAGTAGATGTGATTTCTTTTACGAGAAATTTGGTAGCCTAACGGCATCACTTAAAAATTCTGAAAAAAAATTGATGAGAGAAGAAAGGGTCTCTCATAATTTAGAAATAAAATAGACAGTAATAAGAACATATAAGAACATACCCTCAACATAAAGCGATGGAAAATATAAGACACCACATAAAGGAAGTCGTGACTTAAAAGAAGAGGGTGAAAGAATCCCTTACCTTGAAGAGTAACTTCGAAATCTTGAAGTTCAGGACCTTGGGAGGCTTGCGAGAACCTTGGGAGGACTCCTTGGGAGACTAAGAGACTAAATATTCACTGAGGAGGATTAGTAAATGATTTTAATGAGGGAAAGACTTGGTATTTATAGGAGAAGTGAGGGGAGAAGTCATTAAGGGCTAAGGGACACCTCATTGGTGGTATTGGAAAAACCATGGCATTGCTCATGGTATTTTCCCATGGTATTGGCCACATGGGACACCTCATACCTTATCTTACTACTCATAAGTAGACCAGAATAATTACAATGTTATTACATCCTTAATGATGTCATTAAACACCCGAAACTCTAAACTGAAAATTCACTATTCACCAAAAATTCAACTTTCTCAGAAAAATACCAAAAATTTACCTTAACATAATATCGATGATCGGAATTCAATAATGAAATCCATTTTATAAAAATAAATTTCTAAATATTTTTAATTGAATTTTTTAACTAAAAAACTCTATTCACCCGAAATAACTAATACTTGACTAATAATTTCTGAAACAGTTATTTACCTATTTTATTGAATCACCTTACTTAATAAAGGTGCCTAAATTATATTAATACTTTCATTAAGTGAGATTACTTATAAATTTAGTCACATTTCTAATCCTAAGCATAAAACCACTGTTAATAAATTAATATTCACCAAAAATTAATTTGATCTTATTAGGCTCTAAATTTTTTGCTGAACACATTTGCAGAAGACCTTTTTTTTAAAATATTTACACATAATTAATTATTTAAGGTTTAAATAAATATTTTAAAATATTCTTTTTTCCAAAATTCATCAATATACATCCTATATTTATCCGCACATTTGAAAAAATTCATAAACTTCGCCATAATAAGAGAACACAATTTTATTTATCACAAAGGATTATACAAAGTAGCTACAGTCTCATTACATATCCCCTTATCACACCAGAATAGGACCTCTGTGTAAGGTTTGCTAAGGTGATAGGATCTAGGGGCGGCTCGACCAACATTGCCTGAGTTTAGATTTCTATAAGCTTGAACTTCTCCCAAAGGCGATTCTATTCTAGCTTCACATGATAATGTTCGGATTAGGTTTGGTCCAGAGAAAAGCCCAATGGTGCTACTTCCTTCCCTAGTTCCGTCAGATGGGCTTCGATCGGCCCGATACTACTGGATGAGGCCCTCGTATCTTCTTTCTGTATTACTTAACCAAAATCACTTGTTTTTATTGAAAAATTGTAATGTTAAGAGTTTATTTTCTAACCATCTTATTGGAAAACAGTCATATAATAATCAAAACACAACTGCCTAATTTTATTTATAATCATTTCATGTAATGAAATAGTTTTGTTGAGTATAAACTAAAATGGCACACCAAATTAGGAAACAAAAATTCATTCAAAATTTCGGGTCGTTACATGTTGTGTTCTTGAACCGCGTGTTTTTACATGTTTAAAGTAAATGCATTCCCATTTTAGGGAATATTTTTTTCAGTGCTAGTCTCCATCCCCAAGCCTATGGAATACGGGCTTGGGGTAGTCACGACACAGGCCCCAGGGGACGGGTCGTGAAAAAGTGGTATCAGAGAAGTTAGTTCTAACAAAGATGTAGGACTCTGATCATTTATATTTTGCAATAATGTTAAGTGTTTTGAGTGCGGTTTTTAGTTTTGAGAGTCTAGTGTTTGTGCTATGGCTGACGTATCCATAGAGCATGACCTTGAATTCTGATTTTTGACTTAGTGCACAAAAACACTGATTGCGTATGTTTTGATAATTTTTTCTTGTGTTTTCATGAGTCATCTCACTAGGTATAACTTTTAACCATGTCACAACTTTTTCTTTTCTGGATGCCACCAAAAAGATGACCACTCAGGTTCCTTGATAGAGTACATGATGACAGCCCACCGAGCGATGAAGCCTCGGTGTAGGGCCCCCTTACGGCTTTGGCACCTTCAAGTGGTGTACCATCATCACCAATGCCTGTTGGAAAGTCATTTCCACCATGCCCACCAGCAGAGGATGCATGCTGACTAAGCCTGTTGCACGAGTTCCAGTGGTAGAGGCCTCCGAGGTTCCGAGGTGAGATGGACCCGCAGACGGTCGAGGACTGGATGGAGGTAGTGGCCACAGTTTTTCACTTAGTTGGGACACCAGCTGATTTTATGGTGATCCTGGCAGCCACCCTTTTTCAAGAAATAGTTGGGAGATAGAGGAGCCTGATTCTCCAGATGCCCGATGAGGCGACCCTCATATGGGCGGACTTCGAGGGCCTTTTTAGGACATAGTTCGTCCCAGTGACCTTACGCGCCGTTCGTATATAAGAGCTACTACACTTACTGCAGGGCAACATGATAGTGCCCCAGTACACGGTGAGGTTCACTGATCTCTCCGGCTACTCCACCTACATGGTATAAGACCTTTTCTTCAAGGCCCGGATAATTGAGAAGGGTCTCCGATGGGGGATACGAGCATTGATGGTATCCCTCAGCATTCCGACATAGGGTAGGGTTCTTGAGCAAGCACTTTTGGCGGAGTTTTTCTTAGTTGAGCAGGAACTGACAATGAGAGCTACCACCAGACGTTAGGTAGCTGAGTCATCTGTAAGAGTCAATAGGCAGATGACACAAATGTCCAAGAGAACTAGACCCTCTAGTGGACTACCCTTGGATGCAGGGTCAGAGGTAAGAGGCTGACAAGGCAGAGGGAGATAGGCCAAGGGCACACAATGTTACATGTGTGGCGGGCAAGGTCATATGGCTTGCGACTTCCCGACCCACCATACCGATAACCAGCATACAGTCGCGGGATTGATGAGGCGGAGGTCGAGGTTCGAGCAAGGATGTCCTTAGAGTGGCGGGCGTGGTATAGGAGCTGGTCATACAGCAGGTGGTGGGCAACATTTTGAGATTCTACCACCACCACCGCCAGGTGGTCCACCCCGACCCCAGGGAGCAAGAGGACATGGACGAGCTTAGCTCCCAGTAGGTGAGGCCTACGACCACGATGATCCAGAGATTATTAGAGGTACAATCTGTGTCTAATCCACCTTAGCTGCAATACTAATAGACATATGTACCAATCACTTTTTTATTTCCATGGCCCTCGTTCAGAGCTCGGAGATTCCGGTGGAGCTGTTGGCTTGATCATTATGGCTAGAGACACCTACAAGAGCAGGTTTTATGATTACACACTGGTACCGACCATGTGATCTTACTCTAGAAGGAGAGAGCTTCAGCTGAGATCTCCTAGTAGCGACATCAATGTCTTACATCATCATCTTGGGTATGGACTGGTTATCCATAGTTCATGCTCATATTGACTATATTAGGTGCAAAGTGAGGTGTGTCTACATGGATGAGACTAGGTTTTCCTTCACCGGTGAGAAGGGAACCTTTTCAGTACAGGATGGACATACCCAGAGGAGGGTTTAACCAATTACTCATTAGTTGGCTAGCCTTAACCTCGGAGCAGTTGATGTTCAGAGTCCAAGCTATCCTATAGTGGTGGACCGGTATGTCGATGTATTTCTTGATGATGTTCTAGGACTACCTCCATGCAGAGAGGTAGAATTTTACATCCACATGTACCCCAAGACGACATCAATATCTATATCAGCATATCAGATGGATCCCGATGATATTTGGGAGTTACGTGTACAGTTGGAGGACTTGTAGGGAAATGGGTTTATAAGACCCAGTGTTTCTTTATGGGCAGCCCCGATTTTGTTCGCCAAGAAGTCAGATGAGAGTTTGAGACTCGGTGTGGACTATCGATGACTGAACCAGGTGACCATTAAGAACAAGTATCCACTCCTGAGGATTGATGATCTATTCGATCAACTAAAGGGAGATTTCTGGTCTTCAAAGATAGACCTCCGATCAGGCTATCATCATCTCAGGATACAAGATGAAAATGTGAAGAAGACGACCTTCAGATGTTGGTATGGCCATTATGAGTTCTTGGTTATGCCTTTCGGCATTAACAACACCCCAATAGTGTTCATGAGACTCATGAGAAGGACCTTCTAGCCATACCTCCATCGCTTCATGGTGTTGTTCATCGATGACATCTTGATATACTCAATGATATACGAGGACAATGTGTATCATCTATAGACAGTTCTGGATACACTCCGCGAGCACCAACTTTATGGTAAACTCTCGAAGTGATAGTTCTAGATATGGGAGGTCCACTTTATAGGAAATTTTATCTTAGAGGTTGGAGTTGTAGTGGATCCAACGATGATAGAGGCTGTGCTAGCTTGGGAGCCACCCAAGAGCGTGACAGAAGTGCGAAGTTTCCTAGGGTTGGTTGGATACTACCGAAGATTCGTGCCCGACCTTTCCAATGTTGTAGCACCATTTTCAGCTTTGACAATGAAGGGGAAACCTTTCTCATGGATGGAGAGAGGACAATAGATTTTCTTGGAGATGAGGTAGAGACAGATGAGTGCCCCCATCATGAGGATGCTAGAAGAGGGAATTGGGTATGTAGTCTACTACGATGCTTTAGGGACTGGGCTTGGATGTGTTCTGATGTAGGAGTAAGAAGTGATTGATTATGGTTCATGACAACTGAGTCAGTATGAGAATAACTATGCTACCCATGACTTAGAGTTATCAGTAGTGGTATTTTCATTGAAGATGTGGTGATATTTCTTGATGGGAAAACATTTTGCAGTCTACTCTGATGACAAGAGTCTTAGGTATATATTCTCTCAGAATGACCTGAACCTGAGACAGAAGAGATGGCTAGAGTTACTCCATGACTATGACTTTGAGATAGTCTATACTCTTTGGAAGGGGAACATGGTAGCAGATGCACTCAGCAGGAGATCTGGTATGCAGTTGCTGAGTGAGGTTATAGAGCATCTAGCCACATTGCAGACATCCTTTGTGGACAGAGATAGAGAAGCATACCTCCAGTATATGAAAGTCACACCCCCACTCCTTCAGCGAGTTAGAGAGCCACAGCTTGGGGACATTGACTGCAAGGCTCGACGTGCTCAGATATCCTCATGGAAGTCACCTGATGGATTTTCTGAATGCGGGGAGCACATCATCCTCTTCAAAGGACAAACCATGGTACCAAAGGCACTACTGGAGGAGGTGTTGAGTGATTTCCATACGTCTCGTCTGGTAGTACATCCTAGTGCAGCAGAGATGTACCAAGACCTTCGGCATCAACACTAGTGTCCAGGGATGAGGAAGGTAGTGGAATAGTTTTTTTCATGATGCCGCACTTGTCAGTAAGTGAATGCCGAGCACCAGGTTCCAATAGGATTACCTCAACCACTAGAGGTGCCAGAGTGGAAGTGGGATGGGATCTCCATGGACTTTATGAAAGGGATTCCAAGTGCATCCATGGGACATGATTCTTTATGTGTGATCATTGACTAACTCACAAAGTCGCCCCACTTCCTACCTATCTGAGAGCAGGGATCAATAGAGGGTTTGGGAAGCCTCTACATATAAGATATTGGGCGACCTCATGGGGTTCCATCAACAAACGTCTCTGACTATGACATGCGTTTTACATCTCAGTTGTGGAAGGGATTGTAGGAGGCATTTGAGACTCAACTGTGTTTGACCACCACCTTTCATCCTCAGGAAGATGGTCAGATGGAGAGGACCATTCAGACGCTAGAGGACATGCTTCATACATGCATCCTAGATTTTGGACATATTTGGGAGGATCACTTTACATTGGTTAGGTTCTCTTACAACAACAGTTATCACTCCACCATCAGTATGGAACTATTCGAGGACCTTCATGACTGAACTTGTAGATCACCACTGTGCTGGACAGACCCAGGGGAGTCAGCACTTAGGGGTCCAGAGTTGGAATGGGCTACCACTAAGAAGGTGCAGATCATCCAGGAGCAGATGAAGACTACACGGAGCAGAAAAAATTCATTTTCTGACAAAAGACGAAGACCTTTTGAGTTATAGAATGGGGACCATGTTTTCTTGCAATTCTCTCCTCAACAGGGACTGCAGAGATTTGGACAAGGCAGCAAGTTATCACAGAGGTTTATCAGGCCATTTCTGATACTTCAGAGCATATACGATGTGGCATACCGCTTGGAACTTCCACCTCAGTTGGAGAATTCTTGCTCTAAGAGCCACAACCTGCTCTGAGGGTGGCAGCCTACTCTGAGGGCAGTGGCCCGCTCTAAGGGCGGTGGCCTGGTTTCGAGGGAGGCGGCCCGACTCGAGGGCAGCAGCCTGGCTCGAGGTCGGCGGTGCGGCTCGAGGTCGGCGTCCCGACTCAAGGTCGGCAGCCCTACATGGGCTTTACCCGAACCTTGTTGTGTCTTGTGCAGAAAATGTGCAACAATGATCGTGGCTAAGGGAGACAGAAATGGATGGGGGACGTAGGTGGACATTCAGCATGATGTGACGTGGAGGAGATGGGCGGATGTGGAGTATTGTGGAGGTGATCTATACCCACCCTTCAGGTAAGATCCACGGTGTACGATCATAGATCTACTTTTCACCTTTAATCTATATTTTACTTTTCAGTTATACTTGTACATTTCCAGTTGGTCTTGTATTATGGCTCCTTTACTTTTGTTACTCTTTTACTACAGTAGTTTACTTCACAGTTTCTTCTTGTTGTGTTCTCAGACCATGTGTTTGTACAGGTTTAAAGGCAATGCCTTCCCGTTTTAGGGAATATGCGTTTTGGTGCTAGTCGCCAGCCCCTGGCCTATGGAAGGCAGACTTGGGGTAGTCACAACATGGGCCCTGGGGGACGGTTTATGAAAAAAAACATACATAGTAGTCCAGGTCAACATGACCTCTTATATAGTTTTTTATGGGAGTTAAAATTACAACATGCCA
Organism: Viscum album; assembly: GCA_963277665.1. Lineage (NCBI taxonomy): Eukaryota > Viridiplantae > Streptophyta > Magnoliopsida > Santalales > Viscaceae > Viscum > Viscum album. Next base: position 1,746,772,876 of record OY728153.1, read on the forward strand.
CACCGGGACCTCTTCCACTATTATATGTAGGAGTTTAAAGTGTAAAAAAGATATTTTTGTAAAGTCATCATTGTATCTTCATGTTTGAATAGGTGATGGTGTGTGTTTATATAACAGAGGAACACTACTCAAAATTTTAATTATGTACACAATAAGAGAAATACAATGTGATTAGAGTTTATAAGTCTCTCTTTGATGCACTTTCCTAATTCTAAACTCCTTAGATATGAAAAAAGTGTAGTTGTAGTAAAAATTTGGAAACATGTATCAAAATAGAGTGTCTTTATTTCTTATATCATCTATTTCCAATGAGGTGTATGACTTGGTGGATGAGATCTTCTACTTTCTTAAATTTTTATTGGAAATAAGTTATTCACTTTTTGTTCATAAAAATATATATTTTTTCTTTAGTTTTAAATTATTGAGTTTTACAAGCACATGATCACTCTAATGGATTGCTTGGGCCTCTACCACTTTTTAACCAGGTATGTACTCTATAAAATGTAGCAGACAAGAGGCATGTTCTCAGGTACCTCATACCTCGTACTGGTTTTTTAAATCACTAAATATTTCCTACAAAATACATAAAAGCTAATTAATATAAGTAATAAGTACTATGTTTCAAAAATAAGACTATTAGTAATACTTTTGAACTTAAGATACTAATCATCAGTGTCTCAGTCTATCTGTATATTAGGCTATTGGTAGGTTGGTTTGTTCATAGGCTATTCTGTCTATAGGTGATACATCTGTGAATTAGCTATTAGTAGCTTATACAAAGTGAAATTATGAGTGTCATTCAGTTCCTCTGTCAGTTGGTTGGGCATCGGTAGGTTAGGCGTCACTTATTCGGGCATTGGTAGTTCAGGAATTAGTAGGTCAGGTGTTGGTAGGTCAGTCGTCAGTAGGTTAGGCATCTTTAGGTCATACTTAGACAATTTTTTATAACCCGACTAATGAAATAACACACTAACAAAATTTTTCATGTTTATATGCAAATACAATTTAACATGATTTAACTTTATGAATCATTATAAAAAAAGATAAAATATGATTAAACACAATGTAATTTGAATCATAAATAAGAAAAATTTACTAGCAGGATTTATGATCATGATTTGTGAGAATGATTTGTGATCATGATTTGTGATCATGATTTATGAGCATGATTTTAGAGAATTAAAACTATAGGAGGCCAAAAATCTCCCCATTTTTATGATCACAAATCCTGGTATTGTATAGAACAACAGTTGACTTATAATGATCAAATTATGTCTACTTAGCATATCATAAATTTTTAGATAAACAAAAATATTATATAGATTACTTATTAAGATTTCTTTTAATGGTTGTCTCCCACTACGATATATTCCATAAATACAGTTATCTACCATTTGGGATTATCAAAAAGGAAAAAATGAATTAAAATAAAGAAATTAGGATGAGTGGAAAACATTGAATATATCTTATTTGAAAATCAGTACAAGTAGTTACAAAGAGAGTACAATAGATCACTATCAAAGAGTTATCCAACCACTTCTTCTCAGAGTCTTACACTTATTTTCCCTTAGAAGACACAGAAGAGATGGGATTAGGAGGTGCATAAGTAGTGGTTAGAGGTACAGAGTGGATACTGAGGGAAGGAAGAGGAACTCATGTGAAAACAAAAGGAGATAGGCTCAGGCTAGAAGAGGCAGGAGGTTATATAATCTCACCCTGAATAAAAGATCTACTATTCCACAGATCTTGAGTAGGGATCGTGGAAAAAGGTGAAAAAGGGACGATGAAGAGGTAGAAGGGTAAAGGATATGCTGGATAGGAGAAGCTACTAGATAAATAATGGTAGTACTGTCATGATGCAGGTAAGGTTTTATCATATTGATGAAGTCATTGATGATATGACCACTATAATCCATAAAATTTTCAAAATACTCCTTAATCTTAATAAACATCTGAAAGGTATGAGTGAAGTCCTTAAGCTTCTTGACATGATCCTTGAAGGCTTTAGTAATAAAAGGGATCCTCAAATTTTCCACCAAGAATTTGAAATGACTATTTAGCTGATGCTCGGTATAGATTATCTTAATGTAGAATTCTACATTCTTGGTTATTTCTTCCTGAGAATTGGTAGCACCTTTGGTGTAAAATGAAACCATATAATGGAGGTGGTCACACTTTTTTTGAACTTAGTGAGACTTTCCTGATTAGTTCCACCAATCATGGTTTGATTTTTCTCTCTTATCTCATTCTTAATCATCTCATCATTAGGAGTATTAATAGTAAGAAAAAATGAGGTTAAAGTACCGTGAATTAGATATTGAAATACTAATATCAACTGATTTCAATCAATGGAAGCATGGGGATTAGCAGATGAAGTTGAAGCATTATTCATTGTATATTTGAAAACAGACATTAATTTGGATAGATCAAGAGTTGAAGGAGGAGGAGAATCATCCTCAGAATACTCAGAAGATGTATCTATAGAACCATTTGGAACATTTTCCAAATAATCTTTATATTCAATTGTTAACTTATTAATGAATGAGACCATATAAATCAGATCATTTCTTATTTTTTCTGAGACAATTGCTTCGAATAATTAGATCAAATGAAGTTCAACCGAAAAAACAACTCTCTCAGTGATCATATCTACATCTCTTTCACTAATCCTTGATACTAGGGAAGGTTGATTTGGTGGGATAGATCTAACCTCAACCAAAAAAATATTTCTTAAAAACATTGAAATTAGCCTTACAAACAGTGTTTGTAGGAACTAGTAGATCTACAGTTTCTAGAGTAGCTGAAGGAGAAGGTGAAACTGCCATATCCACTGAATCAGAGTACTCTAAACCTTGAGTAATATACCCTAGATCCTTTCTCCACATTGTAAAAACTATATCATAAATTGGAGGAAGAACATCAACTTTCAATCTCTTTTCCTGTCCATCCCCAGTAAAAGATGATCTATTATTAATAGAAGTTTTCTTACTCACATAAACATGTGATTATACTGTATTCTTTGTAACTTCTTCTTCATCATGAATTCTTCATGCATATGACCATCTGGAGATCTTTCCTCAGCCATGAGTGCTTTAGGAGATTAATGGGATCACACAGTGGGTTCATCTTCCTGTTCCACTATATGAGTATCATTAGGACTTTCATGCTCAGTAGGATCTAATGTAAGATCAATAGGTTCAATATCAGTATTTTTATCATCATTTAAGTGACTTAATCGACCATTAGATTTTTCACTTCTTTCTTTCTCATCACTTCCATCTTCTTCCCTATAACATGCATCATCTTCTACTTCATTTTCTCCCTCATCTCTATTGCCATCATCTTCTTCTTCAATTTAACTTTCTCCATATTCACAATTTAAATCATCATCACTATGATATATTCTAATATACTCAACATTATTAAAATTTTCAGTCACCTTGTCATCATCCTCATCTAGAAGCTGTTACTTTAAGGGTAGATGTCTAGGAGGGCTATTAGGACCATAGTTAACCCCTTTAAAAATTCAGCTATATCAGGGTGAATTCTATCATAAATTGATGACTCATTTCCTTGATCTTTCTCACATGTATCTTTCTCATCTAAATACCCACAAGATTTTTAAAGTCCTAGACTAGGATTAACCATGTTCCTTGTCCTTTAGGGTTTATCAACAGGATTAAAATACCCATACAGTCTGTCATTTTCCTCAACCCACATCTTATTCTAGGGATTCTAATTTATTTTCATTCTCTTACCGATAAATGATTTGAGACATAAAAAATCACTTATTGAAACCATTTCTTCACTATCATTCAATAATCCCTTATCATTCAGTATAGAAAAATACGCCTGGGATAAAATAATGAATTGGTCTTGGAAAAGGGTTTTAACACATCACTTATATTCACCATATAATATCTACACAAGGTAACCTTATATACCTTCATCAGTAGATAAATAAAATAGAAATAATGGTATTTTAGGGAGGCAAAGTCTCCTTTACTTGGACATAATTGTCGTTGAATGAATATGAACAATTACACTGACCATTCAGATGTATTTCTATATGCCTTCATTGATCTCCAATTCTAGTAAGCTCAGCCAATGCTTCTGAAAAACTAAAAATTTCACTGGTTTGAGGTTCACTTACCTGACGATCATCACACACACACACACTAGTGGGATACCGTCATGAATTCTACCAAATTATTGGAGGAAAAAGAGATTCAATCTACTACAGATTTGATCCAAAATACATCTGGCCCTTTAAGAATAAACTCCACATATAGGTATAACATAGAAACTAACCTTTGATAAAATGGAATTTCAAAATTGGATAACCACTCCAAACCATCCTTGGGTTTGTAACACATTCAATAGAAGATATTTACTTGTCAAAAAACATTATGAATGCACTTCATTATCATGGGTCATGATACAATTTGCATGTTTCAGATGAATAGGTTATGATTTAGGTTGATAAGATTCACCTCTTTTTTCTTACATGAATGCAACTAATTTATAGATCTCTCGTAACAATATTTAACTTGATCCATTGGTGAGATCCAAGGGTTTTGGGTTCAAAGGAGAAAGGTTGCAGGAGTTCGGGAGAGAAATGTTCAATGGAAAGAGTGTTAATGAAAGAGTGTGAGGTTAAGGAAAACTGTTGGATTGACCCTTACTTTTACCATTTAGGGATTTAAAATAATAAAAAAACTAAATGCATTTCAAAATAAAATGAAATAATTAAAAAAGGATGTTTTAAATTACACAAAAAAAATACTAAGTACTATTCTATAAGACACATCAGTAAGACCTATCAGTAAGTCACTATCAGTGAGTCCTGTCAGTGAGTCACATTGGTGAGACATCATCGATGAGTCATATCGGTGAGACATCATCCGTGAGTCTCATCAGTGAGACATCACTGTTGAGTCATGTCCGTGAGATATCATCAGTGATTCGCATTGGTGAGACATCATCAGTGAGTCACGCCAGTGAGACATCCTTTCAAGTCACCCAAAGTTGATCATTCCTAACACATGTTTGATGTAACTAATTCTATCATAGTTTAATGTCTTTGTAAAAATGTTAGCAAGATGTTGTTTAGTTAAAATTAATTCAAGAGTAATATCACATTTTTCATAATGATCTATCAAAAATTGATGCATTACATAAATATAGATTATTCTTGAGTGATAAAATAGATTCTTTGAAATGTTAATAGAACTTGTGTTCACATAGTTTATATAGAAATTCCTAAATTGATATCCATAATCTAGTGATGTGTGTTTCATACACAAAATCTGTGTACAACAATTACCCGCAACTATGTATTCAGCTTCAGTAGTAGATAATGCAACAATATTTTTCTTCTTACTACACCATGAACATGGAGACTTGCCCAAAAAATTACATGTTTCAAATGTGCTTTTTTTTATCTAACTTGAAACTACCAAAATGATCACTAGAATAACTAACTACATCAAATGATTTTCCTCTAGGATAAAACTATCCTAAGTTGGTATTGTGCTTGAGGTGTTTGAAAATTATTTTAACAACAAGTATATGTAACTATTTAGAATTTCATTGAAAATAAGAACACATAAACACACTAACCATATTATCAGGTCGATTAATAATTAAGTAAAGAATACATCCAATCATATATCTACAATTGGTTTGATCCACTAGATTTCCATTTTCATCAAGATCTAATTTATAGGTGGTACTCATAGAATCATCCCTACTTCTTGGGTTATCCAAGAAAAAATGTTTTAAAAAATATATATTGTATTTACATTAATTTAAAATAATACCTTCTTTTTTTTTATGATTTTAAATACAAGAAAGAATTTATGTTCACCCATTAATCTCATTTCAAATTCATTTTTTTTTTCATATTTGATAAATCAATACATAAAGAATTTTTTGAAGATCCAAAAATAATATCAACACCATATATTTTAATAACTAAAACATATTTAGAAATTATTTTTATAAAAAGAGTAGGATCAAATATACCTTTTGTAAATCTTTTGGAAATATGAAAAGTGTTGATCCTATTGTACAATGCTCTTGTAGCCTATTTTAAACTATATAAATCTTCTTTTTGATTTGAAAAAATGATTAAGAAAATAAGGAATTGTAAAACTAGGGGTTTGTTTAACAAAAACATCTTCAATTATATACCAATTTCAGAATTCATTTTTGACATCCATTTGATAGATTTTGAAATTAAGATGTGATGCATAAGCTAGAAATATTATAATGGATTCATGTATGGAAATAGGTGAAAATGTTTCTTCATAATAAATTCTTTCTACTTGACTATGACATTGTGAAACTAATCTAGCCTTATTCATTACTATAGTTCCAGATTCATCTTCCTTATTTCTAAACACCCACTTAGTGCCTTTTTCAAGGTGTCTTTGGGTCTATCTACAAGTTTCCAAGTTTTGTTTCGTTAAAAATAATTCAATTCTTATTGTATGTCCATTACCCATTATTCCTCATTGATTTCATCATTGATGTTCATAGGTTCAATCCATGACAAAAATATTGATGTTAAACCTAGTTCCTTAGAGATGCTCTAGTCTGTATCCCTTTATCTAAGTATAGAACAACATCATCTAAAGGGAAGTTCTTAATGGTTCTAATAGATATATAAAAATAAGGGATGGTTATTTTAGGCTCATCTAAAGGCTCGGGTTCATTTACAAAATATAGAGAGTTTCCAGAACTTGATTTTTTTCCTCTTTAACATTAGAATAAAAAACATTAGTATTTAGGTATAGATTTGATAGATTGTACTCAAGATTTTTTAAGGAGTTTTTAGATTCATGTGGGTCTATTTTATCAAACTTTACATGTATAGATTCTTCCACAAACTTGGTTCTTTTATTAATGGTATTATAGGCTTTTCTAGGTGTCACATAACATATGAAAATTACTCTCTCACTATTAGAATCAAAATTTTCAAGATTATATTTTGTATTAAGGATATAGACTTTGTAATAAGAAACATTAAAGTAATTAACATTGGGGTTCCTATTATTTCACAACTCATAAGGATTTTTCTTAAGGATGGGTATAATTAAAACTATATTGATCATATAACAATATGTATTTACATATTCTTCGAAAAAATGAAAATGTAAATCATACTCACTAAGCATAGTTCGAGTTGTTTCTTATAAGGTTATATTTTTTCTTTCTACATCTCCATTCTTTTGAGGAATCCTATGAGCAGAGAATTTATGACTATAGCAATTTTTGTAGAAAAAGATACAAATCCACGATTTTGAAGCTCATAGCCATGATCACTTCATAAGGTTCATATCCTAATAAAACTTAAGTTTTATATTGTCCTAGAATATGTGTTGAAATAAGAACATGATTAACTTTCCAGATAAAAAGAAAGTCCAAGTATACCTAGAGAAGTTGTCTAAAAGAACATAGACATAGTCCTTCCCATTTAAACTTGAAACTCTCAATGGTCGAAAAAATCCATGTAAACCAACTCAAAAGGTTATGAAGTTGAAACACTTTTCTTTGGTTTGAAAGATACATTATATTATTTTTCCTTTTGACGTGAATTACATACTTTATCATATGGAATCTCAAGTTCAGGTAGATTTTTTACTAGTCCTTTCATAGTTATATTTATAATGGATTGAATATTATAGTGGCCTAATATCCTATTCTAGAGCCAATATTCTTTGTGAAAAGGAATCAATAAAGAAACATTTTGAGAAACTAAATAATCTAAATTTACAACATAAACATTTTCATATCTAAAATCAGTGAATACTAAATCATTATTACAATTGAAAACATTAAAAGCATCATTATCAAATTTTACATGAAGTTCATCATCACAAAAATATGATATGATAATAATATTATACTGAATACTATCAATAAAGATAACTTATTTAAAATTGAATCAAAGTTACCAAATTGGACATGGCTAATAATTTTTCCTTTCTCATTGTCACCAAAGGTTATATGCCCAGCATCAATTTTGATAAGGTTCTTGAAGTAATAATAGTCCCCTATCATATTCCTTTAACACCCATTGTCCAAGTACCATAATCTCTTAAATCAACTCTTCAAATAAATATCCTATAAAAATAGGTCAAATAAGAAAATATTTTGGTACCCAAACTTGATTGGGTCTAGTATTATTAGTAATTAATGATTTGGGAACCCACATTTTCTTAATGGGTTTCCAATAAGTAGTTTTTAATGTCTTAGAACAATAAATACTACTGGATTCAGGAAAACTAAAAGTAGTAAAAATATTTCTAGTGATGGAAATTGCAGCACATTCTTCAATTATGGGCACAAAACCAAATTTTCAAGATTTTGATACATTTTTTTTAATAAAATTTCTTTTTCCAGGTTGATAAAAAATACCAGTAGTATATTTTAGAGTAAATGTTTTACCAATAATTTGAACTAAGGTTTCATTACCATTTGTGAATTTCTCTAAATATTTCATTAATTTATCATTAGATAGTTTATGTTCATTATTTTCATTGAGTAGTTAAATAATTTTTCATTTTCAATAGTAAGTTAAGACTTAATAGAAACTGAAAGAACATTTTGATCATTGAGATATTTATATTTATCTTTTATTTCATTGAATGTGTCCTCAATCATTTTTTAGTATTCAAAAATTTCATTATTTTTTAGGTTTTCTGAATCACATTCATCTCTACAATAATAAGAATAATGTACAAGAGATTATAGTTCAACATATGATGTGTTTTTCATGAAACACATAATTGATTTTTCAGCCTTCTAATCATGTGATGATTCAAATCCACAAGATCTATCCTTAGAAGCATTCCAGGTGGTATTCATTTAATTCATATATTTTATATCTTGGTCTTCATACTACTTTCCTTTACTTCAATTTTTTATAGCCATATTTAACAATTCCTCTTCTCTTGCAATCATAGTAGACTATTTTATTATTGTTATCACCTCTTTTCCAATTCTTTTTACAGTTTCCCTTATTTTTATACTTTCATTTATAATTTTTATTTTAAATAATTTATTCTCACTGTAGAAATTTTTGAATCATCTGGCGAGTTGAGACATTTCCTCATCACTTTTACTCTGTGATTCTTTAGTGATGGAACTTTTAGCAATAACTTTAAGTTTCTCTTTTTATTTGTGTTTAGAAGTTTTAGTTTTGAAAGCCATTGAATTTATCATTATTTCATTATATTCCTCTCTGTTGATCTTCAGTTATTCTTCATACATAATTAGTTTTTCTATTATCTCCATTACAAGTAGAGTGTTGATATAATAAGATTCTCTTATTGATACTGAGGCTATTCTTTATATTTTTGGTAAATCTATGAGAATTCATATTACTTGTTCCTTAGATGTGACTGTCTTTCCCATAGAGACCATCATATTTAAAATTTCATAGAACCTGAGATACATTTCACATATAGGTTCATCAAGATTCATTTTAATGATATCATATTTAATGGTATATGTATTAATTATCATTTATTTGACAACAATGGGTTCCTTCAAGTGGAATAGCCAGTGTATCCAAAATTTCAAATGTTGTTTTACATGTATAAATCCTTTTAAATTCTTCATCATCTAAAGGGAATTATAGGAAATTCATATCTTTATAGTTATTATTAATGGATACCTTAGTGGAATCATTCCAAGTGATTATAGTAGTAGTTCAAATTTTATATTCATAAACTATAGAAGACCAAATTTCAAAACCCTTACTTTATAAATTAATTTTCATTTTAATTTTCCACTGAGCATATTTTGTTCCATTAAAGTAGGGAGGTCTGTTTGTATTAGAATATTTCTATATGTTATAAATTAAAAATAGATTTCATTGTTTTTAAATTATAATAAATTTTTAAGAGATATAAATTTTTAGATATTTAAAATACAACTAAAATCACAATTAGAAAGATTCAAAAACATTAAAGACAATGGATATAAGAAATCCTTTGATGCAAAATGTTGGTCATAGTAGGACACATAAGAAGGGGTGAATTGAGTTCCTATAAAAATTTCTATATAAAATTATTATTTATAAATCCCCCAATTTAAAATCAAATATGAACTAGTTAACCAAAATATTAGAGAAATAAAAGATTTTATTGTTAGAAATATTTCTCAATGATTGATTAATTATCAGTTAAAAAAATAATGGATATTATTTCAACTTTTGAAATCAATATACTAAATCAAATTCCAATGTAAACACTATCTATGATTAAATATCAATGTAAAGATATTTTTTCTGAAATAATTATAAGAAAAAAGAAAACCAAAATAGAAAGAACACAATGAAAGTAAATAAGTGTTTCAGTCTCAATATGAGATCTAATCCTCTCCACTTGGTGATCACATAACTCTCAGAAATTTACATAGATAAATTTTCTCCACACCCTAGATCTGGGTAAAAAATATCATACATATTTTTCCAGGTCAATAAGACCTCCTCCACAACTTTTTATGGGGGTGAAAACTACAACAGGACATGCAATGACCTCTTCCACTTTTATCCATGTGAGTGTAAAGTGTAAACAGATGAGTTTGTAAATATTTCAATTTATCTTCTAGTTTGGAATATGAGACAGTGTGTGTTTACATAAAAGAGAAACTAACACTACTCTAAATATAAATAATGTACACAGGCAGGTAAATATAATAAGAGTAGAGATTAGAAGGCTATGTTTGAAGTGCTTTGTAGATTATGAACTCCTTAGAGATGGAAGAAGTGGAGATGGAGTCAAATTCTAGAAATAGGTATCAAAATAGAGTGTCGTGAGTTCTTTTGTATATAATTTATAGCGAGGTATATGACTTAGTGGGTTAGATCTTCTCATTTCTTACATAGAATCTGTAAATAAGTTTTTAGATTTTTGTTCTCAGTAATATCTCCATGTTTGTTTAGTTTTATGTTATTTAGTTTTATAGGCGCATGATCTCTCTACTAGACTAATTGAGCATCTTCCACTTTTTTATCTGGTATAATCTTTATACGAGGTAGCAGATAAGGAGAATGTTCTTTCATACCTCGTACCTCGTACTAGTTTTTAACATTATTAAATTTTGTCTACAAATATAGAAAAGCTCATTAATATAATAATTAGTACTAACTTTCATAAATATGATCGTTAGTAATAATTTTTAACTTAAGAGATAGATCATCAGTGTCTCAGTCTATTGATATTATAGACTATCGGTAGGTCAGTCTGTATGTATATAATTTTGTTGGTAGGTGATATGTTAGTGATTTAGCTATCAATAGTTTATAGTTAGTGATATTTTGAGTTTCGGTCAGTTTATCTGTTAGTAGGTCGGGCATCGGAAGGTCAAGCATCGATAGGTCATGCATCGGTAGGTCAAGTGTTGGTAGGTCATACTTAGATAGTTTTTTCTAAACTATCTTATTCATTAATACACTAATAGAATAGATAAATGTTATATGTAATCATAAATAAAAATAATTTAACTTTATGAATCATGATAAAATAAGACAAAACATGATTAAACAAAATGTAACTTGAATCCAAAATAATAATGATTTATAATCATGATTTATAAGCCTGATTTAAGTGAATTATTTTTTTGCATGATTTGTGACCCTGATTTTTTTATCACGATTTGTGAGCATTAAAACTAGATGAGGTCAACATATAACACATAAAGGTATATTGGGACATAATCATCATTTTAATTATGATAAATGGAATAAACATTCATTTGACTTCCATACACATCACTCTAACAAATTTAATATAAATAAGGATGACTTCCACAACCAATTCATTGGAGGGCTATCATGGACCTACCCATCCTTGGTCTATCAAAGAACCAACCATCAATGGTTTATCACTAAAACACCCATCATTGGTTTATAACATAACAAACCATCATTTGTTTATTATGAAACAAAATATAAAATTTCCATGTACCATTACAAGTTCATAACACATGAAATATTTAATTTCGTCAATAACTTATAGGTATAACCATTATCCATTTAATTTCTAGAAGAACCCATAGAAAAGAAATAGGTTCTCTTAAAATCTATTTGAAACATGATTAACCCATATAATGGAAATGGGTACCATAAAATATATTTAGTACATGATTTGACTATTTAAAATAAATGGGTAGAATACAATCTCATTGAAACATGATTAACCCATGGAAAATAAATGGGTTCCATAATAATCTATTCAAATAATGGCTAGCCCATGGAAAAAAAATACTTCTATAACATCTGTTTGAAAAAACCTTAATCCATACATCAAAAAACAAGGATGGTATCATTTAATAATATCCTAAGTTTTAGATAATTAACAACAAGGGTTTTTTATATTAATGAATTGAAATACCATTAATATATCATTACAAACATTTATAAATAAAATAACCTTTAAACATTCCCAGGTTTTTCATACCACCTTGAAATATTTAAACCATAATACCCAAGAATAAGTAAGGATAAATGAAACATGTAATTTCATGAGAATAATGAGGTTTATGATTTATCATGTTAATTTGTAAGTATACAAACCTCATAAAATAATATAGGTGTATAATATAACAAACATCTAAAAGAAGGAAAAATATTACAAAAATACCTTAGCGATTTGGTAATATTGAAACTGTAAACCCCATGAAGGAGATATAATAGAAAGGAAATGTAAAACCATATAAATTTGAGGATAAGAATCAAAAAATACATTATTGGGTAGTATATACAATAACAAAATAAGTGGTCAATTTGGATTATATCAATGAGTAATAAAAATGAGATGAGAATACCCAATAAAAAGAATGTATTATTTGAGTGAGAATAAATCAATGAAATAATTTTTATTGAAAAATTGAGATCCATAAAATAAAATAAGAAATAACTAGTAATAAAATTAAATTCCATTTCACATATATTCATGGCACAACATAACCATTGACAAAGAAGTTTAAACCAATGAATGAATGTTGGGTTAGAAAATCCCTTACTAAATTGCAGATTTTGAATCATAATCCCCATGAAAGTAATAAATCCAAATTAAATTTTTAATTCCATGAGGGGAATTTTATTCATGATATAAAATATAATATTTGAATTATATACCTGATACAAAAAAAGTTCTGATTATGGCATATGACTCATGAAAGTAAAAGTGAGACAAGAATCTCTTACCTTCAATCTAATTTCTTAGGATTGTCCACTATCTTCATAAATAATAAACATATATTAATTATATAATTTACTCATAATATTTTACCATGTTTATTATTGATTTTATTTAACTTAATAAAAAATTTTATAGACATACATAATAAATAATTTTTAAGCCAAATGTTTAGACCATATTTGAATTTTTTGTCAAAATTTACCTTGATAGGTTTCCTAAAGAGAATAAAGTCATTATTTAAACATATCAATAATAATAAAAATGAAATATTATCAAATTTTTACAAAAAATATAATTTTTAAATCAAACATGAAATATGGTTATGAAAATTTTACTGATGTTACGACCACGGAGATGGTAGACCATACATACATATGAGTAACATTCCCATTTTTTAGTTATCATTATGGAAAGAAGGTAAGTAGAGTAAATATTTATAAAATGACAATTATTTCATAAATAATATATAATTTAATTATATATACTTATATATATCATTCTATTTATGTGATGATGAAAAAAAAGTATCACGTCGCTTTGAGGTGACAGTAGCCCACACGTCCACGAACAATGTCATCACTTTTTTAGTGTGTGAAATAAAAAGAAGAAAATGATATGATATATGTACAGATATATTATTATGTAATTAGCATCATAATTATATAATTAATATCATATATTTTTATTAAAGCCATCCTTAATATGTTTCATGTGTAGTATGATCATATCACATCGCTTTAAGGAGGCGGTGGTCCACATATCCACAAATGATGTTATCGTATTCCCAAAAAATGGAAATCATAAAGGTATGTGTTATATAATGATTCACTAAGTGTTTAAAAACTTTAAATATCACACACATATATATATATCATATAAAAATAGTATTTCCATCATAATTCCCAACCATAAGTGGTGGTAAAGGAAAAAATGAACGACAATGTTTCGCGAGGAGGTAGTTCACCGCACACATGAACGAGGATTTCATTACCCATTTGACAGAAGCGTGTGTAGTTTTATGTCAAAAAATTAAAGTAAAAACATCTCAGTATATTAATTATACTTAGGTTATTATATAATCACGTAATAAGAACAATTTAAGGGGTGGTTAAAGAAGTAAAAAAGCTATTGTTGTGGAAGAATGTTACCTCATTTTTGGGTTACTCATTTAGGGTCAAACCAAAGGGATTATTTGGATAAGTTTAATATCTTAGTAAGGATTCTATTATGAGGAGAGGGATTTTAAGTGTTGATTTCGGAAGGGTTTGGATAATTCAATTGGTCTTTAGGGGTGTGATGAAGTTGGAAGAGTGATTTTCTTTTTATAGTGGAGGGGGTGTGACATTCTTTTAAATACAAAATGGTAAACACACTTGGGAGGTTTACCTTACATCATGTTCTTACAAAGTAAAAAAATGGATTTTAGGGGAAATATGGTCGATCTAAACATACAAAACCCAAAAATAAAATATTTTTTTTATCATTTTATTCCTTAGTATTTTAGTTTCCCCATTTTATTTCATTTTGATTTTTTATTTAGGTAACAAGGTTTCTACCCTATGAAATTCATACATTAAGACTAAAATAAGGTTAGTATCATTATTAAATTTATTCCAAATAATTATTAAATATTAAATATAATTTATAAAATAAAAAACCCATATTATTTGGAAATTTATTCAACATAAATGCAGATAATGCACAAAAACATTGATTTTACCCTAAACACAATAAAAACTTTTTACTATTTAGGAGTCAATATTTTCATTTTAAAAGATAAATTGGTCCATTTAAAGTCCATAAAAATCATTTAGAAATCAATTCACCAAACATAATTTTTTTTAAATTTTAAATCATTTAATAAAATAACATTTATAAAAAATATCATTAAAATCTTTTTTAACATTATTCATTTAATTTGAATTTAAAAAATATTGAAATTTTTTTGAAATTAAAATATATTAAGTTAAAAACTATTTATTATGATATTTTATTCTAAAAAATAATTAAAAACAATATTTTATTATTTTTACTTATATTTTAATATTTTTACTATCATTTATTTTAGTTAATTATTAACTAAATAATAATTACATTGGAGTTTCTTTCCAAATTTAAGTAAAAAATTCATCTATAAAAATTAAACATAAATTTTTATGATAAATAATATTTATATTTTAAAATAACATGTTTAAAAAATTTGTTTTTCCCAATCCCATAGAATTATAGATATTAAAGTAAAGGAAGGTTCATGTTTTGTCTTTTTCTTTACTAAACATATTATATAGGTCACATTCATGAAACAATTTCCCCAATAACTCATATATTTTTAGACTATGGATATAAGGGTTTAAATATTCATAGAATATATATTTTGTACATGTTTTGGGGTTTTTTACACCATATATTCTAAGTTTAACCTTTAAGTAAATATGTTTTTACCTTATTCAAAGTAATAAAATTTAACTGCATTCACTAACATTTTATGTAAAAAATAAAGTTGAACCTACTAGAAAATATAAATTATAATTATTATAAATATGGAATCAATTTTTCAAAATTAAAATAAAAAAATTGGTAGAATTTTATTTAAAATTAACCCCATAGATGAGATTAGATATCTTATTTTTAAAAAGAAAATGTTCAAGAGATGAAATGTTTTTCTATCAAATTTTGATGTTAAAATTATTATAATGACATAAATTATATTTATTGATGTAAAATTTGTATAATTATAATTTAAAAAAAATTAAATATAATTTTTCTATATAACAAAATCACTTGAAAAACACTTTCCAATAAAAATTATGTTTTATAGACAATTCATCAAAATATGAAACTTCTCAGAAAAACACCAAAAAATCACCCAAAGTAAATTTAGATTTTTGAAACTAAAAAAATATTTATTTATTAAAATAAAAATTATAATAGTTTGAAAATGTATTTTTAATATAGGTTCACCATTAAAAGGTAGAAAAATCACCTTTTATAAAAATACAATTTTTATGCTTAAAAATGGATTTTTTCTTAAATTAAAACTATCAAACATAGTGGATGAATTTAAAAAGATTTGATAAAATATATAACACATAAATTTCATCAAAATATTTCAATAATAGTGATTAAATTAATATATTATGATAAAACACCATTCTGGTCATAAAAACACTTTTTCAAAAAAAATGCATTGTTTATATTCAATTAGTCTATATTTTTGTTTAGAATTAATTGGTAACCAATGAATTAATTTTAGAAACATGTGTAAAATATAATTTAATAATTTAGTTAATATCATTAATTCCATCAATTCCAATATTTAGGTGATAACTATCATGTTAAATAATAATATAAATAGTATATCGTTGTCCGGTAAGACTTGATCTAGTCTGTAACATAATTCATCAAACGAACTTGATGTGACATGAAACATAAGAAAAAAATGATTTTTAGTTTGAGGCAAGATACACTATGTATTCAGTGTGACAAATTACATTAACTAATTTAAATTATTTTGAAAGAATATATTTGACAAAATCTTGGGATTTTATATCATACCCCTCCTAAAATGAATTTCTCCCTAGAAATTAATCTTTGTTATCAAACGAGTAACATTTAAAGAATAAATTTATTTAAAAACACATCATATAAATAAAATAAATAAATTTAATCCTTAAATATGGAAAGTGGGAAACATAATGGTCACACAAATTTACACATAAATGGGATTCCACATAGGGAGAATATAAGTGGGAATGGAAGAAAAAAATAAATAATTATAGTGACTGTTTTCCATCATTGATCTAAAATAAGTTAATTATAAATGGGAATATAATGTTATAAATTAAATAAATCACTAATGATCAACAATACAATCAGTTCATCCAAATTGAATGTACTGGAAAAATAATTTTGTTTCAAGTTAAACTTCCAAGAGTTAAAAAATTATTAAACCACATAGAATATGATAATAAATGTAAGTATAATTTCTTAATTATTGTAATTTAATCCATTAGTATTTATCCATAAATATATAAACTTTTTCTCTGGACTATGTGAATTTAAGATGAATTTTTAATTCCAAAATCACTAAAATAAATTTCTTAAAGAGCACATAACCATAAAAGGGTTAGTCAATATTTCTCACAAGTATTTACACATTATCCAAAACCAAAATATTTATAACATATTAAGATAATTACCAAAGTTATTGAAACTTTATATGTTACATTAAGGTTCAAAATTATTACCCAAATTTCAAACCAAACCCTTCCATAAATAACTATCTTTAAAATTCTTCAAAATATTCCTAACAACGTTCAAAACCCTAATATTATAAGTTTTTTATCATATATTATTAAAAGTTATATCAAACATTATTGCTCAAATAAAATACCTTATGTTTCCAAAATAAACATAATCATAACTTTTATGGATATCGTATTAACCCAAAAATCCTTTAAACTAATGGTTGGTGAGAAATAATTATCATCCTTTAGTCATGGGATCAACGTTAACCATCTAAATAGATTAAATGTGTTTTCATAGAGAATACGTGATTCCTATTATATTTTAATCATAAAAAAATTAATTCCTTCCAAAAAATTACTCAAGTTAACCCTAGGGTTTACAAATACCTCAACAAAACAAATCATCACCAAAATCATCGTTGATAACCTCAAAATTTTTAGTACATAAAAACCTTAAATGGGGTGTCTTAAGACTTTTAACTTTTGATAAATTTTATGTTTATAGTCCTATGATGGTATAAATAACCCTTAATATAACCTCACATGATAACATCCTAATCTACAAAGTTATCTAAAGTGACATTTAATACCAACTATAACATCCCAGAACCCACACTCCCAGATCTTGTGTAGGAATTAATAACTTTACATTCATGGAATTGATGCCAATAATTGTGACCCTATTATTTCCATAAAAAATAAAAAATAAGATTAAAAATATGGGTCACTTACATTTTGGATAAACATCCAGGTTTATAGTTTTATAGAATTAGGAAAAACTCCTATGTAAAAAATTCACAAGCCAACATAATAAAAATTATCATAGTTAACCCTGATTTTCTTATTTCCAAATAATTCATCAAAGTCATCGATTTGAAATAATTTATAGGAAAATATCATTAATAATAATCTTTTTAACCATGTGTATAAGGAAATATAAGAAGTTTTAGCTCAAACACTCAATAAGGGTAACAAAAAACATTGAAAATTTAATGTCATCAATGAGAATAAGAGTACATAGGGGTATGATGACATAATCATAGTGTATGAGTGAATAATAAAATTACACATAACCACTAATAACTATATCATAAAATCTAGAATCATATAAAAGGAATGATTCATAAAAATCAATAATAATGAGTCAGGTTATACCAGTATTCATAATTTGAAACATTCTGTACCCACTAAAAGTTTAAATAGCCTATAAAGGTATGTTGGGAAATAATTATATTTTTAATTCATTTAAAAATAATAAAAATATTTTCAAATTGCATACACATCACTATTAAAAATGTAACAGCCATATGGATGACTTCCATACCATATTCACTATAGGTATATCAAATACTCACTTTTCCTTTGTCTATCATAGAACTATCTATCATTTGTTTATTATGTTACCATCTGTCATTGGTTCATAATGTAACCAAAAATAATTGGTTTATAACATAAACACCAATAAAATTTCCAAGTACCATTAAAATTTTAAAAAACATAAGATCTTTAATTTCTTCAAAAACTCATAGGGACAACCATTATCCCTTTCATTACATTATTATCCCATGGAAAAGAAACATGTTCTATAAAAATCTCTTTGAAAAATGATTAACCCATGGGAAATAGATGGGTACCATAAAAATATATTTATAACATTATTAAACTATATAAAATAAATGGGTATAGTAAAATCTCATTGAAATACGATTAACCCATGAAAAAATGGGTTATATGACAATCTGTTCGAAACATGGTTAGCCCTTGGAAAATATATAACTTCCAAAACAATCTCTTTTAAAAAATACTAATCAATACCTAAAACAATGATAATGGTATCATTAAAAAACATCCCCAATCGAAGATAACTAAAAATAGTGTTGTCTAATGTTAATGAATGTAAATACCATTAAAAATCATTAAAACATTTATGAGGAAAATAACCTTTAAACATTCCAAGGTGTCCCATACCAACTTGATACATTTGAATAAAAATAAATATGAAGGAATAATGTTTTGTTAAACATATAGTATCATTAGAATATTTATATTCATGATATATAATGTCAACTAATAATTATACAAACATCATAAAATATTATAGGCCTATAACATAAAAAAATCTCAAAGAAGGAAAATTGTGACAAAAATCCTTACTAATTTGGTAAAATTTAAACTATAAACCCCATGATAGAGAGATCATAAAAAAGATATGTAAAATAGCATAAATATAAGGATAATAATCATAAAACATATTCATGTGTCATATATACACCAAAAAACATAAATAAGTGTTGAATATGGATTATATCTCATAGAAATGAAAGTGATACAAGAAAAGAACTAACAAATATCATAGCATTGGAGAGAGAATAAATCAATTAAATAATTATGTGTAAAAATTTTAAATCCAAAATATGAAATAATAAATAAATAATAATAAAATAATAGGTAATTTTACACATATTATTGGCATAACATAACCACATACATAAAAGTTTAACACAATGAATGGAAATAGAGTTAAGAAACACCATACAAATTTGTAACTTTTGAATCATAAGCCCCATGAAATAAATAACTCCAAATTAAACATTAAATACAATGAATATAAATTTATTCATGATATAAAATAAAATATTTTAATTATATACACCATAATAAATAATTAAGTGGAGATTTTGGTGTATGCCTCATGAAAGTAAAAGTGAGAAAATAATCCCTTAACATGAGTCTGATTTGTCCTGATTTTCCAATATCATCATGAATAATATACTTTTGTTAATTTTTTAATTGATTTAAATTATTTAACATTTTTATTAATAATTTTATTTCACTTATAAATAATTTATATACAATTACTTAATCAATAATGTTTAAGTTAGATATTTTGACCATATTTGGCTTATGTATGAACAATAAATTTGATAGTTTTGATAAGGTTTGTGAGTTAACTATTTAAAAATATTAATATTAACAACCATGAAATAATTATAAATTTTTTACATAAATTACTCTTTTAAAATCAATGAATAATTATGTTTATGAAAAATGAACCAACTTTAAGATCATGGTGATGGTAGGACATAAAAATGCATGAGTAACCTTCATATTTTTCAATGATCATTATGGAATGAATTTAAGTAATATTTGTCATTATAGAATGAAAATTATATCATAAATACCATATTATTTAATTATATATACCAATTTGTATCACTATTTTTATTTGGTGATGAAAAAGGAAGAATCACATCGCTTTGAGGAGGCGGTAGTGCACACGTCCATGAATGACATTATCACATTTTCAGTGTGTAACATAGACTGAAATAAATGATATAATATATGTACATGTAGAAAAATATGTTATGATTATAAAAAATATTTCATTTATATCATATTTTCTAATTAATCCCCTTATTACTACATTCTATGTAATTTTTGAATGTATCAAATCAGTTTGAGAAGGGATTAGTCCACACATTCACAAACGATGTTATCATATTCCCACATAATGGAAAGCATAAAGGGATGTATTATATAATATCTACACAAATATTATGAAATTTTAATTATTACTTATATATAATATAAAAATAGTATTTCCAGCATAATTCCTAACCATAATAGGTGGTAAAGGAAAAATGAATGACATCATTTCGACAGGCGGTAGTTTTCCATTAACACGATGGTGATTTCACTACCCATTTATTGGATGTTTGTGTCAGTGTAGGTTGAAAAATTATAAAAAATATAATTATATTGAGGATACTGATGTTATTATATAATATTTTAATAAGAATAATTGAATAGATTGATAGAGAAATAAAATTGAAATGCGCTTTGAATAACGTTACCTCTTTTTCATGTAACTCATTTTTGTCTTCACCAAAGGACTAAATTGGAAGGATTTATGAATAATGTGAGGCCTCTAGAATGAGGTAATGGATATTGGTAGTTTATTATGGAAGGTTTTTGATGATACATAATGGGTTATAGGTCTAAAGAAGTGGGAAGAGTGAGTGTGTTTTTATAGTGGTAGGGAGTGAAATTTTTGTTAATGAAAAAAGGGAAACACTATTGGGAAGCATCCCTTATTAGAGTTGGTGTCCTGAGAAAAAACTGTTTTTACTTTGATTACGTGAATGTACAATTATTATATATTGTTCATTGTTCTACATGACTGTATTATATTAATGTCCTGGAATATTTGTTGTATTAATAAGGTCATGGAAGATCCCCACTATGATGAGAAACATAAAATGCCATAAAAATATTCTTAAATAAAGTTCTACGGCTGGATGAAATACTATGATAGGACACATTGTATACATACCATCATGTGTGAGTACTCATAAGAAGACGAGACTCTATCTCATTGAGTTCGCACTTGGTAATCTCCAAGATGGGAGATTATGAGAAAAGACCCACCAATAGTAATTCGGCATGTCTTGGTGTCATCGAATATTTCTATCTATGGGTGTGTGTAATGGTCCTTAGATTGGAAGATTATCATTAAATCACGTCATGACTCACGCACTTAAATTTTCTAACGAAATCTACCACAGAGAAAATTGGTGGGAAGTAGGGTATGTTGGGTGTGTCACGAATGACATGTTGTTAATTGATAAGTTGAGGAAGGATTCGTCCCTTCGATATTTATGGAAGTAGATATCTCAGGACCTTTGATTGAAATAGAACTATCGCCCAAATTCCATGGCCATGGTGTAATGACGAGTTTATTTCTAGAAGTCAAAGAATGACAGATCAAGCATATAAGTTTATGACACTGCCATGAAACCTTCTTGATGAGATATTGAGACAAAGGGATTAAATTACACAGTAAGTGTTTGTATTAGGTGACATGTTAATGTGTCGTCAACTTCTTTCTCCTGGGTTCCTTGACCTATTATTAGACATTAATCTTAGACTTTAGGAAAGCCCTCCTAATGCCAACGAGAAAAAGGCCTAGAGGGTAACACACTAAGTGTATCCAAGTATCTCAAGTAGAATAAAGATTATTCCCATACATGGTTTAATAATTATTCAAGGAATTCTAAATATTTTTAATGATGGAGGAAGAATAAAATGAAAATAATAACATGCCTTGTATTAATGATTACAAGCTGTGTAGTTTTTATTTTGAAAACAAGTACACGCCCTGTATTAATGATTACATGTCATGTAGTTTTTAATGAAAAACAATTACACGGTATGTATTTATGATTACACGCCGTGTAGTTTTTCTAGTTGGGATTTTGAGGAGATATAGTTTTATTAAATGATATTTATTATAATCAGTGTGGGTTCATGTTAAGGAATTAATCATTCGACATGGGGTTTTCAAAAGAGTTAATGAAATAAATAAAACATGTAACACATTTATTTATTATCATAACTCTACAACCTCAAACCCGATTATAAATATCCTCACAACCCCAACACTTTTCCTAAGAATTGTCGTGGACAACAATTCTGGAGAATTATCTTAAGACCGAAAGAACTCCTTCCTCCAAGAATTATATCAAGACTGAGAGTGATCCACCTCCATTAGATCAAGGTGATGTAAGGCAGACAACTGAAGTAAAGGATTATCCATGCTAGCACCTATATATTCCTTTGGAGACGTCCAGAGATACGTGGTGCATGTGTAGATCACATCTAGAGGAAATTTATACTTGTCTTCTATGACGCAATGACGAATCACATCGGAACATGATCATAAATATCAACGAAGAAAGAACACCATAAAAGGTAATTCTTGTAAATTTATTAAATTAATTATAATCAACCTGTGGTGATCCTTCCTTTATAGTTCCAGGAGTTTTCTTCTTATTTGTCTATTTATGTGATTTAATCCATGGAGACTTGCATTTATCATCATATTGATCCTGGATTGATCATTGAAAATGACAAAAATCCAAGTGGGCACATCCACCCATGAGCTTCCGATGCTCCAAGGACCTTCAAGTGGTATCAAAGCAGTTAAAAACGTTGATTATAGTTATTTAATTGTCATTGATAATTTACACATTTATATTTGATTAAATTCAAGATAAATTGTTCTATAAAACTGAAAGAACAATATCTGTTCTTACTTCTTCGTCTCTCGATTCAAACCATAGAAACAAACTTTTAATTTTAATTTTGATTAAATTAAAAATGAGTAACTCATTTGGATAAGCCGCTCTTTCTGTATATTCAACACAAGAATACACAGGGTGTAGTGAAAACTAAACACTGTGTACTTAGGTTTAACGAATAGGTACTGGTCCACGAAACCACGCTGTGTGAATTGAGTATACCTATGTATTTATTACACCGTGTTGACAAAAAATGAACGGTGTGTGGGAACCAGAATACATTGCGTGTATGTTTAATCAATATGTCGTGTAGTATGATCTGTCCCAAGTGAAACTGTGTACTAAGAGAATCCATGTTCCATGTACTATCGATTACCATGCCGGTAATCGCGTAATAATGAAGTACATGCCGTGTACTCCAAAATTTGCAAATTACAGAAAACACGCCAAAGCCCCCCATGTGTACTTTGGATAAAGGGTGAAACATACACGGTGTGTAGGCTATATTACACACCGTGTACTTTCCAAAAATGGAATTTCACAAGGTTTCCTCCAAATGTACAAAGACCTGTACAAGGAATATATATGAGAAGAATCACAAGGAAATTCAGAAAGGAATTCAAGATAAAGAATTAATTAATTATAAGATCATAATTAATTGAATTCAAGAGCGACTTATATTAAAGGAAAGAATAATTAAAATAATTTCAATTCTAAATTTGTTTAAATGTCATTGCATGCAATGGATGATCATGATGTAGACCAAAGACTGTTTTTATGTGTGTATGGTTTCATTTAAATTTATTTAATTTAAATTCATTGGCTTGTGAGCCTTCTTCCAATAAAATGTCGGGCCTCCGTGACCATGGTTTCTTTAATGTAAATCCCATGTAATAGAGGATATCCCAAGCCAGTGGATACTATTCAAAAATCCGAAGAAGAGGTGAAACCAACCCAAGAATATGCAAAGGTGGAGATATGGGAGCTGCAAAACATGAAACA
Source organism: Viscum album (assembly GCA_963277665.1). Classification (NCBI taxonomy): domain Eukaryota; kingdom Viridiplantae; phylum Streptophyta; class Magnoliopsida; order Santalales; family Viscaceae; genus Viscum; species Viscum album. The sequence goes on from OY728153.1 coordinate 1,746,797,422, forward strand.
TTGGGTTCAAGGTGTTTTCCCTATTCCAGTGCTAGTTTATCAAAACAACTAGATAAGCTAACCAATAGAAGCTCATGATCATGCCATCTTATTTTATTTCTATATGATTGAAGAGTTTATTTATTAGGTATGTGTTGTTGCATTCACATAATTAATGAAATAAACAAGCATGCAAAGATGGAATAAGATAAAAACTAGACTATGTGAAAACATTATCAGAACATGGTTAGTCACTTAAGAATGTATCACATAATATTAACAAGCATATGATAATGAAAAACAATACATAAAGAATAAAATCTCTCAAATACCGTATTAAGTCAGACCAATCCTTCTGTTACTTGGTTAAGGGAATGACTCAACAAAACTATGTGTTTGATCAACCCTTGTTGGGACACTTACTTTTATAAAGGAATATATTATGAAAGTTTCAGGTTGACTTAAACATTTTACATCAATAAGAGTATCCCTTGATAGAATTTTTGTAAAATATAGAGGCAAGTGTTGAGGAAATCCAAGTTAGGACTTCAGGATTGGGGTGTCCACTCAACAGATAAAGGAATTGTAAGATCTTAGTTGGAAAAGACCTGCCTACCTAAACACCTTCAAATAGCTTAACAAACCCTTGTTGGGGTTATGCGAAGGGGAATATGGATCATTTACACTAGAATGCTAGTGCAACTAGACATTCGAGGTTCAATGGTGAGTGCCATTGGGGCTTGACAAAATAGTGGTAGAATTAATAAATTCAGTTATTATTTTTCATAAAATGTAATAAAAACGTACTCATAAATATTCTCTTTTAATTTGTAGAATCAATATGACAAGCTTATCAACCACATTTTCTCTACGATAAATTCTATACAAAGACAATATCTTCACTGGCAGTAACTTTTATGAATGGTTTAGGAACCTTCGGTTTATCCTATTCCATGAATAAAAGTTTTACATGATGGAGTCCTCACTTCTTGATTCGCCCACCCATGGGGCGAGTGATGAAGATTTCCTGGTCTATGATCAGCATTTTAATGATGCACTCGACGTTCAAGGTTTGGTGCTATCATCAATGTATAGTGAGATCATGAAGTCTCATGAAGACATTGATTCTGATAGCATGCTCGATCACCTCCTTGGTCTATACCTGGAGAGAGAATGATAGGAATGGTTTGAGATCTCCAAGGCTCTATTTCAGAGCAATATTGGAGAGGGTGCCCCATCTGAGCCTGATTTATTCAATCTCATTGGCTACAATGAGATCATGGAGGTTCTAGGGTTTAAACTCCCCAACGAACTAGGTACTGATCTCATTCTAAAATCACTCCCCCATAACTTCTCTAACTTTGTTGTAAATTTCAACATGAACAACATTTATAAGTCTCTATCTCATCTCTTTATCCTCCTTCACCAAGTGGACAATGATATAATGTGTGAAAATTATTCTTTCCTTATGGTGAATACAAGGAAATGGAAGGCTAAGAGCTTTAAGTCCAAAGCTTCTTCAAGGACTTCTAAGAAAAGGAAGATCAAAGGGGAGGCAAGAGAACAGGAGGTTGTTTGTTTCGCATGTGGCAAGAAGGGCCACTGGAAGAAAAACTGCACCCAGCCAAGGAAGCAAGGGGAAGCTTCAGGTGAGTTTGTTATCGAATGAAATCTATATATTTCTATTAATTGGGTTTTAGATACTGCTTGTGGTTCTCACATATGTATCCAAATACTCAAACCATGTAGATTCAAAAAGATTGACTAAGGTGAGGTGGATCTATGAGCATCCAATGAAGCCATACTCACTGTTGTAACTGTCGGAGACTACCACCTCACATTGCCTACTAGGATGGCCTTGATATTAAAACGATGTTGTTATGTACCCTCTATAACCAAAAACATTATTTCAGTATCCAGATTATATACTGATGGATTCAACTTCATGTTTGGAAATGTTTGTTGCTACTTTTGTAAAGATATCATTTGTTTTGGTAGGGCATATTTATATAATGACCTTTATGTGTTAGACTACAAAAACCAAGTAATGACAATCAATGAAAAAGTTAATTCACATGACTCGTACCACAACCAACTTTGGCATCACCGACTAGGTTATGTCAATGAGAAACATTTGAAAAAATTACATCAATATGGGTATTTAGATTATTTTGAACTAAAACCACATGGTGTATGTCATGAATGTCTACAAGGAAAAATGACCAAAGCCCCATTTAGTGGGAAAGGTGAAAGGGATAAAGATATTCTAGAATTAGGTCACACAGATGTGTGTGGTCTATTTTATATTGAATCATGGGGTGGTTTCTTGTAATTCATAACTTTTACTGATGATTATAGTAGATATGGCTATATTTACTTAATGAGGCACAATTCAGATTCATTTGATCGGTTCAAAGAATACAAGAATGATGTTGAGAACCAGCTTGGTAAAAAGATTAAGAAACTCCACTCAGACAGAGGTGTAGAATATATTAATTAGGAATTCATTGATTTCTTATGGGAGTTTGGGATTCTATCTCAACTCTCCTCTTCTTACACTCCTTAGTGGAATGGTGTAAGTGAAATGAGGAACCGCACCCTGTTGGACATGGTGAGATCAATGATGAGTCATGTGAATCTTCCATTATCAATTTTGGGATATGAATTACAAAAAACAACACACATACTAAACTAATTACCAAATAAATCGATAAATGGTATTACATACAAGTTATGGAGTAGACGCACTGCCATGTTATTAAATTTATATGTGTGGGGTAGCGAAGAAATTATTAAGGCCTCTTCAGGTAACAAAATTGCACCCTGAGGCACAAAGTGTATCATTATAGGATATCCCAAGGGAACAAGGGGATATTACCTATACAACCCCTCAGATATAAAGGTTACAGTGGAAAGACACACTATATTCCATGAGAGGGAGAACATCTCCAAAAGAGATAGTGCGAGCGAGATAGACTTTGATGAAGTCGAGGCTCAAGATACACAGGAGTTGGTACAAGAACAGATTCCACAAAGCCCCGTAGAAGAACAATCTCTTCCCGAGACAGAAGAACTACATAAGAGCATGAGAGAGGTGAGAGAACCAGAATGATATGGTTTTCCTATCACTGAGGATGGTTACTCATTATTAGTTGAAAATAATGATCCTCTTACCAACAAGGAAGCAGTTTAAGGAACAGGCGTTGCCAAGTGGAAATAAGCCATGAATTCTGAAATGGATTTCATGTACCAAACCAATTCTAGATTTTGGTAGATCCTCCAGTTGATGTAATGCCTATTGGTAATAAGTTGGTATTAAAGAACAAACTAGACATGGAGGAAAAAGTTATCACCTATAAAGCACGATTGGTTGCAAAAGGTTTTAGACAACATCAAGGAATTGCCTATGATGAAACCTTTTCACCAGTTTTGATGCTGAAATCCCTTAGAATCCTATTGGACACTTCCACTTACCATGACTATGATATTTGGAAAATGGATATCAAAACAACATTCCTTAATAGGAACCTCCATGAAGATGTCTACATGACACAACCTGAAGGGTTTGTGACTCCAAAGAATGCCAATAATGTATGCAAGTTGTTGAAATCCCTTTATGGATTAAAGAAACCATCAAGGTCATGGAACATTCATTTTAATGAAGCCGTAATATAATTTTGATTTGTTATGAATGAATGTGAGCATTGTGTATACAAAAGTTTTAGTGGATGTGCAGTCGTTTTCCTAATAGTATATGTTGTTGACATATTACTAATTGGAAATGAAGTACATGTCTTACAGTTAGTTAAGGCATGGTTGGATAAATGAATCTCCATGAAAGACTTGGGCGATGCAACATATATTCTTGGAATCAAGATCCATCGTGATAGATCCAGGATAATGCTGGGCCTGAGTCAAAGTACATACATTGACAAGATAATGAAGAGATTCGGTATGGAATAGTCCAAGAGGGGATTTTTTCCAGTGTCACATGGAATTCATCTTTCCAAGAAAATGTGTCCTCAGACACATGAGGAAAGAATGTAAATGGAAAGGATCACTTACACATCCATGATTGGGTCATTCATGTATGCTATGCTATGTACAATTCTAGATATCGCTTACGCATTAATTTCAGAAGACAGATATCATGCTGATCCAGGAAACTTCCGTTGGATGGCAGTCAAGAATATCCTTAAGTAACTGAGATGTACTAAGGATATGTTCCTATTTTATGGAGGATATGAGGAACTAGTCATCAGAGGACATGTAGATGCTCATTTCCAGACTGATCAAGATGACATGAAGTCACCGACTGGATAGATCTTTAGTTTTAATGGAGGTGTAGTGAGCTGGAAGAACTCAATGCAAAGTGTGGTGGAAAATTCTACAGTGGTGTTTGAATATATCATATCTTATGTGGAAGCTAAAGAAGTAGTATGGATGTGAATCATCGTCCAAGAGATGGATGTAGTACCTAGCAGTAAAGATCCTATCACACTCTATTGGTATAATACTGCAGTAGTGGAACTTGCAAAAGAGAGAAGGTCACATTAGCGGAAAAGGCACATACTTCGGAATTATTACCTCTTGATGGATTTTTCTCAGAGAGGTGAAGTTGCAGTGAGTAGTATTTCCACATAAGACAACGTGGCAGACCCCTTGACTAAAGCCTTGAATCAGTAAAAACATGATCATTATGTGAGGTCTAGTGTACTAAAAGTCATATGTAGTTGGCTCTAGTCTAAGTTGGTGTTTGTTAGAGTTGGTGTCCTAAGAACCAACTATATGTAATTTGATTACGTGAATGTACACTTATTATATATTGTTCATTGTTCTACATGACTGTAATATATTAATGTCCTGGAATATTTTTTGCATTAATAAGATCATGGAACATCCCTGCTATGATGAGAACCTTAAAATTCCATAACAATATTCGTAAATAAAGTTATATGGTTGGATTACATACTATGAAAGGACACATAGTAAATAGACCCTCATGTGTGAGTACATGTAAGAATACGAGACTCTACCTCATAGAGTTCGCCGTTAGTAATCTCCACGATGGGAGACTATGAGAACAGACACTCCAGTAGTAATTATGCATGTCTTGGTTTCATCAGAAATTTATATTTATGAGCATGTGTAATGGTCCTTATACTATATGATTATCATTAACTCATGTCCTGACTCACACACTTATATTTATTGACGAAAACCATCACGAAGACAGTTGGCGGGAAGTAAGGTACGTTGGGTGCGTCACAAATGACATGTTATTAATGGATAATTCGAGGAAGGATTTGTCACTACCATATTTATGGAAGTAGATATATTGGGCCCTTTGATGGAAATATAACTGTTTCCCAAATTCCATGGCCATGGTGTAATGACAATTTTATTTATAGAAGTCAATGAATGAAAGATCAAGCACATAGGATTATGAAACTGCCATGAAACCTGCTTGATGAGATATTGAGAGAAAGGGATTAAATTACACAGTAATCATTTGTATGAAGTGACACGTCAATGAGGCATCATCTTCATTCTCTTGGATGCCTTGACCCATTGGTAGATAGTAATCTTGGACTTTAGGAAAGCCCACCTAATGCCAATAAGAAAGAGGCCTAGAGGGTCACACACTATGTGTATCCAAGTATCTCAAGTAGAATAAAGATTATTCCCATTCACAGTTTAATAATTATTCAAGGAAGCCTAAATCGTTTTAATGATGGAGGAATAATAATATGAAAACAAGAACATGCTGTGTATTAATGATTACATGCCATGTAGTTTTTATTTTGAAAACAAGTACATGCCGTGTATTAATGATTACATGAAGTGTAGTTTTTAATGAAAAAAAGAACATGTCATGTATTTATAATTACATTCCATGTAGTTTTTCTATTCTGTATTTTGAGGAAATATAGTTTTATTAAATGATATGTATTATAATCAGCGTGGACACATGTCAAGGAATTAATGATTCGACATGGGGTTTTCAAAAGAGTTAATGAAATAAATAAAATGCACAACACATTTATTTATTTTCATAACTCTACAACCTCAAAATTGATAATAAATATCTTCGAAACCCAATCTCTTTTCCTAATAATTGCTGTGTACAACAATTCTGGATAATTCTCTCAAGACCGAAAGAACTCTTTCCTCCAAGAACACTCTCAAGACCGAGAGAGATCCACCTCAATCGGATCAAGGTGATCTAAGGTGGACAATGCAAGCAAAGTGTTCTCCACGCTATTACCCAGAGATTTCTTTGGAAAAGTACATAGATACATGGTGCATGTGTGGATCACCACTAGAGGAAGTCTTCACTTGGCTTCTGCGACGCAATGACGAATCACATCGGAACGTGATCAGAAATATCAACGAAGAAAGAACGCCATAAAAGGTACTTCTTGTCAATTAATTAAATTAACTATAATAATCCTCTGATGATCCTTCCTTTATGGTTCTAGGATGATTCTTCTTCTTTGTCTATTTCTATGATTCGATCCATGGTGGCCAGCATTTATTGTCGTATTGATCCCAGATTGATCATTGCAAATGACAAAAAGACAACTGGTAACATCCACCCACGAGCTTCTACTACGCCCGAGACCTTCATCCATTAAATAATGTGCTCAAAATTTTTAAACTGAATGTATTTTAAGGTTATTAGGGTATATCCACACTCAAAACAAACAAAAATAAAATAATTTTTATCATATTGTTCTTTATTCATTAAGTTTCTATATATTTTTCCATTTTTGGATTTTAATTTAGGTAACTTGTTTTCTATCCTATGTAATTAATCAAATAAGATTAAATTGAAGGGTGTATTATTATTAAATTTAGACCAAATGATTTTAAAATATGAGATCTGATTTATGAAATAAAACCCCCCTATGTGTTGGAAATATATCCATTCGAAGTGCACGTAATGTGAAAAAATGATAACGTATCCCTATCCATGATAACAATATTTTTTCTATTTAGGTGTCAATATTTTCAATATAAAGATAAAATGGTCCACTAATGTACAATAGAAAACATTTATAAATAAATTTTCGGAAGGAAATATTTTAAGTAATTTTATATCAATTAATAAAATACATTTATCATTAAATAACATTAATGTAAAATTTTACATTATTCATTAAATTATAATTTAAAAAAATATCAAAACAACATTGTAATTCAAATAATTTATGTTCACATATGTGTATTGAAATATTTAAGTTTACAAAAAATAATGCGACACATTATTTTATTATTTTTACCTCACCTTTAATATTTTTAGTATCTTTTATTTTAGTAAATTGTTATCTAAATAATATATGTTTGGTGTTTCTTAAAAATTTTAAGGAAAAAATTCATATCTAAAAAATTGTTATGATAAAAAATTATATTTATATTTACAAATAACATGTATAACCAAACCAAAATATTTGGACCCTATCCCATTCAATTATAGATATTAATGGAAAGAAGGTTCCTTTTGTGACTTTTTATACACTTAAGTTATTATACAAGTCACTTTCATGGTATAGTTTTCTCAGTAACTCATATATTTCAAGAATAAGACCACACGGGTTGAAATATTCCCCTAAAATGGGTTATGTACAACTTTTGGGTTATTTTTTGACCTTACATTATATGTTTAACCACTAAGTAAACTTGTTATTACATTAATCATTGTAATTAATTTTTACTAATTCACTAATACTTTCAATGATGAAATATGTTGAAAATATTCAAAAATATAAATTATTAATCTTCCAAATATGGAATCAATATTTCTAAATTAAAATCATCGATTTGGAAAATTTTGATATACAATTAATCCCACAGAAGGGACGAGACATCATGTTTTTAAAAAGAAAAGGTTCAAATGTTTGAAATGATTTTATATCCAGTTTCAATGTGAAAATGAATAAAATTACCTAAATTATATTTAATTATGTAAAATTTATCTAATTATACTTTATAACCAATTTAAAAAATGTTTAACTATGTAAATAAATCAGAAGAAAAATTATTTTTCAATTAAAATTTAGTATTAGTCACTATTAATCAAAATATGAAAGTTAATTGAAAAACCAAAATTCACCCAAATTAAATTTTTATTTTAATATTTAAAAAATAAAGTTTAATTTTAATATTAAAATTATTAAATTTCCAAAATTTAGTTTTAATATAGGCACACTATTAAAATATGATAATGCTAACATTTAAAAGAATATAACATTTTATGCTTAAAATTGGATTTAGTTCTTATATAATCCTGTCAAAATTATGAGATAAATATCAAAACATTTTATCAAATATATAAAAAAATAATTTTCATTAATATATTTAACTAATATTTATTAATTTTACTTATTAATATAAAATTCCATTTTAGACATAAAAATATTTTTTCATAAAACAAATCCTTAAATTTAAATTGGTCATTATTTTCATTTAAAATTAATTTTTAACCAATAGATTCATTTTATAAACATGTGTAATATATAATTTTATAACTTATTAAATCACATTCATTTTTTCCATTCCAATTTCTATGTGATAATAATCTGGGAAAATAATAATACTAATTGTATATTGTTTTCCAGTAGGAATCGAGCTAGTGTGTAACATATGTCATCAAAAGAAATCAATTTTTAATGTAACAATATAAAAAAATTTAGTTGTGTGTAAGGAAATATAAACTATGTTTTACTTGTAACACAATGCAGTAAAGAATTTAAATTAATTTGAACTATTATATTTCATAAAACCTAGGAATGTTATAGGAAATGTCGTTGATAGTTATTACATTATCCTAAAAAAATATTATAGAAGAATAATAATTTCTATTTTATATGAATGAAAAAAATAATATTTTGGAAAGAATTCTATAAATTAAAATATGTTAGGGGTATGTTGATACTTTTGTTAATGACTTGAGTCTTCCCTTGGAGGTCCACTTTAAAATGGAGGGATTGTGATATAAAATATTTACCAAAAGGTAAACTAAGTGAAATATTATTATAACAAAATATAATATGTTATATTTTTCTGAGTAAACTAGTATTTAGAGAGCACATGAAGGGGTGGTGATAGGTCTACTTTATAAGTTATGAGAATGATTTTTTTAATATTTCATCTTAATATAAAGTGATATCATGTTCCACATATAAATAAGAATTTAACATGGAAAATAATAGAATGTGGTATGAGATAAATTTTATAATCCCTCAAAATAAATTTTAACATATTCTTTAAACAATTTTTAAGTAAATTAAACTTATTGTTTTTAATGTAAACATTTTTCATTTTACAATTTCAACTAATTTTCACATATGTAATTCATTTTCAATATATAAGAATAAAGTATATTTTATTAAATAATTTTGATTTAAGGAATAATTTTTTTCCATTTTATAAGATAAAATTTATTTGTATGATAAAAATGAACATTAACATTAAATCATGTAACCCATAAATCCATGTAACTGAAAATAATCATTATATGAATAAATTTTAGGTGTAGGAAGAAATATTTAATGTATTATATGTTTATGATATGAATTTTTTTTCTATATAAAAAATATAATTTATGTGGATTTAAAAGTATACTGAAATTGAATTTTACCATAATAACTTATCAATAAAACAAAATAAAAACACAATTTAATTTATTGGTAAATATTTCTTATGTTATTAATTTTTTATAAATTCATAATAATATTTTGAAATGTATTGTTATTCTCCTTAAAAAAAATTTGAGGATGAAGTTTTATAGTTTATACTCACTTCATAATATATTCGTAGATTCTTTGATTTTATTAAAATAATATTTTTTTACTATTCAACTGTAATTACTTGATTAAGAATAATATAAAAAATTCACCATTGGATAATATTGGAATTTAGAACTAAATAAATGTGGTCAATTTTTTAAAATTTAAATTATTCAATTTATAAACATTTCATTTAAATTAAAATTGTATATATAATAAAAAATTACTTTTATTGCTAAATTATCTTTTTAATAAATACATGTTAAAAATATTATTTCAAATAAATTACTAGTTTAACGAAATTTAATATACTTGTTCATATATTTTGATATCATATCTTATCAAATTAATTTTTTAAAAGTATTTGTTTTAATTTCTTAACATCTTAAAAAGATATTTTAGAAAGAGATGTATTTTTTTAAAATTAATTTATGTTAACTATTCATCAACTAAATATAATATTTTTTAATTGATTCCTAATAATATGTTTGTAATAGGTCTTTTTTGTTTCGTGTTTCATGTATATCGAGATATATATCATAATATTTACTTAGAAAAAATATATTTCAAATTCTCAGGGTGTTACACTTCCCACACTAGAAAGATGGTTCATGACCAGCTCAATTCGGAGTGATGATTTCAATGAATAACATGAGTTCAAATCCATTAATTATGTTAGGTCAGCAGACTGCTCTGTAGATCTCTATGATAAAGTATGATAGGAAGTCACACAAACCACTTATGGGAACTCTTGTGGAAAATGAAAATATTCATCTATAAATGACAAATCTAGACAAACCATCTCAATAAATATCATCTACGATACTAATACTTGAAGAAAATAATTTATAAAAGACCAACTACTACAAAAATATTGAGGTAGAATTATTTAGTACAGATCTATGGCACATCTTATTTTGTAACTATTAGGCTTCACCACTAACTTATAAATCTTACCCATATATAACCAAGTATTTTAACAAATTAGTACATTCCATCTATGAACCTCTACTTCATATAACTCAACTCTCCATGATTATTTATAATGAGAAACCCCTATTTAGAAAACACACCCCCTTGATTAAATGTAAATCATGGTCAAGACCCATGTTGGTATTTAGACCTGAATCTCAATCCATGATGCACTCTACCTTTCAAATAAGATTTAAGAATTCCTTATTGAGGCTTTAAAGATCCCTATCTAATTTGAGAACGAAGTGACCACTATATAGGTCTCCCAAGAAATTGATTTAAATCAAATTGATTTTCAGTCTATTATCTCCATTTTTGGTGTTGATTAATGTACAATCAACAAAAGGAAATTTCTATCCCACATAATCGTATGAAATAAAAATGAAGTTATAGTTCATAGATGTTTTATGGACATTAGATCTGGGGTTAATCGTATCCCAATATTTATAATCTAAAATATATGTTTCATGGAGAAAAATGTAGTTTCATATAACATAAATATTCGTGGATATAACAAAGATAAATAAACAACTTCTCAGCAGGATCCAGTTGAAAACCATGTTTAGCGATTTGGTATCAAATAACATAATCCTATTTGTCTTATAGGGAACCACATTCAATGAATTATAGGGAATTCCTTGGCTCCAACTTCATGAAACTATTCCCCCAGTGTATCACCATTGGAATGAAATAATCCATTAATGGTCAAGTGGGGGTGATATATTGTGATGTTTCTCTCTTTGAATCATGTGAATCTAAATTTCATGATATCAGGTATTGAATAATGGAATGTATGTAACCCCATTTTGAATATCTCAAGAAATTCAATGTACCAATAGATATAACACCTACCTTGAAAGATCCCTTGGATAACCTAAATTGTAATTTTTTTCTTAATATCCATCATCTGAAAGAAATAACTCTAGACATTTGTTTCATTTTTCATTCATAATATGATTAAGTTTTATAAAATCACATCATCCTCCAATTAAAGTAAAGTTCCTCTCAGGGAATGAAATCATTTTATGCATAAGGGAAATTTTATCCATTATCAGACAATTGGAATGTCCATTGTGTATATCATAGAGTGGTATTGACTCATCGGTAGTCCCCTAAGATATATTTCATTGAAATCATGGTAGTGCCCTACCCATGAAGGCATCAAGTGTTAGTTGAATCTACCAAGGTTTCTATGGTCTTTATGGAACAATAAGTTCATGAATCCACTTTTGATGGACCCACCCCTACACAGAAAGATGAGGTCTTCAAATAACCTATTATTACTAGGAATTCATACACTATATCTTGCCTTCCGGCTTTCGATTTGGAGGATGTTGATGAATATCTTACGTTCTTTGAATATGGATTCACCACCACTGTCTATGTGCAGATAGAAGTTAACCTCAATGCTGATATATATATATCGTAGGATAACATTGATATGCACAATAATGTAACCCAATGAACAAAAATGATATATTTATTTCATTAAATGAAATCAAAATGTATTTTTAGGAATCTATGTTAAGATTCCAGGGCTTTATCCCCTTTTTTCCACCCACAATCTTATCCTTACCTTTTGCCACCATGGATTAAAATATTTTTCCAAGAAAGATGCATCCATCCCATGATTCAATGATCATGGTTTAATTTGATAATCATATCAAATAAAACACTTTTAGGGAAGTTCATTAGCCTAAGTGGCATGTTAATATAATCCACATCAGAAAAAATAATGCTCAAATCTGAGTTTTAATAGAAAAATTGTACCTAAATCACCTTTTGATGAATAAATAATTCCTCATATTAGTCATTGAGATTCTACTTGAAAAAACTTCTTTCTTTGAATCCTATTCTATACAGATTAGATGTCTTGTTTAAAATATTTAATGTTAAGATCACATGATGTTTGAGAATTGGGTTTAAATTTACTATAATTTCAATTATATAAAGGCGGTAGGAATTGATTAAAAGGAAGAAATAGTTATTATCTTCAATGGATATAGGTTCATCAAATTTTTCCATATTCTGATGAAATAAATGTGGTTCTAGAATATTGGTTATGTTTATAGTAGGAAATACCTACAATGACTAGTGAATAAGTATTTACTAGGGAAAGTGGTTGAGGTGAACATTATTATGAGTGATAAATTATATCATTACATATGTTGGAACGTCTATTAATATAGGAAGGATATTCGATCAGAATAATTGGGGGATGTTTCCTATAATATAATATGGGGCCTTACCCTGAATAAGAAATTTTTTAATGACATAGCGTATATATGTGAGGAATAATAAATATGATACTTATAGTTGTAATGATCACTAATCATTCTATAAAGAATATTATTAATGGGTTTTAGGTTATTTTTAATGTTATTATTTTCAATAATAAAAAGAATATTAAGTGTTTTCTTTCAAGAATGCAGTATACAATTTGGAATCACACTAATATCTTATTTTCATTTAATACTTTTTTATTTTGTATGTTGTATATTTGTTTCCTTTGTTTGTTTGTTTCTAATGCGTGTGAGAGGTAAACCTAGTTTGGTGGTTAGGGTGAGGTAAAGTTATTATTTTCATAAATAAATATATATATTCAATGATTTAACTCCCACAAATTGTTCAATCTAATGATAATTACATGATTAATGGATTTTTTTGTGAATTTTGGGCATTATTGTGAAAATTGTTTAATTATGGGTTTTAACAATTTTTCATCAATATTGGATTTCAGGAATAAATTTTTGAAACTTAATTAAAATAAAATAATTTTTTTGTAAGATTCTATGATTTTTGGGAAAAATTTCTTCAAATAAATGTTAAGATTCCCATATATATCGTTCATTATAGAAATTATTTTTTGTGGTAAGATATGAACATTGTTCAAAAAATTAGGCATATATTGGGATACACAGAATCAAATGAGGTGATTATAGCTCTAAATAAAATCATTCTTGATAGATTATATCCAAATTAAATTTAATGGAGATGTTCAATCATTATGTTAGTTGATACAAGCATAAACTTGGAATAATGTGAAGTATATGTTCATCTAAAAATAGTATCCTCCAGAAATTCAAAAATTACTTCTTCTAGAAAAGTATTAATATTCTTGAAATTTTAGGGAATAAATTCATCTCAATGAGGAACAAATTTCAATAATACAACCTATCAAAAATTTCTCAACTAATGGAGAAAATATGCTCTAAATTTAAAGATAAATAATATGGATAGAAATACAATTCACCCATCCTCTACAAATAAGAGTATCCCCTACCATTTCAATAGTTATAGAAGTATATAGGGGCTAATAATGGGGATTCACATGATTGAGTATTGATTTTATTTTATTGTATATCTTCAACATCTTCCTTATATCGTAACATCTCCATGACCACTTGAAGGAATGGGAAATTATAGGGTGATTGGGTAATGGTGTAGAACCCGTTTTGTAATTCTTGGGTCTTGTTATTTAATTTAAATTATTATTTTTTGAATGTTTTATATTTATAGTGTTTTTAATCTTTAATGATGTGATTTTATTTATGGTTTTTGTGTTATTCAATATTTATAGTGTTGGATAATGTTTTGTAAAAAAAATCCCCCCAATATTAAGTATCTCAACTGAGAATACAATGATATTTGGTGAGTTTCTAGAGCTCACTATAATATTTGTGGAGGAAATTAATTGTTTCTAGCTTTCTATGGATCACTAATTCTTGACTGGAACATTCCTAGGTAGTTTTGGAATATTTTATTAACATTTTTCCTCCCAAGTGTGGTTTCAATTATCCCATTCAACCAATCATTTATTAAAACCTGATTAAAAATAAATTCATTTTCTGATTCAATCAGAAGAGAGGTAAAATGTATTTTAAGATTTTGATGTAATTTTAAAAGGTAATACAACCCTAAAAATATCACATCATTCCTCAATATAATTTTAAACACTTTTTTTACTACTCCACTTTATATTTCAATGAATTGAAACAAAAAACACATAGTTTCCTCTACATTAATTTAAAAAATTGATTATTATGAACTCATATTTAGAGAAAACCAAGTTCAACCGCTATACTAAAATATAACTTAAGGGATTATTTCATTTTATAAACCTTGCCAATATAAATTTTCAAAACATGACTTCATTGTCCAGGAGGTTGTTCCATCAATATAATCCTTGAATTAGTGGACTAGAACCAGAAATACTAATACATACACAAAACATACATAAATTGAATGAACCTTATTGAATATACGCTTATAAGTAATTAACAATCAAAATTTTAGAAATTTTACTAGGAGCTCGAGTGAAACCTCAAGTGTTCACTTTGAGCGTGTCATCATGGAGGGAAATCAAAACTAGACCCTTAGAGACCTTTATACAAACTAATTCCTCAAGAAAATCAATTTAGCCTTCAATTCTATAATGAGAAAATTATTTTGAGATGAAACCCTATATAATCTAATCACTTCATAAATTTCATGGCTTGGAAATAGAAGAATTATAAAAACATGTTAAATAATTCACATATGTCTTGTAAATACCCAAAACTCTAATATCATAGAGTCATTTGTTACCTTATTATATTGTAATATGATAAAATAGTTAACATCACAAGGGAAATGATAGTTTAATAGTATTGAATAACATGATACTTGCATTATTCCCATTTTTTTCTTAGTACACATATAAAATAAAGTAATAGTAAAAATTATGAATACATGCACTCTTTTGATGATTCATTATTTATATCTTAATGAAAGGGAAGGGAAATAATGGTGAGATTAGACACTATGTATTGGTTACATACCATGGGAGCTATCATGAGTGAATAAGTAATAATCAATGTTGTATGGAAAATAATTGAAAACATGTTCCATTTAATAAACAACTTATGAATAAAATCCATCTATGAATAATATCAATGTTGTAATATCATGGATAAATAAAATAGAATTCTAAATAATGTAAATTCATAATATTTTACTTCATGATCTCATACATCCTTATATATTTACCGTCGACCCTTGTGCTAAGATAGATTAATATATGGGTTTGTATGCATAAAAATCCCATTTAATAATTTTGGAAAACTAGTTTGTCTAGTGATAAATATTATTACATTTATGGGTTATCTATAACCAGTCCCCACCCATCACTACATGTCCAATACATTCTATTGGATTGTCTATTTTCAATATCTCTCACAACAAATTTTTTCTCCATAACCCCTTGATTGAAAGGGTAATTATTGAGTGATTGTGGAAGGGAGGAGAACCCTTTTTTAATGCTTCAGTATTTTTTATCTAATTTAAATTATATTTTCAATTTTGAATTTTTTATATTTAGAGTGGTGTTTGTATCTATTTATGAGATTTTATTTATGGTTTGGGTGTTATTTATTATTTACAGTGTTGGTTTTCATTTTGTAAACTCAAAACCCCATGTATTACATGTATCAATTGAGTGGAATATGCTCTTTGGTGAGTCTATAGTGATAATTGTAATTTTGTGGAAGAAATAAATTGTTTCTGTATTTCTAAGGATACATATTCCTAATTATAATTTTCCTTAGTAGTTTATGAATAGTAGATTGAAATTCATCCACCCAGGATTGTTTTCAATAGTCTCTTTCAAACAACCATGATCGAAAACATGATCAAGAAGTATTTCATTTTATCATTCAATCAAAAGGGTAGTAAAATAAATTTTAAGACATTAATGGAATTGTTAAAGTAAATACAACCCTAAACTATCATATCATCCATCAATATATTTCTCATCTCTTTTATTGCTACTTCACTTAATTTTTCAAATAATGACATTAAAAAATACCCTGTTTTCCATTATTATAATTTTAAAAACATGATTATTCTGAACCCCTCTCTAGAGAAAACCAATGTAAACCACTATACCTAAATAAAACTGAAGAGATAATTTCATTTTCTACACCCTACAAGAAGAAATGGTCAAAATATGACATTATTTTCTAAGGAGGTTGTGCCATAAAACTAATAATTTCATTACATGACTAGAAACAAAAATACTAATCCTTACCCACTATATCCATACACTAAATCAACCTTATTGAATACACATTAAAAAAATAATTATCAATTTGAATTTGATAAATTTATCTAGTAGAATCAATTGAAGCCTCAAGTGTTCACTCTGATCATGGTATCATGGAAGGAAATCCCAACTAGACCATTAGATAACTTTATGCACAATAATTCCTCAATAAAATAAATTAATTTTTTATGCCAGAATTAAAAAATAATTTTAAATGAAAAAATTAGAATCCAATTTCTATATAAATTCCATTTCATAGAAAGAGAAGAATCATATAAACATGATAAATAGTTCACATCTATCTTGTAAATACCCTAAACTTTAGTATCCCAAAGTTAGTGGATACTTCATTACATTGGCATAAGATACATGTGATTTCATCCAAATGGAACAGATAGATTAATATAATTTAATAACATGATACACATATAATTCCAATTTTTTCATTAAAATAAATTTAAAACAAATTAATAGTGAAAATTCATCATAGATGAAATCTTTTAATGATTAATTTTTCATATCCTACTTAATAGAAAAAAAGAAAAGGGTGATCTAAAGAAATCTATATGGTTTACATACCATTGAATCTATCATGAGTGAATAAGTAATAATCAATATGGCACGTGTTAGGTCTAAAATGTGCCTAGATACACTGATATGGGGTGTGAATTAGGATATGGATATTACTTTCAAATTTATTCTTAACCCACAGGATCTTGAACTCTTAATTATAAGGGTCATTTTGTTCGCACATAAGTGTTAATTATGATCTTAATATTTTCTTCTATATCTGATGATGATTCTTTGAATGTAATGAAGTAAATAAAGCACAAAGGCACATGATTTTTTTACTTGTTTCACCCTCACTGGGTTGCATCCAAGGAGCATAAAATGACAATGTGCTAATGTTCCAAATACACTAAGTCTCATTTCTAAAATGTTGTTCAGGGTAGATCACCTCTATACATAGGATCAATAACTTTACAAGGTTTATGGTCATTCCACTTCTTTCCAAAAGGTCACTCCCAATGTCTTTTTCTCTTTCTCATTGACAATTAACAGTATCATAATCTTCCCCTTCAATTGATCACTACAATGAAAGGGTTGCACACATGGTTTAGGGACCTAATGGTCCCTTCAATATCTCTAATGAATACATCCTTAGTTGTATATGGATTTAATATTGAATTATAATTTTTATCCACTTGATGAATCTCCCTTTACCATAGTTCACTTGGAAATCACTTTTCAAACATTTTCGTGAAGATCAATGCCTTCATAAAGAAAACCACATTCACAGAGCTTAAATAAACATCAAAATGAAACCCTATTTCATGGAGCTCAACCAGCCTTCATGAAGTTACAACATTAAGTGAAGCTCAATAATTTCTATAAGACTAACTATCCTTCTAAAATATCACAACTTTTGATTAGATAATTAAAAGCCTTCATGAACTCCAACAATTTCGTGATGCTCAAATATTTCTCTTGTCGTTCATAGACATTGCGAACTCCCTTTGTGAATATTTTTGCAAGGACATACTTCATGAAATACCTTCATGAAATCTGATTCTGTAGAGTTTTTTAAGTCTCTCTACATTTTTGAAGGGGTTAGAGGCCTATTTATATGTATTTCTATAGATTATAGAAGCTTTCATCCATGTAATCACCATTTCACAATGCTCCCTCTTTGGTTTTCGTGGTTCTCCCTTTATTTCAATGCTCCAGGAAAATTCTCCATTCGCGATTCTTGATGTAGTCACAGTGCTGACCATAAATATCTTTTCACCTTTATGAAAAACCCTTCATGAATCGCAATCTTCATGAAACTCATGCCTTTTATATATGTTTATAAGGACTTCTAGGTAATACAATTTTCATGATGCTATCCATAATCCCAAATTTAGACCACAAAAATTTGGCAATCATTAGGAAATGATGTCACCTTTTATACGAATTTTTTTACTACTTATAAGTAATCCATTCATTTTTATTTGAACATTGTCACCATACCATGTAAAAAATGTCTTTATATTTGTTGGACACACCTTAGAAACACTCTTTGTTAACAAAGACAATCAAGACCAAAAAAATGTAATGTTACCATAAGGGTGTTTTTCTAAACAATCTCCCCATTTGGGTTTCTTGACAACTATTCACATTTTTATACCTTATTAAAGCTTCTTACATCATTTACCAACATTATCTTCAGGCAATTATAATAGTTAAAAAATTATTTACTCAAAACACACTCTTAGCCCATATGAGTGATTCTCAGTGTGAGAAACAAGAGTATAATGAAAATTTCATATATGAACTACTTAATTCAAAAACCACTCATATTATTTCATCCCTATTTTAATCTTTCATGATATATAATATTTTTTCAATCACTTTTAGCATCAAAAAATTTAATACTCCCCCTATCCCTCTACTCCACTTATCATATTCTCCCAAATCTTATTTAAGACATTTCTCCCCTTTTATATCTACAATTTCTCCCCCTTTTTCAATAAACCCAAAGGTCAATTAATTATTGTCTACAACAAGATAAAGAACACATATTAGCAGATTAGGGAAAAACACACCACACCTCAGGGAGAAGGGGTCCGACATTCACACTGTATCAAGTGTGTAGATTCGAATGAAATCCTAGATCTAGTCAATGCCTTTGAAATGCATCTCTGGGTAAAAAATTTGTCAGAATGTATATAACCTATAGTTATTTAGGAACATACTCTTACTTCATAAGCCTATTATATTCATTTTTCATTGATAAAATGATACATTATTTCAATTATCTTTGTCCTTGAGTGATGGAATAGATTTTTTATATTATTTATAACACATGAATTAACACAACGGATTCTAATCTAATAATACAATTAAAATCCTATATCATTAAGATGATACTTTATATACAATAACTTTCCATGAGATTGAGTGGCCACAATATATTCAACTTCTGTGGTTCTCAATGAAATGAATTCTTCTTTCTTTCTTAGAAAAGAAATAAAAAATCCACAAAGGTAGAATGCACCACATTAAGTTGATTTTCTATCATTTGTCGATCTATACCAATCTGTATATATATATATACCAATAATTGTTGTTGAAAATTATCATTGTATATTAAGACAAAACCCACTGAGCCCTTGAAATACTGACTTATTATTTTTGATTTCAAGAAAGTCTCTTTTCTTAGGATTACATTGATATTATGCCTCTTTCCATGTGTAAAAAACAATATCAGGTCTCATCACTATCAAGTATGGCAGTCTACCAATGATTTACATGTGTTTTGTGACATTACCATCACAATCATCCATTGATTATTTTCATTATTGAAATATAAATTGTAATAAAATCCACCAAGATGAAAATAGAGCTTCTTCTAAAAATGATTTAGCCTTGAATACCATGATCTAGGTGCTTTCTGCAACCCATATAGTGACTACTTAAATAGCAAAACTATATTCACATAATAATGAATGATAAAATAATCTATTTCTCAATATAAACATCCATTTCAAGAACCCTATCCATAAATTTTTACTTGACATCCATCTAGAAAACATTGAACTTTCTTTCCACTAATATGGAAAAGAATAATCTGATTGTCTCTTGCTTTACAATATGTTCAAATGTTTATTAACATTGATAACCTCAATATGGGAGTAACCTTTACACATTAGTCATTCTTTATTTTGAATCACTACGCTATATACATTCATCTTATTACAAAAAACCATTTTTCCACAATGAAATTCTTATTGGTTGTCCTCAAAACAATATCCCATGTATGATTCTTCTCAATTTGGTAAAGGTCTTCATTCGTATCCTGAACTGAATTCCCATCTCTAACTACTTCATAAAAACATTTAGTCTCCACCTGTGATATGTAAGAATATTTTTATAGAGTATTTATCTTCCCTATCTGCACTGGTACTGTTTGATCACTAACTATTTTCTATTAATTAATTTTTACTCTTCCATTCGGTCTTTCTATAGATACTAAATTATAATCCTCCCATTAATCATCATTATCTTATTCTAAATCATTATTTTCCACTTATACTCTATCTACGTCTCTTAAATACTCATCACTTTCATCACACAACATTTACTATGTTGTTTATGATTCCATTCATTTTTTACTATGGTGATATCATTACTTTCAACTACTCTTCCCAGATTCTTGTTAAAACTCCTTTAACCTTCTCTCGCAACTACTTAGAATCCTAAAAATAGTGAGTTTATATAAAATTTTTAGAAAAAATAGATAATCATGAAATACATTAATGCTTCTACCTCTCCCCCAATTTATATTCTTAATGTTGGACAACATAAACTTTCATCCTCTTTATACCGTTGAGAACATGGATGTGATTCAGAGATATAATGACCCCCCCTAAGATATGAAACTATTCAAATATAACTATAGGTTTTTGAATCTTCTCCATATTGATAAAATTTTCCAATCGTACCTTCCTTGACTCTTATTTTTAGTGAGTGAACATACCAGTTCTTAATTATCCATCAAAAAACCGCAAATCCTACTTAGTCAAAACTCATTATGGGAAACAAGAAATGTAGTCAATAACAACATCACTAACTGTTCCACTCAATTAAATCCATACCTATCAAGAGGAATTTGATATCTCCTTTTTATTTCCTCAATATCCGATGTAAGATAGATCATTTGCTCTTGAATTCAGTATAATGGATCTCGATACAACTTGACATCAATTTTTCATTTTGAAGCACATCACATCACTACCTTGTATCTTTTGATGTAACTTCACCATGGATTATATCTCCCCTAAAACATAAAACACATGAAAATTTGTCCATATTATTTAAATACATAATGATATGGGTATTTATAAAATACTCTAGAAGAATATTGTGTTCGATCCTGGTGAATCAATCCTTTTATACTTTCATGCAAAGCACTGTACTCATTCTATGCTTGTTCCAACTACCCAACCAACCTCAATTGTTTTGGGCATATGAATAAACAATATTTACCCACATTGTTAGTCTTATTATGATATTTATGTTCAGTATGTTTGTAATTTTTCATAATTTTGGGTTTATACCCCTTAGTAAAAATTTACTTCTTTGAGGCTCCACTAACATGCCAATTTTCATGAAACTTTCTTTGAGTAAGAATATTTCTACTTTCCTTATTCTCTTGAATATTACTTTTAAACCCTGTATATGGACTTTGAATGAACTTATAATAAAATAAAAACCTATAATATTTGTATAGATAAGTTTATAAGATGATTTTTTTATATTAGTTTATATATATTACTCAATTTTTTCAAATATAAGATACAATGGGTTCCCTTTTAAAAGAAAGGGGTTTTGATTTTTTAAAATATTAAAATATAATAAATTCAAATTCATTGATAATTGGTTCCAAAATGAAATTTATTCTAAGATAAGTAGAACAATATTCAAAATATGCTCATAAAATAAAATATGTATATGAATATATATAATTTCTAACCATATCTTTCTGATTAACCATTTTTAACGATGGTAACATGTATTTCAACATTAAAGGGTTATAATACATATTAATTTCCTGGGGGTACAATTACATTAAAACTCACACACACCATACACAAATAGATCTGAAATAAAGGCAATACCCCATAAGGGGATTAACCACCCATAAATCCTTATTTAATTTCTACATGGCGTGTATGTCAAGTATGCATAAAGACCATAAAATTAACCAAAATCCCATGGAAGCGTCATTCCTACATTATCTTTGATGTTTCATAATCTACATCACCACCTACATAGTACTGTAATAGTATCGGTTCCTAACAGGGCTTTCACCCAGAACCTCATATATTTCAATTAGTATCTGATTCCAATTGTGTACATGCTCTTTGACAATAAAGCACGATAATTTTACATATAATGTTCATATTAGCTCAAAAATAGAAAAGATATTTCAATTTAGACCAAAAATTACCCCTTGTATAATTTCATTATTTTTATGATTTTTAATATTCTAACAAAATATTATATTCATAAAATACCAATAATCTCATTTTTGAAACTATTCATTTAATTTGACATTATATACATCAAGGAAAATATTGAATTAGAATATAAACATTTAAAACAACCATAATATGTTATGTTTAACTATAAAATTTGTTTGGATATATAAGTCACCCTAAAAATATTACTATTAGAGTTTTAAAAATATTTTCATGAATTTTGTACTGCTTTCACAACCACTTTTTCGGCGTCGTGTGAGAAATTAAGGTAATTATTTCATCCAAACAACTAAAAATGATTACCATAATAAAAATAGTAATTAATATTTAAAATGAAAATTTATAACCTAACATATTCTATTTTTATAATTTTGTGTAAATTTTAATGATATTAATGTCAAGAGAGTAACATTTAAAATTTTTATTACATAAAATTATTTAAATGGAATTGTCAAAGGAAAATAAAATATAATTCCATATATTAGAATTTATAATGGATATTATGGAATGAATTTTATAAAATGAAATAAAATAAATTGTTGGATAAATTTTTAATTCCTTCTTATATTAATTTTATACTTAATTACCCAATTTACCCTTTATTGAGGTGATAAATGTTACAATAGTTATAATTTGGAATCAATTAAAATAGTAGAGGTATATTTAATAAATTTTATTCGATATTATTTCAAATATAGAACCTATTTTTTCAAGTATAATACCAATGATTTTTATAATTTAATTTAAAAATTAACCTGTAAAATGAAATCTAAATCATTTTTATGAAAAATGAATTTTTAATCCTAAAAATTGATTTATTTAAAAATCATGTAAAATGAATATCATTATGTAATTTTTTAAATTATTTTAAATCAAATGAATCTTATATAAAATAAAATGAAAAATTGAATGGTTCTTTTTAAATTACCTGATTTAATGAATAAAAATGATAGTTTTACAAAAAGTCATATTTTATACTATTCACTAAAAAATAAATCATTTTAAAAAATAAAAAAAAAACATAGTCATAAGATAATAATGATATGATTATTTGAAAAAAATCATTTTTTAAATTTTATTACAAAATTTGAATAAATTAATTATAATTTTGATATGAAAAATGCAATAAAATAAATTTTGAACATAACACATATGTGAAGCATAATGAAACTTCACTAAAATTGAGTTTTTATGTTCTAAGAATTAATTAATTAATTTTTATTGAGTTAGACCAGTGTACATATATCTTTTTAAATTTTTTTACTCATAGTCATACCATCTAATTTGATATCAAGGATATAACAATTATATAATAATATTTTTATAATATAACTCAAGTCAACTTACGCTTTTTATTGCATGATAAAAAATATACCGGACAGTTTAAATTATTTAATGTAAAATATTTCTTAAAATCTCAGGATGTTTTGTTTCTTATCTACATTGAGACCCAGAGGAGTAGCTGAGGAGTAGGTAATGCAGAGGAAATTCCATTTTTCACTTGAATGAGCTATATAAGAATAGTTATACTGCCTATAACCAGGTGAAATTCATGAATGGGAAAAATTATAGAGATTATATCTCCAATTTTTCTTACACACTTCCCAAATAATTACCGTAGGAAAAGAGATATATTTCATATGAAATACATCAACATAGACCATCTATGAATACATGGAGAGCTTCATGAAGCTATTATCCATCTTCACACATAAAAAAATCAAGGAGAACCTCGTCGTTATGAAATTCATTCAGGTACTTATTGATAATGATAAAACATATTTGACTCCTCATTTAGAGGATCAATGATTGATAAGTCACAAGTATAAGTCAAGGGTTTATTGATAATATTTCTCAAAACATGGAATTATTTTGTAGAAAAGGCATTGGTATTAGAGTTATTCCTAGGGTAATAATTTCTCATCCATAACCATCTTTAGTAACTATGTTTGAAGAGATAACATGTTTGTTGAGGCATATATATTTGAAACAAGTGAGTGAACAACCAAAACCAAATATCATCTTTTTCTTATCCTCACCACCTAATAATTTCATTGAACAATGTTTTAATGTATAGAGAATGGAATGTTTTCAATTACCCTTTTATTAGAGGTTATTCTAAAAGCACAACTTATATATAGATACTAAATAAGTCCCACATCTATTTGGTAATCAGTATGATTATTTTAGAACTCATACCGAAATAATTACCCAAACCAATCTACTTTACAATGTAAATTCCAAAACCTACCACAATTTTAACAAAATCAATATTATAATCCACCTATTTATCTAGAAAAAGTCCCCCTCTCCTAAAACAGAGACTATGAACATCCATTTAATAGTAAAAAAATCTCTATAGTAATCCCAATTATAAATCCAAAATATACATGGTTGAAGAGATAAATAATAGAGTAAATATATTTTCAACCCTACTAGAAAGTATTATAGGATTTATGTTCAAAAAATAATGAAAAATATCAGAACAAATAGTTAGACACCCTAAGAAAAATGTCACTGCGATGATAATAATAAGTGGTAAATAACCACCACCAATATTTACCCAAAAACCATAACCATGTCTGCATAAACTGGAGGAAAATGAATCTTAGAAGATTAAAATTTAGAGAAAATTACAATATAATAAGAAAATAATGAACAAGAGTTTAAGGATATGGAAATTATTAAGAGAAAATAAACAAAATTTATAAGATAAAAAATGAAAAGAAATTATTTTCCTAACCATTTCGGTATGAGATGATACAATCAATAGAAAATCACGAATAAGTACTTAAAAAATTTTTAGAAACTTTCTTGAAAGTTGAAATTAATATATTCTTATTGGAATAACTGAGTCGATAATTCTTCATTTGTGAAGAGGATTTAGAAAAATATGAGGTAACTTCAATTTAATTAGAGGATAACCATTGGATGATGTGTCTTAGACCTTATCATACTATTATTTCCATAAATTTGTGAAAATATATGAGAGTTTTATCATCTAGACATATTTTCATATTTAACATTCTATGATGTCTTGTGTGATCTAGGTGCTCCTATTAATGTAATTCTTCACATGGTATTCACTTCTTTTTATATGGATTATTTGAATCCCAAAACTATGGTGATATAACTTGTAAATATAAAACTTTTTTCCTCAAGGAGTATTGGATGATTGCCCTATGAAAGACAAATAGTTTTAATTCCCAGCTAACTTCTATGTGAAAAATGTGGAAGTGGATAGAGCACTAAGAAACTGACCAATAATTATTTGTATGAGCCTTCCTGAATAAAACCAAAACCATCATCAATGTTTATTAATGAACACTCAATATGGTTTTTGTGGATTCTATGGTACACTTTAATTTTTGTAACTCTATAAGATACCCTACAGATTCGCAATAACATTTTACAATCATCCATTTTAAATATTCTGGAAAACATAAATATATGGGCATATTTATTGAGATTTTAGCACTAGAGAAATAGTTATTGATTATAAATTACTTTTAATAATGTTCTATCTTGAAATTTCTAAATCATATAAATTCAAGTTTTTTATTTTAAAAAGTCCAATATTATGGAGTTTTTTATGAATTTTTTAAATTATTTTCTATAGATGACGTTTTTATTTTCCCTTTTATGTAAGAAGATAAATATTTAGGAATGGGTAACATTAATTTAGTGTCATCTATTGAGTGACCCCCAAATATATAACTAAATTCTTATTCCACTAATTTTCAGTATGATTAACTAATGGTGGGAGAAAAATCACTTGTGAGAATTGAATATAATTTATCTTCATCCCCAAAACTGTATATGATTGACATTTCTCAAAACAAATTCCATGAAATAGTGTATTTTTTATGTTATATCCCTTTAATAAACCCACTGATCTACTCAAATATATTTCTACTTTATGGGGTATTCAAAACCAAAAATCACAACACTGATATAGGCCAAATCCCACCATGACAGAAGTAATGAATAATTGGATAAAAAATCTAATGAAAATGAAGTATCGTCTATCCCATTTAAGATTCAAAATGGGTTATTCACATCCATTTGGTACCCCATAAAACTAGCATAACCATTGTGAGAAATGAAAATAATGAATTAATACATATGAAAAGTTTATAATAATATGAGAGTATTTATATATTTTAGGAAATTACATCAGGGATCTCATAATGATTAGTTACAAATCCCCTTCGTTAACATAATTTAAGAGAAATTGGAAGTAATAACACGTTATTTCTGTTTAGATATTTTTTTGTGATTTATGGGTACCTATTTCTCATAAGGATCAAGATAAGAACACCATTACATGTACCTTTGACACTTTTTCTTATAGAAGGATTCCATTTTGATAATTTAATTCTCTAGGTAAATTTCAAATTTGCATAGTTAGTATACATTTTTATAACATTGAATATATATTTGAGGTATTACTAGGCAATTTCAATTTTTTGGGAAATAAATTTGACCATTCTGTAAGAAAAAGGTAAATTTTCATTCAAACATTCATAGAGAAGAATATTTTTTTTTCATTTTTAAAAGTTTCATTTCATTATTGATAGAGGAATAGTTGTTGGTAATTTAATTTCATTGAATGATGTTGAAGTGTATTAATCAAAAATTAAATTCATAAATTCATTACCTCACCCAACATGTGTGAAATATGTGATATCATTTTTAGAAGATGTATGATTATACATAAGTTTTATCAGATGTTTCTATATTATTTCTATATCATTCAGTAGAGTAATTTGGAAATAAAAAAATATATTTAATGGGTGAGTGGAGATAAGAGATTGATGATTTTAAGTGGATATGGATATATCCACCATTGATGTTTCTATAAAATTGGGATAAAGCATTTGATTTACTTTTTGATTCTTCTAACCATGTAGTTAGAGTAGTCATTTATCAAAGATTTTAGGGAAGGAAAGAAGATATTACCAATTCTTAAATATCCGTATATGCAATTCAATTGCACTAAAAAATAATAGAAAAAGATATTTTGATATTTGAATTTTCTTTGTTTATATTTTGATTATATCTTCTTGGAAACAATGTCATTTCGTTTTATGATTATGAAACCCAAAGATATTTAATGAAGAAGGCAGATTCTAATCCAATGATTTTTTGATGGATGCTACTATTATATGAGTACATTGTAAATATCATCTATAATAAGGGATATGACAATTTTTTCCCCATCACTTGAGTGGAAATCCCAACACTACTAATACGAAAATTTAAGACCAAGAACCACTAAAATATCACATTAAAAGAGAGTATTTTTACTTAAATTAAGGGGAAGTGCCTTGGTATACTGAAATGGTAAATTTTCAACTAAAATTTATGATCCTATATCATATAAATCCACAAAAATAAACAAATAAATAATTCTAAATTCCATCATTATATTTGGTAGGACCCAAATAATTTGAAAATTTTTAATTACCATGTTATAAGAATATTGTATCAAGAATATGAAATTTAATATTTTTTTGATTGGTTTTTCGCTTTATCTTGTATATGTCACTTTGGACCTCGTAGTATTATATAAAAGGTTTTGGAATATAGAATATAATGGACCACACTTTATAATGATGCACATCACTATTATAAAGAATACGAAAAATGTTAGCTTTCTAGAAATATTTTGAAAATACAATAAATTTATCAATCACCCATTAGATATTATGAAATATTAAAAGCTTTGGGAATATATTTTATAGTATCCTTATCAACTTAATTAAAAAATTATTATGTGTTTCTTGTAAATGATTATGTTTTGAAATGGGTGGAATACAAATCCCTCAAAAGTGAGGCTACTTATATTGTTTGTGATTATTTTGCCTAACCTTCTATATAGGTTTGGAGTACCTAAGGCCATCATCAGTGATTAAGGTACTAATTTTTGTGATATAAAAATTGATAATTTACACAAAAATTATAATATGAATAATAAATATTAACAAACCTTCATCTAAAGACTAACTTCTAAGATTAAGTGTTCAAATTGGAAATCCATAGAGTTATGGAAAAGACTATTAAAAAATAATAAAGATAATAACTAAAGGTTTGAAGATTTTTTTTGGTCTTATCAGATATCCTTCCAAACCACCATTGTAAAAAGATCATACTGGCTGATTTATAGGAAATGATATCACATGCCTATGTAATTAAAGCACAAGACATTATATGCTATGAGGGAGATAAATTTGTGCCTTTATAGAGCTTTAAAATATATAATATTTAAATTGAAAGAGGTTGATGAAATTAGAATAGATAATTTTAAATATTTCTTGATTTAAAAATTAAAAACAAGACGAGATCATGATGAGATTATCCAAAATAAATAATTCCATAAAGGAGGTTACATGTTGTCCTAAAATTCAATAGTCAAGAATTTTTCAGGACAACTTCATTATAGATGAGAATGGCCAATTAATGCCACTCATGTCTATCCTCGTTATTCATTTATTATTGTAAAATAAGGAAAAGAAAAACCATTCACCATTAATAAACATTGAATGCTGAAATTCCATGGGAACATTCCACTTGACCTAGTAGATTATATCACATTCATATAACTTATTTACCTATAATATCCATCATGTTTTACCGATCCTTAACACATAATTTCTATGATAAAATTATAAATCTACATGTGTATTAAATCGTTTTGATTAATTTTATGATACTAAGTCATTTAAGTGTGGGGAGGGTAATCTTTAATGTTGTGTATTTTTTAATTTCTATTTTTAAAATTTCAATGTCTTCATAAAAAAATTTATTTGTGTATTTTTAAAAATTTAAAATCTTATAAAAAATTTTGAACTAAAATGATTATCTTTTCCATTGGTGAAATCAATGTGAATTAGTGAACCAATTTATACAATGGAAACAAACTGAAATTAATTCTATAAATGAATTTGTTTCATGTTCAAAAATTTATAATATCATAAAAATATATCTTTTTTAATCCCATGTAATATATCACTATATGTATTGTTAAAATCTCTTTCCTATGAGGCTTTAGAATCATTTGGACATATTCTTTACATTCACCTCTTTGTTTGAGAGAACCAATGCATACTTTTGTTTACCTGAGTTATATTTATTTCAATCAAAAAATTAGATCTTGAGGTAATTTTGTTGAAAATAATAGAGGAAGTTCATTTATTTTAAAATCAAACTTTTGAATAAAATACTTTTTTATTGTTCTTTATATGCATAAAATTCATTTAACCATTAGTTTCTATGAAAAAACGATTAGTTTTCTATATTTTAAGGCATTTTCTCTATATGTATTACTCTAGGAAGTAAAACTAAATAGTGTTATTAAATTCATATGTGTAAGGATTTTTATATTTGGGTAATACATTATATATTTTAGAATTATTTTTGATAAAAATTATAATCTGAAGAAGTTTTTTTGATTACTAAAAGTTGTTCCTTTCTGAATCTTATTGTGAAGAATTCTAACAAATTTCTGGTATATAGCTGGTAAAAAATAAATGAATAATATTTTTTAGAATATTAAAATAATATTTTAATTCACTATAAGGTTTGAAAATTAACACCATCTAGTAGAAATTCATATCACTCTCACTACCTTTAAAAATTATATACTACATAATTAGATAATATAAATATAAAAATTAAATTCTGTTGAAGGTAGTTGAGTGAATATAATTTTTACTATTGAAATCTTTATTTTTTTTGTATTTCAATTACATTTTAAGGATTTTTTTTTATTTTTATCTGATTGGAGTGAGGAGGTGACCATAATTTAGTGAAAATTAGAATCATGAAATTTAGTTTATAAATTAGAAAAACCCTCTTATTGGACCGTATTAATTTTGACTTCTAAAAACCAACAACCATAAAACAAAAAACATCCCTAACCAGTCCTCATGATTAACATAATTCATTATCTCATATCAAGTGTTTATTTATGTATTAATAAATTATATGGTCACTCTTGAATGTTTTTCGAGTCTAAAATCTTGTAGCCTGTATAATTTTTTGTGATGAGGGAAGATTCATGTGTGGAAATCCTTTTTTCACATGAGAGGGTAAATTAATTGAGAATAGATAGAATAAAAATAATTTATAACATGAAATAATGGTTTTTGTGGAGGAATGATATCTTTATTTTATTGGTGTTATGTGTATATGTATCATAATTTCAATGTATTTATTTTATTTCTTATTTATCTAGAATTCCCATTACTATGTGTTGGATAATTGATAGAGTTATTATTTAATAAATATTTATTTTTATTTAAATAATTTAATACCCATAAATATCACAATTTGAGCTTAATTCCATTTTTTGGGGGAATTTTGGGCAATATTGTGAAAATTTTAAAATTCTTGATTTTTAACATTTTTAATCACATCTTTATTTTTGGAATAACATTCATTAAAAGTAAACAATTACAATTTTTATAGTTTTACATGATTTGTGGGATTCATTTTCTTTAACTATTCTATATGATGATTTGATCTGTAAGATTCCCGAATGAATCTTGAATTTGGAAAACTTTTTGAGCTGAAATATTTTACCAATCATCAATAAAATATTCATATATCGGGCAAAAAAATAATAAAATAATGTTATTATAAATTTATTTAAATCTAGATTTAGCATTTAATTTTTACATTACATTTCATAGTGACATTCACCAATTAATAGAGTTGATGCACACATCAAATTAGAGGATGATGAAGATTATATTCAGATAAAAAAATATGCATTGCATTAATTCAAACATTACATTCCCAAAAAGTGTGATGTGAATCTAAAATTTTAGGTGAAGGAATAAAAATTATACCAATAGAAATTTATAGAATAAAACATACTGTGAATAGTTCCTATATTTGGAAAAATATTCTTAAACATTAAAATAATCAAAACTGGATAGAAATATACATCACTCACTCTCTATAAATAAGAGTCTCCACATTCAATTCCATATTTATAGAATGATAGAATATGATATGATATAGGATTCACATGATGGAGTGCTGATTTAATCTTCTTATACATTTTAAATATATCCCACTTACACTTTCATCTCTATAACCCTACAAATGGAGGGGTAATTGTTGACTAATAATGTAGGGTAGAGAACAATTTTTATAATTACAAGGTCTGATACTTTAATTTTAATAATAATTTCCTATGTACTAATTTATATTTTTATTAATGATTAGTACTATTAATTTGGTCGCTTTGGGTGTTTTAGTGTTTTATTGTTAATAATTATTTACCAATTTGGTTGATGTTATGTAAGCCCCCTCCTCCTAGTGTAGAATGTCTTGATTGAGTAGACTATACTGGGTAGTGAGTATCCATCAATTAATGGAAAATGTGTATAAGTAGGGAAATATTTTTCGATTTCTAAGGTGTACCAATTATAAATTTGGATTTTCCATGCTATTTTAGAAAGTGATTATTGACACTTTTTAAAAAAGTATTTGTTTCCATTATCTTTATTAACCAAGAGTTATTGGAATCTATATTGAGGATTATTTCATGTATCATTCAATCAAAAGAGTGATAAAAGTTATTTTAAGACTATGATGGAATTTCAAAAGGTAATAAATCCCCAACCCTATTACTTTCTTCGTCAACCATTTTTTCAACACTTTTCATATATCTTTACTTTAGTTTTTGGAGAATCATGACCAAAAACCCCATTTTACCTCTATGTTAATGTTATAAACATTATTTTTTGTAGAAACCTCTCCAATTAAATATATAGGTTGAGCATTATTGTATATTAGGAAATATGAGATAAATACTTTTCCACACCCTATAACAGACATGCGTTAGGGTCCAACGAATTCCTCCATCTTATATAATTAGTCAAGGTGAAGAAATGTATCGATGGTTCAGTTTTTCACTATGATGGTTTTTAAATGAAAAACTGATGGAATGAAGTATGGGAATCAAAAATTCTTATTAAAATAATAAATATCATGTTTTCATGGGTGGTGGA
Source organism: Viscum album (assembly GCA_963277665.1). Taxonomy (NCBI): domain Eukaryota; kingdom Viridiplantae; phylum Streptophyta; class Magnoliopsida; order Santalales; family Viscaceae; genus Viscum; species Viscum album. The sequence continues at coordinate 1,746,830,297 of OY728153.1, forward strand.
TCATTCCCCAGAAATTGTTGTTAAATATTGAGTTTAGTGTTCATATGTCTAATATACAAGTAATAATATAAGAATGGAACCAGATAAAAGAAATATCTGAATTGAGAAATATGGTGGAATAAATTTTGGGTTATTAAGAATGTAGATTTATGACAATTTGATTAAAAAGGACTTTTGGGTCCTATTAATATTGGATAATGTAATGACCCCAGATTATATATCCTTTAAATTAATAATATATTTGATAACTTCTGCCACATACAACACCAAAAAACCACAACATTAAACTAAATTGAACAAAAAATATTAAATTATTATTAGTTTTAAAAATATAAGAATAATAAAACCTCTACTGAAAAAAAATATACTAAAAAATTATAATTCATATGTTTAAAAGATAAATGAATAATATTTAGAAAAATTATTTTTAAAAAATAAATTTTTTTTTAAAAAATGTCTAATTTCCCCTAATAATTTGAATTCTCAAATTTTAAAAAAATTTTATAATAATATATATCACCTCAGTATATGGACTAATATTTCAACATTATTTATATTATAAATTGTTATGAAAAAATATTAAAAAACACATAATCTTCAAAAATATATTTTTCAATAAAATCAGTAATTATTTATATTTTTTGGTTTCTTAAAAAATAAAATTTATAAATTGAGTTAAATAAAAGGAACATAATTTTAGAATTCAGTATTTCCAAAAAATAATATTGTTAGTTTTTTATATTTTACTAAAATAATTGATTTATATGTGAATAGTGAAAATTATGATTATAACCAAAAGGCCCAGGAGTGAATTAGAGATCCACCCCTACCAAAATTTATTAAATAAAATAAAGTACAAAGACAAGAATCAGAAGGGGGGTTTGCAAAGGTGGGAGAACAAATTCCCACCCACGTCATCCTCAACAAAGCGCACACAACACTCGGGAGCAACAAAAGACCATTCCGAGCATGACTCCTCAATGGCCTTCTTTGATAAAGCATCAGCGACCTGATTGGCCTCCCTGTAAGCATGGGTCACATAATTGACAATGAGATCAAGAAGACGTAGACATTCAATCCAATGAGGCATTAAAACCCAAGGAACATTCCTGGATCGCTTCTTGAGAATGTCCACAGCCACCATAGAATCTGATTCCAGCCATATAAATCTCCATCCAAAATGGACAGCATAATTAATGGCTTTGATCATCGCCCATAACTCAGCTTCAATGGCAGAGCCCTGCCCAATATAATGATAAAAACAGCCTTTGACAAAGCCCCGATAAGTACGAAAGACGCCGCCACAACCCGAAGGTCCTGGTGATCCAGCCGCCGCACCATCAACATTGATTTTCAGCCAGGAAGGAATAGGAGGAATCCATCGGATATATTTTAGGACCAATGGTTTCCTAGGTCTGCCGCTCACCCTGAAGTTCCTCAAGACAATGAAGTCATTCAAACCATTTTCCATGCACCCAGTTTGTATCTTAGAAGCAGTACAAACAGACCTGTGAATGGCTCTAATACCAGAAAAAAAATTGGGCGTGGTGTCCTCAAAGAGTTGAGCATTTCGAGCCCTCCAAATGAACTCAAGCAAAGAGGAAACTGCAACCATAATAATATTTCTAACCTGATCACTGCATCGGCCCGAAGCAGCAGACTGGAGTAGATTATCCAGAGAGGTGACATTCAAACAACACCCAGTCATATCTTGAATATATTTCCAAAGCCTGGAAGCAAAGGAGCATGAGAAAAAAAGATGATCAATAGATTCCACAGCCGTGCGGCAGATGGGACAAGCCGAGGCCATGTGGAAACCAGCTCTTTGAAGGGTGCAGTGGACTGGGAGTCTTCGTTTCCAGATTTTCCATAAAAGCAAGTAAACGGAAGGCAGAATGAAGATAGTCCTGTATGCAAGCAGCCACCGAGGAGTAGGAGTCTGCCCATTATAGAGGAATCTGTACATATCTCGTGTGGTAAGGATGCCATTGCTACTCGGTTCCCAAATAAAGATATCACGGTCCATGTACCGATAATTGAGAATTTCAGATTTAAAATGGGGAGGGATGAGCTCCAAAAATTCCGGACTGGCAGCCTGTAGGTCAGAAATCCGAGCAGTTGACAGGTGGGAAGGGATCTGGACAGCCTGTTGAATAGGTCTGGAAAGCCAAGGAGTGGTCCAAATATTCAGCATTGAATCCCTACTGACCAGCCATTTTGTGGAGGTCGAAAACCCAATAAAGGAAGACCTCAAAGCAGGCCAGACAGAGGATAAAATATAGTGAGGATAATCTGCCCAAAGACGTGAGACAAACCGGCAAGCAATGAACTCCATGGAATAATCAGAAGATGTGAGGAGGTTCCAGGTAAATTTGCTAATCAGGGCCTCATTGAAAAGGGCCAGATCCTTGATGCCAAGCCCCCCCCCCATTTCAAAGGGCTTGATGAAATCCTTCCAGGACACAACAACAAGCTTCCTTTCACACATAGAACTAGTCCAAATGAAGTTCCTAATAAACCTTTGGAGCTCCTTCAGAAGATTCCTTGGCCAACGGTTGATAGAGAAAGCATAAACAAACATAGAAGTGATCACAGAATTGACAAGACAGATTCGTTCGGCTTGGGTCATAGCTTTTCCTTTCCAATGGCCCATTTGAGCAGTGATACGAGAGAAAAGAGACTCAAGATAACATCTCTTAACCCTTCCCCAAAAAAGAGGAACACCAAGATAATTAAAAGGAAGCGAGCCCTTCCTAACCCTAAGAGATCTCGAAATTCTGCGTTGGTTTCTAATGGAAACTCCCTTCCCAAATATCACGAAGGACTTTTGAGGACTAATGGCCTGCCCTTCCACATCTTCATAGTGACTAAATATGGCTTTAATAGAATTGACAGTCTTACAATCAGCCCTTCCAAAGAGCAGGATATCATCAGCATAAAGGAGATGAGAAGGGGCATGAAGATCCTTTTCCGCTGGAATCAGATTATACAAACCACCTTGGACCAGATTATTGAGACAATGACTTAAATAGTCCTCCGAAATAGAAAATAAGAGACCTGATAGAGGATCCCCTTGGCGAAATCCCCTATAACATTTGAAAAAACCCCTGGGAGATCCATTCACCAAAACAGATAACCGAGCACTCCTAAGGATAGAGTGAATCAGATTTATAAATCTTGCGGAGAAGCCATACATCCTGAGAATGGATAGCAGAAAACTCCATTTCATAGTGTCAAAGGCTTTGGAGATATCCACTTTCATGGAGAAGGTCCCTTTCTTAACCCTCCTTCTCATAGCATTGATACATTCAGAGGCAGTAAAAATACAGGTTTGAATATTTCGTCCAGGGACAAACCCAAATTGGTTCGGGGTGATGAAACCTTTGACCACTGGACCCATCCTGGTGGCAATGATTTTGCTGATTATCTTAGGTATGGTGTTCCAAATAGCAACCGGTCTGAAGTCCTTGATGTCACTTGCATTCTCCTTCTTAGGAATCAAAGCAATGAAATTAGAGTTGGCACCATAATTCATGGAAGAAGAAATGAAGAACTGCCTGACAGCATTCACCACTTCCTCATGGACAACATCCCAGTTGAACATGAAAAACTTGTTTGAGAACCCATCCGGCCCTGCCACACTATCAATGTTAAGAGAAAACAATGCATCCCTAACCTCCTTCCCTCCCGGAGGCTTAGCCAGATCCTCGTTAAACTGATCATCAATGGAAGGCAAAATATTCTGGGCAATCAGATGAGAAAGATCCGGTCCATTATCAGAATACAGATCAGAAAAAAATCTCACAACCGCATTAGAAATTTCAGATTCTGCAGTGTACAATGTTCCATTAATCCTAATAGCAGATATGCCTCTTCTAAATTTCCTTTCCTTATGAAGACGGTGGAAGAAATTAGAGTTTCTGTCCCCTTCCTTCAGCCATTTGACGTTGTAAAGGGATCTGGCCAGCTTCTCCTTGGTATTGAGCAGATCATCCAGCTTTGAGAGAGCCTGAGTATCATCACTGGATGGCATGGGATTCAACTTATTAATATTCTGAAAATTCAGAAGATTCATCTCAGCATCATGAATGTCCTCATCAAGCTTCGAAAATGAATTCTTACTCCATTCCCTAAGCCTCATCTTAGTAATCTTGAGCTTGGAAGATAGAATATGAGAGGCAGATCCTATACACCCAGAACTCCAGGAATCAGTGACAATCTCCTGACACCCCTGAATCACAAGCCATGCATTATTGAATTTGAAGGGAATGGGAGCCGTACGTGAGACACCATCTGAAATATCTATCACCAGGGGATTATGGTCAGAGTGGAGCTTAGGAAGAAACAGCCCAGAAGCACTAATGATACCATTATTATCATCAAGTTGAATAAAACACCTATCTAACTTGCTGGCCTGCCTTTCATTGAGAGTGTAACGGCCCCACGTAAAATCAGCACCAGCTAGAGAGACTTCAATAAGATTGCAAGAATCAATGCATTGTGAGATGTCATTGGCAGCAACCCTGTTAAAGCAGGAACCAGTTTTCTCCTCCGGTCTTAATAATGTATTAAAGTCAGCAATGATGATCCAGATAGGATGATGATTAGTAGATAAAGAAGACAGATCATTCCATAGATCTCTCCTTTTCAAATAAGAGTTGGCGGCATAAACACAGGAAACAAAGTAAGATAGCCCATTTAAGCATAAAGAAAGAGAAACAATCTGCTTCCCCTGAATACAAGAGATTAAGCTGATTGAATCATGCTTGAAGACCCAAAGGCTTTCCCTATTCCCTTCATTCTGACTAACAAAAGAGTATCTGAGAGATTCCCATTTGAAGGCCTTCCAATTACTAAAGCTCATTCGTGGCTCAGCAATTCCAAAGACAAGAGGCTTATTGGTCATGATCACGTGTCTAAGGGCCTTGACCGTGGGAGCATTCCCAAGCCCCTGACAATTCCAGAAAAGGATTTTCGTCAATGCAGGGCAGACATGGCCCTTGTTTGGACCCCACCCCTAGAAGTCACTCCTTTGGCCTTTCCCTTTCCTTTAGGAATGGAGTCCACATGAATAGTCCCAGAAATAGCTGCTGCATCACCAGAATTCTGCTCATGGACATCCACATCATCCTCCTCGGTAGAGTCTGACCAAAGCACACCAAAAAGAGGACTGAACCTATTCATGGAGGTATCAAAACCCAAACTCAGCTCAGGTTCCTTCCTCCTCTTTGCAGATTTGCCGGTTGGGACTTGAGAAAAGGTCGCCTCAGCAGGGACCTGAGGGGCAATATTCTGTAATGGGGGCTTATCCAGCGTAAGGGGGGATGATCCTTGGAAATCAGCAGCTCCAGAGCCAGGAGGCATTAATGAGAAACCATCCGGAGCCCGAAAGACATAATCCTGCAAGTGAGATTTATCCAGAAAGAGGGGAGGATACCCCTGGGTAGCAGCAGCACTGGAGCCAGGCTTCAGAGATCCTTCATGGGAAGAAACCGAAATCCTTGAAGGAGACTTAAGAGAGATCTGGAGAGGAGACTCCTGGGTAGCAGCAACACCATATTCAACAGCCTTAGTAACCTGATAAGCATCAGAACCCATTGCAATAAGCGAGGCAGGAATCACCGGAGGGACACCCTGAGCAATTCCTTCATTGGCAATGTGACCACTATCACAAGGAGCCATTTCATTGCTCAGAGGGATCTCAGAAGCAAGCACCTCATTGGCAGCTTGTTCAAGCTCAACCATTCCTACAAGAGATAAGATATCATCCTGTAAAACCTCCTGCACAGGAAGTGGACTGTGAATATCAGAAGAGGGAGGCTTCTGAGTCTCAGTTACTTTCCTACATTCAGCCACATCATGTCCATTCACTTTGCAGAAAGCACAAAAGTTTGTCCTCCTGCATTCCTCAGGTAGATGTCCTAGAACATTACATTCTTTGCAGAACTTTGGCTTTCTTTCATAGAAAATTCCCAGAGTAATACTATCATCCCTGGTGGTAAGAATCACTTCCTCCACCAGTGTGCAAGCCATGTCAATCTCTATTAAAACCCGGGCAAAATGGCCAAATCTAGGATTGTCAGTTTTCCTATCCATGCGAATTGGATTACCTACAGAGGATGCAATATCCCAAAGGATCTGCGGATGCCAATATAGCCAATTGAGCTTATAAATACGAACCCAAACCTGAACATGTGTGTTGGAGACATTAAAAGGATCAAAATTACGATCCCATTCTTGAATTCGAAGAATTCCTGGCCTAAGGGCAATGGATCTGACACTCCACGCTCTCCTCTTGAAGTCATCATTGGGAAAAACAATATGAAAGAAGCCCCTGCCCATAGCCGTCATCTTCCATTCTTCAAAACCCCATGCTGAGGTAATTTTATTGGTCAATTCCTGGAATCTCCACATCCTTTCACCTTTCGGAGTAATGACTCTAGCAATAATCGAGAATTCGCAAAGACTAACACGTTCCTCAACAGCATTCTGGTTTGCCACAACATGAGCAACCCGTCCTTTTCTAATCACCCTACCAGGAGAGGGGGATACGAAATCAGCGAAAGAAGGATGGACAGAGGATTTAACAGCCTCCGCAAAACTCTTATGCGAGCTGGGAGGGTCCGCAGTCGAATCCCGAGGCAAGGGCTCCCGAAGCCGAGGATCACAGAGAGAAAAGAGCTCCTTATGACCTATGCGATCTTGAGGAAGAACCGGAGAGAAAGCTCTACCAACAGGAACATTCAGGGGTTCCTTTTCGCCAATCTCAGAACCACGAAGAACCCGCCCCTCATCAGCCATCTTCTGTATGACTCACCTGGTCCCCTTCACATTTTAAAATTAAAATTATGTATATATATATATAAGAATACTAATTTATAATTTAATATAAATCATTTAAAACACACTTTTCAATTTATGGAACCCATGTTTATCATTATGGAAGAATAAGCCATATTTTACCTTGAAAACTATTTCTACTCACTTGTATAAAAATTAGTTTTCCTAAATTATTGAAATTATATATATCAAAGTGTATTTAATATTTTATACCAAAATGGTAATATAATAACATAAGGTCAATTTCGGTTTTGGGTATAAAAGTATGATTTCTTAAATATTATTAAGAATGATTATTGGAAAAAAAATATATATATATATAATTCAATATATTAAATGCGTTAATTTGAAATATAATTTAATATTTTCTATAAAATTAATTAGAATATATGGATTCTAAAATTATATTTATTACATAAAAATTAGTATAGATGGGTTACCTTATAAAATTTAAACAACTAGGTTGAAAAATTGTTTCGATGGTAAAAATGTTAAATTGTAACAATCAAGTGGTAATGGGCCTAAACAATATTTGAAACATTTTTGAAAATCGCTGAAATAAGTTTTTATAGAACTTATCTATCTCTAAAACCCATTAAAGTTCTCTTTTGGGACCATTGACCCATGAATAGTGTCATTTCATTATGAGAAAATAGTGGGTGTTCACAAATGTTCCCTTTTGTTCACATATAAAAGGGGATAACTCCACCCTATCAAGGTGACACATTCTATCTATAATTTCCTTTAACCCATGAAATATAATTGTTAAATATGATTTAATTACATGATATATATCCCCTAGTCACCTGAAGTTATCTTAAGCCCGTCATTCCCAAAGTAGCATTCATCAAAAAGGTTAAGGAACAAAAGTTAGTATTATTTACTCCTTATATTTTTTTCTAAATCATTATCTTAAAAAAGTTCATATATATAGAGACCTATAATTTTGATACATAGATAATATTTACTATTATATGAATTTTCAATACATAGAAAATTGATGTATCCAAGAATATTATAGGTTATGTATCATTGGAATCATGGACACATATGCAACTTGTTCATAAGATATCTACATCATATACCAGTAGTCCTTAATTTATATCACCCTTATCAGAAATATTTTACATAATAACATTCCACAGAACATAGAGAAAGTAAACATAATAAAGAGAGACCACACATTGTGAATAAGTCTGAACAGGGAAGATATAAATGATTACTTAAACATAACATTAACACAAGGATACAAGAACATAAGAATAAAATTTGAAAAATATACCTTTCATATCATAGATAATAATTTTGAGTCATGAAATAAACCAAGGAATGTCATAATACCTGAATCATAATAGAATCAATGACCATGATCGATGAGAGCATAACATTGGAAAAGAACGAAGTTTTGGGCATACAAAATTACATAAAATAATTTCCTTAATAGTTATTAATTACTTAAAAAACTATCATATTTGATTTTATTTACTCCCCCAAACCATTTTAGTATTCAACTTTCACTCCCATGATTTTCTTATTTGAAAGAGTCTCTTTTTGAAATCGGTTCACTCCTCATTCTAGTCTTGTTTATCTCATGAGATATCCATATTTACCCAATCCAATATATAGATATAAAATTCTTGTCCAACCCACCACATCATGAAAATCATATATATGTGTACCATATTATTATAAAACATTCATCGTATAATATCCCTTAAAATTAAATGGGGAACATAATGATTTTATCATGGAAGAACCCATAGAGAAGAAATGGACATCATAAATATCTAATCATCATAATCGTAAACCATATAGGGAAATAATAAGGATGGAATAATTGGATCATATACCTATAAAAGAATAAATAACATAAAAGGATGTCATCAGAAATAAAATTTATAATAGAATACCTCATTGAATATTTCATTAATAAAATACCATTTTAACATTTCCAATTCTTCTTCAATGTCTAAAAATTTACTAAATATTTTGAAAATAATTTCCTTATAAAGAACCTTGAAAATTTTAAAAAGAATATATTATGTATTGAGTAGTCATGATTTTGGGAAATTATTTTCATGTTGTATAAGTTAAAAGAAAACAATACTTTCATACCATTAAAAAAGAGTAAAAAATTACCTCATTTTGAAAATAAAAATAATAATACCTTTAAAATAATTTGTAAAAATTAAATAAATGTTAAACATGTCTTCAGAAAACCATAGTAAAATTTTAAAAAACCACTTAGATCATTTTTAACAATCATTTACATGGAAGAAAAAAGGATTTTAGACTAAAGATAGAAATAAAGTCAGTTTCCCATAAAAAATCATTTTTGTATCATGAGATATAAAATAGAGGTAAAATAAAAAAAATATATAATCTCTTGAAAAACCAAAGTTGAAGAAAATCCAATCAGATTCTTGAGATGTAGGTCATGAAATTTCATCCAAAAAAATAATGATAAACAATCCCGATAAATTAAGAGATTATAACACAATTCAATGTACAAAGGTTTAAATTACTTTGTATGTGTTCGAAAATAATATATAATAAATATATATTTAACATAAATATATTATAGAACCATATTTATAAATCTCATACCATAAAGTATTTACTTATAACCTTTTATCATCCATTTCATAAAAAGTATTTATTAAAATCACTCTTTTTTGGTGATAACGACTTTGTTTTTCTTGTATGTTTTAGTTAATTAGTTTTGGTTAATGTAGTTTCATCTTCATTACATAATATACATAATTGGAATAATGATATCAACTTTATATATATATATAAATATATCCATAAAAGTGTAGATAGAAAAATGAATTATATATTCCATTGAGATGGTAAGTTGTATGTACGCATGAATGTTGTTTATAATTTTAAACAGATAGAAATAAAGAAAAGTAAATGATAATTATCCTAAAAAATATCAATATTGTACCATGAAAATATTATTTATTAATCATATATATATCTATATATCATTATTTTCATTAATTTAAAATAGAAATGAAAAACAAATCCCATTGCTTCATGGAGGATGTATCTCACACGTACGCACAAACAACATTATCAATTTCAAATGGATCTGAAGGTAAGAATATATAAGTGATTTAATCATTAAATAATAATTATTATTTCAATAACATTATATATGAATATTAAACCATCATAATACCGATTAATAAAATATAGTGATGAAAAATGAATTGTATCGCTTCGTGTATATGGTATGTCATACATTATAATGAGTGATAATTTCACTTATTATTTGATTTGATAGAGGGTGGATAATGGTTGTTTCATAATCAGAATAAAATTTTATTATATATAATATAACAAACATTTCATTTTTTGATAAATACCATATTTTTAGAGATGGTAAATAAAGAAGTAAAAAAAGTGATCGGGTACGGTGAGTACCTATTCTTTGAAAGAACTCATTTAATACTCTTATTAATGATCCTAGGGTAGGTATATTGGGAGAAAATATCCTATAGGAAATGGTTACATAATATTATATTGGATTTTTTAGTTTTTTGGGTTATAAGGCTTAATGTTGTGTAAGAAGAGAAAGGAAATGTGTCTTTTTATAATGGATGGAGAGGACACACATGTAATTTCATTAAATATTAAAATATCATAAAGTCATTGAAAAAATATATTCATTAAAATGGTCATGAATTCATAGAAAAATATGATATGGTAGAAATAAAATCATAAAATGAAATTTAAACTGTTTTTGTGTTGTTTTAAACCTTATCAGTTTGATTAACACCTTTTTTAACTATTTTTGACATAAACTATAGTAACAACTTTTATAATATTAAATGGTAATGAATATTAATATAAATGGAAAGGTGACTCATAAATGAATGATGGTTGAAATATTCAACTATATTCATTTCACTTTATTAATGATAATTTTTTTTATAAATTTTAGGTTATTTAATGAAATATTATTTATTATAGCATATCATTAACAACAATTTTGTAACTATTCAATAAATTTGACTTTAAAGACACTAAGAAAAAGATTTCATTAAAATATAATCCTGAAAAACATCCTTAACATATCAAATATATCAAAAAAATCACGTAACACAATATTTCACTTAAATTGTATAAATTTTAAAATTTTAAAATCATTTATTTTATTTATATATTAATTAAATAAATAATGTATTGGCATTGCATAAGAATTTGACGTAATTATTAATTTGTAAAAATTCATAAATTAATTTTTATAATAAAAAAATATTTATCTTCCAAATAACAATTTATAACTAAAATTTTCCACCTTTTATCTATATTTTAAAATTTTATAGATATTAAAGTCCAGATAGTGACATTTTTTATTTATTCTTTTCTTAAATTAATATAAAGGTCATAATCCAATAACTGTCACACCGTGTAACCATATAATAGATATTTTTTTAAACTTTTCCAAACCACACTCATACAATAGGATAAATTCGTGTTTTAGATAAAATTTAAGGACTTATTATAAATTTTTAACCATATTTTACACATTTTACCCTTACCGGGGTGAAACAACTTAATATTGTAACTATTCATATTAAAAAAAATAAAAGAATTCTTTTTACCAAATTTGGTCATAATAATTCAGAATATAGAATCCATTTTAATTTATTAATTTTTTTTAATTGAATAAAATTCATTTTAATATAATTTCACAAAATGTGACGTAAACAATTTTTTAGAAAAAAACATTTTTAAGCTTAAAACTAGATCTATTCATTTCCCATAAATTTTAAAAAATAAGAAAAAAATTAAATAAAATTAATAAATATATATTATATACATTTTATTAAAATAATTCACCCAATATTTATAACATTAATTTCATAAAATAAAAATACACCGCATGTATAATATTAATTTTTCATAAAAATGCGAATTTTATATAAAAATGATATTTATTTTAATTTCTGATGAATTTATAACAAAAAAATATATTTTATACAAGTTTCAACCATATTGTTTTTCATAATTTAGTAATTCCTATTCATATCTTCCATTTTATCTGCTAGTTTATAACAATATTCTATATTACAGTTCATTTAGACTTGGGGTTGCATGTATCACATGCTATCAAAAAAATTAAATTTATTTGAAAAGAAATGTTAATTTAAAATTTTCGGGTGTTACATTATACCCACCTTAAAATGAATTTAACCCTAGAAATTATTTATTTTGATACAAATAGGTGATGATATCTCCATTTAATTTTGTCATTGAGTGCTAAAGTATCTTTTTTGATAGTCTTATTAATCTGGAGAACTTTAACCAAGAGAGTAATCATATTTATTTTCACTTTACCTATATAATTAATGATTTATATATCTTATTATACATTTAAGATTTCATTAACTAGTGTTATGACATCTGAGTTCATTACATGTGATGGATAAAATATATACTTCTTCAGAAGAGATATATGGAACACATCATGAACTTTAGAGAGATTCGATAGAAGCATCATGTGATAAGAAAATATCCCAATTTGACCAAGATTCTAAAAGGGGTTAATATAACTAGGTCTAAATATTTATCTAATTATGAATTTCATTAACTTATTCCATGGTGGAATTCATAAAAACATATTCCCACAAATTTTGATTTCTAGATCTCACTAATAATTATCAGCATAACATTTATGTTGACTCTAAGATGCCTTGATGTATTATTTATGGGATATAACACCATTTTCTATTTCCTTAGTTACATTATGTCAAAAATAGTTTTCCTTTTTCAACTATATCCTTTAACATCAAAGTTCAATAAATATTTTTGTAGACGACTTCATAAGGATCCATATAAATGCTTGGGTAAAATCAATTGTTGGGTAAAAATTCCACAAGGGGAAAAAATTAACCCCAAATACCATTACAATTTATATAATAAGAGTTCATTGTATCCTATAGGGATTTTATGGCTCTCTCACAATGATTATATGTCAAAGGATGTTGAATTTACTAAAACTTAACTCTATATATAGATACTTCTAAATGCTTGTCCAAAACATTGAGTCAAACCATAGACCCTAATTTGATATAAGATAATGTGGCACTACATTAATCATCACAACTAAATTATTGTATACTTTATTATTATAATAAAGAGAGAAATATACATTGAGATGAATGAATAATACTATCATTTTAAGGAGATTAAGTACAACCCAAATTGCATTATGGACTTTAGTTGCATATTCTACAGACAAAATGCTTTGTAATTTTTCCCATTTCCATTATGATATGGGTAATTGTTTTAAGATCCCATTATAATTATATCTATAATCCTTAACTTTTGGAAATATAATGCACTGTGATATAAACATTGAGATATATCTCTTCATGATATCCCACCAGAAATAAATTTTCAAATCACTATACATCTTCTTACTTCCAGTATGAATAGAGAAAAATGAACTATGATCCTCATCCAACATATTCCTTCTGAGATATATTATGGAAAGAATACATGAATATTTTATGAACAATATTATTCCATCATAATCAATTATAATTTTTTTAATATTTCCCACCTTGTTTTGAAGCCTAACAGTTTTCTTTTATACCTCTATAATCATCACGTGGATAGATGGTTGAACAAAAATTTGGGAAAGATAAGATTCCTATAGTCCATTTAATATTTAAGGATTCATTATTTTTAATTCTACAAATATTTAATCTTTAATGATCCTCATCATAGATAATCAATCATGATCCTTTCAACTCTGATAACATGCCACATTAATTTCTTTCCAAGGGTGGTAATGTTTTCTACAGTAATATTCTATAATCAACTCTAATAATCTTCTATAGATATTGTTCAACTATTTTTGAGTGAATATATAGTTTAAACTATTATTATCAGTATATATATAATATTTCTCCAAATATATTATTCCTTTATATCTTTATTGAAAAAATTATAAAAACTATTTTGATATTATGTGTTCGGTATTTTTTAGATAAACATTCAATTGTCCGAAGGAACATGCTATGACCATATCATTTTTCATGAGATGACATATTATTCTATTATATGGTGAATCAATATTGATTATAAATACATCTTTATATTAGGTAAATTTAATCACATGTGAAATGACTAACCTTCACCATAGTTTCATGAAAATTTCCTCACATTCATCTTTCCAAATGAATAAGGCTCCCTTCTGAGTCAAAATTATCAGTTGATTAGATAACCGTGAAAAATTCTCTACCAATCACCAATAATATCTATATAAACCATGTAAACTATGGATATTAGTAATTTATGGTGGTCTAGGATAATAGTTAGTGACTTCCATATTCCATGGATGCACTGATATACCCTCTCTTGAAATTATATAAACAAAAAGACAATATTTTTATAGAAAAATTCATACATTATAAATTTATTTTAGAATAGATCATTCCTTTAGGATATTTTTATAAATCACAAGTTATATTCCTATTATTACTTCCTATTTGAATATATAATGACACCGTATATAATGACAACGTAAAACTGATCAATGTAATTTTAAATTACTATATTCATTAAATAAATGAAGATAATGGTGGAATTAGTAATTCCAAACAGAATCAATATATATTAATAGTGTCCATACCATATATATAATGATATATTGGATATATCCTCTTTTTTGACAACTAGTTAATGATTTCAGAAGGAATATAAATCATAGAAAACTATTTAGATCCACACATTTGACAAAAAAAGTATCAATATAAGGAATTGGATACTTATTTTTGATTGTGGTCTATTTTTGTTCTCAATATTCAATTCAGAGTCACGTAATCCCATATTTATTCTCAATAAAAACATTGTTCACACCCTAGTTGTATAGAGTGTAAAAACATACCTTTTTAGGATTCTCCTGGAGTAGATTCTTCAATTAGTAAAACTCAATCTAGGCCACTTTATATGGATTCTTTGAAGTAAGTGTAATATTATGTATGATTTATATAGAGAATTGTCTTCATGATTTTGTGTAAGGCAAAGTAACTTTACTTTAATGACATCAAAAAACTTCTAAATAATAAACAGATATTCCAACCAAGTGCATGGTAAGGGAAAACTCATCGTGTATGATAATGACATCCATGATATACTCAAAAAACACCTTTTGAGGTTATTACCCCTATAATATTTTTTAAAAAACCATATAATCTTTTAGAATCTATATAGGTATGATTTATTAGAAAAAACATATTCCTTTTCCTTTACATAATATTATCATAAGTTCTCTTAATAAACCATTATCATCATAGTTTCTAAATGTTACTAATCCTTACTATTATACCAACTATAGAAACCCATAATATTTATACATATATGTTACATCATTTTATACAAATATTAGTTACATAACATAATGATTTATGCTATAATTTTATAGATCTATTATCTTTAGAAACATAGACATATAAGAAAATTTTTCATAATATGTATATATTGTATCCCACTAAGTTCTTCACGAATATATCCATTCCCAAATATATCATATTTAATATATTCCTTAAAAATATGGGGAAAGATAACATAATAAAGGGTGAACTCATATGAATAGTAGGGGTAAATGAGAAAGATGTCAATGATAACATAAACATAACATGATAATAAGTGTACGGAAACATGAGAATTACAATTAAAAACCATACCCAACATATCATAGATCATAATATGATTTATATCATAAATATTGGGAGTTCATAATATATGAATCATAAAAGAATCAAATAAAATGATACATAAGCGTATAATATTGGTTTAAGACCTAATTTTGTGAAATATACATAAGTATAGAAAATAAGTTTCTTATTATTTATGTATCATATCCAAGAATATCATAGTGGACTATATTTACTACCAAACTATCTTATAAGTCATGGTTGACACCCAATACTATCATTGAGGACCGAGTCCCTTAATGTTCTAGGTTAACTCCCCATTCAAGTCTAGTTTATATCATTGAGATTTTCATACATACCAATGCATTGGAGGGATATACAATTACAGGTCCACTATCCACATAATGAAAATCATAAATATTTTGGCCATAATATCATATAGAGTTCATCATATCATAAGCAATAATAAAATGTTTTTCTTAATCATTTTATCCTGTAATAGACCATGGGTAAAAAAGATTTCAAAATAATTTCATATTAACAATCCTAAACCATTCATAAAATGAACATCGAGGTAGTTAGTGGATCCTATCTATGTTAAATCATATGAAACATCAATGTTTGTCATCTTAGTAAAAAATTCCATTTAAATATCACATGGAATATCTCTTTGGGGAAATACCCATTTCTCAATGAAAAGTATTCTATGAAATATAAATATTTCTAACATATTATGGAAAAAAAATTATCATAAAATTATTTTGGATAGTTGTGAAGTAATATTTGAAGTATTTAGTGGTCATAAAAATAATAAATTCCATTCATTCCTTATAAGACCAAATGAATAATACTCTTCATACCTCTGTAAAAATTTCAGAAACTATGTCATTTGGAAAGTGATAAAAAGCTTACATTTAATTCTTTTCAAAATTAAATCATGGGTAATGATGAATATAAAAAATCATATTATAATATAAAAAAAACTTAAGAAATATTTTTTAGAAAACATTTACTTAGAAGGAAAATGGTTTTTTATTGAAGAGTTAAATCATGTTGGTTTTTTATAAAAACATTTATTTTGTGTCCTATGTTATTAAAGACCTGAAAATGAAAGAAAATCATGTGATATACCAAATTAATTGGATCAGAATAAAATTCATGTGAGTATTAAGAGATAGTTCCTAAAATATCATCATCAAAATCATATTCATAAATATTCCTAAGAAAAATGAGATTCTAATAAAAATCCCTTACCTCATGTGTTACTTCCTTTATTTATGTTCTAACATTCATAATATTAAATATAGAATCTTTAAAAATTTATTCTAACCAATATAATATATATCATGTCATATATTATTTACTTATAACATGTTATCACTGATTTAGTAATAAACCTTTATTAAAGTCACTCTTTCAGGTGATAACTGTTTAGTTCTTCATGTATATTTTCATTCAAAAGTTTTGGTCCTTATACTTTGATAATAGTCCCAAAATCTCTATAATAATAATAATGATAAAATTTTCATTTATATTAAGTATTTATATATAAATTCATCCATAAATGTTTTGATAGAAAAAATAATTATATTTTTCATGGGGATGGTAAGATATATGTATGGACACACATTGTTTTAACATTTCAGAAGATAGAAAAAATGAATGTAAGTAATAATAAACTATTATATTATATTTATTGTATCATAGAAATCATTTATATTAATCAAAAATACATTTATTACCATAATTGTAAAATAGAAGTGAAAAATGATACACATCTCTTCATGGAGTTGATAGTCCACGCATATGCATTAACGAGATTATTGTTTTCCATTGGATAAGAAGTTAAGTTTGTAGATGTGATATAATCATTATCTAATAATAATTATTTCATAAATACCATATATAACCATTATACACATCATAATAGTAATTAATTAAACATAGTGATGAAAAATTAGATATATTAATATGTGGAGACAATAATCCATACGTACGCACGAGCGATAAATTCACATATCATTTAATGGGAAGAAGGATAGATGCTGGTTGTTTCATAATATTGATAAAATTTAAGTATATTTAGAATATATATGTTATAAATTTACGAAAAGTACCATATATTTATTAGAGGTAAAAGTAGAAGTAAAAAAGTAGTGAAAAATTAAGTGGAATACCTTTTATTTGAAATAACTCCATTAGACTTCATCTTTATAACACTATGGTTAGTATTTTATTTAGAAACAATTATATAAAACATGGATAGATCATTTTATAATGGATTTTATCTTGTTATATTACAGATATATGTCTTATAGTGGTGTTAATATGATAAAGGGGTGGTGTCCATTTATAATGGAGGAAGAGGTCACACTTTAAATTTCATAAAATATTTAAATATAATAAAGTAATTATCAAGAAAAATTAATCCAACTAATCATGAATTAAATAAAAAAAATTCATTGGTTAAATTTAAATAATTTGATGAAATTTATATACATTTTTGTGTCATTTTAAACCTTATCATTTTTATTAACCCCATTCATTAACAATTTTTTACATTAGCTGATACAACAACTATTACAAAATTGAAGGGCTATAAATATTAAAATAAATGTAAAATTTACTAATATCTAAAAAATATAATATATTTTAAATAATATTACATTCACATTGAAAAATATAATATTTATTTGAATTTTAAATCATTTAATGAAATTTTTTTTATTATAAAATATCATTAGGGTAACGTTTGGAACTTTTCATTTAATTTTACTTTAAAAGCTCCATGAGTAAGATAATAATTAAATATACACTTTTCCATAATTCAAAATATTTAATTTCTATATAAAAAATTTGTGTAATATAATACCTCCCTTGAATTTTGTAACTTGTAATATTTTTAAAATCATTTAATAATTATTTTATTAATTAAAAAACCAATGTCTCAGCGTTTTGAAGTAATTTAATGCAATTATTAATTTACACATAATTAGAAATAATTTTATATTATAAAAAAGTTCTTTTAACATTATAATTAATATTTATAATTTAACATTCCAACTTCTTATAATAATGTTAACATTTTAGATTTTCTAAAGTATAAAGAGTGACATTTTTTATATTCTTTTCATAAATTTAAATTATGTTCATGTTCAATGAATTATGGCTCCAATTATCTCTATATTTGAGTTATAAAAGTAAATTTATATCCTATACACATATAATATGATAAAGTAACGAGTTAGATAAATTTTAAAGCCTTATGAAAAATTGTTAGCCCAATTTTACATGTTTTACCCATACCTAGGTGACAGAAATGTACTATGTTTACTATTCATATGGACCAAATCGAAAAGAGAACTAATATTAAAATTTTATTATCCTGCTTCAAAAAATATATTCCATTTTTCTTGATTCATTTTCTATAATTGTAAGAAATTCGTTTTATAATAAGTGATAAAAAATGTACAAAACCTATATTAAAATAATCATTTTAAGCATAAAATTAGATTTATTTATAACCCATGATATAAAAACATTATATGAATGATAAATAGATTTAATAAATATATATTATATAAATTTCATTAAAAAAATCATTAGTAGTGATCAAATAAGTTTATTAAAATAAAAACAAAATTTTCACCAAATATTGTATTTTATAAGAAATTGTTTTTACTGACCAATAATTTTTTTTCATTTATAATGAGATAAATTTATCTTATACAATAATAAACCACTATTTTTAATAATTAATATATTTAAATTAATACCACTGAATTAAACAACTATTTTATAATAGTATACCCTAACATGGGTTGTATAGACTTAGGGTTGCATTTTTAACATGCTATCGAAGAAAGTAGATATATTTGAAAAGAAATATTTCATAAAATCATAGGGTGTAACACTAATAATAGTAATATAAATAAATCAGTATCATTATTATACTGATGTGTTATTATATTAATCGAACAACCTTTATATATTCCATTCCATCCACTTATAAAAATAAATAATCGTTAACTTTGTGTTGTGTAGGCTACCACCTCCACAAAGTAATGGTTTTGATTTTTCATATTGAATTTATTTATTTTAAGATACCACTACAGATATAATTCACCAAAGAAAATTACAAATAATATAATTACTTTAATTTTAGGAATCCTTTATACACTTCCTTTACCATACCCACCAATCAAGATATAACATGTTCCTTTTTTGAGTTGGTTTAACCACCTACATAGAAAATGATATAAAATCCTATGTAGAAATAATATGAGAAATCAAATACTAGTGTTATGATAAGTTGATAATAAAACTGTATCTAGTTTAATATTTTGGAAAGGTTATATTAATTATTTTACCTTTAATTAAATTATCCTCATATATCTTTAAAATTAACGATATATATGGACATTGATTCTATTTTCACAAAAAAATAAAAAATAAAATAAATAAAAAACATATGTTATTAAATAGTCTATATTAAATGAACTATTGAATAATAATGTTTTTCGAACAAAGATAATAAACATAATTTAATTATTCCACAGTTTAGGAGCATGTGAAGAATGAATCAGGAATAAGGTAAGGGTTTCATTTCTCAATTTCAATCCATTGATGAAAATTTTATATTAAAAACCATATTTTATTTATAATAGTGTAGATAATTCTCATTTAATAGTTTTTTATCATTATTATATTAATTTTAATGATATTAAATTTTCTCTTCCATACTCTTTCTCTTACGGGGTATGACTATAAAATTACAAAAGTTGTAAGTGTTTGTGCTAACTGAATGTTCTTTTATTGAGTTACATACATTATTATTGAACTCTATTATTAAAATTGTTATTTATTAAACTGAATTAATACATTTTTTTACATTTTTCATTTTCTTTTGTTGTATAACTATTCCTTATAATCTCATTGTTAAATGATTGTTATCTTAACTATTATGTAGAAATTACTTTTTCTTGGCCTTAATTCATATTCCATAGGAAAAAATTATTATCATATAAATATTTACTTTAATATGGAGTATATAATTTCCATTTTTAAAATTATAAAATGAATTTACATTTCTTCATGGTATTCAATGTTTTATTTCAGGATTTTATCTCCCCAGAGGGTTTTGATTTTAATGTTAATCAAGTTATAGGGTTTCTCTTACCAAACTCATTTTAAAATATAGATATCTCAAATGTGATAAGTTGTATTTGGAATTATTATAGCCTCTTGTTACAATATGAAAATAATTTTCTTACCATATGTTTTGCCTTGTTTAGCATTTTTTATATTTAATTTGATTTAAAATTATGGTTTTATAATGTTTTGAAATGGTTTTGTTTAAAAAAATATATTTTAAAAATATAAAAAAAGAGAATTTCCTTTTAAGATCTTATTATATTAACTCTAATTTTTTTGATATCCCTTTATTTGTTTTGAAAAATTGATAAAAGTCATTTTCACCTACATTGAATTTCTTTTTATTTTTTTGATGAAAATAAATTTAATTCGATTCATATGGATTATTTTTTCAAAAAAGAGAATCTATTTTAATGCTTAGTTGTGGATATATATTTCTAAAGTATTTGATGTTTTATATTAAACCTTACCTCTACATTTTCATAGTTTTCAAAAGAAATTATTTTTCTACTAATTTTATAAAATATTTCTTTTAAAATAAATTCAAAAGATTAATGAAATTTCATATTTCCAATGTGATGTTTTATTAAAACTCCAAAAAGTTGTTTTTCAACTATGTCATTATCAGTTAAAATATTTTATCATTGATAGAGGATACCATCCTACATTCTTGATATGAAATTTGTAATGTTAATTTTTATCAAATATATGACCCATCACATCCTTTGTCTTTCTGATCCATCCACCATACATTGGGACCACATTTATATAAATTCATTTTCTTTATAGAGAAACTATTTTCCTTTTCTTTGATTGAATTGTGTTCACCTAGATTGTATAAATCAATTTATTTATGTAATTATTGTCTTATCAATATACCATATATTAGAATGGGGTAATTATAATATGATTTATTGTCATTATTAATGACTATTTACATAGAATATTAATGAATATCAATAAATACACAATTATTTTCCATGGGTTTACCATTTTTTTATTATTTACAGAATAATGAATGAATTTATTAAGTTATTCCATTTTAAGAGGATGTAAAAACCATTTTTATTCCATGAGGTTTTATATTATAAAAATTAATTATTTTCATTTGATCATTTTATAGAAAATATTTTATTTTCCATGAGATCTTTATGAAATGATAAGTGAATGATTCTAGAGTAGAACTCTAATATATAAGTGAAAATATATGGGGTCATCTATCAGCATCCAATACATTATTTTAAGAAATATATTACATAATATATCTATTTTTGAGTAATTTTTAGTTATTTGTAAGCATGGTAATTGTTATATTGTCTCTTGAATGTAAGGATCACAATACTAATGCATATGCCATATTTATAATTTATCCTGAAAATATTCAATAATGGATAATGATTATTGAATAATGATTACACATAATATTGATTCATGAATTTTACCTTTTCCCATGATTTATGATATATTATTTTTGAGTATAACTTTCTTATGCATCCTTATTATATCCATATAATCATCTTATACTAACTTTTGATATTTCATTATTATTACCGTTGTTTGTCCTTATTGGGCATTTTATAACACCCATTTCATATATTATATATCCCAATGTTATAAGGATGATTTATTACCTATGAAATGTCTATATAGGTTACTAGTACGGTTCAATTATTGTGAAATTATCATATGTTGTGTAAAATAATTTTCATATCTTACTGTACCTCAATGATACATAACAAAACAAATTCTCTGAGTTTTGAGAGATTGTTGTGAGTTGTAATACTTATGTGTGTTTTTTTTCAAATTTATCTTGAGTCATATTATTTGGTGTATAAGTAAATTTTTAAAATTATGTTTTTTTAGAACCAAACCTAGGAGTGTGGGTTTATGGTGCCTAAATTGTAATAAAATAGGTAATAATAATTTTTCTATGATTTATTTATTTTTTAGATTAGGATAAAATAAAATGAGTGAAAAAATATGGATTAATATTAGAGATAATTATAATAATATTATATCATCCTAAAATTTTGGAATTTAGATTGCGTGTTTTACTATAAATGAAATCCCATTCTAGATATTGTAAGTGGATGAAGTATCTAAATGAGATGTAATGTTGAGTAATAAACCTGATAAGGATTCATTGGTTATTAAATAAATCATCAACTCATGATGGACATAGAGTCTTACTATCATTCATGGTTTGAAACTCCTGGGAAAAAACTATCATTAAATCACATTCTCTCTAATGATCTATTGGGAAGGATTTGAGTATGATGATAAGAAATTAGGTTACAGAACATAATATAAAATAGTTGTTGATATAAAATGATTGAAAAAAGAGATTCATAGGCTGAACAAAAAATATAAAATGTTGACATTAAAAATGTCATAGGGGAATACATATTTGAATTTATGTTTCATTATTTAGATTTTTGATATTATTATAATAGTTTCTATATTAGTTTTTTTGTTGAAACATAATAATGAAAATAAAGCAGTTAATGGTTTTTATATTAGTTTTTTATTCATATATGTTGGTAATTATAGAAAATTTTATTTTCATATTCTTACCTATGATAGTGAGGTTCACATTTTTATAGAAATTATATTTTGATACTCTTCACTATTTTCATTAATGAGTGATATTTATTGATGATTATTTTTTATATTCTAATTTTTTTCTGATTATATGAAACATCAATGTATTTATTATCAATTATTTTATCCAAATTTTTAGAAAAATATATAAAATGGTATCAATAAATTTGAATTTTTTTAAAACAAGTTTATATTTTTGGGGATATCTATTGAAGAATAAAAGATTGATGGTGGATAACCCGAATGTTTAATTATATAAATGATTTTGATAAACTGATATAACATTGTAAACCTTTTGATTGGTAATTTATTCATGATATTTTTGGAGATGTTCATAAATTTTTGGAATTGTGCTATATATTATCCAGTATGTGATTTTATGACCTAAAGATTAACGTTGTTTGAGGGTTAAGGATACAATTAAATTTTCAAATAATATCTGGTCTCAATAGGATTCATTTTTAAGATATTGATATTGATTTGAAAAAATTATTTTTTGATAAATGTATGATTTAGATATTTAAATAATAGATTATATAATTGTAAGTAAGATTAATGTATGAAGAAAGATAAGTAAATTAATATAACTTAACAGAGTGCTGTAGCTTTTATTTTAGAAGATATATCCTAAATTCTAAATATGTTAAGGATACCCTCACCTTCTCTCATTAGTAAGTAAAAATTAAACGTTTTGTGTAAAAATATATATATAAGGAGGGAATAATGTAATGATCTAAGATTTTGGATCCCATAAATTAATATTTTATTTGATAATTTTTGTCATATACAACATTGAACACCCAAAATGATAAATAAAATGAGTTTAAACATATTATATGATTATTATTATGAATAATATTATAATAATAAAACATTAAGTTAAAAAATATATTAATAATTTTTTATTATATATATTTTGAGGATATGTAATTAATAATAAAAGGATTTTTTTATTTCAAAAATATTTTCATAAAATAATGTGATCTTTTTACCATTGAATTTAATTTTACACTATTAAATAATTATGAAAATAATATTATATATTTCAACATATAAACTAATATGTTATAATTTTTTAAGATAGATATTTTAAGGAAATTTTATAAAACACACTTAATGTTAAAAGGTCATTTTTTTTTGTAAAATCTATTTTCATTAAATTTTTTTATTTCCATCCAAAAAACATATATATTTTTTTAAAATTAAATTTGATAAAATGAAATTTATCTTCTAATATATAATGTCTCAATTATTTTACTTTACATTTATGATATATTATAATATAATTTATTTTTAGGTGAACAATGAAAAAGACTTGTTTTTATAATACCATCACTTTTCTGACATAAAAGTACTTGAAACACTTTATATATATATATACAGAATTTCAAAATAATATAAATCACTTAAAAATACTGTTTTATATTTATATAACTCTTGTATAACATTTTGGAAACTAAAGAATTATTTTATCCTAAACACGTTTTTATCCACTAAAATTAAAAATCAGTTTATATCACATGTCAAAATTAAAACAATACAAATGGAATTTCTATTTTAGATCAGTATTATCATATTATTTTATATTTCAATTTAAATATTATTCACAAAAATATGATTATAATGATTATAGTTAATGACCACAATAATGGTAAAAGTTTTATATTCAAAGAATTGTTTAATTAATATTGTGTAATTTTAATGTAATAAATTAACAAGATATTTTTTTAATAGTAACTTAATAAGATATTGTTGAAATGTATAAACATATTTTACAAATCATTTATTTTTTAATTATTTTTATGTAATATTGAGAAAAAATAATTGAAAAAATAGAAATATATATATATATATATATATTAATTTTTTTAAATTAGAAGTAAATTTTCTATTATCTATAAATTGAATTAGACTGTATGGAGCATATGTCTAGTTTTATAACATAATATTTTTTACAAGGGTTTTCTTATATTTTTTTTATAAAATATAATTTGCTATGGTGAAAAATACATTCAAAGGTAAAGAAAATGATAACATATACATATTGAATGAAAAAATGGGCCTATTTTTTTATAAAAAAATTGGGGATCATTGGTTCTTATAGGCTTTATCCACCATATCTTTACCCACACACCATTATTTCTCATATTTGGAACCCTTTAACTTATAATACTTTTAGTCCATAAATCCAGTATAAAATGTGTTAAAAAAAGATACATTTTATTCACATGTAAAATTATTTCACTTCCACCATCTAAAGGATACACATTCCCTTCAAAATTTTCTAAACCCTAGAAAAAGTTTCCCCTCCTAGACATCACTTTCATTACCTAAATCCCCTGGTCAACATAATTTTTCATAAGCCTTTCATTTCCATGGATACATTCAAGATAATAACTCACAAAATAATTACTCAACTTCCATACCCTCATATTATAATCCATAGTTTGGTAAGAAATACATTATAGTAATACCTTATATATAATTCCAAAGAGGTGGTCTAAGAAGAGGTAAAACTCATAACAATGTGTTTTTGATTTAATTCTTCATCCAACTCCTTAGGATATTATTAATTTTTTTCTTATATTATAACAATAATATATAAAATATATTGAGATATTATTATGTTATGTTCATGAAATATATCCATCTCTACTTCCCTCAAAAGGGAAATAATAATATTTCTTATGTGTATAATGGATAACCACCTCCCGAACCAATGTGACACGTATTCCATCAACACCTTTCATGGTTGGGTATGATGGTGGATATAAAGTGTACATATAATATTCATAAAATAATTTTCCTATATATTAATTATGTCACGACCCATCCCCCGGGGCCCGTATCGTGAATACCCCAAGCCCGCATTCCATAGGCCAGGGGCTGGCGACTAGCACCCAAGGCATAACTCCCTAAAAACTGGGAAGGCATTGCCTTTATAAAATGTAAACACACACACCACAATAGTACAAGCGGAAGAAAACACTAAGTAAAGCAGTAACAAGTATGATAAAAGTAAAAAGGGGCCGGAAATACAATCCCAGTGGAAAGGTAAAGCTACAACTGAAAGAAAGTACAACTGAAAAGACAAATAGATGAATGGTGAAGAAACTCCTGGATCGTCCGTCGGCTTCCTACATAGAGGGTAGGTATAGATGTCCTCCTCAGAAATTTGCTTCTATCGGTCTGCTCTGTATGTCGTCACGCCGAGTGTCTACCTCCTGGTACCGTCCAGTCCTCATACACTTTTCCTTGGTCAGTGTTGTCCGTCATTTTCATCCAACACAGTGAGGTGAGGTCATAGCCCGTGTAGGGGTGATTATAACGATACTCGGTAGGGATCCCGAGACCCTCAAGGTCTCACTAAATCCAACAAGGATAAACGACAAAGAAAGATCTCAACGGATAAAATTTACTTAGGTATATGTCCATACATATACCTAAGTTATCAAGTAACCCATCTCAATCATGAGGATAACACAAAGGTCATTGACTCAACTCAAACCATGATTTTATTCATGATGTAGAAACCATAGATGCTGGAGAACTCCTCCTCTATCGAGTACAGTGGGCTTGCCTCTACAACCAATCCCTTCCCACTAACCATGGACTGCTGAATTACTCCACCTATCGAGTACTGTGGGCCTGCTGCTACAACCAAGTGCCTCACACCATGGGTCTGCCGCTACAACCAAGCGCACCCCCTCATAGCCTACAGATGTACTCCTTATGTCGAGTACCACGGGTCTGAGGCTACAACCAAGCACTCCTCCACCGTGGGTCTACTGCTACAACCATTCACACCCCACTAGGTCATACAAATCACTCTGAGTCGATCAATCAGCAGTTGTCAAGTCTCAGACAGCTACTAGGTCTCTACACTCTATACGCTCGTCTCTAGGAGGGTTTGCTCCATGAGCTACTGGTCGATACTTACAAGTGTCACACAACCTCATGTGGAAGTATCTCAAGGGACCGCCTCCTTATAGGGGTCTCAACGCACCAAACAACATGTTAATCATACTCCCTATTTGTGAGTTATTAGAATTTCCGTTCCAGGGGCCCGGTTGGAATTTTAGTACAATCCGACCCGTCCATGCTCAAACCACATCTGAATCTTATGTAGAGTATTCCAAAAGAACATTCTCATCAACAGGAATCAAACATAGTCGACGACACGTCAATCGGACGTCCGATCCTTAAGTTACAAGTGTTTCTGCTCTGAGGGCCTGGTTGGTTTCGGTTTCAAACCAACCCGGATATTTCTCCGAAGTCTCTCAAAACTCACTAAGATTATCCCAAAAGGACTGCCGCATCGTAAGGGTTCCAATGCTGTTGACGGTGCGTCTATCGGACGTACGGTCGTGAATTTATTCACATTTAAGTGTACGGGCCTGACCTGTTAGGCCCAGTGGGATGGCTATTCATTCTGACCTAGTACGGTGAGTCCAACCCAGCATGGCGTGTTGGCCCGGCAAAAAGTAACACAGCCCGGCTTAGTGGCAGGCGCGGTCCAGCCCGAAGGTAGGCGCGGCGCGGCCCGAAGGAAAGCGCGGCCCGGCCCGTCCCAGCGCGGTGCGGCCCGGCCGGTCGCATCTCGGATGGCTGGTCGAGCGGCTTTTCTTGAAGGGAGATGAGTAGTCCGTGGCAGGGGGCGCAGCCCCCCGGCTGCCTGTGCCGGTGGCTCCATGTGGTGCCTCCCTCCCTAACTAGCCGGTCGAGGTCGGCTGACCTTCTTGGTGCATGCGGCCCATATGGGCAGGCCGGGGTTCATCGGTGTGGCTCCTTCCTGGCACCGCGACTCTCCTCCGCTAGGCCGGCCGATGGTCCCACCGGTTCTCCCGCCAAAGCGGCCTGCAAAGTGGGTCGTGCTTCCTTCCGCACAGCCGGTGCGATGGCACCGGATTCCTCCACGATGACCTTCCCTGGCCATGGCTCCGCATCCCCGGCATGGTGTGACGACACCGTGCTTCCTTCGTCATGGCCCGCTTGGCCACGACTTTTCATTGTGTGTGAGACGATGACCCTTGCACTGCCAGCCTCTTTCACGTTCCTTCTCTGGTCTCCGATTCCAAAAAATAAACAAGATCAAACGGAGTCTCATCGGGCCGTGTTCGTTCGGCCAGCGCCCTTCTGCGTTAGGCGATAGTAATAGGCTGGAGACAAAGAAAGATATTCAATGATGAACGAGGCACAATTTAAATCCATTAAAATTGAACATAACCCCCCTACCTCGATTATGATGTTGTACGTCATCGAGCTGCGGAAAGAGGACAAGCATTGAGGTAGAATGATGTCACGAGGAGACGAAGTCAAATCATTGATGTCGAGGAAGAAAGGATGAATATGGCACGTCGTCAGCGTTCTAGGAAAGTGGCTCCTTCTCATTTGGTTTGGCCCAAGATCAATGGCGATGAGTGAGGTTCCTTGGAGGTTATTCATTAGAAGGTTGGTATTCTTCATTGAGAGAAGAACACCCTTCACTATTTCTCCAAAGCTCTCTCACCCAAACCTCTCAACACATCGAAATCCCCATCAATAAAATAATTGCAAAGTCATTATTTTTATTCACACATGCCATTAAAAATTCAAACAACTTAATTAATTTATGAGGTTGAACTCATTAATTAAAATTTGTTGGAATACATTTAGGAGGGTGAGAGGGAGTTGAAGAGTAATGGTTAATAAGGGGGAGTTGTCACATTATATGGAAGCTCAAAGATTCAAGTGGATTAAAGGGGGTTTGAAGAGAGTTATGGGAGGTGAAAGGTTGGGGATCGTGTGGGCCCCACCTCTCAAATATCCACACATGGGAAGTTGGCTGGATGTGGGCCCCAAAAAAAACTTCCCATTGGAGGAAATAACTTCCATAGATATATAAAATTGTTCAAACAATTTGATTTAACTATTTCCAATTTCCCTAAAAATTAACTCTCAACCCACATTAAACACAACTGCGGTAAAGGTCCCTTTAAGCGAATACCGGCACTGCGAGTTCATCGGTGTCTTCAAATTTCAATTCTGAGAACTAGTTAAAAAGATAGAAAAACCCACACGTACATTTACTGAACGTACCCAAAAAAACATCAGAAGTTGATTCTGGGAACACCGGCCCTTGGAATCAGGCACTGTCAAAAACTGCAGACTCATAAAATTCCAAATAAATTAAGAAAAAAATTCTTTGACATTTTATGGTCTTTTCATTACTCCCACCTCAGTGATTTACGTCCCCGTAATGCTACAACACACCCTAGGGAAACAAAAGGGGTACTGAGCATGCATCTAAGCCTCTTGCTTCCATGTGCTCCCCTGGAGGTTCCTGTGCTTCCAGCAAATGCACACTAGAGGAATTGATCATCCACGTAGGACCCACTCTCTTCGATCCTCAATCTCTACTGGAACCTTTTTGAAAGTATCCCCGTCATCGATATCTAGCTTTTCATGGTCGATGTTGTGGAACAGGTTGTGCACCTATCTCCTCAGCTGAGATACATGAAAGACGTTACGCACCCAGTGCAGTTGAGGTGGAAGAGCCAGGCGGTAAGCCACCTCGCCTAATCTGCTGAGGACCTAGAAAGTTCCAATGAAACACGAAGATAACTTTCCACCATGGCCAAATTTCCATTGACATTATCGTGGCGAGACCCGTTGGAAGACGTGGTCACCATCCTCGAACTCCAGTGATCTTTGTCTCATATCATCATAGGACTTCATTATGCTTTGTGCCGTCGTCATCCGCTCCTGGATGATCTGCTCCTTCTCCGTCGTATCTAGAACCATATCTAGTTCTACACGTGCTGACTCCATCACTATCCACAAAGTATATCTGAATCGTGGCTATCTTCTATTCCCCTCTCCAAATAGTTTAATGCCCGATCTACTACTAAGAGAATTTTCTACAACACTCCCATTCCCAAGAGTATGGAATATCTCGAAGTCATAGTCCTGGAGGAACTCAAGCCATCACTACTATCTCCGGTTCGGGTCCTACTGTGAGAATACACACCTGAGACTGTTGAGTTTAGAGTAAACTATAAACCGTTCACTAAACGAACAATGACTATACTAGCCAATTGTAAGAACTCATGTCCACCCTTCTTCATCTATGTTCTATAAGAGCTGTTGAGGTTTCTCCTCTGCTGAAAAGAGAAATCTAGTCTCATCCCCAGGATGAACCACGTTCTTTGCCTAATACAGCCAATCCTGACATGAACGGTACAATTCATGTCTTGGATGACGTCGTAAGGCCTCGACGCTACTACTAAGAGATCCAACCGTTACTCTCGACTCCAAGGGTTGGGTCACACTGTCGGCATCAGTGTGTGGTCACTGGGTCTCTTCCAATATAAATCTCAAAAGTGAGGGTCAAGTTAACAGTTTTAACCGGAACCTCTTAGTATTAACCACACAAAAGGCTGGAAGGAAAACGTCACAAAGAAAAGTGTCTTTTATTACTGCAGCTCAAAGTAAAAAGACACATAACAAGAATAAACAACAACAACATGGAAAATATAAGCACCAATAAAAAAGACCTCTATTCCTGGAACTAGTCCCGTTTTTGTCCACCTGCTTCTAGAGCTCCATAGTCTTATGCTTCAGCTGCCTGAAGCTTTGCTCTCCCATGCCCACCCATTCATTGCGGTTGGGGTGGACCGTTGGGTGGTGGTGGTGGAAACACCTCGAAACATCATCCACCTCCAGCTGCACGGCTAGCTCCTCTACCTCGGTCTCCTTCCCCTTTCCGTACACCTCAATCGAACCTATGCCTCGGCATGGGAGGTCCTTCATCTATCTGCTGATCATTTGTATGGCGGGTCATACTGTCACATGCCATGTGACCAAGCCTGCTGCAGGAGTAACACTGTCCGCTCCTGGTAAGTCGTTCTCCACCCCGTGTGACTCACACACACGATCTTGAGTCATGCGGTCGACCACATATAGGTCTGGTCCTGTTGGACCTCTGTGTCATCTTTCTACTGCCAACTAGAGAAGACTCTACTGCATGCTGGCTAGTGATGGGTCCCATTGCTGGAAACTGCACAGCAAGGAAACTCTCCACTAAGAGGGCTCGCTCCAACAACCCTGTCTACATTGGGATGCTGTGGGGGACAACTGAAGATCTAATATCTTTCCTGAGTCCCTGCTCAATGGTCTGGGCCCTGAAGAATGGGTACCATACAATATCAGTGGAGTAGTGTGAAAGTTCGTTGAACCTTGCTGAGTACTGCGCCACCGTCATGCTACCCTGCTGAAGATATAGTAGCTCCTATATATACACTACTCGAAGGGTGGATAGTACAAACTTCACCTAGTATAAGATCTCGATGTCTTCCCATATAAGTGTCGCCTCGTCATGAATTTGGAGCATCAGGCTCCACCATCTGCCTGCTGCTACCTGAAGGAGGATGGCAGCAATGATCACTATAAAGTCTTCTAGCATCCAAACTAGCTTGAAGACTCTGACCGCAGCCTCCAGCCAATCGTTAGCCGCATGTGGGTCCATCTCTCCCCAGAACCTGGGTGGCCTCTGGTGCTGGAACTCGTGCAGCGCGCTCAAGTGGCATGTATCGCCTACTACTAGGGCTAGTGGAATCGATGGACCAATGGGTGGTAGTACTGCTGGTTCCTTTGCTGGTGCCTCCGTTGGTTCCTCAACTGGAAAAGGGACTGTACTGAGGCCTCATCGCTTCACGGCCTGTCAGTACATACAACTCTCGGGGCTCTAGCTACTCATCCGTGGGGAGGCATCCTGAAAGAAACAGATGTGACATGGTCAAAATACTATACCAAGTGAGCTGACCTGGTTTGAGCTAACTTAAAGAAAACTTTGGGAAACACACACGTAATCAGTGTTTTCGTGCACTGAGTCGAAAATCAGTAGCCAGGGTCATGGTGTATGGATACGTCGGCCGGTGCAACAACACTAGGCTCCCTGAACTGAGAACCACACTTAGTACCCTTAACACTATTGATTTAGAGAAAAGAGAGATCAGAGTCCTAATTTCTACGGTAGAACCGAATCCTCTAATACTAATTTGTCATGACCCATCCCCCGGGGCCCGTATAGTGACTACCCCAATCCTGCCTTCCATAGGCCAGGGGCTGGAGACTAACACCAAAGGCACAACTCCCTAATAACAGGGAAGGCATTGCCTTTATAAAATGTAAACACACACACAACCAGAGTAAAAGCGAACGAAAACACTTAGTAAAGTAGTAACAAGTATGATGAATGTAAAAAGGGGTAGAAAATACAAGCCCAATGCAAAGGTACACCTACAACGGAAATAAAGTAAAACTGAAAAGGCAAACATCTGAATGGTGAAGCAGCTTTAGGATTTTCCTTCGAGTTCCCACTTGAAGGGTATGAATAGATGTACTCCTCATCACTCCGCATCTATCAGTCCACTCCGTGTGTTGTCACACCGAGTGTCCACCTCCGGGTACTGTCCAGTCCTCGTACACTCTTCCTTGGTCAGCGTTGTCCAGCGTCTACATCCAACACAATGAGATACGAGCATAGCCCATGCAAGGTTGAGTATAATGATACTCAGTAGGGACAACGAGACCCTCAAGGTCTCACTAAATCCAGAAGGATAAACCAAAAATAAAGATATCAACGGATAACCTTTACTTAGGTATATGGCATACATATACCTAAGTTATCAAGTAACCCATCTCAATCATGAGGATAACACAATGGTCATTGACTCAGCTCAAACCAAGATTTTATGCATGATGTCGAAACCACAACTGCTGGAGAACTCAACCTCTGTCGAGTACAATGGGCCTGCCACTACAACCAATCGCTTCCCACTAACCTTAGACTTTTAAAGTACTCCACCTGTCGAGTATTGTGGGCCTACTGCTACAACCAAGCGCTTCCCACCATGGGTCTGCCACTACAACCAAGCACACCCCCTTATAGCCTACAGAGGAACTCCTTCTGTCGAGTACCGCGGTTCTGCCGCTACAACCAAGCGCTCCTCCACCATGGGTCTGCTACTACAACCAAGAAAACCCCACTGGGCCATATGAATCAATCAAAGTCGATCAATCAGCAGTCGTCAAGGCTCGGCTAGCTACTAGGTCTCTGCACTCCGTACGCTCGTCTCCAGGAGGGTCCGCTCCACGAGCTACTGGTCGATACTTCAATGTGTCACGTAACTTAATGTGGAAGTATCTCAAGGGACCTCCTCATCATAGGGGTCTCAACACAACAGAAGTCATGTTAATTAGATGCCCGGACTGTGAGTTATTAGCATTTCTGTTGCAGGGTCCCGGTAGGAATTTGGGTACAATCCAACCCGGCCATGCTCAAACCACATCTGAATCCTATTTAGAGTATGCCAAAAGAACCGTCTCATCAAGAGGAATCTAACATAGTTGATGACACATCAATCGGACGTCCAATCCTTATGTTATTAGCGATTCCGCTCTGAGGGCCCGGTTAGTTTCGGTTTTGAACCAACCCGACCATTTTTCCGAAGTCATCCACAACTCACTAAGAGTATTGCAAAAGGACCACCTCGCCATAAGGGTCCCAGTTCCATATAAGGTGTGTCAATCGGACATACGGTCTTGAATTTATTCGCATTTAAGCGTACGGGCCTGGCCCTATAGGCCCAGTGGGATGGCTGTTCGGTCCGACCTAGTACAGCGGGTCCAACCCGGCATGGGGTGTTGTCCTGGCCTATAGAAACGTGACCTGGCTTGGTAGAAGGGCAGCCTGGCCCGAAGCCATGTGTGGCCCGACCCGAAGGCAGGTGCGGCCCGACCCGAAGGCAGGTGCGGCCCGGCCCGAAGGCAAGTGCGGCCTGACCCGAAGGGGCGCAGCCCCGCCTTAGAGGGCGCGGCGCGGATCTGCCGGACGACCGAGCGGTCCGTGGTAGGGGGCACCCCCCTGGCTTCCAGAACCAGCGGTGCCAAGCGGCACCGTCCTCCCTAACTGGTCGTCCGATGCCGGCCTACCTTCTTGGGGCATGCGGTCTGTATGGGTGGGATGCGGTTCATCCGGCGCGACAGCCTTTTGGCGTCATAGCCCTCCTCCACCCGGCTGGCCAACAGGCTGACCGATTCTCCAACTTAAGAGGGCTGCAAAGTGGGCAGTGGATCCTTCCGCACAGCCGGCATGACGACACCGGCTTCCTCCGCCGCGACCTTCCCTGGCTGCGGCTCCGTGTCCCCAGCACGGCGCGACGACGCCGTTCATCCTTCATTGCGGCCCTCTTGGATGCATATTTTCTTTTTATGTGCGACGATGTCCCTTGCGCCACATGCCTCTTCCGTGTTTCTCCTCCATTCGCCGATTCCAAAAAATAATCAAGATCCAATAGAGGTTTGTCATGCTGTGTTCGTTCAGCCCGTGCCCTTCCACGTTAGGAAATAACAATAGGCTAGAGACAAAGAAAGATATTCAATGACGAATGAGGCACAATTTTAATCCATTAAAATTGAACATAAACCCCCTACCTCGATTATGACATTGCACGTCGTCGAGCCGTGGAAATAGGACAAGCGTCGAGGTAGAACGATGTCACGGGGAGATGACGTCAATCGTTGATGTTGAGGAAGAAAGGCTGAAGATGGCGCATCCTCGACGTTCCTCACGTGTCGCTCCTTCTCCTTTGGTTTGGCTGAAGATCGATGGCGATGAGTGAAGTTCCTCGGAATTACTCCATTGGAAGGTTTCTGTTCTTTTTTGAGAGAAGAACACCCTTCACTCTTTCTCGAAAGCTCTCTCACTCAAACCTCTCAACACAACGAAAGCCCCATCAATAAAACAATTGAAAAACATTATTTTTATTTACACATTCTATTAAAAATTCAAACAACTTAATTAATTTAAGAGGTTGAACTCAATAATTAAAATTTGCTGGCAATCATTTAAGAGGGGGAGAGGGAGGTGAAGAGTTCTGATTAATAAGGGGGAGTTGTCACATTAAATGGAAGCTCAAAGATTCAAGGGGTTAAAGGGGGTTTGAAGAGAGTTATGGGAGGTGAAAGGTTGGGACTCGTGTGGGCCCCACCTATCAAATATCCACACATGGGAAGTTGGTTGGATGTGGGCCCCACCAACAACTTCCCAATGGAGGAATAAACATCCATAATTATATAAAATTTTTCCAACAATTTTATTAAACTATTTCCAATTTCCCCAAAAATTAACTTTCAACCCACATTAAACACCACTACTGTAAAGGTCCCTTTAAGGGAATACCAATGCTGCGAGTTCATCGGTGTCCTTGGATTTAAATTCCGAGCATCAGTTAAAAAGATAGAAAAACCCGCACGTACAGTTTCTGAATGTACCCAAAAAAATCATTGGAAATAAATTTCAGGCACATCGGGCCTCGGAATCAGGCGCCGTCAGAAACTGCGGAGTCTTAAAATTCCAAAGAAATTAAGAAAAAATATTCCTTGAAATTTATTTGTATTTAAAAATTATATAATATATTCCTCTTTAAATTTTATTACACAGTGGATATGATAATGTTGCTCATGTTTATGGTGAAGTACCACCTAGTGAAGAGATATGATTCGTTTTTCACTAATTCTTTACACGGATGTTAATAAGAATAAAATTAATGAATATATGAGATATGAATTAAATAATTATGGTTATAATAACATATTTATCATTATGAAAATATAATATATAATTTTGTTTCTTACTATTTCACTCACTTAGAAATGAAAACATTGTTCATGTACATGTACACTGCCACCTTTACAAAGTGACTTGACTCACTTTTCATCAAAACAACACATGGTTAATATATATAAGTATATTTAATGAAATAATGATATATATATATATATATATATATTATATAATATCAATTAAGTAGTGATAAAATATAAATTACCTCCATTACTTAAATTCCATTGAAAATTGAAATGCTAGTCATGCATATATATGACCTGTTGTATCCATGATCGTAACATAGTTCATGTTTCATAACCAAATAGCATGATCATTCTGGAAATTATAATTGATGTATAAAAATTATATTTATATCTTGACTTTTATTCTAAATGTTTTTGAATAATGACAACATTGAAAATATTCAACCTAACAGAATCATTTTTGAAACTTTAACTGAATATTTCCAAAACATTTGATGGAAACCTAATTCATTAGGTAATAATAAATAACCGAGTAATAAGGGAAATAAAAATATTAATAGGAATAAATTTTTATTATTAAATTTTATAATTAACATAAGTTTATTACTCATTAATATTAGAAACGTACACGATGAATCAATCACGATTTATGGGACATCATATCGATTTCCTTTCATTGATGCATATTTTGATGTTATAAACCAATATTATTATAAAATGTGTATATAAAACACCTCTTAAATGTTATATAACTAATTTATATATTATAATTTTTAATTGTTTTTTTAATTTTATTCTTTCATTGGGATTATGATTCAAATGTTTTTAATGTGGTAAAAGATTTTTTAAGTCTTAATTTAATGTTTTCTTTATAATTATTTCACTTACATAGATATTTTTAAAAAATTATTTCATTAATTATTTAATATAGACATAAAATATTTAAATTTTAAATTTTATTGAAATTTTTTAGTTTATTTAAATTAATTCAAAAGGAATATTTTTCCTGTTTTATATGGAATATTTTTAGAAACAACAAAAAGAATATCCTATTTTAACATATATGTAGACAATGAATTTTCCTACCATGGTGAATATTATATTATTTAAATCTTCCTTTTTAAGATTTTGGGATTTATTAAATGAAAAATTATCTTTGCCTTTTTTGCAATTCATTTTTTAAATGGTTTTTTAAAAAATGTATTTGATATCCAAAAATGTTTTTAATATGGGTTTAAAAGTATTTTTCAAAGGGTTTTATGATAAAAAGAAACATTATTAAATTGTTTTCTTCATGATATTGTCTATGTGAAAAATTTAAGTATAGTTCACCTAGAGTGAACTATACGGTCTCGTTATATATTATATGATGGGTGCACCCATATAGTTCTCTAATGCATTATACAATTATTACGTTCTCCAAAGATTTATATCGGAAGTTGGTAGGGTGGTAATTAAAATTTGTAAGGGTTATTTTAGTGTTATATGAGAAGAGTTCATAGGTAATCTACATTGTATTTCTATGAATCTTAATTATTTTACATGGAAATAATTTTTTTCAAAAGGTAATGTAAATGGACTTTTTAAAAGAATGATAATTCCATTTCAATGTGAAAAAATTATTTTTTTACGATTTTTTTCAACGGATTTAATATTTTTCCATACACTAAATGATTTCTTCTTTTTTATATTATTTACATATATTTTTTTTCTAATCCCACATTTTAAAAATGGGATTTACAGGTTTTACAGATGTTTAAGGGAAAAAGGAGGTCATGTTTAATGTTGTGAATATTTTTTCTAAAGAGAAATAATTTTTTTAAATGTTTTATATCATGAGAAAAATCGATACTGATCAAAAATGTCCCCATTATATTATTTAGTTTTTTATTTATGACCAAATTCTATTTAACTCTAAACCTAAAAAACACTCAAATATGATAAAATTAATTCATGATTTAAAACTCAAGATTAAGTAAGTTTTTAGGTTTGGTTCCTATAACTTGTACTAGAGGTTGGTTTACATAAATTTTAAATTTATTACAATTATAATAACATAACATTTAAAATATTTACTTTATGGTTAAGTTTATATTTTACAACATTTCATTATTACCCTGTTTCTTTATCTAAACTATGTCTATTCAGAATAGTTCTTCAAAGAATAAAAAATGTAATCTTTAGTGGGGAGGAATCAATATGAATATATTATTCCAAATTAGCATCACAAGATTGTTATAATTGGAAAGAAATCATTTTTTATAGTTATGGATTAGTTGACACAATCTATAAATAGTGGTAGTATCCATGTAAGAGAGGAACCTAATATACAATGAAAAAAATTTCAATATTAGAGAATTTCTAGAGGAAACATCCCAAATGATTTTGGGGATTGTTTGGACATGTTGTATCCTAAATAAGTATCAATTATATAGAGATTATATATGAATTCATGGGATGTTTGGAACATAAAAAAGTTAACTCTTTTCATTTATCATTTTTTTAGGTAATGTTGATTGATTATGGTATCTTGTAAATAATATTTGAGATAATTATGATCTTAATTTCATGGATTGGGAAACATTTAAGGATATATTTTTTGAGAAAAAATTCCATAAGGTAGTTTGACTCTAGATGAAAAAAATTCCAAAAAATTGAAGAAAAAAGATGAAGATTATGTTGCCACGTATGAAGCCAATTATTTAAGACTAGCCAGGCATGCAACAAACTTTTATCAGGACATTGATAGTAACATTAGTTGATTTTAATCTATATTTAAAACAATTATCTAAATTTATTTTTGTAGATGAAAATTAAAAATATATGAGAAATGTTTTGTTTCTCTAAAAAAATTTATTTGGTTTATTCTGACATTTAGTTTTCTTGTGATGATGAAAGTATGATGTGGTCTAGATGGAATTAAATGGGGAAAATTATGAAAAATAATTATATAGGTAATAAAATTAATTTCCAATATTTTTTAAAATTTTATAAAATGCACTGTAGAGAATATATTATGAAATCAAGGAAGTTTTATTGATGTGGACTATTTTTTCATATGGCCCATGAATATAATTAAATGAATCCTGAAGAATAAATGAATGAGTTAAGAGATATTAACCTAAGAGTGAGGTTTTTATTTTTAATGATTAAGTTAATTTTGTTAAAATGTGTCTGAAGTCATTAACTTAGGATTTAAATCATCTAGATAAAGATTAAATTTGTGTGGGAAAATATTTTCCAATGACTATTTTTGATGTTGGTCTATAAAATATAATGTTTAAATTTAGGTTACTTATATGTTAAAATTATTCCAATACCCTATTTTACTATGTATCATTTAATTCATTCATTTATATGAAATTATCATGTAAAATTGGAACATTAAATTCTGAATGTAAGATAGAGATTTTGGAAGAAACACCATTTGGAAGTATCAAAGAAAAATTGATTTATAGGAATTTTCTTATTATTATCATTGGGGTGGTATTTCCTAAAAATATTGTCAAACTGACCATAGTAGAGTTATATATCATTTTTGGTATAGATTGGATTTCATTTTATCAAGATTTGATTGATTTTAGTTCTAAGAACGTTTTATTTAAAGATATAATGTCATTGATAACATAGTAAGATGATGAGAAATTGATTAGGGATAAAAGTGAATAAAACAAAATCATATTATTGATAAGAAATAACCCACTCAAATTAGTGATGTGATAGTAGTGAATGAATAAATTGATATTATTAAAGGTTATTTATTGGGTGTTATTCATGATTTTGTGGTTTAATTTACTATAGATATAGTTCCTAATTCAAAGCGTATTTTTAAGCCCCCTTATAAAATTTCTCAAGTGGAACATTTAGTATTTTAAATGGATTTAGAGGAGTTATTGGATAAGGGATTCATTCACCACATAACATCACCGTGGGGTGGTACTATTTCATTACATAAAAATAAATATGGTTCAATCATAATTTTCAATGATTTTTGACCATTTAGTAACTTTAAATTTAATAACATGAATCATTTCCCTCATATCAATGATTTGTTTAGTTTACTCCAAGGAGCACAATTTTTATAAAATGTTTACATAGAGTCTGAGTACCACTAACTAAAGATGAAGGAGGATGAAATTACAAAAAAAAATATTTAACAAGATATGAAAACTATGAGTCTATAATTATTTCCATTGGGTTGTATATTGAACAAATGTAATTTATAAGCATTGAGAATATATTTTATCATGATTTCATGGACATGTTTACAATTATTTTTATTAATAGATTTTTTGGATATTATAAAAGTCCAGAGAAAAATTAAAGACACGTAAGGACTATTTTATAAACCATAAATTAAAAGAAGATATATTGGAAATTAATAAGTGTGAATTTTATTTGCAAAAAATTATTTTCTTAGATATATTATTTTGAAATATTGTACAATAGTTGATCCTATTAATGTTTTTTAAAAGAATGGACAAATCCCACAAATATCACAGGGATTAATTTTTTTCATAGATTAATAGGTTACTACTAGTGGTTTGTTGAAATCATTTCTTTATTCTATATCCCACTGAACAAGTTAATTCTAAAAGGATTTAAATTCATATGGACAAAGGAATGTGGTGATTATTCCATATAACTAAAAATATAATCACTGGATGTTCCAATTTTTCCCTACTATCTTGAAATGTAGAGTTTTTATCTATAATTATTATTATTTGAAGGAACTTGGTTTTTTCCTAATTCATAATTATTAGAAAATTTCATGTTCTTCATCTTAGTTGAAACCTCTTGAGTTAAATAACCATACACATGATATTGAATTAGAAACTATGGGGTTTTTCTTTAAAACATCCAAATCATAATTTTTATAGAGGAATGTATGAAATATAAAATGATCGTACAATTTTGAAGTATAAAATCACATAGAAACAATTGAACATGAGATAGATAAAATGATTTGAACTAATAAAGAATTAAAATTGCATGATTCATTACCAACATCGAAAAGTAAAAAAAGTGTTTGATGAATTGAGTCAAAAAAATAATTCTATATTAAACATGTTACCTTTTGGAACATTACCATTTGGTTAATGATTTTATATATTCTAACATAGATTTTATGGAAATGGGGATATAAATTATTTATTTCAGCATTCATTGCAGTAAACATTGTTATAAATAATCATCAAATCTAAAAATTTGGATTAATCATCATCATCCACCTTTTCTTATTTTCTAAAAATATACTTTTTGGTTGAGTGGGAACCACATAGAGACAAATAAAAAAATACAACCCCATACAGAATTAAAAAAAATAGGGAAACAAATCCCTTCAAATTCAAAATTCAAAAACAACATAGCACGTCATCTTGAACAGTGAGCCACCAGACCACGCCATCTTAAACAACGATCCGCCAGGCCAAACCCACCAAAGGCCTATCAACCAATCTCCAATCATCCAGGTATAAATCAATCCAGAGCAATTCATAAACTCTAAAATAAAAACACTACTGCGAACCTCAATGCCTTGAACCACAACAACACATCCTTACCAAATTCAAAGTACAAACACCAAACAGATGAAATTATGGGAGCCCATGACAAACCATGTCAATCCTCAAGCCACAAGTACCGATATAAGGAACCAAGGACTCCATTGAAATCATCAGCACCATCCATGTTAGTGAGAGTAGCTCACCACATCATTGGTCATCAGAACGAAATTCTAGTGAGCCAAACCATCAAAGAAAAAGAAGAAAATGCAACCAATAAACAAGAACAAAAAAAATCCGAAGGGTCTAATCCTATATAGGTCAGTCCACCTTAACAACCATCAACTGCTTGCCCAACATATCCCAAAACTCTTTGGAAACCATCACACTAGGCTGACTGGGAGAGGAGCTATGGAAGCTAGAGACAGGGTAGAGGTGGAAGAAGGTGAGGCCTCAACAACAAGATATGAAAAACACCAAGACTTTCAAACCCTTATGCAAGCCTCATGAAAACCAATAAACATCACAAAACATGCTTCAACGAATAAGGAGAATAAGGACTATCATAGTGGATCGATCTAGATTCTAGATGCGCCTTCGAGAACACCATAGACTGGTCGAACGACACATCCCAAATCCACCATGAAACCACCACAAAAAAACTGACTTAGAGGGAAGCTAAGTAACATTAGGCCAGAGTAGTGTGAGAAGCGGACTAGGTCCTCAACAGAGAGACTTATCCATGCCTAGTCCACGAACCCCAATTGATGAAGCCACCATATGTGAGAATCACACCTGCAACAACACCGACGGAACACCGAACACCAAAAGAGAGCACTGCAAAAAAGTCCAGACAGAATCCGATAAAATAAATGAATGGGAGTGAAGGAACGAGGAAGAAAATGAAATGGAGAAGAGAGGAGGGAAGAAAGAGGGA
Organism: Viscum album; assembly: GCA_963277665.1. Taxonomy (NCBI): domain Eukaryota; kingdom Viridiplantae; phylum Streptophyta; class Magnoliopsida; order Santalales; family Viscaceae; genus Viscum; species Viscum album. The sequence goes on from OY728153.1 coordinate 1,746,872,641, forward strand.
GAGTTGAAAGTGGGAGATGATGGTGAATCGGCATGAGGCCTCCCCCCTCTAATTCACCATAGAGGAAACCCTAGCATAGAGAGCATCGAGGAAACCCTATCATGATTATTCTTCAAAATGAGGATTAATCATTATAGTAAATATTAAAATATGTTAAGAATAGTAAGTTTCAAGACTTTAATATTTATGAAGAATGTGTTTTACAATGTTTAAAAAGATTATATGTGTCTTATGATTACCATTTGATGAAATATTTTTTGAGTGAAGATCATTATTATCCAAATTCCATTCATCTGGGTAGTGTAAATATATATAGAGACCTTTAAGAGTATAATTAGTGAGATGGTATTAAAAGTGGTATATATTACATTACTATGAATTTTTTGAATTTTGATCTTGTTAAAGATGAATGGTATTTAGAAAATGTAATTCTTCAACCCTTTTATATTCTATAGTGGAAAAATTGAAATGTATCAATGGATTTTTTTGGGATTACCAACAACTCTATGAGGTAATGATGTGATTTGGGTTATTGTTGATCGATAAAATAAATTTGAACATTTCTTTCCCATTATAGATACTAGGATACTAGGTAAATTATCATGGTTTTATATAAATGATATATTTAGGTTAAATGTTTGATCTCCACTTCGTTGTTTCAGAACATTATCCCATATTAACTTCGATTTTTAAAAAGGACCTGCAAAATCCTTAGGCACTGAATTCAATTTCTGTATATCGTTTTTATCCTCAAATTGATGGTTAGTATGAGTGGATGATTCATACCATGGAAGATATGAATTATTATTTGTCAATGTTTTAACATGTAATTTGGTATTAATTTCATTCTTTGGTAGCATATGTTTTTACAATAGTTTTCATTCCATTATACGAATGGCACCATTTGAGGCATTATATATAAAGTAGCATTGTATACAAATTTTTTTTGATGATGTTTAAGAAAGGAATATGATGGGTCTAGAGTTATTATAGGAAATGGATAAGAAGGTGAAAATGATTTATCAACATATTAGTATGGCTTAGATCAGGCATAAAAGTAATGTGGATAACCTATAGAAAGATATTTCATTCACGGTAGGTGATTATGTAATTTTCAATTTTTCTAGATGGAGAAGTGTTATGAGTTTTGGTGAGAAATGGAAGATAATTCCATGTTTCATTGGACCATATAAAATCATAGAGAACATTGGGTCAGTTTCCTACCAAGTGGAATTCTCAATGAGTTTATCTCATTTACACAATATACATTATGATTCAATGTTAAGAAAAATGTGTTAATGATTCATTTTATGTTTTGAGCCCTGAAGTAGTTTTATTAGAAGGGAATATTTCATATCAGTAATAGGCAGTTCAGATTCATATCCCTAGAGAGCTAGTGTTTTAGAATATAGTTATTCTCCATGTTATTGTTTTATAGAAATACCATTTGGTTGAAGATGCAACATGAGAATCCAAAAATGCTAAGAGGGACAGATGTACCCATTTTTTAATAATTATATAAAATTGTAAACAAATAATTTTAAATAGGGGTAAAAATGGTAAAACCAACATAAAAATATTTTAAATAAATTTTATGTTTATTAATATAGTTATATTCAATATTCGAACATTGTGTAAATTTTTAAATCTAAAAATGAAATTATTTCAACTAAAATTTTTTATTATATTGTTTTATTTAAGAGATTAATTTATAATCATTAGATTTTAAAATAGAAAAAATAATTTTAATTTTCAAATCAGAATATAATTATTTACTTGGGGTAAAATTTAGGTATTTTTAAAAAAAATATTCATTTTTCAATGAATAGTTAAAAATACCAATTTTAGTAAAAATATGTGTTTTCTTTTCAAAAAATAAATTAATTTAAAAGGAAAATAAGCGTTAAATGTGTTTTAATTTAACATAATTATAATTTATTTATATTTGTTCAGCTTAATTAATTTTTTATCATATTAATATTTAATTTTATTATATGTTTTTTGTGGTTAAAAATGGGTTTTTTTGAAGATTGTTTTAAAGTGCATAATGTTTCTCTTTTTTTAATTAATTAAGATAATATCTAATGATAAATTTTATTAAATGAAATTTATTTCTTAAATGGAAAAAATATTAATATATTTTCATAAAATGGATTTTATTAAACATAGATTTAATATAAAATCATATTGTGCTTGGAAAATATACTTCTTGGAAACCCGTATTTTTGTCACGTATGCAGGGTTAATTTTAAATTTATATTTTAAAATTATTTGAATTGAATATGGTAAAATTGATGTTGGATTTGTAATTAGAATAAATTATATTTTATAGTAATTCTATATTAATGTTTTACCATAAATAACAGTAAAAATATTAAAAATAAATCACCATGGTTAATGTAAAAATGGGTTTACCTGTGGGTTAACCTAAAAAGATAATGGTTAAAATGAAATAATTTTTTTAATTATATTTTATGGAAATATATATAACCTATTATGTCAAATTATAAATATTAATACATCATGAACCATTATGTCTTGGAAAAAATATGAGTACACATTTTTCTTTTGAAAAATTACAAGTGTTCCACAAAACTCACCTGTAAAAGGCTACCCCACTCTTCTCTATTATTAAAACCTTGAAAACTTTTTGGTATAGACAATAACTGAGAAACTAAATTCCTAAATTCTACCCCTTTATCATATAAGCCTTGGTTTTTTCATAATTCCATTCTTGGAATACTGTAGGTATAATCATTAAGAGGTGGTCCGAGAGCTGGTACAATTTATAACTATGTGATTTTTTATTTCTTGATAAACCTACATCAAATAGAATTCAATTATTCTTATTTAGAAAAACCATTATGTACCATATATTGAGATATTTTGATGATAATTTCATAACTTATATCCATATCCTCTTCCATCAAATGGGAAACTATAAAATCTCATATGTGTATGGTGAAATACCACCACAAGAACCGATGTGGCACATTTTCCATCATAACCCATCAGAGTTGTGTTTGGGAATAGAAATAAATTATATATATAAATATATATATTATCCTCAAAATATAATTTTTTTTTGATTATATCATCATTTAATATTATATATATATACCTATTTTACTTTCTATTCTGTTGGGGATAAGATAACAATGCTCGTGTGTATGACAGACTATAACCTCATAAAGAGATCTGATTCATTTTTCATTAATAATTTTCATGGAAGGTGATAAGGGAAAAAATTCAATTTCCCACCCTAGATGACCAGATTCAGTGCTTTATTTAATTACTTTGACTTGATTACGTGGAATAAAATAACAAAGTATTAATCAGTTTATTAGATTTAAAATTAAATATTACATACATGATACCCACAATACATTGGGAATATAAAATAAATAATTATACATCATAAAAAAATTTCAACTTTGAAATCTTATTTAGTGAATTATTTTTCATAACTTGGGGAAAGGAAACATCATAAGGGGGAGTTAAAATTTTCAGTAAGGGTTTTTAAATAAGAAAAAATATTATAGTAATTAGAAGAATCCACATGGAAAGTCAAATAATATATAACATATTTCATTAAAATAAATTGAGAAGGAAATATAAATACGGGAAGGTATGAAACTAAAAAAATATTACATTTAATCAATGAATTGAATATGAACAACATCTATAGATATGTCTATGAAAAATGTCATTGATAAATAATAATAGAAATTAAAGGATATAAATACTTAATTATTTTATTCCATTTTTCCTATGTATATGGAACCATTACCATCAAGAACTTTCACATGAAGGTTTAACATATCTGGTGAAAACCCATCCAATTGTCCCAACTAATTTATCTCATGAGACTACCAACACCTCGAGGGGCTATATATAACTAGGCCCCACCTGTGACGTATCCATCCAAAGAATTACTCATATATATAATAATTGATTTAGAAATATTCCTTATAAAATATCCATACAGAGTAGATGATATATATTTTTCAATATTTACTCAGTGTAGGATAACTAAAAACAAAGGTTGTTGATGTTGATGAATGTAGATACCAATGAAATATCAATAAGATATTCTTGTGGAGAATAATCAGTAAATATGCTAAAGTGTCTCATATCACTTTGAAATTTTGAATCATAATTCCACTTGAATTAAATGAAACATAGAATATTAAATAAATAAGGGGATTATTGATATAAAATGTCAATGTAAACATTTTATGTAAAAATTATATAAAAATTAAGTAATAAACATATCTATGATGAATGATATGAATATTTAGGGAAATTTCAATGCCAAATGATCATAGAAAATATAATATTTTAAATACACTAAAATGAATAATGTTAGTGAATATCAATACTATCCATGTTTTATGAAATAATATACCATATAAAGGAATAATAAGGATGGTATTAATACAAAATATCCCATTTGGTGTAATAAAAATAAATTGTAGTTGTTGGTGAATACAAATATGATAAAATTATATTTTGAGAACAATATTGAGGAAAATATATTTTTTATTTTGAAAAAAATTTTAAAAATGATTTTTATTGAAAATAAATTTTGAAATAATTTTCATTAAAAATTATCTTTTGAAACATGCAAATGAAGCTTCAAATAAATGATGGTGGTAAATTTATACATGGCATACAAGTTAAAGATGACATTCCTTTTACACAGTAAAAGGATAGAAAAGATCCTTTTTCTAAAATAAGTTGGAATATTCCACTGAAAATATTTCTAACAAAGGTCAAAATATTCTTTAACAAGTCATTTTTAATGGTTAAAACATCTTTGAAAACTTTTTTAAAAAATTGAGTTTTTAGTATAAAATAGATTATATAACTAAAGAGGGAAATAAAGTCATGATTTATTAAAAAAAATAATAAATCATTTTGAGCACCAAATAATGGGAAAATGAAACTATTAATAGTAATAGGTAATTAATAAACAAAATATATTAAAAATTAATGCTTAAATATAAAATGATAAAATAATTTTATATGATGTAAATTCATGTTTAAAATAACCCAAACAAAATGAGATTATGAAGTAAACCCTTAAAAAGACCATAACATTGATTTGAGAATAAATCAACGAATTTATTATGTGTGTGAAATTTAAATCCCCATAAATAAATATTAAAGGAAATAATATATATTAAAAAGTTATTACACACATAGTCCTACAATGTTAATTATAATTATAAAGTAATATAACCTAATGAAAAGGAATCGGGTTAAGAAATTAATTACCACTTGGTAACTTTTAATTAAAATAACTGTAGAAGAAATATTTATAATTAAGACTCAAAATACCATGAAGATAAATAAATAAAAGATATAATTTATCAAAATATTCATTAGGTACACCACACAAAATAATTAAGCGGTGAATATGAAAATTATCTCGCATATGTAGAAATGAGATGAAAATATCTTACCTTGCCATTCCATTTGGGTGGAAAAATATTGAACTTCATTAAAATGGTTTTATGAGATTTAAAAACTTATTAATTAACTTTATTCATGTTTATAATATAATATATTATCTTGCTAAATTATCATATTACCCACTTGATAACAATCATTCTTTATTTCCCTTATTCGGGGTGTTTATTCCCATGTTTGTTGAGAATGTTTGAACTTGTCACTCATTGTTCATATTAGTTTGATCATTTTTTAATTATATAAATAATTTAACCCATTAATTAAATTTAATATATATTTAATATATATTTATTTATAAAAATCAATAATATTTAGTGACAAGAAATGAAATGCACCATTCATGGTGACGGTAGGTTGTACGTACGCATGAAAAAGTATTTAATTTAATTTTCATATTAAAAGAATGAAAATTAATTGATATCTATTTATATTATATTTATTTTATTTTATTTATTTAATATATTTATAATAGGTTTAAAAAACCATCATTTATATGTTCCACGTATTGTTTGAATGAATCATATAACTTTGAGGGGGTGTTAGTCCACACTTCCAAAAATTATGTTATTATATTTACAAAAAATGAAATGAATAATGGTATGTGTTATATAAGTACCAAATAAGAATAAAAACACTTTAAATATCAGATATATCATATATAAATATATTTTACATCATAATTTCTACCATGAGAGATGATAATGTAAAAAACAAACAATAATTGTTTTGTGAGGTGGTACTTTGCTTCACCAATAAAAGGTAAGTTAATTTCCCATTAAATGGATGTGTGTATAAGTGAAGGTAAAACCATTAATAATAAAATATAAAAATATATTTAAGTTACATATGATATTATATAATCTTATAATAATATGATTTTATGTGGTTGAGAATGAAAATAAAAATAAAGAGCTTTAGGAAGGATGTTACCTCTTATTTGGTTAACTCATTTTGCTTTCTAAAGGGCTTCCATGGAGAGATTTAAACCTAATGATAGGATTATAGGTTTAATTTATGTATTATTAGGTTCTATTTGGACAACTCATGGTCGAGATTAGTGGGTTGAGGGGTGTGAGAAATGGGGATGGTTGATTGCTTTTTTATAGGGGAGGATGAGTGGAATTCTTGTTAATTTTGGAAAAGGGAATTACCCCCATGTTTTTCTTATGAATATTGGATCTAATAATGGTCTAATGATGATACATGCGAGGATAGGGTAAAAATATTTCCATAAAATGAGTTTTGGAAATGTGTATTGGTAATTTTGGGCCTTACATTTATGGTTTAGTCTTCTCTTAAAGAAATTTTCATCTTAATCACTATAAATGATTTTTATTAGATTCACAAATATTTTTGGATAGAAAATAGGTTGAAAATATTATAAATTAGAAATTAGATTTATTATAAATATGTAATCCCTTTTTCCAAATTAAAATCACATATGTAGTGGAAATTAATTTAAATTTAATTCTGTAGAAGGGATGATAGTGTGGGTTTTTTAAGTAAAAAAATTCTTAATAATACTATATTTTTATATACAAATTCAAAGGGAAATTTATTCGAATTATCTAAATTTTTAATTAATAAAAAGTGATATAATTAAACTTGAAAGTAATATAGAATATTATTTTTACTATTGTGATATCATTCATGTCCAATAAACATTAGAAAAGTTACTTCTATATATTCTAAATGTGGGGAGCATATCACCTTTGTTTTAGGATGGACTATGATACTAGTCCTAGAGCGAGAGGAGGTGTTTAGAAGAATCCATTATCTACCCAAGTAATATATACATAAAAGGTGGTGATTAATTAGTATCCTTAGGGAACATGTGTCGTGGATATGAATTTAGTATCATTTTTCTAATTTTACATCTCGATGCATCACCTATTATTATGTAAAGGTCAAGGTGCACAGATGGTAGTGGAAATAGGATTGTATCTTTTTGGTTCTCAGGATGGGGATTCCACGATCAATGTTCCAACATGATTATATCTGAGTGATCATAGACCAGATAATCTATGATCTAGTGGAAGCAGGTCCTAAGGAAAATATATAAATTAAATAATAATGAGTCATGTTTTACAAGGGGTCATAAAAAATACATGAATGAATTGTTTTCCACACATTTCATCCTCCAAGATTCGGGAACAATATTACAGGGCTATGAAGGACACATCATATCCATGTTTGTAATAGCTTTCATTTATAGGACATCATCCACATGATTTTACTCCCTATAAGCATGTCATACAACCATGTTAAGATGTGCGACCTTATCAAAGAATTCAACCCAATTTTGTAATAGGCACCAAGGAACATTCTATATTTGGATTTCTAGATCCTTCACCAAAATTTTTGAGTCAGTTTCAATCCATAATGAGTTCTAGCTGAATTGGTAAGCATATCCAACTGCATATATCATCTCCCAAAACTCAGTTTCTTAAGCAACCTCAACCCCAGTGTAATGGTAGAAACACCATTTAATAAAACCATGATGACAAAAAAAGACGACTCCACAACCAGATGTTCTTGGTGTGCCAAATTCTTCCCCATTGGCATTCACTTTGATCTATTGGTTGATTAGATGTATCCTTTAGATGTACTTGACCATTTTTTCTGTTCGTGGCTAACCTGAAAAACCTATGAGTTGAAGAATATTCATGTCATGAAAGATGTTATTCATACTACATGTTTCAACCATTATTGGGGCATTAATTTATTAATGAACTAAAATCATGCCATGATCTGTATTTGTGTACTTCACATCAGAATTCATCTCATTGTGGGCTCTCCAAATAGCAGAAATACCGGTAGCTATAAGGCCCCAACCTTAAACCTTACTTAATCTTGAGTTATTACAAGATTACACATTGAGGATCTTTTCAGGTTTAGAGTTTTAGAGAATTAGATCATAAAACATGCATTACATCCCAAATTTAAACAAAGGGGTTAAAAGATAGTATTTATTTCTTCCCATCAATGGAAACATATTTAAAATAAAACATGGATTCTTTCTTGACACTTCCTTGACACTATCATCACATCACGTACCTTTCCCTTGACCTGTGAAAAACATTTCAAAAACATGGGATGAGCATAAAAAGCTCAGTAAGGGATATAAAAATATGGAAAGTAAACATGAGTACATATATACATAAGAATGAAATCATAATTTACCCATAAAACATAAGCACTTTAACATACCTCATCAAATCATGAATAAATCATAGAAATCATAAGACATAAAGGTAACTTGTGACATTCATAATATTCTTACGTAGGAAGTAACCCTCTTGGTTACGTTTGGAATACCCATCACAGTATATTCCCAAAATATATTCGAAGAAACATTAACGTTTAACTCCTTCGTGTTACCCAATGCATTGGAGAGCTATATCGGGCTCACCCGCCCTTAGTTTATCATAGAACCACCCGTCTTCAAAATAATGCCCAAGAACCATAACATAATCGTATCATATAAAACCTGCATAAATGAAACATAATATTTCCACTTTTCATTCCCAAGATATCAATACAACACATTGATATAAAAACATTATGAAAACCATTTTCAATACCAAAATAAAAGAAAAGTAAAACATGGTATTTATTTTTCATTTTAAAAAAAGGTATGGCGTTTAGACGAATCTAGAACTCAAATAATGGTCACGACGATAGAGAAGTCGTTGTCGCCGCATACGTACGACAAAAAAAAACAAAAAAACATTCATTTTTTCATTTAGTAAAACGCTTCATAAAAAAATATTCCTTTTGAATAATCATAAATGTCAAAGGGGTTTATACACCGTATAAAAGAAAGTTGTGTATAAAACAAAATATATCTCAATGAATGGAGATTGAGACGAAGTCCCTTACCTCGGGTCCAACTTGACTTGATCGTTCTTTAACCTTCTTAATAACAAACATGAGTTAATTTATACTTTCTTATGAAACATTTTCAAGTTCATTATTCCTTTTATATCACTTATAGCCATGTCATGAACACTATGTAATTATTTAAGTTAATAATGGTCGTTTTAACGATCATTGGTACTTGAGTCAAAAATAAACTCTTTATAATTACAAGTTGTTCATGTATCCATTATATCCAGAGTTATACCCATGATGTATATATCATATATATCATATATATCCAGTATATACATGCATTTATAATATTACATAATGTTTAGAGGTAAGAAATGAAATGCACCGTTCATGGAGATGGTAAGCCGTACGTACGCATGAATACTACTTTCATTTATATGTCATATTCATGGAATTAAAACATAATGATACATAATAGTATTATAATTAAAGTATTTTATCATATATAATATCATTCAATTTATCCTTTATACGAACCTTATATGGTATTAACAAATCAAATCACTTTGAGGGGGCGTTATTCCGCACTTCCTAAAATGAAGATATCGCGTTTACCCATAATGGAAACCATAAAGGTATGCCATGAATGAAAAATACAGAAGCATAAGTAAAACAAAAACATATTATATATCATATATAAGTATAGTTTCATCATAATGGTGACCTTTGAAGGTGTTAAAAGAATATTGAACAATCATCGTTTCGTGAGGCAGAAATTCGCCATCCACGAAAACAGTATGTTCATTAACCATTAGATGTAAGTGTGTGTAAGTGTAGCTCAAATTATTTTTATAAAAATATCCTAGTATATTGAAGATACTATATTTCTTATAAAATAAATGAATAAAAAGAGTTTAGGGTGTTGGAGAAGAAAAATAAAACATAAGAACACAAGAGAATACAATACCTTTAAATCGGGTAACTCTTTTTGATTTGAGCTCAAAGGCTTCCTTGGGAAGACTTATTTTGAAAGTGAGGCTTCAAGGAGTAAAAAAGGGATGTGGAGAGACATAATGGGTAGGGTTTGGCCGATCCAAAGGCTTTTTAAGTGTGTGTAAGGTTGTAGAGGTGGGGGCCTTTTATAAGAGGAGAGGATGTGCACTCTTCGAAAGTTAAGAAACAATACTTTGTTATAAAATTATTTTCGAATAAAAAAGGTCCCAAAATTATAAATTTTGAGGATAAGGTGATAAGGGTTTGAAATACACCCATCCAATATGTTTTGGAAAAGTTTAGTTCTTATATTTTACATTTTATTTTCATTTTATTTAAATCGTTAAATAATGAGGTCATCGCAGCATCATCGTGGTGTCAAAAATAATTTAATTAATTTAATGTCTAAAAATTAGAAAATAAACATCATGATGTAGGAAATCTTTTTAGATTTCCAATTAATATTTATAGTCAAAAATATGACTTGTATAAACCCATGTAAAAATTGTTTTAATAAAACAATACATGTTTGTGTCATTTTTACTTTAACATTAAATAAAAAGATATTAATGTCATTTTCCTTCCAAAGTGGCTCCATGGGGTCCCCAAGTTGACCCATGGATTTTATTGGTATACCATGACACATAAAATAAGTTTAGGACATGTGTCAAGTTCATTTCATATTATTAAAACGTTATTTCTACCTTAAATTACACTAATTACCTCGAATCGTGATTAAAAACATAAAAGTTACTATTCACCAAAAAATTATTTTAATCCCATTGAACCACATTTTTCTTCTTAATGACAACCATGTATGTCGGATTTTTTAAATTCAAAACACGGAGGTGGTAAGATTTCATTTAAATGGAAAATCAGTTTCTATAAGTACCACTTAGTGGTTTTGCTATTCATCAAAAATTGAAGTTTTTCAGAAAAATGCCAAAACTTCACCCTAAGCTATATTTGATATTCCAAATTCAAAAATGATGTCTATTTTACAAAATTCAAAACATATAAGTTATATTAATTAATTTAATAATTAATTCCCACTGTCAGAGCAAATAGCGAGTTTTTATGAAATAATAAGTATCAAAAGATTGACACTAATTTAAGTCCAATTTCAATGTGAAATTAATTCCAATGACCACCATTGGATTAAATGGTAAAAATATATTCTATTTACACATTAAAACAAATTAAAAGATAATATAACCATATAATTAAATTATATGAAAAATAAGTTTTGATGTAAAATGTAGTATTTTTCACTATTCATTAAAAAATGAACATTGTCGGAAAAATACCAAAAATTTACCCAAAGTAAATTTCAATGTCCCAATTCTAAATAATAATTTTATTTGGACCAGTATGATATATAAGAGAGACCAAAACTATATTTAATGACGGTTCTCCATCAAAAGGCAGTAAAACAATCTTTTAAAAATATTCGTGTATTCCATGCTTAAGATTGGATTTATTCTCATTTTAAGCCTCTAAAACACTATCTAATTCATTAATAGACATAGATAAAAATATCTATTATTCATTACTTACTTGGGATGTTACATCCTTCCCCCCTTTAGAAAATTGCTTCCCTGCAATTTATTTACTTATTGAATAAGTGGGGGTATTTATCCCTCATTGCATTTTCAGATTCCCATGTTGCCTTTTCAATCATATGGTTTTTCCAAAAAACCTTTACCTGATAAATCACCTTATTCCGTAACACTTGTTCCCTGTGGTCAAGAATCTAGACCGGTTGTTCCTCATAAGATAGGTTCTCTTCCAGCTGAACTACCTTTGCACTCAAAACATGATATGGATCTAGAATATAATTTCTCAACATCGAAACATGAAAAACATTTTGTACCTGAGATAAACTTGGAGGTAAAGCCACTCGGTATGAAACTGATCCAACTCTCTCCAGAATTTCATATGGACCAATGAACCTTGTACTCAGCTTTCCTTTATTACAAAATTGCATCACACTTTTCCATGGTGAGACTTTGAGAAAAACAGGATCATCTACCTCAAAATATATATCCTTCCTCCGGTTATCCGCATAACTCTTCTGCCTGCTTTGAGCTGTTCTCATGTGTTTACGAATCAACTGATCTTTTTCTACCATCTCTTCCACCAATTTTGGTCTCAACAACTTCCTTTCACCCACTTTATCACAAAAAGCTGTAGTTCGACACCACTTCCCATATAATACCTCAAATGGTCCCATTTGTATACTGGAATGAAAACTCTTATTATAAGAAAACTCACCCATAGAAAGATGTCGGTCCCAACTTCTCTGATAGTCCATCGAACAAGCACGTAACATATCGTCTAAAGTCTGGATTTTTCGTTCTGACTGCCCATCTGATTGAGGATGAAAATCTGTTCTAAAATTTAATTCACTACCCAACGAATTTTGAAGGCCTTTCCAAAAGTTAGAAGTAAACCTGGGATCACGATCAGATACAATGGAGAGGGGAACTCCATGAAACCTAACTATCACTTTAATATACAATCAAGAATGTATATCTAGGGAAAAAGTATCTCGTATAGCAAGGAAATGAGAATATTTAGTCAAGTTATCAACAATAACCCAGATTACATTATTACCTTGAGGTGTCTTCAGCAATCCCACAACAAAGTCCATGGATATATTCTCCGATTTACACTCTGACACTAGTAATGGCTGAAGAATCCCTTTCGGTAACTTCCGTTCTGCTTTAACCTTTTGAAAAGTCAAACACTTCACTGTAAAATCAGCAATATATTTTTTCATTCCTTCCCACCAGTAATACTCTCGCATATCTTTGTACATATTAGTACTACAAGGATGAACTGAAAACAGAGAACTATGAGCTTCACATAACAACACTCTCTTCAACTGTAAATCACAAGGAACACACATTATCTTCCCAAATCTAAAAACAAAATCATAATCAATGTTGAATTCTGGAAGCTTACCTTTCTGAACCATCTCTACCTTTTTCTGCAACTCACTGTGTTGCTTCTGTGCTTGCTTGATTCTGTCTGATAGAGAAGAATTCACTGATACCTGAAACAAAATGGATGGACATCCTACACCAAAAACTTCTATTCCGAGGTTCATAAAATCCTTAACCAAAGGATCACTTTCCAAATGCAACATTGTTAATGAATCATTACTTTTTCGACTCAAATCATCAACCACTTCATTTTTTTTCGGATGGTAATGAATTGTACAATCATAATACTTGATTAATTCTAGCCATCTCTTCTGTCTCATGTTCAATTATTTCTGAGTGAATATATACTTTAATCTTTTGTGATCAGTATATATCTCACACTTTAATCCATACAAATGATGCCTCCAAATTTTTAAAGTGAAAACAACAACAGCTAATTCCAAATCACGTGTAGGGTAATTTACCTCATGAGTTTTCAACTGTCGTGAAGAATAAGCAATTACCTGATCATTCTACATTACAAAGAAACCAAGTCCTTTCAATGAAGAATCACTGTAGATAACGGACACACCATTCCTGTAAAGAAGTGCTAAAACTTGAGCATTAACCAATCTTGTTTTCTACTCCTGAAAAAAATCATCACATTATTTTTTCCAGATAAACTTAACACCCTTCCGAGTTATCTTAGTCATTGGACTAGATAACCGTGAAAAATTTCTAACAAACCTTCGGTAATAGCCTGCCAAACCAAGGAAGCTATGAATCTCAGTTACATTTGTAGGTCTTGGAAATTCTTCAACAAACTTTGTTTTTGCAGGATCAACAGTTATCCCATATTTAGAAACAATATGACCAAGGAAAGAAATTTGTTGCAACCAAAACTCACACTTGTGAATTTCCCATACAATTTCTTTTCATTTAAGGTTTGCAAAATAACCCTTAAATGTCATTCATGCTCCTCTTTAATTTTAGAAAACACCAAAATATCATCAATCTCATCACTATCCCTGATATTTTTCACCATCGACCACCACTGATCAACTTCACCTTCCAAACGGTAAACAACAAGACTAACCTTTTGATATTCTGAACACCCCATGCCGTCAAAAATATTCTCCAGTGCTTTAATCCACCCTTCAGCTAGCACAGTGTCAGATGATCCTCTGAATGATTGGGGATGTTGCCTCATGAAATGTTCCACCACTAACATGTTCCTCTGTGGTTGATCTGGCTGATCTCGTGCATGGATACTACCACCATTTATAGCCTGAGTCAACTGTTCCATCAATACAACAAACTATTCAGTTCCAATTCCGACCATCTCAGGTTGCTGATTCGGAAGGTTAATTCCTTCTGTATTCCTTCCTAGCACTGATTCCCTATTTCCTCTGTGGAAAACCATTCTGAACAAACATGTCTTAGATGAAGCAACATGTTAATATTCAAATGCTATATAATTTCAAAAAAAAGTATTTTTGGATAATCATTTAATATAATTATAACTCCTAAATTTATCTAAACCGACCTTTGATACCAACTATAAGGCCCCAGCCTTCAACCTTACTTAATCTTGAGTTATTACAAGATTACACATTGAGGATCTTTTCAGGTTTATAGTTTTATACAATTAGATCATAAAACATGCATTACATCCCACATTTAAACAAAGTGGTTACAAGATAGTATTTATTTTTTCCCATCAACGGAAACATATTTAAAATAAAACATGGATTCTTTCTTGACACTTCCGTGACACTATCATCACATTATGTACCTTTCCCTTCACATGTGAAAAACATTTCAAAAACATGGGATGAGCATAAAAATCTTAGCAAGGGATATAAAAATATGGAAAGGAAACATGAGTACATATATATATAAGAATGAAATCATACTTTACCCATAAAACATAAGCACATTAACATACCTCATCAAATCATGAATAAATCATAGAAATCATAAGACATAAAGGTAACTTGAGGCATTCATAACATTCTTACATAGGGAGTAACCCTCTTGGTTACGTTTGGAATACCCATCGCAGTATATTCCCTAAATCTCTTCAGAGAAACCTTAACGTTTAACTCCTTCGCATTACCCAATTCATTAGAGAGCTATATCAGGCTCACCCGCACTTAGTTTATCACGAAACCACCCATCTTCATAACAATGCCCAAGAACCATAACATAATCGTATCACATAAAACATGCATAAAGGAAACATAACATTTACACTTTTCAATCACAAGATATCACTACAACACATTGATATAAAAATATTATGAAAAACATTTTCAATACCAAAATAAAAGAAAAGTAAAAAATTGTATTTATTTTTCATTTTAAAAAAAGGTATGGCTTGTAGAGGAAGCCGAAACTCAAATAATGGTCATGGCGGCGAAGAAGTTGTTTTCGCTGCATACATACGACAAAAAAACAAAAAAAAACATTCCTTTTTTTGTTTAGTAAAACGCTTTGTAAAAAAATATTCCTTTGGAATAATCATAAAAGTCAAAGGGGTTTATACACTGTATAAAAGAATGTTCTGTATAAAATAAAATATGCCTCAATGAATGGAGATTGAGACGAAGTCCCTTACCTCGGGTCCGACTTGACTCGATCGTTCTTTAACCTCTTGAATAATAAAATTGAGTTAATTTATACATTCTTAATAACATTTTTCAAGTTCATTATTCCTTTTATATCACTTATTTCCATGTCATGAACACTATGTAATTATTTAAGTTAATAATGGTCGTTTTAACGATCATTGGTACTTGAGTAAAAAATAATCTCTTTATAATTACAATTTGTTCATGTATCCATTATATCCAGAGTTATACTCAGGATGTATATATCATATATATCATATATATCTAGTATATATATGTATTTATAATATTACATAACGTTTAGAGGTAAGAAATGAAATGCACCGTTCATGGAGACGGTAAGCCGTACATACGCATGAACGCTACTTTCATTTCTATGTAATATTAATGGAATTAAAACATAATGATACATAATAGTATTATAATTCCATTATTGTATCATATATAATATCATTCAATCTATCCTTTATGTGTACCACATATGGTATTAACGAATCAAATCACTTTCAGGGGGCGGTAGTCCGCACTTCCAAAAATGGAGATATCGCGTTTACCCATAACGGAAACCATAAAGGTATGCCATGAAAGAAAAATACAGAATCTTAAGTAAAACATAAACATATTATATATCATATATAAATATAGTTTCATAATAATGGTGACCTTTGGAGGTGTTAAAATAATATTGAACAATCATCATTTCGTGAGGCAGAAATTCGCCATCCACGGAAACAATATGTTCTTTAACCATTAGATGTAGGTGTGTGTAAGTTTAGCTTGAATTATTCTTATAAAAACATCCTAGTATATTGAAGATACTGGAGTTGTTACAAAATAAATGAATAAAAATATTTTAGGGGGTTGGAGAAGCAAAATAATACATAAGAACACAAGAAAAGACACTACCTTAAAATCGGGTAACTCTTTTTGATTTGAGCTCAAAGGATTTCCTGGGAAGACTTCTGCCCAAAGTGAGGCTTCAAGGAGTAATAGAGGTATGTGGAGAGACAAAATGGGCAGGATTTGGCCGATCCAAAGGCTTTGGAAGTGTGGGTAAGGTGGTAGAGGTGGGATCCTTTTATAAGAGGAGAGGAGGGGCACTCTTGGAAAGTTAAGAAAAGATACTTTGTTATAAAATGATTTTCGGATAAAAAAGGTCCCAAAATTATAAATTTCGAGGATAAGTTGATAAGGGATCAAAATAGACCCATCCAATAGGTTTTTGAAAAGTGTAGGTCTTAGATTTTACATTATAGTTTCATTTTATTTAAATCGTTAAATAATGACGGCATCGCTGCATCATCATGGTGTCATAAATATTTAGTTAATTTAATGTTTAAAAATTTGAAAAAAAAATTCATGATGTCGGAAATATCATTATCTTACCAATGACTATTTATATTAAAAAATCATACTTTTATAAACCCATGTAAAATTTTTTTTAATAAAACAACACTTGTTTGTGTCATTTTTACTTTAACATTAAATAAAGAGATATTAATGTCATTTTCCTTCCAATGAGGCTCCATGGGGTCCCCAAGTTGACCCATGGATTCTCTTGGTCGGCCATGACACATCCAATAAGGGTAGGACATGTTTCAATTTCATCTCATATTATTAAAACATAATTTCTAACTTAAATTACACTAATTACCTCTAATTGCGATTAAAAACTTAAAGTTACTATTCACCAAAAAATTATTTTAATCCCATTGAACAACATTTTACTTTTTAATGAAAACCATGTATATCGAATTTTTGAAATTCAAAACATAGATGTGGTAAAATTTCATTTAAATGGAAAATCAGTTTTTATAAGTACCACTTAGTGGTTTCACTATTCATCAAAAATTGAAATTTTTCAGAAAAATAGTAAAACATCACCCTAAGCTATATTTGATATTCCAAATTCAAAAATGATGTCTATTTTGAAAAATTTAAAACATATAAGTTACATTAATTAATTTAATAATTTATTCCATCTGTCAGAGCAAATAGCGTGTTTTTATGAAACAATCAGTATCAAAATATTGACACTAGTTTAAGTCCAATTTCAATGTGAAATTAATTCCAATTACCAACATTGGATTAAATGGTAAAAATATATTATATTTACACTTTAAATCCAATTGAAAAATAATCTAACCATATAATTAAATTAGATGAAAAAGCAGTTTTGATGTAAAATGCAGTATCTTTCACTATTCATTAAAAATTGAACATTGTCGGAAAAAAACCAATAATTTACCCAAAGTAAATTTCAATGTCCCAATTCTAAAGAAGAATTTTATTTGGTCCAATGGAATTTATATGAGCAAGAAAAACTATATTTAATGATGGATCGCTATTAAAAGGCAGTAAAACAATATTTTAAAAATATTAGTGTATTCCATGAAAAAATGCAGTGATGCACCTATGTCAAGATATAACCCGAAAAGGGCACCAATGTGAATCCATAGCACCTGGTAAAATCTAACTGAGAGGAACACATGTTGTGTATTTTCCTTAGCATTCATACATAATCTAAATGTAGAGGCAGGCTGAAGCCCAGTCTATTTGAGTTGATCTTTAGTGGGAATGTGGTTATTATAAATCTTCCAGATTATAACATACCGAGATGGACAAATAAAATCGGTGTGAAATCATATTAGTTAAGATATTAGTTGAAGGGGACCCCCACATTCCATTATATAGAACTCATTGTTGTTGAAGTGACGAACATGACTTGGTTTCCATACAAGTGTATCAAAGTCCATAAAGGTATATCATTGAATATCCAGCTGGGCCTGTGATGGGATCAAGATTATAAAGACTTGAAGCTGTGATAAAAATTCCTTAATCAACATGTGTCTATCATTGGGTCGGGGGTTCATGTCATCTTGAAATGGATTTTCCAGCCTTTCAATGGTCCAACAATTGTGTTCGGATCCCCGACATACAATCCATTTATTGTCACACATGATTCTATTAAATGTATTTTTGATGGAGGGCCAAAAATACGAGGTAAGATAATATTTATATACTTCTATAAGTCTCCCTTTAATCATGAAAATGGGGATGACACTAGGTGTATCATTGAAAATCAATTTCCTTATAAATTTTTAGATAAGGCCATCATTAAAAATTCTTAGATCTTTGATCCCAATGCCTCCCAATTTTACTATTTTAATGAAGTCTATCCACGAAACAATAATCAGTTTCTTTTAAAGGACTTACATGGTCCACAAGATGTTCCTAACCATACTTTTTCTCTCCTTAATAAGACCCATGTTCCATCTATAAATTAATAGAGTAAATAAATTTACAAATGTGAACAGAGTTAAAAAGACACACCATTCTAGACAAGGACATTTCTTTGAATTTCCAATTTTCTATCTAACTGAAAATACCATAATATATTCTATCCAAATAATACCTTTTCACCTTTCCCCAAAATATGGGCACACCATGATAATTGAAATGAATAGATCCCCTCCTTACCCCAAGTTGTTGGGTTATCTTATTTTTCTTACCAGCTGAAATACCTTCTCCAATGACCAGGAAATATATTTCCCAACCAATGGCCTTTCCAACAACTTCCTCATAATGTGAAAAGATAGCCTTCAAAGAAGAGTTGTTCTTTTTTGGTGGCTAGTCCATGTAGTAAAATTTCATCATCATAATGAAAATGTGAATGAACAAAACCATTCTTTTGTGCCTTAATCTTTTTATAGAATCCAGTTTGGGTATGTTTATTGATGCACCTAGTCATGTAATCTTTAGTGATGGAAAAAAATTCTTGAGAGAAGATCACCTTATATAACACCCCTTGAGAAACTAAAGAAACCTATGGGAGTCCCATTGATGAGAATGGATAGCCTAGACGATCTGATAATTGTACTAATAAGCTTCATAAATCTGTCTAACAATACATATTTTTTGAGGGCTTCAAAGAAAAACACCACTTTATTGTATCAAAGGCCTTAGAGATATCAATTTTGAGGGAAAATTAACTTCCTTTGATTTCTTATCATTAAATTTATTCTCTCTCAGGCTATGAAGATACAATTCTAGATATTTATCCCAAGTAAAAATCCAAATTGATTTGGAATGATGAAATCCTAAACCATTCTACCAAACCTATTTATGATTATATTACTAATGATCATGGGAATTGAGTTCCTGGGATCCACAAGCCTTAAGTCTTTAATATCAATTGCTTTTTTTATTCATTGAAATGAGGGAAATGAAATAATAATTTATCCCATGTGGCATGTAGTAGTTGTCAAAAAATTCCCTAATTTCAAGAGTAATATCTTCAGGAATGATATAACAATAGATCATGAAATATTTGTTATAAAAACCATCATGGCCAAGTGTACTATATATGTTGAGAGGGAATAAAGCCTCATTAATTTCCTCTTTAAGTGGAGTCCTAATAAGAAACTGATTCTATTGTTCTTCAATGTAATTAGTAATGTTCCTAACCATTTTTGTGTGTGTATATAAGCCTATAATCAAAGTGAAATCCCAAGAATTGCTCAACTACCACCTAAAAATATCATTTTTAGAAGTGTAGAATTTCCCATTTATATTGATTTCATTATGTCCAACTATGAAATGGTTCTCCTTATGCAATTTATGAAAATATTTTGTGTTTCACCCCCATATTTTAGCCTCATGACATTAAACTAAATTTTATCTAACCTTTATTTAGTTATTACAAGACCATCCAGCTTGTTATATGAATCAATCTCCTCCCTAGATGGGGAATTTTGATTTAGGTTCCGGATATGAATACAAGAAAGTTATTCCACATCAATTCTAATTTCTGAATCTAGTTTGGAGAAAAAATTTATGCTCTATATTTTCATAATATTTTTATTGTGTTTTAGTTTTAAGAAATCCTTCAGAGAGGACTGCCAACAATATCAATTTTCCAAGCCTCCAGAACAAGCTCCATGCAACCAGGAATAACAAGACATCTATTTTTATATCAAAATATAATATTAGATGACCATTACATTTGTGTATGAACCTCAACAATAATAGGATTGTGATTAAAATTAAGCTTTGGGAGAGTAAATCTAAAAACTCCATGAGTAGCACATTAATCATCCATCTAAACAAGGAACCTATCCTACTTACTTTCTTGTTTACCATTTAGTTTTTAATGACTCCATCTAAAACATCCCCCATATCTGGGACCTCAAAAATGTTACAATGATCAATACAAGAGGATGATTATTAAGAAGTAGTACGATTGATTTTATCCCCAATTTTCTCAAAAGTCTTAAGCACAGTATTAAAGTCTCATAGAGCCACCCATTTTTGAATCATGCCTTTAGAGATCACCCAAAGCTCTCTCCATAGCATAATTATTCTAATGTAGAAAGTGGAGTCATAAACAAATGAGAAGGATATGTCACAACCTAACATATTGAAAGAAACAAAAATACTCTGAGACTTCTTGATAAGAAAAATTGATATTAATGGAGTCATGCCTTAGGATCTATAGGTGATCTATATTGGAGTCATGGGAGTTTTTGGAGACAAATATGTAACCATGTGAGTCCCATAAAAATGTTTTCCAATTAGAAAACAAGAGTTTTGGTTAAGTAATTTCAATAATCATAGGTTTGTAGTCCAAACATAATGTTGAAGGGTCTTGGTCGTTAGGGTATTCCCTACCCATTAACAGTTCCAATAATGTGTCCTCATTGACGATGAGTTTTATCCCTCGTTTTTAGGACTCCTTACTTAACAATGGTCACTTGACCCTTACCTTTACCCCATTTATTTTTTATGTTCTTCAATTTGGATTTGTTACATATACTTGTCACCGGATTATATTTCTACGCTAATGATACATCCTTATTAATTGGATTGGATGTGATGATAACATACTCTTTGATTGAATCCTTGAAATCATCATATCAGAATACACCACTATGAGGTGTAAATTTGTTCACAGAATTCTCAGGTTGAGATTGTGCATCGTTGGAAGCCTTATTTTGACCAATCCTGGATGTAGGAACATGTGCAAATCCCTTATCTAAATCACTGTGTTCAACTGAATAGTCTCACTACTGTATCTGCTTTTGTGGAACCTTGGATGCACTCATATCCATGGGACCAGATGAGGTGTCCTTCATGTCTTTCTCCTGGTCAACTATTCTAGGAATTGGTAAAAGAGTTCCATCAGAGTGTGAAACTGCTAAATCATGACGGGTAGGCACTTGTATGTATTACATCTTAGGTTTCAACTCCTTAGAAGGAAATGCAATCTGGCTGGATAAAGCAGTATGCAAGAAAAACTGCTCTATATCCATGCCATCAGATATTTCCACAGTCACAGTATCCTCTTGGATATCTTCTACCGACAAGGGAGCCTTAGTGAGCTGTTGTCAATTATTCTTATTTGAAAGTATCTTATTTGGGATTTCTTGTAATGGGAGAGAAACCTCATCACCCCTAGAACACACAACATCAGTGCAAGGTTCCATGAAGTGAACATTCCACTCCAACTAAGTGTGGCCTTTAGGGATATTTTTTTTCAGGATGGGATACATTATATTCATTCATGAAATTTCACTAGGAGGATCCCTTTGGAGGCAAGTCTACACATTGAACAACATCCCTTATGTTCCCATCAAGGGTAAGAACATTAGAATACACGTGGGTAGGCATCAAATATTCCTTATCCACCAAGATATCCCATGTCTTATCAATATTATAAGGACCAACATAATCCTTTATCTTCAGATTAGGAACTATAATGTTATCCTTACCCTTCCTCCTTAGATAGTTAGAGATATAATGACCTTTTGTATTGCAGAAGGAACAATCCTTGTCCCTATTACATTATTGAGAGAGATAACCAAAAAACATACAATTGGTATAGAATTTTGGTTTCCTATCGTAATGTATCATTAAATTGATACTATAGTCCCTCATAGTTAAAACAACTTCTTCCACTAGCATGCAGGACATATCAAATTTTATAAGGGTTTGGGCATACTTCCCTAACCATGGGTTATCTATTTTTGTGTCCATCCGAATTGGATTCCCCATAGCCTAGGAAATGTCCTATAAGATACATGGGTAACAATAGAGACAATTTAACTTGAAAATAAAAATACAAACTTATGTATTTGTGTTCTTGACCATGTTTGGGTCAAAATTTCTATCCTTCTCTTGGATTCTGAGGAAGCCATCCTGCAATGATAGTGACCCAAGACTCCATGCTCTTCATATGAGATCTTGTGAAGGTAATACTATATGATATTACCCCTTCCCATAATGGTCATCCTACACTCACCAAAACCCTAGAGATCGACAATTCTACATATGAGGTCTTGTAATTTCCAAAGTCCCTCACCTTTCAAAACTAAGACCCTCGCTATTATCAAATACATATAGAAATTAAACCTTTCCTCAACTACCTCCTTATTTTCTGATACATGGGATATCCTTCCCTTGAGGATGATCCTTCCTGGGGGAGGAAGATAATAATTACTAAATCAAATATTGGAAGCTGATTTGACCACCTTAGAAAAGTTATTATTCGTGCCTACCACTTCATCAGGTGACTAATCCTCAACATTCAGCTTTTTAGAGGCCAAATTAAAGAGCTCATTATGACCAAGATTATCCTCCAGCAATGAAATATTTAGAAGCTTAGTTAAATTTGGTATCTCACAATATTCATTATTTTTTAGTCTACAAAACTCTATATTCCCCCTTGTTCCACAATATAGTCATATTCATTTAGTGATCATATCCCAAATTATCTTTTCATAATATTTCCTATCCATCTAAGAAAATATATTATTAGATATTTTGGGATTCATGTTCATCCAGGTGGTATTCTATCTTCATAGAGTTTCTTCTATGATCATTCTAGACCATAATTCTCACTTAACACCATGACTATTGAGAGGGTAATGGGAGGATTTGGGATCAATTTTATATGAGCATAGTGTTTCTAACCCAATAAATATAGGTAGTTAATGTGGACTATTCAGGTTATGGAGAACATGTTTTAGGATTTGAAGTTATTTTTTTCCATGGATCGAAGGATCATATACCATTGTAGGGGATTTAATATCACAATAGTTAATAATTCACCATCAGTGTAGCGCCTTATGATACAATGTATGTGAGACCTTGTATGTCACCACTATACTGGTCACAATAAGTATAACATCATTTATGGTCCTAGAGTTAGTGAGAGTCATGGTTGTAAAATGTTATGTTAATCTAGGGGTGAATGGGGACTACCTAAAGACATTAGTTGTCCTAAAGGGATATACTATGGAGTTTAATAAGGTTTGAATATGTAGCAAACATGTGTATGTGAGTTTCCCCTCATCATGGATTATGAATATTTGGCTGAGGAAGTAGTATATCTATGAGGTTTTTGGACCATGTTAAAGTTACTTTGTTTGGTTAGTGATCTAGAATACCTCTTATCCCAACTACCATATTTATATCGGGCATGCTATGTATTCGATGTGTCACTAATAAGGTGATATGTGACGGATTTTTTGCACTATGTATACATGGGTGAGCTAAACTTTTAGGTTTGGGTTACCATTTTAAGGAGCCTAAGGGAATTGGAGAACTAGTTGGAGAATAACCTTTAGGGGAAATTGTTTTCCTTGTGCTCATTATTGATTGTAGCATTGGAACCTCTAAGAGGGCTCATGGAAGTGGGAGATCCAAATGAGATACTTTCATCCCAATATGTGAGTAGGATTTTACATTTAAGGACCAAAATCCTTGATGGTGGAAAGACTGTGGAAACTCCAAATTTTATATGTAACACTTTTGAGTATTTTATAGAATATCTTCAAAGTATGTTGAAGAGTTGGATTGGGATTCTGAGGCACAAGGATCCCCATTTTTTATATATTAAAACTATCAAATATATTATATCATGAAGCACAAATTTTTTATGAAATAATAAAATAAATCCCAAATGATGTGGTGGATGGGAAATATAAGAATTTATTTAGATAAAAAATGTGGGTTTTACCATAGTCATGATATTATATTCTTTATCATCGTGTGTTTTTTTATAAATCAGTCATGGGAAGATGGTTAATAAATAAATAAATATATTCATTTTTTTTAATTAAAATTTGTTGCCTAACTAACTCTCCATTTAGACCCATCTATGTGAAAATACAATTTTCATCCACATGATCCTATGGATTTGGAGATATCATAGATGATATATTTGGTGGAGTTATGTGGATCATGGGTCAATAATCGATTCCATGGAGATTTTATTTTTTGATAGATTTTATTGATCTTGTAAACAACAATGATTTAAAAAGGATATTCATTTGTGATTAATTAAAACTCATGGTAGGAAATTTTCATTGGTGGGTTTAATACCATATTTGATTATTCCATGTTTAACTAGAATCAATATTTCTTACAATTGAATCATGGATGAATTCTTTATTTATGTTTGACTTATTTCATCCCTATAATTATGTTTTATTGATATTATATATTAGGATTCATCTATTGATTACTTAGTCCAAATATTTAGGCCAACCTGAACAATTGTAAAGGTTTTTTTGTCATGTTTTTGGTTTTTTCCTGTTATTGTTTTTTTATGCATTCAACAATCGTGTTAATTTTGTTCCGCATGTCAACAAATACCCAAGAACCAATCATTGTGCATTTGATACATTGTGGAACAAATATTTTCCAAATATCTGAATTTGAGATTGAGAGTAGAGATTTTATTTGATGTTGCGTAATAGGATATTAAATATGGATTAATTAAAGTTTGGGTGTTCTTAGTTTTTGGGTTTCGACATTCTATTGATCTATGTGATAGAAAAATACAAGAGAAGTTTGGGTGTCTAGAATTCGAACATTGATAAAGGATCAGGTATTCTCAACCACATATCAATGTTCTTTGGGATAATTTATGTCCTAATTGGTAGTGATAGTAGTGTGGTTGAGATATTTAAACTGTTCTAGAATGTATTAAAAATTCAAAACTGCACGTTTTGTATTTCAGATGAACACATGTAATGTAGTCCCCTCTATCTGACAACTAAGGTTTACATTTTGAGTTAAATATCACACGTCTTGTGATTTACATTCTCACCATATGTACAATAATCATATTATTGAGTGTGTATAATGAGAATAATCCTAGGAATCCATATATCTCTATAATACATGTGTTGTAGATCAAATGCAGTGTAACCCTTTTAAAATGACTTGGTGTATATAAGAAGTTCACGCCAATGTGTCCATGTGATCCCATGCACTATGTGTTTTAGGGAACATGTCGGGTACTTCACAAACATACTAGGAATGAGATAGAGTACATAAGATTGGGAAGGGAAGACAACATGTATCGACCTGACCTCTAAACTTTGTGTGAAGTGGAGTACACACCAAGTACTTCAGGGGATTCTCAAAAAGAACTAACATACATGGGAACAAACAGAGTACACGAGCATGAACATAGCACATGGGTTTGATCAAACTACATATGATGAGTTCCAACCCATCCTCTGCAGTCCATATACAATATAGTGATACACCATGTATTTGGATAAAGATATTAGATGTGATACAACAGGGTAGAGGAAGTTCCAGACTCATACATGCACATCGTGTGCCCCTTGGGACACACTGTGTGTTCCTTAAAGGGAAATTTGGATCCCTTGATTTTCTAATAAAAGAATTTGTATGAGATTGGGTGAGTTCCATAAAACTGTATCAATGTGCCTATGTTTGATCCTCCTATTGATTTAGTTTGAGTTTACATAGTTTTCCTCTATGAGGCCTCAGTGTGGAATCTTGTTCAAATAATTGGAAATGATCCCCTTGGGGGACTAGAGTAGGAATCCCTTATTAGGTTCAAAGGGTTCTATCATAATTTCCTTCATCTACTCCCCTATATAAGGATTGAAATTAGATGACCATTATACATGGGTCTGATCCCTTATCCATAAGGTTATTATGATTAGGGTCAGGTATACCTCACATCATTTTTTATATTTTAGTGAGTTTTAGTCTGATCAATTGAGCATCTCCAATGGGCTATCAATATTTCCAAACTGATTTTTCATAGAATACCTAATGAGTATTTCCTCTCAGATGAGTTACATTAGTGATATAAATACTCAAAAAGTGAGTTCTCCAATATGAGTGTTTCCTTTAATCCACTAGTATAATTCATGGTTGGAAGTGAGGATGTGACCTCACCTTGATACTTGGTGTCTAACAATGATAATATATTTTTATTATTATGGTTATTATCTTTTATTTTTATCTACATTAATTCATGTTTGTGTAGTGACTACTCTTTTTCATGCTTTCTGTTATGTCATTTTGGGGTGTAATATTAGGTATGTTTATACTCACCCATTCATGGGCACTACCTACACTTGTAATTTATTATGTAAACTAATATATTTTCAATGGAGTCCAATATGTACCAAGAGAAAGTGGGTCTTAGTTTTTTTAGAAAACCCTCAGGTTTATCCAAGAGTTGATTTTGGGCAGTTTACCCTATATATTCATTAGGTTGGGTTCTTTTGTTGTTTTAATGGGATTCTATTCATCCCCTTCAAATATTTTGTGCTTATAATTGTAATCTGATGTGGGATATATGTTACTCAGGAATATATATTTTTAGTTTCCTATTTTTTTCAAATTATATTGATGTGTGGAGAACAATGAATATTAACAGGTACTTTAGGTTAAGTCCACTCGTGTGTGTGATATATCTACTCTGGGCTAGTTACTAACCCATGACTCATCAGAGGCAGTGTTGGGGAGTCATTCTTAGCATACTGACAGCCATCGGTGGGTTGGGTCTTGACATAACATTGGTAATAATAAATTTTCAACCATGTTTCATTCACTCAGTGATTTAGAATTCCATCTTATTCCTATATATGTTTTCATTGTTCTTTCATTATATTGAATTAATGTTGATATTTATTTCTATGGTGAAATTTAGGAGAAGTGTATAATGTCCAATCTAAATAGTATATTAGAATTCACCATCTAAGAATTCATCAAACCTTTAGTATCATGAAAATTATTTGATGAATGGATTAACCTTATTGATTTAAATCTATATTGTATCTCATTAAGGGTATTAGTTTGAGAATGATTCAATAATTTCATATGCCATGTGAATATGATATTTTAGACTAATTAATAAAAAGTGTCTTTCATGAGGTATGTGTTCATATAATCCCATCCATGTTTTTCAAAAATAATTTCTAATGTTACATGGGAGATACTGGATTGATCATTTTCTTAAGAAATGATAATGATTTTTTAAGAATAGCTATATTTAAATTACAAGTGTTGAGGATGTTGATTAGTCCCACTAGTATTTTACATTGAGAACTTCTCACATATACATATATTTTGTTAATTGTTGATATATAAAAATTGTATCAACTTTTTTATTTGTTGTTATTGAGTGAGAGAGGGAATAAAATGTCGTAAATTGGGATGACATACATTTTTCTATGAGTATTTGGAAAAATTTAAAAGAAAAATATTATTGAACCAATTGGTGTGGGGTTTTATTTTTAATTATTAATTTAAGATGTAAATATTTTTTTAGAACAAAATTTTTAAGGTATAGTCAAGTAACTAATAATTAGTGTTCAAATCATAAAGAATGATGTTTCTAAGAAATGTTTTAATACATGTCGAGTGGTGTATACTAGATAAGATCTTGAAGCATAGAGTTTTGAAGTACCCTAATAACGTGCTTTTTATTTTAAAGAAGAATGTTGTATTTGAATATGGAAAAAATTGTGTTATTTATATTTTTTATATAGAAAAATGAAATTTATAGTGTGTTTTTTCCATTGGATATATAATTTGAGATCCATTGACATGTGTAAAAGTATTAAGAAGTTTATGAATAAAGTTTTGATATCTACCCTTATAATTATCATTCTTTAATATTTCTATATTATATGTCAATTCACTTGGATAGTTTTGAATAAATTTATTAAAATCTATAATAAATGTTTTATGAATTATAACACCATAAGAAAACCATCATTGTTTCATGAATTGAGTTTGTAGATGATTTCTGGATATTCATACTAAGAAGTAAACTATTAGAAATATGGGTTACACCAAAAATATAAAATCAGTAGTATATACCAGGAAACTATTTGTATAGTGTATATTAATAATTTCATAAATTGTTGGAACTATACCAAATGGGATAGAGCTATACCTATAGTTTATATAATCTAATATTTTTGATATTTTGTATATCCTTATACCAATGGTTCTAAGAAACTCTTGGTATATAATTTATACCAAAAGTATCTTAAACATTTGGTATATCCTTCAATCAATAGTTAATTACCATTCTTATGTACCAATCAATAATATATAGGTTCTATGTTTCATATATTCTTAATAAAAAAACTAATTATAAAACATATATACAACCAATGAACTTACACATTCAGAATAGGCACATGTTTTATTGATTACATTCAACCTATTAATAACAAAAAACCATATGATGATACTTAAAATTAAATCAGTTTTGAGTCCTAATACACCATCCATAAGGTTTAAAATGTTATAAATATGATGTTGGAAATAGATAGAATTAATATATGTCTATAAAAAATCCTCTTCATTCCCCCACCCCCTCTATTTTCTTGATTATTTCTACCATCATTCTAATCTCAAACCACTTTAGAAGAATCATCATCTCAAATAAATTTATCACCATAGATACACAAAAGGTAATTTCATTGATCAAAACTATGGTCATCATCCACATAACCTCTAAAATCATATAGTAAGTATGTAATTGATGTAAATATAACAATAACATCCCATGTATTTGGGATAAGTGATAGGCACAAAGATAACAATGCTTTCATGCACTGCTTAATAATTTTTTACCTCCTCCACTCTCTTGGAATAAAAATTTGTTTCTCCCCATCTATATCTAAGTGGGTATTCTATAACTTATATTCAGTAGTTGACAGTGTTTTTTAATTTATTAAAGTGACCATGTATCAGTGGGTATGATGGACTTCTACGATTGACAATTCAACCTCCCACTATGCATCTCACCAAATACTTAAAGCAGATAATTATTTGGGATACTTCTCAACTTTTTTCCCATCAAGATCCTCAAGATCAAATTGTTGAAATTATAAAATAAAAAAATATGTTAGTAATATATTTTTATATTTTATAACATATTATAAATCTTATAATCATTTCTTGTGTCTCAAAATTAATAAGACTTCTATCATTCATCATTATTATCAAGAAAAAAATAATTTCCCAAGGTACATGCCCTTCAATCTTCAACAAGCATAAATGAATAATTCAATGCAAGTAATAAACTAAAATTCGATAATTATATCAACAAAAAAATTAAACAACAATAATACCATTGTAATACAATACTACTTATTCTCTAAACCCTAAACAATGTAATCATTCTAATTTATACTTTTAAAAAATATGGTTTCTTTCATGTTTTTGCATGACTGTTTATACCAATTTCTCCACATGCATCCTATCAATCTTTTATTGATTCATTATGTTTCATCCTACAAAATACAAGTATTAGATTAAGATACAATATTTTAATATAAATTATCATAATTTTCAATAAAAACTAAAAATCATTAATGATAATCTATAATATAAAATCATCTAATATGCACTCATTTCATATATCAATGTGAATATTCAATAATTTAAGGCATATATACCCTATAAATATGTTCCAAATATTTTAGTTTTCTAATTATATAAGTCAATATTTTGTTCCCTCTATTTCTCATCTAATGTAATCAATCATGTAACATTTTCATCTTGACTATTGGGAAAATTATAGATAAGATGCTAAAAAATATTTATTCAAATGTATAAAATATTAATATAAAATTTAATATAATAATGTTTCCTACCTTTATATCTAACCATGATTCATCATGGATTTCAAATCCAATGTATCCTTAGGATACTTGTTTCATGGGAGCGATGTCACTATATTTCAATTGTGTCTCTCTAAAACTCATACATTCTCTACCATGTTCACTAATAATTTTTTTCCTTCACTGTACTATAACATTACATGTGCCTTGTGGATCCATACTTCACCCATATAGGTACACTTACACTTATTAATATTAGTACATACAGTAGGGAAAATGTAAAATAAAAA
This sequence comes from Viscum album, assembly GCA_963277665.1. Lineage (NCBI taxonomy): Eukaryota > Viridiplantae > Streptophyta > Magnoliopsida > Santalales > Viscaceae > Viscum > Viscum album. The sequence goes on from OY728153.1 coordinate 1,746,903,711, forward strand.
TATAAAATTAATAAACATTTTGATGAAAATATGTTATTGTTATAAAAAATAATAGAATTATATATATATACCTAATATGGGATATGAAGAATTAGAATCCTATGTAGTGTTATTGATATCTAATGTATGATCACATTGATATTATTTCTCTACATGATCATATTATGTTATGAAAACAGTAGAAGGTGCATGAATATAAAATCATAGAGTGATCGGATAAGTAGGAAATGGAGGGGCATTGAATTTGTTGTAGAATAGCTATATGAATAATAAGTATGATCCAACAAAACATATGGAAATCATAGATGAAATAAATGTAATAGATAACAAAATTGTTATAATATAGGTGGTCTGATTATCTATGGTTAAATTGGGGGAACTATGGAATGAGATAGTGTGGTATATAGTATATCTAACAAATGTTCAAGGTGTGATCTGGTATGATGAGTTCTCTTTATACCTCTAGTAACACTCCTCCTTAAATTGATAGGTTGGATTACAACATTTATTGTTTTTCTAAAGAATAGTTATCTCTTAATGGTGGTTCATAGTTAAAAACTCAGATTTAATTAATCATGTGACATTTTATTTTAGGTAATTGAAATATATATTTGAAATATTATACTCTTTATGGGAACCAGAATATGGATAGTCATATATCTTATGTGTTAATCATTTTCAAACCATCTATTCTTATGTATCACTTCAATATATTTTATTTCCAACCTAGGAAAACAAAATATAGAATTAAGTATAAATTCATTACTAGTTGTTATGAAATATATGAACTATGTGTTAATATAATATAAATAATTCATACTTATTAAAATTCAAAATAAAAAAATAATATAATACATATCCAATTAAAGGGATACTACTATAAAATTTTTAATTAACAATTTTAATGTTTTTTTTCAAATCCATTTTAATAATATATATTATATTAAAACATAACTATTTAGTATTAATAAAATCACATATTTATATTAATTTTAAATGGTGAGAAATAATGATCATGAATGAAATTATTGTATTATTATTAATTTTGCATTTTTAAATATTTATATATCATGTAATGTTATCAGATATATATAAAATTATGTATATATTTTCTAAAAACACTAAAACATCTTACGAAGGGTATTGTTTTTATGAAATATCATATTGTTTTACTTTAATTTTTATGAATATATCTATAGTTATAGATGTCCGAATTATGTGATTCATATCTCATTATAATGGTAAAAACATTTCTACCAATCATTGAAGTACATTCAATATTGTTTTGATGGTTAATGTATTAATAAATTTTTCAGAACTCACTGATGTTATTTTTTCAAAACAATAGTTTCAAATTTTTTAATTATGTTTTTGGATGATATATTTGTTAGTACTAATTATATTTCTGGGTTATTTATATAATTTAATTTTTAATGAAATAATCTTGAATTATGATTACTAGATCAATGGTTAGTGAAGATACTTTAATAGTCACAAAGTGTACTAAATCTACTACTAAACCTGTGTGAAGAGAGTGTACACACTAGATAAAAATTTCATACTCATTTCTTGAGTTATAACACTATATTGGGAATGAAATATTTCAACATTTTTTGGTTGGTTCATTTTTGTTTGATTAAAATTACATTTGTTTTCATTTACATAGGTTTAGTTTTGTTATGTTTTCTTTAGTTCCATTTTGTGAAGTTGTATTCCATTTTTTTCTGATCCATTCAGTTATTCTTAGCTTTGGTTAATTTATGTCAATTTAATTAGGGATTAGTTTTGTTTAATTCAATCAAATATAGTTTGGTGGGTAATATTAATTCACATCCATTAGTTATGTTGTTTTTTTTGTTTTTTTTCAATTATATTATATAACATTTATTTTAATTCTTATAAGATTAGTAACATATGATTTTATTATTTTATGGTTAATTTATTCCAATTCCATATCCTTAATATTTTTTTACAACCCTTCCTCTTATATTTTAATTAACATACTTGTTTGATTTAAATATCTGTACCCAATGATTTAAAACATCTCCCATAATTTAAATAATTATTATTCCATTTCAAATTAGTTTATTCTATTTAAAAATAAAAAATTGATTATATTATAATTAATGAAACCCAATAAATCATAATATATTTCTGACCCTAAAAAACACACGATATGAATCTATAAAAACATGAATAAATGAAATGAAAAAAAAAATCTTACACCTCACTTCATTGTTAATGAACAGAACATGATACCAAAATTCACACATTTTTATAATGATTTCCTCATGACACAATGTTCCATCAACCCGAAACCAATTCTCAATCACATTAACATATAAAATATTTTCAGTTTATCCTTGAATAATAATATTTCAAACATGGGACAATCAAGAATATGACTATATCAGAATAAATGGATTCTATATCACAATAAATGGAATATAAATATACACCAAATGGAACATAAAAAACTTATAACTATACCATTTTTAACATGGGTCACCAATGAATAAAAAATTTCCAAATAAATACTAATTTCAAGTCTACACTTATAAATTTATACGAGGCATACAATCTGAAAAAAAATTCTCCATAAAATTTTATGGAGACCTGAATATCCTACAATGTAAAACCTCACTAAAACATAATTTATCATAAATTCACTATTTATTTGTTGATAATTAGTATATCCCTATTTATTGATTATTTTCCTATTTTTTATTATATTAATGTTTAGAATATTTTGTTTTTTTATAAAAACATAACATATACATGAAAGAGTACCTTGCAGATTAATGTAGAAGTTTTCCATGATTTATATTTTCTATAAAGGAAATGTATGGTTTTTATAAGGGGTTTTTATGATTTTTGTGTGATTTTTAATATTTTTAAAATGGATGTGTATGGTTTTTATGTAATTTCAATGGTTTTTATTTGTAATTGTATATTTCTTATATGGGATGATTTTGTTTTCTATAAAATAAAGAATATATAAGGGTTTAGTATAAGATACATAATTGTATCCAAGGGAGCATGGATTATACAAAATGTTTATAATAGTAATATTTTTTGGTGACCTGGAAAGCATCATATAATAATATTGGTAAAGAAGAATCTATGATATGAAATGTGAAATTTATTTTATTCAGAATCCAATTAACAATATTAGGATATTAGAGGTTATGAACAAGGATTAACATTATGATTTTATAATTTTTTTAGGGATGTGTGAGGTTTTATGTAGTATTTACTATAAGGATTCACATATAATTTTTTAATGGAATTACATGTATAAAGGATTAACATTATTATATGAATTCGATGCAACAAAACTAATTATCAATCAACTATTTTGGGACATAACATTTGTTTTAAGTATATTTTAATTATTTATGTATTGTTTAAGAATTATTTTTAAATTATATTCTATTCAATCCAATCTATATTTTTTTAGAATGATTATAATTTATTTGATTCATATAATTATTTTCCCATAATAATCAGCTAATCTTAATTTTTATTGGTAAGTCTTGGTTTGGATCGAGTCTAGTTATGTTAGGTTGTTTTATTTATATTCTATTTTTTTTGTTAAATTATATTCTATTTCATTAATTATATCTTGTTCTATTTTTTATTTTAATATTTTTTTTATTTTTACTCAATTGATATCATTTTTATTAAAAACATAGAGTCTAACTTATTTATAATTTTTTGGGTTAGTTTGAATTAGTTTGTAGTGGCTTGATTTAGTTATATATTAATTAGAATTTTTCAATATTTTGATATTTTGATCTATTTTTTTATTTTAGATAATTCACATTAGATATGGATAAATTGAGATAGGTGTTTTTTCTATTTTTTCAGTTCATTACAATTTTACTCATATTATATAGGATTTTATGAAATCCTTTAAATTATGGTTAGTTAAAATTTATTCAATTTAGTTTAGTTTGGTTTAATGTTGTTTAGGATGAGTTAGGATTGGTACTTTTGGTTTTTATATGTTAATATGAACTTGTATTTAATTTTAATTTATGTTTAGTCATTCTGTTTCTATAGGATTTTTTGGATTTTTTTTTCATTGTATGGGTCTCTTATTTTATATTCAGTTTAGTTTGATGACCTTTGGTTGAATTTATTTTGAAGATAATTTTTTTCAGTTGAAATTTGTTATATTTTATTCATATTAATTCTATTTTCATTAGTTGAGTTTGATATGGTACATTATGATTTAGTTTGATTAGGTCTAGATGATTAAACTTACATTGGTATTCTTGGGTTTGTGTCGAGTGAGGTTTAGTTAGTTTGGTTCACATTTTATCAAGTCAGGTTGATATGGGTCAATTTAGGTTTTCAATAGCAAGGTTGGTTAGTTTAGTTTACTTTTTAGTTTCATTTTTCTGGATTTGTGGTAGGTTAGATTATATTTATTTCCATCATGTTGGTTAACTTATATTAATTTAATTTCAAATAGAATCAATCGGATTCTATTTATTTTAGTTCATGTAAGATATTATTTATATGGGTTAATTTATTTAGATTCAATTAGGGTTACTTAAAATAATATTTGTTAGGTAAAATTTGTGTTGGTTTGGGAGGATTTAAACCAAATAGAACCAAAACATATCAAAATCAGTTAAACTGAACTGAAATAGCCTAACATTTCATAAAGTAATTCTATCCAAACCAACATGAATCCAAAAAAACTAAACCATAGAAAAAATTTAAATTGAATTGAAATTAATTTAAATTAATCATAAAAATTTTTTTGAATGGAATATATGGGAAGCTAGTTAAATAAAACATAGATAAAAAAACCAAACCAAGAAAACCCTTAAAACTAAAAAAATTGAACAAATGTTAGCATTTCTAAGAAAAATCAGGTAGAACTACAAATTATTAATTTCAATTATAAAAATAATATAGAACACAAGCCAATATAGAATTAATGAAATAATACCACAAATAAGTTTTTATATATATTACCAACCACTTATTTTGGTTCATTTTGAACTCTGATAGTTGATGTATTCGAGTCATCATATACAACGTACTGGTCAATACCAATGGGTGAAATAACTATGTCAGGTTCATCACCACTATCAATAAAAATATATATAGGGGTTACTTAAGTGATAAAAATGTATTCGTGTTACATGGGATATTTCATATAAAATATTTTTTCCATTGATTCCAAAGTATATGGATCATTTGTAGCCATGAAGGAACTCACATTAAGAAGTATAAATCCCAAATAATGAATACATGTTTCTTGAAATTCCATTATACCAAACCAATTTAATTTCATCATAATGAATTGAATATGGAAGTAAAAATCCAATATTAGTATTTTCTAAACAATTCCATAATAATAAATATTTTCATATCTTGGTCTTCTATCAAAAGCATGAGAATAATTGTATATCATTGTAGTTGACATAAGACCATCTTTTTATCTTATGATTTTAATTACATGATTAGTTATAAAAGAAAGATATTTTTCACTAGTGATTTTCTTTCATGAACCAAATAACTAGGACCAAAGTCCAACACTCTTTTTTTATTAAAGAAAATATCATCTATAAAACCAAAACCATCATATATATATATATATTAATATTAAAATTGAGAAGGAATTTTTTATAAATTTTATACAAGTAATAGTTTTTCCATCAATTTCAACCAAAATAGAAACACTTTTCTATGAAAAGTATCTATCTTTATCAGTGTTAATGAATTATTAATTGTAATATTAATTAAATTGTGTTCCCAAAATAAAAAATAATGTAAAATTTTAAGATATATTTATAATAACATTTAATAGAATAACAAATACAAGTTCAAATTACTTCATGTAGTCATAGAAAAATGCATGTACAAATATAATCATGTGATGTTTCATCTCCTTCTCTTCATGGATAAATGTACTTAACAAATATAATATGTTAATTACAACTATTTGTGGAAGTGAAGGAAAAGAGGGATCTATTTTATCAAAAATCTCATCTTTATTTTTCATTTTTCAGTCATATATCTTTCTCATGTCTTCTAAATACATTGAATAATAAATCCATACATTCGTGATATAAATAACCTTTAAAAAATAGAACCCTTCATATGATTCATGGTCTTAATAAAAAACTTCACTTTTTAAATTATTTATATTAGTTTGATGTATCTAATTTAATGAAATGTGTCCCCTAATATATTTTTTAGTTTATTGATAGATAGTTAGATACATCATGCAAGTGAAAAAATATGGAAGGAAATATTTCTATAACTCAGACATAATTAATGTTTCATGTCTCTAATAAAATCATGAAACATATTAAAAACCATTTAGTGTAATGTTAACTATATAAATGGTACAATCACATCACCATAATCCCTATATTATTGGTCATTAAAAAATGTACTTCTATTGTAATGAATTCCTAAAGAAGGATATGATAGTAATGAGATTTTGGATATTAAAATTTTACCAATATTTGATTCACCCATTTCAATATGTTTAATGAATACAGATTATGAACATTTAAAGTTTATAGTACTTCTAGAAATGTGTCTTTGTTTAATTTGTAATCACATAAGAATCACAAGGAACATTCAATTAATTTTAGCTAATAAATTCATGATGTAGTTCTAGTCTGATATACTAATCCACAAAGTCATTATAAGAATATAATTAAAAATAGACATTCCATTAGATATTTATAAAAATTGAAAAAAAATTAACACATATTTTTACCAATTTATATTATATATAAATAATTGAGTGAAAAATTGTTTAACTAATAAGGAAAATCAAAAGGATAATTTTCTTCCCCTGATTGTAATGAGATTTAGATGAAATATTATTTCATTTTCTAAATTTCATATGAGATATACACATATAAATAAATAATATATTCTAATTCATTAGGTGAATCTTTTATATAAATATATTTAAGTGGATTATTAGACTCAATGGTAATGTCAAACTATTGATGACTTTTCCTATATTAATGATCCATTGGAAATAATATTTTATGTACCATGAAATAGAAAATAATCAGATATTTTAGTCTTATGGATCATTAAATCTTTATAAAAAAATAGTTTTTCCATACGGGTATAACCAAAAAATCATTCTATAATAATAGATATTAGATATTAATCACATAAATTCATAAAAAATCAGAAATATGTATTTCAAATAAGCATCATATGTGAAAACCCACAAACCAATGATTATTAAACTCTCTTATTAAATATTTTATGTAAACTTATATACAACTTCTAAGATCATAGGGTTTATATGTGAGTATAATCAAGAATGTAAAATATTTTCCATACACATCCATGAAGGAAGGTTATAAATGTGAATGAAAACTAACCACATGATACATGAAGTATGCATATGAATAATTATACTAAAACTTCCTCATTATATATTAATTTTAACATGAAATAAAATGATAATAATCCAGAAAACATGTTTAAAATATAATCCATATTAATTAATTGATATAATTATCCACCTCATAATTTTCTTTAATTCTCTAGGAATCACGAAATCACATATTTAATGAACTTTTATTGTGTAAGAAATTATTTTAATACCTAGGTATCATTTTAACGTACCACATATCTATTTATAGAACATGGTGTAACAACCAAGGTAAATATAAGAATAATTGTTTTAATATTTTAATTAATTAGATTTTATATAGTTATATTAATTATTGGAATATTATGTAATTTATCAGTACAAAAGAATAATGCTTTATTTTTAACCAAATTGGGGTTTCAAACATTTTATAGTTTTTAACATGATTTTGAAATTATATAATTTTAATTTTACAAAGTTAATTTCATTTTAAAATTTAACATAACAAAATTATAATAGTTTTAAATTCTGAAAATTATCAGAAATGAATGATTCATCAAGGAATAATGAAAATGTTATATTTTTGGGAATTATTTTTCTCATTAAATATATTTAAAAACTATATATTTTATATTATTTTTAAAATTTAATTAGTTTCTTTTTTATTAAAAAAATTCAAATATGAGTCCTTTTAATGGTTTCTATTCCTTATTTTGGTATATAAACATTTTTATACTAAAAATAAATTTTTATTAAAAAACAATTTTTGCCGTGTTCTATGGGTTTTGTTTTAAATTATCTTCTTATACTTATGTGAATTTATTTTTGATAATTTATTTCATATTTTGAATCCGTGGTTCCTAATTCGGTAAATATTCCTGTTTTCTTTTTTTACATTATGAATAGTAACCTTATTAATTTTTTGTTACCAAAGAAATACGAAAAAGATGCAATTAAGGTTAAAAATAATATCATAGAGACAAAAACTACTATAACACTTACATTGGTTATATTATATGAGTATATCTCATTAATAATCATCCAAAATTATAATATATAATTTTTCCATTTGTCCATGATTTTGAGATTTTTATTATTTTATATAAAGAAAGTCAGAAATATCATTCTCTATGTATTATTATATCTAAATTTTTAAAATTTAATAAAAAGAAGATATATTTTATTATAAATAATCTTTTAAAGATTTTTTTTCAACATGGTACTTTATTTCAAATTTTTATTAATCATATAATTAGATCAAATGCTTATGAAATACTGACACAGTTCTTGTACATGAAATAGAAGAAAAACATAAAATATTTTTTGAAACACTAAACATAATAATATATGGTTTTTTATAGTGCCCAAAAAAAATTAGATACCAATAACATATTTGAGACTTTTTAAAAGTCTATATTCCAATTTATTCATTTTCCCGATGTTTTTCAGGTCAAACAAAATTAATAGACTTAAAATTGACATTAATGATGATTTATGTTAACTAATATTTTATTAATTGATTTAATATTCAAATAAATATTATCCATAGAATATTTAAGATTATATGGGTATCTAAATAAACCATGGTCAATTTATAGGTCACTTTTCTTTTAATTTTAACTTTATTAACCTCTTAACAGTAAAACAATTTATCATCATCAAATTCATTAAAAGGGATAACTGGTTTTAAAACAGAATGTATAAGATATAAACCATTACTTAACCTTTTAAAAATATTCTTTAATGAGATTATTTGGACACATATTCAAGCTATATTCTAAATAAATTAGTTTTCTACCATTTGTACATGGAAATTTTTTTACATTAATTTAATATTTTAAATAATTTCAAGAGTGTCCCTCCCCTCACTTTTAAAATAGAACCTCATATACTATTATATTAACACCTAAATATCCTTTTTTATCACCAGAAACCTACCCAAATACATTTATTACATCCCTTTCCATATCTTATAGGAATTTAGTTGATCATAATCTCATCATAGTAGTGATATTGGTGTAAACCATATAAGGTTTTCAGAAGAATACGTATCGTTCTTAATCAAGCATTTTTGTTTTATTTCCTTTTCCACCTCCTTAAAATAATCTTGACCATGATAGAATAATATATTAAGTTTATCCAATATACTTTGATTTTATTATATTAATATAATAACATATTTCCATCTCCAACATCCATTAAATTTTAAAGGAAACCATCATTACTCTGTACAATTGACTACTGCATCATGAACCAATACAATTCATTTTCCATCACCACATATAATGAATAATTATAATTATTTATTTATTGTATATATATGATATTCATGACATATTAAAATTTTAATAAATAGAATATGAATCCACTTTTTTCTTGTTAATCATTGAAAAATGATATCAATGTTCACGCGTACGTGAAGACTACCACCTCCATAAAGAGATATGATTTTCTTCATCACCAAATCACATTGATTATACATATAACTATATTTAAAGAAACAATATGGAATTTTTGAGATTATTATCATTATGGAAAGATAAATTAATAAATTCTTTTTTTATATTAATCCTTGAAAAATTGAAACATTACTCAAGAATATGTACAACGAATTGTCTCAATGATTGTAAAGTGCTACAATTTTCATAGCCATATTTCATTGTAATTTTTTAATTATAATTTATACATACAATTATCTTTATATCATGATTATGATTCTAGTAATGACATACTAATGACCTATTTGACATTATTCAACCTTCCATATTCATTTTTGAAATATGAGTCGAATATCATCAAAACAAAGGATGTGAACTTAACTAATTTTGTAACTATATATAACACTATAATAAGTGAAATAAATGTAATAATTTACTTAAAAAGGTTATAAGAAATTTAAATAATTATCATAATTTTATTATACAGGAAGATAAGGAACACACGTGACAATTCGAGAATAAGGTAAGGGACTTCCAATAAAAAATCATATTTTAATGTTTCCCTTTAAACTTTTGTTTTCATTACCATATTTAGAAAAATTATTTTATGGATTTATTTTATATTTATATAAATTAATAATAAACTAATCATTATAAATATTTGAATATTCACTCAATTTTTTTCAAAAACATTCCTTTTAAGGAATATTTTTACTTCATTGAGAAAAAAAGGAATGATCTATTTTAAAGTATATGAAAAAATGAAATTATCAGTATCCAAAAACATTATTTTATATTTTGATTCCTTTATAATCCTAAATTTTTTATTCAATGAAAATCCATCCTTCCCTTTTTCTATGTAATTTTATTTTTAAAGGTGTGTTTATAAAATAAAATGGAATTTCAATATCCAAAAATGTTTTGCATATTGGTTCAAAATAGTTTTCTAGGGATTTATAATTCAAATGTGAAAGTTTAAAATGTTTTATTCATTATATGGTCCTTATAAATTTTTATGACAATGGTGGCACCATATATTAAATATAAGATGAGTCAATCCCCATTATATCTCATTATTAGATGGGTTGAGGCCCATTATAGCTCATGATATGACGGGTGAGTCCCATTATAGCTCTCTAATTCATTTGGTAAAGATTATATTTTATAGATAATAATATTTAAATTTTACAACATGAAAATTTAAATTTTAACAGTTCTATAAGTGTTCTAGTAATATTTGGTCTCAAGGAACATACTTGTATTTTCTTTTCTTTTTTATGAGTTTTCATAAAAATCATTGATTTCAAAGAATAAGCTAAATATAATTGGTTTTAATGTAATGAATATTCCCTTTTGGGTAAAAATATCTGTATTAATAAAATGTTTTTCATGGTTTCTCAATTTTTATATGAAAGCCACATTATTATTATTTATCCTTCAATTTTTTATAAAAAAATTTTTTTTGAAAATCATTACGCATTAATTTTGATTTCATTGAGGGAAATATTTAATAGAAAACACTTTTTTGTGACCTCAAGGTTTTAAAATAGAATAAATGGGTTCTTTTCTTTTATTTTTATGTCAATTACTAAACATTTTATGCTCATAAAATGTTTAAAAAAATGATATTGTATAAATATGGGTATGGGAAAAGAAAAATTCATGTTGAATGTCGTGAATAGTTTTCATGATATGAAATCATGTTATAATTTAAATGATTTATATTGAGGAAAAATGGATAATGAATTAAATTGTCTACCTTGTAATATATGGGATCATTATTTAAGTTATTTTTCCTAAATATCTAAAACTATATCCCTAAGTGATCTTTTGGAATGGATGAAAATTAATTCTAGTATGAAAAAAATATTATGTGTAATTTTTATTTTTGGGACCCGATAGTATCTATCACAGAAATGGTTTAAATAAAATTTATTTTTTGGATATTTTAATAACATACACTTGAAAAAACCTACATTGTGGTTATGTTCAAATTATATAGAATTTAAATATTACTATGTTACTTCATCTAAATTATGTTTTCCCAAAATGGTTTTCCACATAGGAAACATGGAAAATGTAGTAGGAATGAACTAAGAGAAAAATTCCTTCCGTATTAGCATTCTATATTGGTTGGAATTGGAACTGTGTAGTTTATTATTACGATCGTTGAGTTGATCTTGGCAATAAATGGTGGTGATATTAATTCTAGATATTATCTTGAACTATCATAGAAGAACATGATTAAATTTGATAATTTTATAAGACAATGTTCTGAGGATTTATGTGGATTCTCATATCCTATAGTAGCTGAAAGATGTATTAATACCCAATAAAAGATATTTAAAGTCATCAGGTGTTTGAAATTTTAGAATTTAACCCCTTTATTTATTATTTTTAAGGTAAGTATGATCGATGTTGATAGTTTTTCATAAATTAAAAAGTGAAATATAGTTTTTGATTCCCTGTAATGGGACTTATTTAAGAATATTTACCTTTATAAATATTTACTTTTGGGTTTTCACCTATGGATGTAAAATCCATTCATGTAATTGAGGAAAAAAGTTAAATATTCTGTGGTTATATACGAAGATAATTTTAAAATATTTTCAAGGTATGTTCTATATTTTATGTGGGATCATGATAATATGCTTAATCAGTTTTATTCATGTTTAAAAATAATATATTAATTTTAATTATCTTAATATAAATTTAAAAGTTATGAGAATCCCTATTAGTGTATAGAGAATACTGAAATGGAGTGAACAAATGTTAATTTATTCCATCAAAACAAAAAGAAGAAAAGTTCTATTTGGAATTAAATTGGGAATAAACCATCAAAGAAATATGTGGTTAAAAAAATTAAGTCCCCATATTTAGATAAGTGTGGTTAATAGAATCTTGGGGAACTTATGGTAAATTATAGAAAGTATAACTAGTGTGGAAATTTCTAAATATGGATCATAACTAGAGGGAAAATGATCAGATAATCAATAGTAAGCAAAGATATTATTTTTTAATTACGAGGAAGTGGTGAATTATGATAATTTGTGTCTAAAGATAGTTGTATAGGGAGGAAATCATCGTGATCAAAAATAGAAAGGTTTAAGAAAATTATTTTCTACTAAATTTGATATCGGGACATCTAATGAAGTGGTGACACATATGTTACTTCTTTATATGAATTATGCACATTCCTTTTTTACTCTCTGAATCTTCATAGACTTTAATTTTTTATAAATATTCAAGTAAAACTAGAATATCACAACATGGAAAGAAGATTGAACTTTTTGAGAAAACCCCATGTGAAAATATTTAAGAAATTAACATTTATAAAATATTTTTGTTGTTTTTCGTGAAAATTTTAATCTTGAAAATATTATTAAATAACCTATAGGATCATAAGTTTTCCTATCATGTACGGATCCTTTTGTTCCATTAAAACTCTTGATTGAGTTATATTTCCAACTTAGACCCTATGGTTAGGTCATGGGTTAGGTGATAGTTTTTTTTGGAAATTAAGTGGTGGGAGAGGTGTAAGCTGGCCGTTGGACAATTACATGATATGTAATTGGAATACACAACATGTATTGGATACATGTCATGTAATATCCCAGTCAGGCTAGTTCATGACAATTATGGTTTCTCCCATGGAAGAAGACCTAGGGAACTATTTTTAAATATAGAGTTGGTGCCTCTTTATTTTGGACAAAACCCTCACTCTCCCTTATCTCTTGCATATGAAGCCCCTTTAAAGCCTATATCTAGGATTGGCTCTCAGTTCCATATATTTAATATATTTATTCTACATTAAATAATGTTAGATCCATGTAGGGGAGATCTTTATTTCACATATGTCATTATTCATTTTCTATAGTATTGGATGTATTATTTCGGTGCGAGCTAATATGCCCTATTTCTTGGTTCTTCAACTATTATTTTTTTTATTCTAGTTTGATCAAATCCAAAACAAATACTATATAATAACTCTACTAAATACCTGTGGTATGTGATATATACAAGTTTCTTGTGGTTTGGTTCTTCATGGATCTAGTTTTCATTGTGCCTCATTTCAGACATTCTGGTGGTGCCCTAAAATTTAATTGAACAATTGTATTAAACATATTGGAAAATGTTGGGATTCGATTTAGTTCATAGTGAATGTGAGCGGTTTTTTCCAAACCATGTCCACCCATGTGGTGTGGCCTTTACTTTATTTATTGATAAATTACATATGGGATGTGTTTGATCTATCCTAGTTATAGGAAGATGAGTTATAAATGAATTGAATTAAATTTAATGATATAAGGTGGTTATCGCCTCGTTTTCTATCTGATATCTTGATATGAATTGTTTAAACTATTTAAAAGATAAATTTTTTTATGAGTGGGTAAATTCCTGAATTAAATTTATTTTGAATTTCATTATCTATTTAAAAGGAGATGGTTGTATAAGATCAAAGAAATCTTGGATTGTGATTGCTATAAAATGAAAATTGAATTGAATGATGAATGTATCCATGGGACTCCATGGGTCATGACAGTGATAGTGGATATCATGGGTGATATTTATCTTTGGGTATTGATTATATTGGATGCCCCGGGCTTTTCAACTCCTTAGATCTGTCTTTAGTGGGATCATATTGTACCTGATCTATTAACAAGCTCCCTAGACCCCAATCAAAGACTAATTAAGTTTCCCATGAGATAATCTTGGGACTCGATGAGTATGCCTTGGTATTCTATACCTCAGATCTAGCCCTATAGGGTCTGATATATATAATTATATTGGATCTATAATTTTTTATGTGATATATAGGATATACAGTGTGTTCATGTTTGATTCTACATGTGATTTATATAGTGTGGTTGTGGTAGTTACTTCAGTTTTCTTTTCTATTTCCTTGTCACATTATCATTACGATTGTTTTATATGGATATCTGCTTATGTAGATAGTTTCAATTTTATTATTATATATATTCCACGGTAATTTGATTCATTTATATTATACTAGTGAGATATATTTCACATTTCTGAGATTATATTGCAGAATCACTATTTTTTATAGACACCGTTGGTGGTGGCAGTCTGGGATTGTATCTCACACCATGTTCATACCATTGTTGTATACCTAAATAGACTATGTGGATATAGCAAGGGAATGGGGAGTATTTCCACAATTTTATGTTTGGAATTGTTCTATTCATTGGATTAGGGGAGCATGTAACTATGCTAAGGCCCATTATGCTGTCTAGAGATATTACTTTTTTGGTATTATTGTATTTTGATACATGAATTATATTAATTCTTGGATACATGTTCTTGATAAATTTTAGAGACATGAAATTATCATTATATATATATGAGATTACTTCTGACATTTTTTCACATATAATCTTTTATATGTTTATTTCTTGTTCAATTATTACTATGCTTCTTCTACAGTGGGTTACTGGTCCAGTAGTTATAGTGTCTGATTTTACTGTGCCATTTTTTAAACTCCTTCTACTATATTTATCTATTATTATTACTAGTATGATACACTATGACATAACGTAATATTATCCCAAATTAATCACCCTAGGCCCTTCCTACTAGTCACTAGCCTCTGGCATTTGGGGAGATGTGCTTGAGGCCAAGTGAGCCACCAACTCAGAGCATTGTTTAGTGGATTTGGGTTGGGACATTACAAAGTGGTATCAAAGGTGTTTATTTTTCATCATTAAAATTTATAATCAATTGAAAAGGGATTATATAGTTATTTTTATTTGGTAATTATTTTTTTATGGGAGTAGCTAATCCTTGTATAGAGAACATCCAAATTACCTCAAATAGAAATTGTTGTTTTTTTTGGATTTTGTCTATTATAATTAATTTTATTCCACCATTGGGAGATTAACATGAATGGGGATTTTATTATTGATATGAATGAGGGTTATATTTAAGTGAAACCTGGTGATATGAGGGTATTATATCTCATTCATTGTTTTAGGAACTTTATAGAATTCACATTCCATGCATTATGCCATGCCATATAGGGTGCATTGCTTGAATACATGACTATGTTGTGTGACTTGATCAATATATCTAATATTTAAAAAATTATTTATATAGTGAACTCACTAAAATATATTGTAATAATAGTTCCTATCATATCTTATGTAGTGTTTTCCTAATTAGGCTACAACATACACCCTAAAAATCCAATTATGGCATGTTGAGTCATGGACCATCGGTCGCATAGAATGGAATGTGTTATGTTATGAATTATCTAGGCTCCATATTTCGACTCATGATAAGTATGGACCCATATGGATTAGATGTGGTGAAAAATTTGGTTTGACCACTTTATAGATAATTGTGATATAAATGTGAAATAAAACAGAAATTAAAATTGTGAAACAGAAAACATAACAATCAACTTGCTTTATAGTGGGAAATATGTCGTGTCTCTATGACTATTTATAACTGTTACTTTTTACCCGGTCTTAGATTATGAGTAGGAATAGGGGTATTAGTTGTTTATTAGAAGGTCGGTACTTGACTAATACTTTTTAAATATGATATTTTTTATCTTTTATGAGATGTGTGTTTCGAATTATACAGACATGCCACCACGGCGAGCTCCAGTCGTTCACCATGTGGGTAGAGATGACCATGCTCTAGATGTTGTGGCCTATGGTCTACTGATATATCCTCATATAGTTTCATCTGAATCACTGGCTATTTTAACTGATGCTGGTGCTGAGGAACAATTCTTAGAGGGGTTTCTACGCTATATTGAGACTTTTTGGGGAGTACTGCAGCTTTCCTGGGATATAGAAGAGATAATGCGAGGGTTCTAGTAGCTTAATCCTATGATGTTTTTATGGGATAATGGTCCCTAGGATGCTATGATATGGATTTATAATACCCTATAAATGTTTGATCATCTAGAGACTCTTCATGAGAGGAGAGTTAAGCTCATAACCTACATTCTTTGAGGGATTAGCAAATTGTTTTTAAAATGTTTTGAACAAGGTTTACATGATACAATACGTGGTTTGGGGTGATTTCTAAAGAAAATTATATGATTACTTTTACCAATGTCTTTGAGAGTAGATTGGGATATTTCATTCTTTCATATGGAGTAAGGAACAGTGATGGTTATGGAACATTTAGCATGATTTATTGAGCTACATCATTTTTCGTAATGTATCTTGCTGATGAGGAAATATGGGTGAGATGCATTAATGGTGGTCTCAGACATGTAATTTGACCTAATTTGAATTTTTTATATTTTAATATATTTAAAATATAGTGAATTGGGTGAATACTATAGATTGGAACCTGAGGGGAAGATAGGGGTGCAGCACAGAGAAGTGTAGTCTCCCAGCCCGATGGTTGTTCTTCTACTGGACAAATGAGGTTTTTTTGAGGCTTACCATGAGAAGAATACTTGCTAGGATTCTAGTACTGGTAGTAAATTTTTCTTTCATCACTATGGAATATGGGGAAACATGAGGAATCAGTATGACTGAGACCAGTTTGAGTGCCGACCTTGATGAAGAATGATCCATGTATAGTATTTTTAAGAGACCTTTCCTCCAGCAGTTAGTCAAATGGGGTAAGCAAAGACTCCAAGTGAAATATTAGATTTTATATCTCAATTTTAGGATGTGAAAAAGGGTAATTCCAATTATTTAGGCTAATTTGGTGGTTGTGGTCAAGGCATCCAGCCACCTGTTGTACATAGACAGTAGAGTGGTCCTACTCCTGGTAGTGAGGTTGTTTCATTGGGCCTTGATTTAGTGCATCTTTATTTTGTATATCCTACACCTAATGACCATAGTGTCATAGAATCTACAATTAGAGGTACAATATTAGTATTCTCTACTTTATTATCACAGTTTCTTTATATAGGGTTTTCTCATAGCTTTATATTTTTACATGTGGTGAAAATTCATCGGCTTGTTGTTCAGTTTCTTAATAGTATTATAACACTCAATACTTCCTTGGGGACTAGAAAAGAGACTGGTGGCCAGTGTAGTGATTTACCCATTGAGATTGGTGTGTGTCATTTTGTATGGGAACATTTTTTTGATCAAGATGGAAGGGTTTGAAATCATACTCAACATGGAATGGACAGTTTCTTATTTAGCCTTTGTTGATTTCTATCTTTGGAGGGTGATTTTCACATCCCCAGAGGTTATACCTTTTTATTCATAGAGTTGAATTGGATTCTTGGGTGAGTTGATCTAGACCAGTTAATTTTGGGATGGGTGGGATGACATACAAAATTTCCACTGTATATTTGTGTGATCATGGATAACCTCAGAAATATTTCCATCTAGTGGACGATCATTTTAGGGACATGTTCTCAGATAAATTTTATTGTTTACCTTCTGAGAGAGAGGTTTATTTCTCTATAGATCTAGTGTTGTGGGATTCATTGGTATCCATTTTTCATTATTGGATGGATAAGATGATGTTTCAAGATCTCAAGAGGTATCTAATGGACTTAGAGGCAAAGGGGTTTTTACGAGCCAGTACTTCTCCATGGGGTTTTCCAGTCCTTTTTACAAAAAAGAAGGATGTTACCCTCATGAAATATTTGGATTATCAAAAATTAAACCATTTGATGGTTATGAAATAGTTTCCCATTCCTTGGATAGATGACCATTTTGACCAGCTCTGAGCAACTCAGGTGCTCTTGAAAATTTCATCAAAATAAGGTTATCATGAGGTTTTTGTTAAACTAGAAGACATATCTTACGAAATGTTTCAAATAAGGTATTTTATATATTATTATCGAATTATTTTTCTTGGTCTCAAGAATGTGCCAGCCGTTTTTATGGAAATGATGAACAAAGTTCTCAATCCATGTCTAGATTTTTTGTGTTGGTTTTCACATATGATGCCTTGGTGTATTCTCATTATTAACATTACTATTCCAAACTTCTTGAGATAATTTTGGATATACTAATGGGGTAATTTTTCTGATATGATCACTTATTTCCACTTTTCAATGGATAAAATTCACCTCCTTTGGCTATATTATCTCAAAGTCATGAGTATTAGTTGACCTAGAAAATCTGATAACTGTATATTTTTAGTAGCATCCAAAGAATTTCATTGGAATTTAGAGTTTCTTAGGGATTATTGGATATTAAATTTGTTTTATATTGTACTTATAATTCTTATAATAAATTTTTAATGGATTCATTAAGATGACTTGGCAATTTTTATTGTCGTATACCTGTGAGATAGCCTTCCAGGTTCTAAAAGGGTGACAAACTTCAGTACCAATAACAATTCTTCTAAATATATGAATAAAATACATTATTTATTGAAAAACAATCAGGAATTGGGCTTGTATATGTTCTAATGAAAATTGATAGAAAAACAATAAGCATGTCTCATTAGTTGAGGCCACACATGAAGAATTACTTGATGCATGATCTCCTGTTGGCTACAGTTTTTCATGTTCTTCACTATTGGAGGTACTATTTAATGGGAGAGTGTCATGTAGTGTACATAAACCACAAAAACCTCATCTATATATTGACACATATAGATATGAATTTAAGATAGTGAAGGTGTGTTGTGTACCTATAGTATTTTTACTTCGTGCTTTCCTATACGACTAGAATGTGCATTGCAATGGCTAATGAACTAAGCCAGAGGACTCATATACAAGTAGTTCGGGAGGCCAGTAGTGAGTGGAAGCTTGTGGCTATGTTTTCTGATATTCAATTTGAAGTATTGTAAGGTTATTGGAAACCATTTATTTCTTAGATGGTTATGAACTCTACCATTATAGATAGAGTTAGGATGAGGCAACAATCAAATTATGAGGGCCTAGTCCTATGGAAGACTATCAAAGGTAAAGACATGCCTCCTGGTCAAACTATTACTGAGGATGATATTCTACATATTCATAGTTTCATGTGGGTTCTAACATACATATATGAGGATCAAATGTGAGTGTTTGATGCCTAATTTATGGTAGTTCATCTCAGTGTTACCAAGATATATTTTAACTTACATAAATAGAACAGGTGATTGGGGTTGCAATGAGAGTTAAGTAGTTTTTTTAGGATGTGTTCTACCTTTCAATAGGTTAAGGAAGAACATCAGTGAAAATTTGGGATTTTATAGTAGTTACCCATTCCTAAGAGGAAATATTAATATGTCACAATGGATTTCAGGACAGGTTTTTCAAGGTCTCCCTGAGTTAGTAATGTTGCATGGGTTGTTGTGGACATGATCATAGAGTTGTCTCAATTTCAACTAATTAGGGATACCATATTAGTAAATTATATTGGGTTATTTTATATCTATTAGATAGTGTGGCATAATGGGGTACCTCAAACTATCATATTTCATAGGGAAACCTGATTTAAATATAGTTTTTGTTAGAGTTTTCAGAGGGCTTTGGGTACACATGTGATTTTTAGAATAGTATTACACCCTCATACTAATGGCCAGTCAGAGCACATGATTTAGGGGATTAAGGAAATTTTTCCAGAAAGCGTCCAGCATTTCATGAGATCTTGAGAGAGACATATAACTTAGTTGATTTTTCCTAATATAATTATTATGGAGAAATATAAATAAAAAAACTTAAGAGGAATTGTATGATAGGACATACTGATCTACACTATTATGGTTAGAGGTAGGTGAGGGAGCTTTTCAACGACCAATTCCAATGAAGAAGACTTCTGAGTAGGTCCAGTTGATCAGAATGAGGATAGATCTTGTAGAGTCTTGATATAAATCTTACACCAATCACTGTCAATGTACTCTAGTGTTTGGGGTTGGGGATCATATATTTTTGTGTGTTTCCCCAAGGTTTGAACATAAAATGTTCATGAGAATGGGTAATATTTGTTAGCGATATATCAGGACATTTGAGATTTTTTGTAGATTTGTGCTAGAAGCCTATCAGTTGTAGTAACCTCAAAGGTACCACGCAATGCACAACATCTTTTCTGTCTCTCAACTACATCATTATAATTCAGACCATTCTCATTATTTTTATCCAAGGGATGTTGAGTTACATATAGATGATTCATACGAGGAGAATACTATTAATATTGTTGATAGGATCATGGAGGTTCTCTAAGGAAGGTCAGTTCTGTCACGACCCGACCTCGGGGCCCGTGCCGTGACTACCCCAAGCCCGCCTTCCATAGGCCAGGGGCTGGCGACTAGCACCAAGGCGTAAAATCCCGGTAAACAGGGAAGGCATTGCCTTTATGAGTAACAACCACCACAGAGTCAGCAAGCGGAAAGCAACTACAAAGTGCAGAAAAGTAAAGGGGGCCGGAAATACAAGCCCAACTGTAAAGTACAACTGAAAAGTAAAGAACAGCAACTGAAGAAAAGACGGCGGCCTCGTGTCGTCCACTGGAAATCCCACCTGAAGGGTGGGTACAGATAGCCTCCAGGCTCCTCGGGTCCCACGTCCGCTCCGAGCACGTCCCGTCCAGTGGTCCACCTCCAGGTACCGTCCTGCTCCACGCCCCAACCGTGATCAGCGCTGTCCGTCGTCTGCATCCAACACAACAAGGTCACGACCCGACCTCAGGGACCGTTCCGTGACTACCCCAAGCCCGCCTTCCATAGGCCAGGGGCTGGCGACTACCACCAAGGCGTAAAATCCCGGTAAACAGGGAAGGCATTGCCTTTATGAGTAACAACCACCACAGAGTCAGCAAGCGGAAAGCAACTACAAAGTGCAGAAAAGTAAAGGGGGCCGGAAATACAAGCCCAACTGTAAAGTACAACTGAAAAGTAAAGAACAGCAACTGAAGAAAAGACGACGGCCTCGTGTCGTCCACTGGAAATCCCACCTGAAGGGTGGGTATAGATAGCCTCCAGGCTCCTCGGGTCCCACGTCCGCTCCGAGCACGTCCCGTCCAGTGGTCCACCTCCAGGTACCGTCCTGCTCCACGCCCCAACCGTGATCAGCGCTGTCCGTCGTCTGCATCCAACACAACAAGGTGCGGGCATAGCCCGTGCAGGGGTGAGTATAACTACTCAGTAAGGACCCCGAGACCCCCGAAGGTCTCCCGAAATCCACAAAGGATATAGCACAAAAGAAAGATGCAATCACGAAGTAACATCTGACTCGACTTAGGTATATGCCCATACATATACCTAAGTCCCCAATTCTAGCTCTGCTCACGAGCTCAAGAACAACTCAATCCACAAAGGAAAGTAAGACTCAAATCCACAAGGAGAGTAAACAGTAAATCCACATAGGATAGTTCAACACAATCCACAAAGGAGAGTAACATAAGATTCAGCTCAACCAGGTATACTTTTTCAGATGACGTCAAAGATGATCACTGATCCATCTAAGTCGTCGGACCCACGAAGGATCGATAGGTACTAACCCCCGCAATAGACCCACGTAGGATCGGGCTCACACAGAACCTGTAGGCAATGGCTCACACAGAACCGGTAGTAAGGACCCACATAGGATCAGGCTCACACAGAACCTGTAGCACTGATCCACGTAGGATCGCTGAGTGCAGTGGTCGACGCAGTCCACTGAGGATCTCTACACAGTCGTCGCCGCAGTCCACGAAGGATCTCTGCTCTGCCGTCGTCGCAGTCCACTGAGGATCTCTGCTCTGCCGTCGTTGCAGTCCACGGAGGATCTCTGCTCTGTCGTCGGAGTCACAGCCAGCGCTAGGGTTCCCGCACGCAGCGAGCTCGTTTAGGAGGGTCCGCTCCACGAGCCGAGAGGCTGATACATCAACTGACACGTAGTCCGAAGTTGATGTATCCAAAAGTTCCGTATCGACAACAGGATCTCAACGCAACAGACGGCGCGTCAATCGGACGCCCGGTCTGAGAGTTATTGGCATTTTCGTCCCAGGGGCCCGGTTGGTTTTTAGGGAAAAACCAACCCGACCGTACTCCGCCTGTGTCCGATCCTCGGGCGGTGTATTCCAAAAGTTCTGTCTCACTTAGAGGAAACTACCACAGCTGACGGTACGTCGATCGGACGTCCGCAGCTCAAGTTATGAGCGTTTCCGCTCCGAGGGCCCGGTTGGTTTCGTGTACGAACCAACCCGGCCGAACCCAAAGTCTTCTGAAACCTTGAGTATAATATACCGAAACGACCGTATCGATCCAAGGATCGCGTAGCCGATGACGGTTCATCAATCGGAGGTCTCAGGCCCATGATATGGGCACAAGACCGAAGAGGGCCCGAAAACGGGGGTTCTGGGCCCTGGGCGACCCGGCCCGAACCCCCCCTGGGCTGGCCGAACCGGGTCGGCCCGACCCGGCCCGACCCGGCTAGGCCGGGTCCGGTCCGGCCTGGGCGCGGCCCGGCCGGCTCGGCTTCGGCCGAGCGGCCGAAGGAGAAACCGCCGCGGGTTTGACCCGCGGCTTGGAGGAAAACGCGGCCCCGCGGGGGGCCGCCTGTCAGGCGGACGCGGCCGGGCCGCCGCGTCCCTCCCCGGTTCCGCGCGACCGCGGAACCGGCCGCCGCCGCCGCGGCTTCAGCCGCGGCGGAACTCCTCCACGGCGGCGTGCCGGGCGCAGCCGCCTCCGGCCGCCGGCGCCGCCGCCGTCTTCCGCGGGCCGCCGGAGTTGCTCCGGTGGCCCGTTTTACCTCCCGTCTGCGCCATTGCTCCTCCCGGGGGCCGATCTTCACTGCGGGATCAACGGATCGCCCTTGCCGCACGGTTCGTCGTCGTCCGCCAAATCCGCACAACAAAAGATCGGCGGAGGGTTGCCGGGTCTTGTTCGTTAGACCCGCACCCTCCGCGTTAGTCATAAACTCAACGGGGGAAAAGGAAAAACCAATCAACAATTTTAAATAAATTAAAATTGTTCCGTGATCGGGTTCTTTATTTCAAAAGAATAAACACGGGAAAGAATCATCAAGGAAATAAACCCCTACCTTGTCGTCGTCGGACGTGAGGTCGTCGCGGAATCGCTCGTCGCGGAAGGGACGTTCGTCGCACCGCGGGAAAAACGTCGCGCTGACGATCTCCGGATCTAGAACAAACGGATTTAATTAATTAAATCCATTTTTATTGAAAATAAAAAGGGAGAAATAAACGATTCGTTTCTCACCTTAATTGCCGAACGAGGATCGGCCGCGGAAGAAGAGGCATCGCCGAAGAACGTCGCGGGTAGAGCTCGTCGACGTCGCAGATCACGGTGTGCGTCGTCGAATTCCGGTCGCCGGCGTTCTTCGCGTTCTTCGCGTTCTTCGCGTTCTTCGCGTTCTTCGCGTTCTTCGCGTTCTTCGCGTTCTTCGCGAGGAGGGGAGATGAAGAAACAAAGGTCCTCTCAAATCCTTTCAAAGGATTTTTAGGTTGGTCTTATTTTATAAACATGCCAACAAACGCAAAAGCGTAAGTAACGACCCATCAGTTCGTTGAATTAATTCAACGAGCGAAACAGCCCATTTAATTCACGAAATAAACCGCCCAATTAAATGGTCTGTTAAGAAATAAAGAAAACGCGTCGGTTGACTTTTCAGTTACTTTGACGGGTTTTCGCGGGTGCGTTACTTAGCGAAAGAAACGGCGAGGCTCGTGCGGGCCCCACCTCACAAATATCCTACCAAGGGGGTAGGATATTTCTGGATAGCATCCTATCCAGTTCAACTCAGATCAAGCCGCCTTTAAGTGGCTTCAAGTGGCTTCCAAGCAGTTTAAGTGAAATAAAATAAAGTTGTCGCACAAATTTATTTTATTTCTGACTTAAAGCCCCGAAATTTAAAAACCACGTCTGAGAAAACGCAACTCCGGAAAAGGCGTTTCTAAGCAAATACCGGCGCTGCGATTTCATCGGTGCCCTCAGAATTCGATTCTGGGCACCGGTTCAAAAGATAGAAAAACCCGCTCGTCCGTTCACTGAACGTACCCGAGCCAAACTTTGGAAATTGATTCCGGGCACACCGGGCCTCGGAATCAGGTGCCGTCTGAAGCTGCGCTCTTGTAAAATTCCCAAGAAAATTAAGAAAAAAAATTCCTTGAAATTTGCGGGTCTTTACATTACTCCCACCTCAGGGCTTTATGTCCCCGTAAAGATACATTAAAAACTTGGGGAACAAATGGGGGTACTGAGCACGCATCTGAGCCTCCCGCTCCCAAGTGCTCTCCTGGAGGTTCCCGTGCTGCCATCTGACGCGCACAAGAGGAATCGACCGCCCACGTAGGACCCGCTCCTGTCGATCCTCGATCTCCACTGGGACCTCCGCAAAAGTCGCCCCATCGTCCACGTCCAGCTCCCCAAAGTCGATGATGTGCGTCGGGTCGTGCACGTATCTCCTCAGCTGAGACACGTGGAAGACGTCGTGCACCCGGTGCAACTGAGGTGGTAGAGCCAGGCGATAAGCCACCTCTCCTATCCTACTGAGGACCTGGAAAGGCCCGATGAAGCGTGGAGACAACTTGCCGCCTCGGCCAAATCTCCGTAAACCACGTCGAGGTGAGACACGCAAAAAGACGTGGTCTCCATCCTCGAACTCCAGTGGCCTCCGCCTCCTGTCAGCATATGACTTCTGCAGGCTCTGAGCTGTCCTCATCCTCTCCTGGATGATCTGGACCTTCTCTGTCGTGGCTCGGACCATCTCTGGTCCCACGAGTGCTGACTCCCCAGGGTTTGTCCAGCACAACGGTGATATGCAGGGTCTGCCGTACAACGCCTCGTATGGTGCCATCCCGATGGTTGAGTGGTAGCTGTTGTTGTACGCGAACTCCACCAAGGGTAGGTGGTCCTCCCAGCTGCGACTAAAGTCGAGAACACATGCACGGAGCATGTCCTCGAGTGTCTGTATGGTCCTCTCCGTCTGACCATCCGTCTGAGGGTGGAAGGCTGTGCTCAGATGGAGCCGCGTCCCGAACGCCTCCTGCAACCCCTTCCAAAGCCGGGAAGTGAAACGAGCATCTCGATCGGAGACGATAGACGATGGCACACCATGAAGCCGTACGATCTCCTGGACGTAAAGACGTCCCAAGCTCTCCACTGAGCCCTGCTCTCTGATGGGTAAGAAGTGTGCCGACTTGGTGAGTCGGTCGACAATCACCCAAATGGAGTCGTGACCTCTGGAAGTGCGTGGAAGTCCAGTCACGAAGTCCATAGATATACCGTCCCACTTCCACTCCGGGACCTCCAAGGGCTGTACCAAGCCTGCTGGTACCTAATGCTCTGCCTTCACCTGCTGGCAGGTGAGGCATCGTGAAACGAACTCTGCCACAGCTTTCTTCATGCCCGGCCACCAGTGCTGTCGCCTGAGATCCTGGTACATCTTCGCCACTCCGGGATGCACCGCCAAGGGAGAAGTGTGAAACTCTCTCAGCACCTCCTCTCGTAAAGCGACTGGTACGAAGGTACATCCTCTGAAAAGGATGTCGTGCTCTGCTCCAAGGGAGAAGCCATCAGGCGCCTGACCTGAGGATATCAGTGCACGCCGGGTCTCACAGTCAGCGTCCCCACGCTGAGCCTCTCTGACCCACCGTAGAAGTAGAGGAGAGACTGTGAGAGACTGAAGAAAGGCTGCTCCGTCTCTATCCACGAAGGATATCTGCAAGGAGGCTAGCTGCTCCGTCGCCTCCTCAAGTATCTGAATGCCCGTCCTCCTGCTTAGGGCATCGGCTACCACGTTCCCCTTCCCAGGAGTATAGACTATCTCAAAGTCATAGTCCTGGAGGAACTCAAGCCATCTCCGCTGTCTCAGGTTCAGGTCCCTCTGAGAGAAGATATACCTGAGACTCTGGTGGTCAGAAAGGACTGTGAAGCGCTCGCCCATCAGATAGTGCCGCCAAGTCTTCAGAGCGAAGACCACTGCTGCTAACTCCAGGTCATGAGTGGCGTAGTTCTGCTCATGCGGCCTCAACTGATGTGATCCGTAGGCGATCACGGCCCGCTCCTGCATCAGGACGCACCCGAGTCCAGTCCCTGATGCATCGCAGTAAACTACGTATCCAACTCCCTCCTCAGGAAACCTCAAGATAGGTGCGCTGGTCAATCTATGTCTCAGCTCCTGGAAGCTCTGCTGACATCTGTCTGACCACACAAAGGGTTTACCCTTCTTTGTCAAGGCTGAGAGTGGTGCCGCAACTCTGGAGAAGTCCGGCACAAATCTCCGATAGTATCCGGCTAAGCCCAAGAAACTCCGCACCTCTGTCACGCTCTTGGGTGGCTCCCAAGCTAGCACTACCTCGATCTTCGCGGGATCCACTGAAACTCCCGCCTCAGAGATGACGTGCCCCAAGAAATGGACCTCACGTAACCAGAACTGGAATTTTGAGAGCTTGCCATAAAGCTGGTGCTCTCGGAGTGTGTCTAGCACAACTCGCAGGTGGTAGGCATGCTCCTCCTCAGTCGTCGAGTATACCAAAATGTCGTCAATGAAGACCACGACAAATCGGTCGAGGTATGGCTGGAAGATCCTGCTCATGAGGCTCATGAACACTGCTGGAGCATTGGTTACGCCGAACGGCATAACCAAGAACTCATAATGGCCATACCGACACCTGAAGTCCGTCTTCTGCACGTCCTCGTCTCGAACTCTGAGCTGATGATAGCCTGACCGGAGGTCTATTTTCGAGAACCACCGTGCTCCCTTGAGCTGATCGAAGAGGTCATCAATCCGTGGCAGCGGATACTTGTTCCTCACTGTCACCTGGTTCAGGCGACGATAGTCGACACACAGTCGCAAGCTCCCGTCCACCTTCTTGGCGAACAAAATCGGGGAAGCCCAGGGTGAAACACTGGGTCGGATAAACCCCTTGCTCTGCAAGTCCTCCAACTGTACCCGCAGCTCTCGAAGCTCGGCGGGGGCCATCCGATATGCTGGAGTAGATATCAGGGCTGTCCCGGGGTATAAGTTGATGTAGAAGTCTACCTCTCTACGAGGAGGTAGCCCTGGAACGTCGTCGGGAAAGACGTCCACGTACTGGTCCACCACTGCAGGAAAAACTGGACTCCGCACGTCCACTGCTCCTAGGATGAGGCTAGCCAACTGATGAGAGATGGGCTGCACTCTCCTCCGCGGAAGTCCATCCTGTGCTGCAAAGGTTCCCTTCTCGCCGGTGAAGGTAAACCTGCTCCCGTCGGTGCGAACACATCGCACCTTGCGCCTAAAACAGTCGATCTGGGCATGAACCGTGGATAGCCAATCCATGCCCAAGATGACGTCGTAAGGCCTCGACGCTGCTACAAGGAGATCCCAGCCGAAGCTCTCGCCTCCTAGAGTAAGCTCACACTGTCGGCACCAGTGCGTAATCGTCGAGTCTGCTCCCGTAAGAGTCTCTAGCCGTAAGGATCGAGCCAACGGCTCAGTCGGAATCTCCGAGCTCCGAACAAGGGCAGAGGCTATGAAAGAGTGACTCGCTCCTGTGTCTATAAGTACTGCAGCAAGGGAGGAATAGACACAGATCGTACCTCGAATCATCTCTGGCATGTCGGGGTCGTAGGCCTCCACTACCTGGAGCTGGGCCTGTCCCTGCCCGCCAGCTCCCTGTGGTCGAGGTGGCCCTCCTGGTGGTGGTGGGGGTAGAGCCTGGAAGCGTCGCCCACCACCCGCTGCTCGGCCAGCTCCTCTGCCTCGTCCGCCTCCTCCCTGCGGACCGCCACGGTCGACCCTCTGCCTCTGCCTGGGTGGCCCCTCCACCGTCTGCTGCTCAGGTCGGCGAGTCGGGCAGTCACGAGCCATGTGACCCTGCCCGCCGCAGGAGTAGCACAGCCTACCTCTCGGAAGGCTGGCACTCCGTTGTGTGCCCCGCACTGCTGAGCCGGTGTCCTGAGGCCGTCTGCGTGGGGGTCTGGTCTTCCTGGACCCGAGAGTCATCCGTCGGCTACCTGCTGCCGAAGACTCAGCTACCTGCCGCCCTGTGCTAGGTCTCGCCACTGAATAAGGCTCTGCCAGGAAGCTCTCGATCAGGAGGGCTCGCTCCAGCACTCCCGCCTGGGTCGGAATGCTGAGGGAGATCAGTGACGCCCGAATCTCCTGTCGCAAGCCCTGCTCGAAGGTCCGGGCATGGAAGAAGGGGTCCCGTACCATGTCGGTCGAGTAGCGAGATAGGTCAGTGAATCTCGCCGCGTACTGAGAGACCGTCATGCTGCCCTGGCGCAGCTGGAGAAGCTCCTGGATGTGCACCGCTCGGAGGGTGGCCGGGACGAACTCAGAGCGGAAGAGGCTCTCGATGTCCGTCCAGAGAAAGGATGCCTCATCGTGAACCTGGAGCATCAAGCTCCACCATCGTCCTGCTGCCGCCTGCAGGAGGCTCGCCGCGAGAATCACCATGAGATCTGCTGGTGTCCTCACTAGCCTAAAGATCCGTACCACCGCCTCTAGCCAGTCCTCGGCGGCCTGGGGGTCCGCCTCACTGCGAAACCTGGGCGGTCGCTGGCTTTAAAACTCATGCAGTGCCCTGAGGCGACGTGCATCGTCAGCGTCTGGTACTGGTAGCATCGGTGGCTCGGCGGGTAAAGCTACCGCCGGTGCCACTACTGGAAAAGGGCCCTACACCGAGGCCTCGTTGCTCGGTGGGCTGCCGTCGCGCCCTACACTCGGAACCCTAGCTGGCTGTCGTCGCGGGCCCATCCTGAAAAGGAGAACAAGAGCACCACGGTCAGAACAGTATACCTGGTGAGCTGGCACAAGTAATCACAAGGAAAACTTGAGACTTTCATGAGGCAGATCAGTATACCCGGTGAGCTGACACAAGTAATCACAAAGAAAACTTGGAACACACACGCAATCAATGTTTTCATGCATTAAGTCGGAAATCAGGAGTCAGGGTCCTGGTGTACGGATACGTCGGCCGCCGCACCAACACTGGGCTCCCTGAACTGATAACCACACTCAATACACTAAACACTATTGCTTCATATAGAAAGAAAAGACGATCAGAGTCTGTGGTAGAACCGACCACCTCTGATACCAATTTGTCACGACCCGACCTCGGGGCCCGTGCCGTGACTACCCCAAGCCCGCCTTCCATAGGCCAGGGGCTGGTGACTAGCACCAAGGCATAAAATCCCGGTAAACAGGGAAGGCATTGCCTTTATGAGTAACAACCACCACAGAGTCAGCAAACGGAAAGCAACTACAAAGTGAAGAAAAGTAAAGGGGGCCCGAAATACAAGCCCAACTGTAAAGTACAACTGAAAAGTAAAGAACAGCAACTGAAGAAAAGACGGCGGCCTCGTGTCTTCCACTGGCAATCCCACCTGAAGGGTGGGTACAGATAGCCTCCAGGCTCCTCGGGTCCCACGTCTGCTCCGAGCACGTCCCGTCCAGTGGTCCACCTCCAGGTACCGTCCTGCTCCACGCCCCAACCGTGATCAGCGCTGTCCGTCGTCTACATCCAACTCAACAAGGTGCGGGCATAGCCCGTGCAGGGGTGAGTATAACTACTCAGTAAGGACCCCGAGACCCCCGAAGGTCTCCCGAAATCCACAAAGGATATAGCACAAAAGAAAGATGCAATCACGAAGTAACATCTGACTCGACTTAGGTATATGCCCATACATATACCTAAGTCCCCAATTCTAGCTCTGCTCACGAGCTCAAGAACAACTCAATCCACAAAGGAAAGCAAGACTCAAATCCACAAGGAGAGTAAACAGTAAATCCACATAGGATAGTTCAACACAATCCACAAAGGAGAGTAACATAAGATTCAGCTCAACCAGGTATACTTTTTCAGATGACGTCAAAGATGATCACTGATCCATCTAAGTCGTCGGACCCACGAAGGATCGATAGGTACTAACCCCCGCAAAAGACCCACGTAGGATCGGGCTCACACAGAACCTGTAGGCAGTGGCTCACACAGAACCGGTAGTAAGGACCCACATAGGATCGGACTCACACAGAACCTGTAGCACTGATCCACGTAGGATCGCTAAGTGCAGTGGTCGACGCAGTCCACTGAGGATCTCTGCACAGTCGTCGCCGCAGTCCACGAAGGATCTCTGCTCTGCCGTCGTCGCAGTCCACTGAGGATCTCTGCTCTGCCGTCGTCGCAGTCCACGGAGGATCTCTGCTCTGTCGTCGGAGTCACAGCCAGCGCTAGGGTTCCCGCACGAAGCGAGCTCGTTTAGGAGGGTCTGCTCCACGAGCCGAGAGGCTGATACATCAACTGACACGTAGTCCGAAGTTGATGTATCCAAAAGTTCCGTATCGACAACAGGATCTCAACGCAACAGACGGCGCGTCAATCGGACGCCCGGTCTGAGAGTTATTGGCATTTTCGTCCTAGGGGCCCGGTTGGTTTTTAGGGAAAAACCAACCCGACCGTACTCCACCTGTGTCCGATCCTCGGGCGGAGTATGCCAAAAGTTCCGTCTCACTTAGAGGAAACTACCACAGCTGACGGTACGTCGATCGGACGTCCGCAGCTCAAGTTATGAGAGTTTCCGCTCCGAGGGCCCGGTTGGTTTCGTGTACGAACCAACCCGGCCAAACCCAAAGTCTTCCGAAACCTTGAGTATAATATACCGAAACGACCGTATCGATCCAAGGATCGCGTAGCCGCTGACGGTTCGTCAATCGGAGGTCTTAGGCCCAATATATGGGCAAAACACCGAAGAGGGCCCGAAAACGGGGGTTCTGGGCCCGGGGCGACCCGGCCCGAACCCCCCCTGGGCTGGCCGAACCGGGTCGACCCGACCCGGTCGGGCCTGGGCACGGCCCGGCCGACCGGACCGGCCGGCTCGGCTTCGGCCGAGCGGCCGAAGGAGAAACCGCCGCGGGTTTGACCCGCGGCTTGGAGGAAAACGCGGCCCCGCGGGGGGCCGCCTGTCACGCGGACGCGGCCGGGCCGCCGCGTCCCTCCCCGGTTCCGTGCGGCCGCGGAACCGGCCGCCGCCTCCGTGGCTTCAGCCGCGGTGGAACTCCTCCACGACGGCGCGCCGGGCGCCGCCGCCTCCGGCCGCCGGCGCCGCCGGAGTTGCTCCGGTGGCCCGTTTTACCTCCCGTCTGCGCCATTGCTCCTCCCGGGGGCCGATCTTCACTGCGGGATCAACGGATCTCCCTTGCCGCACGGTTCGTCGTCGTCCGCCAAATCCGCACAACAAAAGATCGGCGGAGGGTTGCCGGGTCTTGTTCGTTAGACCCGCACCCTCCGCGTTAGTCATAAACTCAACGGGGGAAAAGGAAAAACCAATCAACAATTTTAAATAAATTAAAATTGTTCCGTGATCGGGTTCTTTATTTCAAAAGAATAAACACGGGAAAGAATCATCAAGGAAATAAACCCCTACCTTGTCGTCGTCGGACGTGAGGTCGTCGCGGAATCGCTCATCGCGGAAGGGACGTTCGTCGCACCGCGGGAAAAACGTCGCGCCGACGATCTCCGGATCTAGAACAAACGGATTTAATTAATTAAATCCGTTGTTATTGAAAATAAAAAGGTAGAAATAAACGATTCGTTTCTCACCTTAATTGCCGAATGAGGATCGGCCGCGGAAGAAGAGGCGTCGCCGAAGAACGTCGCGGGTAGAGCTCGTCGACGTCGCAGATCACGGTGTGCGTCGTCGAATTCCGGTCGCCGGCGTTCTTCGCGTTCTTCGCATTCTTCGCGTTCTTCGCGTTCTTCGCGTTCTTCGCGAGGAGGGGAGATGAAGAAACAAAGGTCCTCTCAAATCTTTTCAAAGGATTTTTAGGTTGGTCTTATTTTATAAACATGCCAACAAACGCAAAAGCGTAAGTAACGACCCATCAGTTAGTTGAATTAATTCAACGAGCGAAACAGCCCATTTAATTCACGAAATAAACCGCCCAATTAAATGGTCTGTTAAGAAATAAAGAAAACGCATCGGTTGACTTTTCAGTTACTTTGACGGGTTTTCGCGGGTGCGTTACGTAGCGAAAGAAACGGCGGGGCTCGTGCGGGCCCCACCTCACAAATATCCTACCAAGGGGGTAGGATATTTCTGGATAGCATCCTATCCAGTTCAACTCAGATCAAGCCGCCTTTAAGTGGCTTCAAGTGGCTTCCAAGCAGTTTAAGTGAAATAAAATAAAGTTGTCGCACAAATTTATTTTATTTCTGACTTAAAGCCCCGAAATTTAAAAACCACGTCTAAGAAAACGCAACTCCGGAAGAGGCGTTTCTAAGCAAATACCGGCGCTGCGATTTCATCGGTGCCCTCAGAATTCGATTCCGGGCACCAGTTCAAAAGATAGAAAAACCCGCTCGTCCGTTCACTGAACGTACCCGAGCCAAACTTCGGAAATTGATTCCGGGCACACCGGGCCTCGGAATCAGGTGCCTTCTGAAGCTGCGCTCTTGTAAAATTCCAAAGAAAATTAAGAAAAAAAATTCCTTGAAATTTGCGGGTCTTTACAAGTTCCTCTAGTATGGGTCCTATGGAATAATGACCATTTATAGGACGAGACATGGGAGCAGGAGGAAAATGTAGGTGCTTTATGGCCTGAATGTTTCCATGGAGATTCATGACCATCCTTGGAAGGGAAATTTAGGGGTGAATTTATTTAAATGGGGAAGATTGTGAAATAACAGTTTTTCATTTGATGTACAAATATTTTTTTCCAGTTTAATTCTTGGTTGAGTTTTTCTTTTGTAATAGACCTTAAGGTCGAGTCGTGGGTCGATTGTGTAGTTTTGGTTATATAAAGGTAGTTGTGAGAGGGTTATAAGATGGACACTAAAAATTACATATTGTGTAATTTGAATATGTGATGTGTATTCCATACATGACGTGTAAGAACCTGGGGATGATAGTTCATGATGTTTAAGGGGGTTTTACAAGGAGAATGACCATGAGAATTACAGAATATTTAAATAATTTAAATTCCATGTAAATTCTCAAGAACTATTTTTATAAATAGAAGTAGTGCCTCTTTATTTTGGGTATAACCCACACCTATCCATTATCACATGTGTAGTAAGACACATTTGAGCCTAAAAATAGGTTTGGATCCCTGTTCCATATCAAGACTCCATTTATTTCGTTGTTGGTCACATGAAATCCACATCAATGAGTTCTCTATTCCGTTAATGTCGTTTTCCTTTATTCTTGGTATTTACTGCGCTATTTGAGTGTGAGATAATATATCCTATTTCAGGATTTGTCATCTGATCTCCATTTTTCTTCTGATCTAGATCAAATAAAAATCTTTTATTGGTTAATAACTCTAATTAGTTCCTACCATATGTTTTCTATAACTATCCCTTGTGGTTTGGTGCTTTATAGGGATAGTTTCCAATATTCTACATTCTAGACATTCTGGTTCTACCACAAAATTGAATAGAATAATTTTATTGATGGTATTCAAATATGTTTGGGTACCCTTAAGTTCCATGTGACTATTGGAGGGTTTTTCCTCATCCTAGGCTACCCATGGAGGATCCATTTCATTTATCTATTATTAAACCACCAATGGGTTGTGTTTGATATTTCCTAGTTAGAGGAAGCCTAGTTATAAATTAATTTAATTGAATTGCATGATAAGAGATGATAATGTTATATTATTATCTGTGATATCATGATATCAATTTTCTAAATTTTTTTAATGTGAATTGTCATATTAGTGGCTAAACTCATGAATAAAATTGATTCAGAATTGATTTTACTATTTAAAAAGAAATGTTAATATGTGTTGGAAGAACTCATGAATTATGAATGTTATGAAATTAAAATTGAATTGAATGATGAATGTTTCTATATGATTCTACGTGTGTGATACACCATGGTTCATGATAAATTTAGTGGACACCTTAGATGATATTATTACATGGGTCTTGATTTGGTGAGATTCCATGGCCCTTGCTACCCCTTGGTCTCGATTTTCTTGGGCTCACAGAAGACATGGTCTGTTGACATGCACTTTAGACCCAAATACAACCATATATTAGTTTACATGATATTATATTAATAATCAATGTGGATACCTTGTTCTTAAATACCTTTTATCAAGACTTTTGGATTATTAAATTTATAATTATGTTGTTTGGTCGTGGTTGATATAATATACATAATATACATGATGATTGTGGTTAATTTTACATATGAGTTATACAGTGTGGACATTGTAGTAAATTATATTTTCTTGGTTGATTTCATTATAAATAATCTTGAGCAATGTTTTGTAGGGATCTATATTTATCTTGAGCGTTTGATTTTATTTTTACAACATATTCCATGAGAACATGTTTCATTTTTTTGTACGATTGATATACATTCCATATTTATTATCTTTTATTTGACATCTATGATTTCTTATAGACTTCATTAGTAGGGGCCAATAGTGATTATATCTCAAAAACTATTCAGGTCATCATTGGGAACCTGGAAAGACCATATGAATGTAGATAGGGATAGGGGAAAGTCCCCCTAATTAGATACATAACATTATTTCATGAGTAAGAGTTAGGGAGAATAGGGTTGAGCTATGGATCGTGATACTATTTGAATATTGTTTTTTCGGCCTTTTGTAATTTTTATTTAGGTATTGAAAAATTACCCATATACAAATTTTGGATTCTTTATAGACACATGAATTAATCATCTTCTATATATGATCTTACTTATATAATTATTATAGATATCTATATTTTGGGTGTTTATTTATTATTTTTTTATTATTGTTCTTCCTTTGCAGTGGGATACTGGTATAATGGTCAAAGTGTTTGATTCTATTATTCTAACTATTTATACTACTTCTACTATTCTCATATTTTATTACTACCACTATGGTACACTATAACATGGGGGAATAGTATCCCCATATACTCAACCTAGTTCCTCACTTCTAGGTGGAAGTCTCTTGAATTTAGGATTATTCACTTGAGTTAATGTGACCCACCAGTATGCAGAACCATTTAGTGGCATCTGGGTTGGAATGTTACACTACTTGTAGTAGTTTTTTATTTTATTTTTGGTATGGATTGGATTTCTATTTTTCTTTATGTAATATATTAATAATATAATAAAATCATATTTAATGATTTCATGCCTTTTATAACCCACCATGAAGAGGTGAAATTTCATAGATATATAAATTAATGTTTCCTATATTATGTTATTTAAAGTAAATAAACTATTCAAATTTGATATTTTTCAGTACTGAATGAATATATAGATGTTTTTTCTATTGAATTGTAGGGTGTTATTCATAGTTGATAAGTTGAATTTACTAATAATTTAATACATAATTATAATCCAATTTTAAAACCATATTATCGAATGTCTCATATTAAACATTTGTAATTGAAAATGAAGTTATAATAATTACTTTATAATGGTTTCATTAATCCTACCAATTCACCATGGGGTGATTTTATTTTTTTGTTAAATACAATGTCAGTTTTATGAGGATTTTAATTGATTATAGATCCTTGAATAACGTAAATATTGAGAACAAGTATCATTTACCTAATATCAATGATTTTTTTATGATTTTATCCGAAGAGAAGAATATTTTTACTATTGATCTCTGGTCATGGTACCATCTGTTGAAGGTGAAATAGGATGAAATTATAAAACCTTTATTTTAGACTATATTCAGACATTATGGGTCTAGAGAAATTTTATTTGGATTTTTTAATGCACTAGATGTATTTATGAAAATTAGGAATAGAATTTTCAATAATATTTTATACACATTCATGGTTGTTTATTTTAATGATATATTTTTATATTATTAAGGTTATGGGGAACATAAAATACACCTAATGATTATTTCACAATCCCTTAAGGAAAATAAGTTATATTTACAATTTATTAACTATGAATTTTGGTTGTAATAAACTTCTTTCCTTGGTCATATTGTTTCTAAATATGGAATAACTATTGAACCTCCTAAAATAAATGTAGATACCCGAAGCTTGACGTACATGGAAATTACATTACTTTTTTAGAATACTTAATACATAAAAAAAATAGACACACAAGGACTGTAATAGTTTAGTGTCTTTGGAAACTCGGAATATAAACATATAATCATGTTGATAGATCTTCAACATCTCCCATAACGATCTTCTCCTTTTTGTTTCCTTTCCTTAAACATTAATTTATTTCCTGGGGAAAATAAAACACAAAATGGGTGAGCTCAAATGCTCAGTAAGGGAAAACATAGAGAACATAAAACAATCCATAAATATTTGAAAGCAAAAACGTGAACATGAAATCTAAACATTAAAACCTTGAGCAAAGACATAAATCTTGGAAGTACATAAGGCATATATCATAAAGGAACATCAATAATGATAAAATAGAATGGGAATAAAACATGTAATTATGGAAACCATTCAGCACTTGTTATGATTTCCATAGTAGCCAAGGCATTGCTACCAAGACCATGTTAGTGGACAAAGCCCCTTTCTAAATCGAGTTCACTGCTCGTTCTAGACTTGTATTACTGAACTGTTTTAACTTGTCGTTCCAGCCATGTCTATCTCATTAGATATAAATCGTTACCCAATGCATTGGAGGGAGATATAGGTCCCACCCATCTCATAATGAAATCATTATTACTTGTGCCACAAAATAAACTTAAAACATTCATCATAACCCAAAGAATAAAATGGGTTTCATAAAAATCATCCCATCATCACATAATCCATATAAAACAAATGGATATTTCATCATAAGAAAGGTGAACCCATGTAAATCATAGAGACATTATACATGAAACATACACATATTAAATAATGTCATCTTATATGAAAAAATGGTTTTGATAAAACACTTGAAATGAATTCTTGAGTAAAATACCATTTATTCTTCAAAATCATTTTCGTTTCACAAAATTCCATGCAATTTTAAATGAAATATATTTTTTTGAAAATTTTCATGAAATATTTTGGAGGAAGCTTCATGAAAATAAGTCTTTATAAAACTGTAAAAATCCGTTTGTTCCATATAAGTTAAAAAACATTCTTCTCGTAATTTTTCCAGAAAAGTCAAAAAAGTACCTCGTAACATAAACAAAAGAAAGATTCATTACATACCATGTAGTAAAAGAAAAAAATGTGTAAAAAGGACATTAAAAATACATGAAAACTCTTTTATAATACATGGACATGAATGATAGAAATAACCCTAGTAAATACTTACGAATAAGCAATCTCGAATAAAAATGAGATTGATAAATTATCCCTTACCTTATGTCCAATATGATTTGTATTTATCTAAACCTCCTGTATAATGATTTAAATAATGTCATTGACTTATTACAGAATCATATTCATTGATATGATATCATATATGGTTCACTTATGACTTTATATTACCCATTCTTTTGTAAATTCCATGTTAAAGAGCATTTTGGGTAAAATCATTTCATTTGTCGTCCGTGTTTTGACTTGTAATTATTCATATGACTACATAGATCATGATTACTTAATTCCAGAATATAAAACATGATTTATATATAATATATATTTAGAATATACATATATATAATAGATCTATAAATGGAAAGAAATACACCATTCATGGAGACAGTTGGTTGTACCTACGCATGAACGCTATTTTTGTTTCCTTATTGAGTTGAATGGAATGAAGTAGATGAAAAACATATATATATATATATATATATACATAAATAAATTATCTTTATAATGTCATATATTTCATTATTATTTCTTATATATACTTTATAATCATTCTTAAATGGTTAACATGGAGAATGAATCTCATCGCGTCGTGGAGACGGTAGTTCTTACGTACGCACAAGCGATGATATCGTTTCCATAATTATTGAATTGAATTGGAGTGGATTATACAATATATCAGAATCAGTATGATGTTATAATAACCATGTATACTTATTCTTTACACCATTATACTCATCCATGTAAGGTGTTGGTGGAAAAACAGATTACACCACGGCGTGGAGACGGTATTCCGTACGTACGCACGCGCGGTGATTTTGTTTTCCGTAGGATGGATAAAAGGTGAAATGGGGTTGTTTAATAT
This sequence comes from Viscum album, assembly GCA_963277665.1. Lineage (NCBI taxonomy): Eukaryota > Viridiplantae > Streptophyta > Magnoliopsida > Santalales > Viscaceae > Viscum > Viscum album. The sequence goes on from OY728153.1 coordinate 1,746,942,441, forward strand.
TTATAATAACATATCAGTATATTAGTTATACTGAAGTTATTTATTTATAATGAAACACCTAATAAAGAACATGTTGAAGAAGAAAGAAGCTTGAAAGAATCGGTAGAAGAAATTACCTCTTCTTCAATATGCCTCTTTGAAACCTCCTCTTAGGGTACTAAGATTGGTCTTTGAAGTAGAACAGGACCTCCAGGATGTTTTTATGGAAGTGGAGAAGAGAATTTTTTAGGGGATGGCTGAGCTTGAAGGCTCAAAGTGGTGTGAGGAAGAGAGGTAGGAGGTTCCCTTTTATAAGGGAGGAGAGGGGCACCATTGTAAATCATAAAAATATTAATTTTTAATAAATCTAACGCCACTTAAAAACCTCCAATAATAATTTATATTCGAATATTATATGATATAGGGTTGTTATATCATCAACCTATAAAATTTCGATATGTTAGGAATTTATTTTCAATATTATCAACTCGATTTATCATTATTTAATCAATTTAATTTTATTTGTGGTAATAACATTATAAATTTTAAATTATAACAAATAATTAATTATTTGTTTTGAATTTTACATAATTGGATACTGTATAACATTTTCTACCATATAAATTAAAATTTCTAATTTGTAAATATTTTTGTGATTTTTAAACAATTTTATAGTATGTTATTTTTATAAAATAACAATAGTGTCAATTTTGACACTATTCATTTATTTGAATTTAAATAAAATATATACATAAGATATGTTCGAAATAAAAGCTTTAATAGATAAAAATTCATATTTATATAGAAAATTAGTGGTTCACATTAAATAGTTCATATTTTATTATTTTTAAAACTATTTATTTGGTTTATCTCTTAATAAAATAATTACTACATCATTTTTGTATAATTATTTAATATACTTATTTGTTGCATAAAAATTTAAAATAAAATCATATGATTAACATAAATCTATTACATTTACAATAATAATTTTACTCGAATTTATCATCTTAAAATCACAATATTTAAATTGTTATATTTATTAAATTATGAATGTGACAACTTTGGCATCGTTTAAAATAAAATAATATAAGTATCATAATCGCTTTTATAAGGCTCCAAATGGTCAAATATTCGACCATTGGATGATTATGGTTTACATTTTCATCACCAATAAGTTTTGGTCAGGGGTTTTTTCCTTTTATGGTCACTATTAGTTTAATAAAAACTATATTCTTGATTTTTCACTAGATAAACAATTTCTGCATCACTATTGTGCCACAATTAATGATAACTATTTAATCCCTAAAAATTATAAATAAATTCATGTGATGTATATAATTTCATTAGATTTATGTAGACTATTCATGTTCGATGTTTCATGAAGTTTATCACTAAATTTAAATTAATATACTTATAAGATTTAAGAGAGTGGCATGTTGTCACTTTCTTTGGGTTTAATAATAATTAAGTTATTTTCATGGAAAAGAGTCCATTAAATGATTATAATCCAACCCTTAGGTGATATGGGTCAACTTTTAGTCATCCAATAATATTTTTCCAAGTGTTAGGGTAATTTTATAATATTATGTTTACCCTTAATTGCCCAATTTACCTTTAACTCTGGTAAATAGAATTTACCATAGTTACTATTCATAATGCCCAAAAATAAAAAAGTAGTCTATTTATAAAATTTAGACCCACTGATTACAAATATGGAATCCATTTTTCAAAATTCAAAACACAGAAGTAACAGAAATTAAATTAAAATTAATCCTGTTGTCGAAAGAAAACAGGTTTTTGTTTAAAACATTGCAAAAGATTGAATTGGTTTAACCTACGAATTCAAGGTAAAATCAATGATAATGACATAAATTATATTAAATGGTAAAAATATATTCTATTTATACTTTAAAACCATTCAATATTATAATTTTACCATATGAATTATTACAATGAAAAAAGTTCTTTTTAATTAAAATATAGCGTGTTTTTACTATTCATTAAAATATGAAAGTTGTCAGAAAAATATCAAAACATTATCCAATGTAAATTTTTATATCCTGATTATAAATAAGATGTTTATTTTTTAAAATTGAACTTATAAACATGTCAAAAACTAGATTTAATGTGGGTGCCCCATCAAAAGGCGGCAAAACTGCATTTTTTGAAAAATACTTATTTTATCCGAAAAATTTACTTTGTTCACATAAAATGTTTTAGAAAATTTATAAGATGAATAATAATGTTATAAAATTCAAAATGTGGTTAATTATTTTCATAATGGATAGTTCGTGATAATATTATAACCATATATCATTGTTTAGTGAAACCCGGTATTGCGTATAACACACGCTATCGAGGAAGGTTGCGATTGCGTGTAATGAAAGCCATGTCAGGGTTGCATGTAGTGAAAGACTCCTTTGTTGTTGCGTATAACAAAATACAACTATTTTTTATTTATAAATTGAATATATATATATATATATACACTCAATGTTGCGTAGAATAACTTCTATCAAATGAACATGAAATTGTGTATAACACGATCCAAGAATTGTGTTGCGTAAACTGCAAGCTCATGCGGTGTTGTGTATAGCACAAGATAATATTGGTGTACCATAAAACACATGACATCACATAAATTTAAAAGAATACTTATCTTAAAATATCGGGGTGTTACATTCTACCCCCCTTAAAATGAATTTCTCCCTCGAAATTCATCGGGGTAATAAATGGTTTGTTACTTGTAAATTTCTTTCATAGAAACCCACATCATAAAAAGGAATGCTAAAAATTAATTTTAAAAAGTGAAGTATGAAACATAACGGTTACCCAAAATAACTCATCACTAGTTTTCCACATAAAAGATCATAGGTGAAAATATGGATATGGGGGAGAAATCTAACCATCATGTTCTGATGGAGAGTGGTAGAGAAAAGGGCTATGAAAAATCCTACAATCACAAAGCCATATATTTGTGATGATATAAGGTACCATCTGATTCATCGGATATAATAGAACTAGGACAACATTTTTGGTTTTCAAGATTATTTCCCTAAAGTTGATGAATTTGAATTAGAATAAATACTTAATTTATTTTGGTATAATATCACTGTTTTTCGTGCCATGAACAATTTTCACTTTATCTCTTTAGGAAATTAAGTTGAATTTGTCTTTCGCGAAGTTTTAGCAGATCATGTGATAGAATTATAGGTCATTCTATCTGTCTCAAACAAAAGGTTAGTAAAAGTTATCAAATATACATAAGTCCATATATAGTGAGATTAATCATATTTGGTTCCTAAAATGGACGTATACTTCATATATCATACCACTTAATAAATTAAAACACATTTATACTAACTGGGGACTTCTTGTAGGCTAGTGGTAGGTGATAAAGGCATGTCGCACTTTGGTCGGGGGTTCGATTCCCGCAACCTTGTCCGACGCGAAGGGTTGTCGCCCGTCCTGCAGGTTGTCCTTTTTCTAAAACTACATTATTATAAATTTCCATCAATAATATCGAAAAAGTTCTAGCCTTAAAAAATAATAACTTATTTCCAACATAATCCATTCCAATCTTTAGGCTTATCCAAAATACTACTGTCCAATCTCATATTATAGTGAAAACGATTACCAGAGAGTTCGTATAACAAGAATTTTAATACCATCGTTGATCCCCATATATCATAAGATATGTCTTGTTGGTCACATTACAAACATTCAAAGGACTTAATCATGTATTCTCTTGAAAAATGAATACCCATTGAGTCTTAGTGAAAACATGTGTGCTGTCAAAAGTTAACTCTTTCCACATACAAAAATTCCCAAATTATGTATACTCAAACCATGATATCACTTAGTCCTTATAACAATCATGATATCATTAACACAACCAAACATTTCATTATCTTCTTATCACTTCATTATGCGCATATCATCTGCGTTCTAAAATATTTGAATCACTTTTCATGGTTAACGGTACCATAAAATTATTTAAAACCATAAAATTATTGAAAACCATAATAGACTAATACAAAAATATTATAATACACCATAAAAGTACCTTAACAACATTATTCTTGAATACCAATACATAAACACTTCAATCCATCCTATTCAATGATTGTCCTGGAATACATCCTTATTTGATTTATAAGTAACTTTTTAGGTCAGGGCATTGAGTTGGGTAATGCCCATGTTCTCCACAAATAAGAAATTGAACTCCATAACAGTCTGTCACTCTATGACCCTTTTCTCCACACAGATAACATTTGTCCCTCCATTTGAGGTATTCCTCAAGGTTCTTCTTCCCTTCTTTAGAAATCTCAATTTTCCTTTCTTTATTCTCCTCAACATGCTAACATGCATAAAAGTCTATCTTCCTCTTATTTGATGAATTAGGAATATCACTAAATTTCACCTTGTCAATCATATATCGCGATGAATGATTCGGCATAATCATAATATCTTTATCTCTAGGAATTAAAAAATTTTGGTGCTCATAGTCACCAATTTGTCCATTGGATTCAATGTTAACCGAATTCTTTCTAGTTCCCTCCATTGACTAAAACACAAAATGAATTCTGTGATAGGAAAAAATCTTGCTAGGGAAAAAAACATATTAAAGGGGGAGTACCCTCAATATTTAACATCTTAGGTTAAATTCTATGATCGTTACCATAGTTCTAGGAGTATATCCTATATGTATATTTATCCTTAGGGACATACCGAGACATACATTCGAAATATCTCTAGGGATCTCACTAACGTTTTCGCATCCTAGTTTCCAAAGGTTGACTAAACCTTTCCATTGATACCAACTGTAGAGACCCGAAGCTTGACATACAAGGACATTACATTACTTTTGCAGAATACTTTATACATTACAAAAACAGACACACAAGGAACGTAATAGTTTAGTGTCTTTGGAAACTCGGAATATAAACATCTAATCATGTTGAAAGATCTTCAACATCTCCCATAATGATCTTCCACTTTTTGTTTCTTTACCTAAAACCTTTATTTATTTCCTGGGGAAAATAAAACAGAAAGAGGGTGAGCTCAAATGCTCAGTAAGGGAAAATATAGAGAACATAAATCAATCCATAATCATTTGAAAGCAAAAAACGTGAACATGAAATCTAAACATTAAAACCTTGAGCAAAGACATAAATATTGGAAGTACGTAAGGAATATATCATAAAGGAACATCAATCACGATAAAATAGAATGGGAAAAAAACATGTAATTGTGGAAACCATTCAACACTTGTTATGATTTCTATAGTAGCCAAGACATTGCTGCCAAGACCATCTTAGTGGACAAAGTCCCTTTCTGAATCGAGTTAACTCCTCGTTCTAGTTCGGTATTTCTGAACCTGTTTAACTTCCCATTCCATCCATGTTTATCTCATGAGATATAAATATTTACCCAATGCATTGGAGGGAGATATAGGTCCCACCCATCTCATAATGAAATCATTCTTACTTGTGCCACAAAATAAACATAAAACATTTATCATAACCCAATGAATAAAATGGGTTTCATAAACATCATCCCATCATCACATAATCCATATAAAACAAATGGATATTTCATCATAAGAAATGTGAAACCATTTAAATCATAGATACATTATAAATGAAATATACATATATGAAATAATGTCATCTTAGATGGAAAAATGGTTTTGATAAAATACTTTAAATGAATTCTTGAGTAAAATATCCCTTATTCTTAAAAATCATTTTCGTTTCACAAAATTCCATGCAATTTAAAATGAAAAGTATTTTGTTGAAAATAGTCATGAAATATTTTTGAGGAATCTTCATGAAAATAAGGCTTTATAAAACTTTAAAAATCGGTTCGTTCCGTATAAGTTAAAAAAACATTCTTCTCGTACTTTTGCTGGAAAAGTCAAAAAATTACCTCATAACGTAAAAAAAAGAAATACTGCTTACATACCATGTAGTAAAAGTAAAAAAAATGGGTAAAAAAAACTTTAAACATACTTGAAAAAACATTTATAAAACATGGACATGGATGATAGAAATAACCCCAGTAAATACTTACAAATAAGCAATCTCGGAGAAAAATAAGATTGATAAATTATCCCATAACTTATGTCCAATATGCTTTGTATGTATCCGATCCTCCTGTATAATGATTTAAATAATGTCATCGACTTATTACAGAATCATATTCATTGTTATGATATCATATATGGTTCACTTATGACTTTATATTACCCATTCTTTTGTAAACTTCATGTTAAAGAGCGTTTTGGGTAAAATCGTTTCATTTTTCATCCGTGTTTTGACTTGTAATTGTTCATATGATTAAATAGATCATGATTAATTAATTACAGAATATAAAACATGATTTATATATAATATATATTCAGAATATACATATATATAATATATCAATAAATGGAATGAAATACACCGTTCATGGAGATGGTAGGCCGTACGTACGCATGAACGCTGTTTTTGTTTCCTTAATGAGTTGAATGGAATTAAGTAGATGACATATATATATATATATACATAAATCCAGTAGCTTTATAATGTTATATATTTCATTAATATTTCTTATATATACTTTATAATCATTCCTAAATGGTTAACATGGAGATTGAATCACATCGCGTCATGGAGACGGTAGTCTGTATGTACGCACGAGCGATTATATCATTTCCATAATTATTGAATTAAATTAGAGTGGATGATACAATATATCAGAATCAGTATGATGTTATAATAACTATTTAAAGTTATTCTTTACACCATTATACCCATCCATGTAATGTGTTGGTGGAAAAACAGATTACACCACGACGTGGAGACGGTATTCTGTACGTACGCACGCGCGGTGATTTTGTTTTCCGTAGGATGGATAGAAGGTGAAATGGGGTTGTTTCATTTTTATAATAACATATAAGTATATTAGTGATAATGATGTCTTTAATTTACAATTAAACAACTAAATAAGAACATGTTGAAGAAGAAAGAAGCTTGAAAGAATCGGTAGAAGAAATTACCTCTTCTTCGATACGCCTTTTTGAAACCTCCACTTAGGGCACTACGATTGGTATTTGAAGTAGACCAGGACCTCTAGGATGATTCTAGGGATGTGGAGAAGAGAATTTTTTATGGGTTCTCTGAGATTGAAGGCCCAATGAGATGTGAGGAAGAGAGGGAGGAAGTGCCCTTTTAGAAGGGAGGAGAGGGGCACCTTTAGAAATATTAAAAATATTAACTTATAATAAATATAACCCCACTTAAGAACCTCCAAAAATGAATAATATTATAATATTATATGAGATAGGGTTGTAATATAATTAACCAATAAAATTTAGAAATGTTAGGAATTTATTTTAAACATTATCAACTGGATTTATCCTTATTTAATCAATTTAATTTTATTTGCGGTAATAACATTCTAAATTTTAAATTATAACAAATAATTACTTATTTGTTGTGAATTTTCCAAAATTGGATACTTTATAACATTATATAACTTATAAATTCAAATTTATAATTTTTAAATATTTTTGTTATTTTTAAAGAATTTTATAATATGTTATTTTTATAAAATAACAATAGTGTCAATTTTGACACTATTCATTTATTTGAATTTAAATAAAATATATACACAAGATATGTTTGAACTAAAAGCTATAATATATAAAAATTCATAAGTATATAGAAAATTAGTGCATCACATTAAATATATCATATTTTATTATTTTTAAAATCATTTATTTCGTTTGTCTCTTAATAAAATAATTACTACATCATTTTTGTATAATTATTTAATATACTTATTTGTTGCATAAAAATTAAAAATAAAATCCTATGCTGAATATAAATCTATTAATTTTGACAATAATAACTTTACTCGAATTTATCATCTTAAAATCACAATATTTAAATTGTTATATTTATTAAATTATGAATGTGACAACTTTGGCATCATTTAAAATAAAATAATATAAGTGTCATAGTCTCTTTTATAAGGCTCCAAAAGTTCAAATATTCTACCATTAGATGATTAGGGTTTAAATTTGCATGACCAATAAGTTTTGGTCAGTGTTTTGTGCCTTTTATGGTCACTATTAGTTTAATAAAATCTATATTCTTCATTTTTCAGTAGATAAACAATTCCTGCATCACTATTGTGTCACAATTAATGATAATTATTTAATCCTTAAAAATTATAAATAAATTTATATGATGTAGATAATTGCATTATCTTTCTGAATAATTTTCATGTTCGAAGATTCATGAATTTTATCACTAAATTAAAATTAATATACTTATAAGATTTAAGTGAGTGACATGTTGTCACTTTCTTTGGTTTTAATAATAATTAAGTTATTTTCATGGTAAAATGTCCATTAAATGATTCTAATCCTACCCTTAGGTGATATGGGTCGACATTTTGTCATCTAATTGGATTTTTCCAAGTGTTAGGGTAATTTTATAGTATTATTTTTACCCTTAATTGCGTGATTTACCTTTTACTATGGAAAATAAAATTTACTGTAGTCACTATTCATAATGCCCAAAAATAAAAAAGTAGTCTATTAGAATAATATGGACCCACTGATTCCAAATATTGAATCCATTTTTCCAAATTCAAAACACAGAAGTTGCATAAATTAAATTAAAATTAATCTCATTGTCGAAAGAAATCGGGTTTTTATTTAAAACATTGCAAAAGATTGAATTCGTTTAACCTATGAATTCAAGGTAAAATAAATTCTAATGATATAAGTTATATTAAATGGTAAAAATATATTATATTTATACTTTAAAACCATAAAATATTATAATTTAACCATATAAATTATTACAATGAAAAAAGTTGTTTCTAATTAAAATATAGCGTGTTTTTACTATTCATTAAAATATGAAAGTTATCAAAAAAATATCAAAACATTATCCAATGTAAATTTTTATATCATGATTCGAAAGAAGTTGTTTATTTTGTAAAATTGAACTTATAAACATGTCATGAACTAGATTTAATGTGGGTGCGCCATCAAAAGTTGGAAAAACTTCATTTTTTTAAAAATACTTATTTTACCTGAAATATTTATTTTGTTCACATAAAATGTTTTAGAAAATTTATAATATGAATAATAATGTTATAAAATTCAAAATGTGGTCAATTATTTTCATAATGGCTAGTTCGGGATAATATTATAACCATATATCGTTGTTTAGTGAAACCCGGTATTGCGTACAGCACACGCTATCGAGGAAGGTCGTGATTGTGTGTAATGAAAGCCAAGTCAAGGTTGCATGTAGTGAAAGAATCCCTTTTTGTTGCATATAACAAAATCCAAACATTTTTTATTTATACATTATATATATATATATATACACTCAATGTTGGGTAGAATAACTTCTATGAAATGAACTTGAAATTGTGTATAACATGATCCAAGAATTGTGTTGCGTAAACTGAAAGCTAATACGGTGTTGTGTATAGAACCAGATAATATTGGTGTAGCATAAAACACATGACATCAAATAAATTAAAAATATTACTTATCATAAAATCTCAGGTTGTTACAATAAAAGTTTCTAAAATGTATCAAATTCCTACAAAGGCCATGTAGATTTTTAGTTTTCTTATTTTGGAACAATAATACTAGAGGGTTGTTGAAACAATTACACTATTTTATATCCCATGGACTAAGGTAAATTAAAAAGAAGTTAATTTTTTATAGAGAAAATAATTTAATGATTGTTTTCAACAAATAAAATAGAATATGAGTGAGTGAACCAGTTTTTTCCTTGAACAATATGAATGGAATATTTTTCTTCATTGGCGAGGCTTCATTAAAGGGAATTGGTGATTTTCTAATGCATATTGGAAATGTAATTATTTAGGATCCATGTCAACTAAAATTTCATGAGTTAAATTATCATATAGATGATCTATAATTAGTTGTAAAAGTTTATTTAAAAAAATAAAGGAATCGTTTATATGGATTAATGTGTGAAATATATAATGATCATAAATGTTTATAGTGTATATTTACCCAAACATATATGATCATGGGGATGTTAATATGGTTGGAACTAATTATGGATCATGAATACACAATTTATTACCATCTTGGATTGGAAAAAATAGTTTATTCCTTGAGTTGAAAATATTAAGAATAATTAACAATTTAATATCTAGAAAAACCACTTTGGTTAATTATTTGATGAGTTTTGGAATATAAATTGCTCATGAAAGAACATCCTCTATTTTTTTATGTTACATTAGAATTATATGTGTTAGAAATAATCACTAAATCTTATAAGTAAGACTCTATGTAACTATAAAATGTAGAATTAATTAAGAAGGGTCCATTTCATAAAATCAATATTGACAAAGAAGTAGTTTTGATATTTGGGATGAGATTTTGTGTTCCTGTTAATTCTCAGTTGAAGAGAGAATTGTTTAGTGAATCTCATAGTACCCCATTTTCTATCCATCCCTGAAGCAATAATATATATATATACAAACTTTTAAAAGTATTATTGGTGGGATAGAATAATTAGAGATATTGATGAATTTACTATGAAATGTTTAAATTTTCTACTGGTTAATGAATAATAATAATTACCAAAGGTGGTGCTTTATCTATTTATATTTAGATACTATAAATGAAAAAATGTATCCATGGAATTCATTGTCAGATTTCCAAAGGCATCCTTATGTAATAATGTGATTTTTTTATTGTTGAATGATTAAATAAATCTAAACATTTCATTCCTGTTTTAGATGTCATGTATTTAGATAAGATTTATTTATTATATCTCAAGGTGAAAGTTAGGATACATGTTGTTCCTCTCACCATTATATCTGATTGTGATCCCTGATTCAATTAAAATTTTTTGAATGGTCACCAAAATTTGTTGGGTACTAAATCAGATTTTAGTACTACTTTTCTTCCTCAATCTGATGGAAATTCATAGAAAACAATTAAAAATTTAGATGAAATGATTAATTCTTATGAAATATATTAATAGTGAAGTTGGGATTAAAACCATTAATTACTCCAATAATATTATAACAACAGTTATCTTATTGGTATATTGATGACACCAGTTAGGGAATTATATTGAAAGTAGAGTCAAGTTAGAGTGTTTTGGTATGATGTAGAAGAATGAGATTTTATGGGACCAGATTTCATTAAAGAAATTGATAAGAATTTAAGGATTATTTAGAAACATATGTGGATAGATCATAGGAAGAAGAAATGTTATATATATAACTGGAGGAAAGATATTTTTATTGTGTTAGGTGATTAATTTTATGTATCTTTATGGAAAATTGTTAAGAGTTTTGGTAAAAAGGTAATGTTATGTCCACAGTTTATCAGAAAATATAAATTCATAAATAAATTTGCATCAGTTTCCTTCCAATTGGATTTACCTTTTATTTTATCACTTGTAGACATTTCTTTCATGTTTTTATGATAAGAAAATATCTTCTAGATTCATCTCATTTTTTGGCCCCTGAAGTAATTCAGATGGATGGTAAGCATTCTTATAAGGAAAAACCTATTTGGATACCTGATCATAAAGAGAACGTATTGTGGAAGCATATGATTCATGAGGTTGAGGTTTTCTAGACAATCCATGTTCTTAAAGAAGCATCATGGTAATCTAAAAATGCATCGAGGGGAAAATATCCCCAACTATCTAAGTGATGAATAAAATTATGAGGATTCAATTTAAAAAATTTGGGGGGAATTTTACTACCATGGTAATCTTAAGATAAATAAATTTCATTTGTTTATTAATTATATTTTTTATGAGTTATATTAATTTTTATAATAATAGGTAATTTCTCAATCAAAAGGAAAAAAGCATTATTTTTAATAAAATTGGGCAATAAAATATTACATGGTTATATTTAAAAAACTGATTTACAAATTGTTGAATTGGAATTTTGAAATAAGAATTTCATTTTTTAATTCAAGATATCAAATTTATCTTATGTGTAATTTTTTATAATTTTCTAAAAATATCTATTTTTTAATTAATAGAGAAAATTACTGATTTTTTACAGCCTTTTTTTATTTTAAAGTTTTTATAACAATTATTATATTTTTTTATTTTTTTAAATATTTGATAAGATAATATTGATTAAAATAATCCAATTATGTTCTTTTAATTATTACGTAATTTTTATTTTAGTATAAAAACAGATTCATACTAAAAATGCAATTATTTGAAATATTGTTTTCATCGCCTTTTTTGGTTTAGTTTTAATTATATTTATACAAATTAAGTAAATTGAATACTGTAAAATAGATTCCATATTTTAAATTAGTGGGTCTAAATTTTTTATACTTTAGCTTATAATTTTTTCACATTTTTAATAGTGAACTTAGTAATTTTTATTACCATGGTAAATGGTAAAATGGGTAACTATGGTTAAAAATAAATATGTAATAACTAATAAATAACCAGAAAACTCACCTAAGTTTTAATATATGAGTATATATTGTATATAATCATTATAAATTCTAATATATGGCCTTTTGTTTCAATATTACCATGTTTTTTACCTTTATATAATTATTTATAAATAAATGTAATAAACATCATTCTCTTTATTTTCTTAACTATAATGTTTTGAAATAGATATAAATAGATGATATATTCAGTTATAAATATTTTTTTAAACAGAAAATTATCATTTTCAATTATTTACTTTATTTATAATTATTATTTATTAAATAGTTATCTTAAATGTTTATGCATCTCTTAAATAATTCTGGTGCAAGTAGTGGAAAAAATACAAGGATTTAAAAACCCCAAAAATTAATATTATTTTTGTGAGTCATATTGTCCCATGATATTTTCAGATATTTATAATATATTTTGTGTGGGGGATTATTTTATATTCTAATTTATCATTTTTAATGTCCAATTAATTGAATATTGTCAAAAATAACATTAATGATATTTTATATTTAATAATGTTTTATTAAATGAATTTAAATTCATAAAAAAAAATTAATAAGAAATTTTAATTTTCTATTTTTTATTAAATAAACTATTTCCCATTTATGGGATTTGTTTCCATTTATTTTAAATATATTTACCCCTATATAGAAAAAAACTTTTTATCGTGGTAATTGTCGAAATAGTTAATGAGTGGGTAAAACAAACAATAAGGGTGAAACCATCACCAAAACATGCCGAATGTTTTATGAGATTATTTCAACACATAATCATCCAATATTAAAAATATAACTATTTTGAGTCATTTGGACTTAAAAATTAATTTATGTTAATTTAATAGTTTTTGAAATTCCAAGAGTGTCCCACCCCTCACTTATAAAAGGGAAAATCCACTCCTCTTTTCCTCATACTAAAGTTACCCTTTTTTTTCAAAACATCCCTATCTCAATATCTTAATTACATCCCTCTATAGGTCCTATTGGCCTTGGGATGATTATAAAACCATCCTATGTAAGATTTTGGTTAAACCCTTGGGAGGTTTTCTGAAGAAGTGGTATCCTTATTAAGAAATTGTTTTTGATTTTTTTTTCTTATTACACGTCCAACAAATATTACTTAACCATGATGATATAATAAAATAAGTATTTATCATATAATTATATTTTATTTTTCTAATTTTGTAACCTATATACATCTCCAACATCCATCAAATGAGAAAGTAATCAGTCTTTCATGTTTATGGAGTACTACCACCCCACAAAACGATGTAATTAATTTTGAATCACCACGTCTCATGGATTTTTATTACTAATTATTTAATATATATTTATATATATATGATTTTCATGAAATATTTTTTATTTTCAAAAGATAATAAAACAGTTATTTTCTTAACTTCTCAATATATGAAAAAGGATAATGTCGTTCGTGCGTATCTGTAAACTATCACCTCGACAAAGTAATGTTATTCATTTTTCATTATCATATAAAATAAATTATATATATAATTATGTTTAAAGATATAATTTTTTTATTTATGATATTAGGATCATTATATATAGATAAAATAATATTTTCCTTCTTTCCATATTGAAAAATGGAAATATTACTTATGCGTATGTATGGCCTACCCTCACCATGATTATAAGGATATTAATTATCAATGAAAATAAATCATTGTTTATATTAAAAGTATAATTGATATATCAAAAATAAAAAATATATCATGATTGTTATTATGAATATAATGGAATAATGACCTCATTGACCATAGTTATCCTATCAAAGTCATTTTTGACATATGAGTTGAATATCATCTAAAAACCTGATGTGAAATTCATAGATCATGTAATTATCTATAAAAAGTTAATAATTTAAATAAAATGAATAATAAAGATAACAAAATTAATCAAGAAGGTAAATAATTAATATATCATTAGTATTTTGGAATGAAAAAAAAATTCTTGTGAAAAGTCGGGCACAAGGAAATGGACATTCCTTTAAAAATCCACTTTAATGTCTCCCTTAAAACTATTTTTATTCCCTTTTGAACATTAAAAACCCTATTTCACGGATGTTTTTATATGGAGATAAATGAAAAATAAGGGTTACATAATGTCACATTTAAATTTTTTAAATTTTTCTAAAGTAACCTTTTTATCAAATGTTTTAAATTTTTTTTAAAATAAAAACATGTTAACAGAAACACTTGAAGTTATCATAATTGTTATTTAATATTTTGATTACTTTAAAATATTACACATTTTCTATAAAAAAAATTCATTTTTAGGAAATTTTAGTTTTGAAAAAGTATTTTTAAAATGATAGGGTATTTTTATATCCAAAAATATTTTTCATATGGGCTCAAAAGAGTGTTATATTATTTTATGATGAAAAGTCACATTAGTAAAATGTTATTTTATTGATATGTCCCTTTTAAATTGTTTATAATAATAGGTGACCCTGGTAAAACTTATAATATGGATTGAGACCCATTATATCTCATGATACGATGGATAATCACCCAATATAGCTGATGATATGATAAGTGGGCCCCATTATAACTCTCCAATGCATGGGGTAGTGATTATGATCTCCATATAAGTATGATATAGGTCGATGATATGATTATTCCAACATTAAGGGTTTTGTAAGAGTCATAATAGGATTATTTCTCGACGAACCTATATGAATTTTTATTCTTTCTTAAGAGTTTTCATGGAAATAATTTATTTCAAAAGATAAAGTAAATATCATTATTAAGATAGTAAAGATTATAATTTTTCTGGTACAAATGTACTTTTTCAGAAAACAACCACGGGTTCTTTTTTTTATTAGAATCCATCATTGTTACGAATCAAGCATCCTTTTTCAGAAAAATTTTTTTAACGAACATTGGTCATCGGTTCTAATTTCATTTCCCTCAATGTTTAAATGAAAACACTTTTCAATGATACTATAGTTTTGAAATGGTATAATGGGTTTCTTTCAATTTAATTATATATTCCTTTTGAATACTTTTTTGCATCATATGTTTTTTAAAATAAATCATGTTTGAGGATTGGTAATGGAAAATAATAATTCAAGTTATAATTTGTTATTATTTTTCATGAAAAAAAATGTTTTAATTTAAATTTTTTATTGTGGGAAAAATTGTAACAGAGTAATTGAATCCACTTTTAAATATATAGGATTTATATGTAATATTTATGACCTAATTATATAAAATTAGTAAACAAAAAAGTTATTTGGGAATGAAAGTAAAATAATTCTTGTCTAAAGAAACTAAGATTTCTAATGTTTAGTGTAATGCCCCGACCCCAGCTACCCAGAGTCGGTGCATTACTTTGTAACATTGGCATGATCATAAGAAAGATCAAATCTCGAAAGACCGATTGGTTTAGTAGCCTTGGAAAATGCCAGATATATTCATAAGTTTTACATTACATTATAAAATGAAAAACTACTACAACAACATAATGTCTCAATAGACCACACTATTATCCCCTCATAAAATCCCTGCAGGTCATTCATAACTTACTTCTTCACATCCTGGGAAAAATAAAACATAAAAAAGGGGTGAGCTCAAATGCCCAGTAAGGATAACAATATAGCGGAAAGAATAAACATTTAAGGCAATGTATAACTAAAACAAAAGCCTTTTAAATATGAGCTTTCAACATGGTATGGAATAAATAAAATGAAATAATGACATTTAATTATTCACATGGATATTCTACTAATCGAATAATCACATGCAAAAATCAATAACCACTTTCATAATGTTGGAATGCATAATTCCAGACTATCATAACCACATAGCCAAGGCCTCGTGCCAAGACTACAAATAAGATTTTGTCAAGGCCTTGTGCCAAGACACTAGTTTGTCTCATGAGACCTACCGATGCATCGAGGAGCTATAGCGGGCTCCACCCGTCACATATTAAGTCCAATGCATTCCCATATGAAAAGGTTTAAACATAACATAAACATTCATATTAAAACTAACATATGAAATGTCAATACTTTCACCATAAACTATGAATGGTATAAAAATAGCACATCCACAGTCAAACATATCACAAAACCTTCAATACAATATAGAAGTTTTGTATCATAATAAATCAACTTCAAATAATCTTAAAATCCATCAAAGGATGTTGACATAGATGAAATCAATTTTTTTTTAAAGAAATATCTCCTTTTATTTTGAAATCATTTAAGATACATATAAAATAAAACATTTTCTTTGAAAATATTCTTATAAGCTTGTAAGGAAAGCTTTGAAGATTTTATAACGGCGTAAAATAACCGCACCCGCCGTATAAGTTAAAAAAAACATTCTTACCTCAATTCTGTCGAAAAGGTTAAAAAGGACCTTGTTTTGAAAACGACGGAAAGATTCCTTTATAAACCTCTTATAAAAAGTCAAAAAAGGGTATAAATGACTTTAACCCATATTCTTGTAAATAGTAAAAATGTTTTGAAATACATTTTTAAGAAACATGGATGTGGATGATAAAGATATCCCAGTAGATTATTACGTATAAACAACCTCGGATAATGAAGAGATTGTGAAATAACCCTTACCTTGTACTTTTCCTTGGTTGGGGTAGGTTAACCTCCTGTATAATGGTGAAATAGTTGTTATTAAATTATACAAGAATCATATATAATAATATGATATCATATATGATCTTTTAACATTGATTTGTTAATAATATCTTAGTATTATCGTCGTTTCAGGTGATAATCGATTCGTTCTTCTTAAATGTTTGGTTACGTAAGACATGTTTGTAATGGATAGATTATATCTTATTAATAATCAGAATGATATTAACATTATTTTTAACCCTAAAATGAGAATAAGACTTGAATGGATACGATGGAGGATGGATCTCACCGCGTTCGTGGAGACGGTAGTCCGTACGTACGCACGAACGCTACTTCCATTTAATTTTTATTTTAAAAGAATTGAATCCAAATGATACATAGGTATATTACTATTCCAGTTTAATATAATATTTTATATATGTTACTTAAGTTCATTAACACCATCCTTTATACGTTCCATGTGTGGTATGAACGAGTCATATCATTTTAAGGGGGCGGTAGTCCGCACTTCCTCAAATGAAATTATCGTATGTATATACAACATGAAACGAATAATGGTATGAAATAAAATGGAATTACAGAAGCTTATATATAAAATATATATCATTAATATCATATTTAATTATAGTTCCATCATAATGGCCACCATGAGAGGCGGTAAGATGTATTTGAACAATCATCGTTTCGTGAGGCGTTAGTTTGCCATCCACAGAAACATTATGTTCATCATCCATTAGATGGAGTTGTGTGTATGTGTAGTTTGAATCCTTCTTATAACAACATCCTAGTATATTTAGGATACTGGTGTTGTTACAAAAGAAAGGAAATAAAAAGAGTTTGGGGGTTGGAGAAGCAAAATAAAGGAAAATAATTTAAGAGAAATTGTTACCTTTAATTTAGGTAACTCACTTTGGTTGGAACCAAAGGACTTCTTGAAATGCTTTCTGCCTAAGGGGAAGCTTCAAGGAGGAGGAGAGGGATGTGGGGAGATTAGTTGGGCAGAGTTTGGACGAGCAAAGGGGCTTGGGAGGTGTGAGGAATGAGTAGAATTGGTCTCCTTTTATAAGGGAGAAGGGGGGTTCTTTAGGAAAGAGTGAAAGTATTACTTTATAATATAATTATATTCGGTTTATAATGGTCCAAAAATCATTGAGGTCGAAGATAAGATGACTAATATTATAAATAACATCAACCAATAAGAATTGGATAGGTTTTAGATAATATTTTAATCGTTATAATCTTATTTATTTAAATGATTTATTAATAAGGTAAACATTTTATCATTATTGTGTCATTAATAATTTAAATTATTTGATGTCTAAAAATTATAAATAAAATTTCATCATGTAGGAAATCTTTTTAGCTTTCTAATGAATACTTATAATCGAAAATCCAACATGTATAACCCTATGTAAAAATTGTTCTTCTAAAAGATGTAAGCTTATGCAATTTTTATTTTTATTTTAACTTTATTAATATAAAGTGTCCCTACCACATACAAGTGGCTCCAAGGGGTCCCCAAATTGACCCAAGGATGATCATGGTCGGGTATGTGTCCACCAATAAGGTTAGGACACGTTTTAGGGTAATTTGGTATTATTATAATATTATTTTTTAACCCTTATTTACCGGATTTACCCTTAACCATGGTAAATAAAATATTTACCACAGTAATTATTCAAAATGTCTAAAAATAAAAGTTACCTATTTACACAATTTGAACATCCTGATTCCAAATATGGAATCCATTTTCCTAAATTCAAAACACAGAAGTGGCAGAAATTAATTTAAAATTAATTCCCGCTGTCAAAACAAAAAGCGTGTTTTTAAGAGATAATAACTATCAAAAGATTGACACTCGTTTATGTTCGGTTTAATTGTAAAATTATGTCCAATGACCAACATTATATTAAATGGTAAAAATATATTCTAAATATAATTTAAAACCACTCAAATTCATAATTTATCACTATTAATTATTTTGATTAAAAAAGTTGTTTTTAATTAAAATTTAGTAATTTTCACTATTCATCAAAATATAAAAGTTATCCGAAAAGTACCAAAATTTCACCCAAGGCTAATTTCAATATTCCGAATCCAAAAATGAAGTCCATTTTGAAATATAAAATATATATGATTTCAAAAAGTAGGTATTACTATTCATAACGGCTAGTTTGATTGGTTGTGGTGTGTGTTAAAACTCAAGGTTGCGTACAACACACGCTACTGTATTATTCAATGAAAGCGTACCGTGGAAGCTTGGGATGTTTGATTTTAAATTTTTGATGTCCCCATTTAGTCAAAAAGTTTAAAATATTGTATTTAAAAAGGGTTCACTATTAAAAGTTGATAAAAGGGCAATACTGAAAATGAATTTGTTCTTGCATTATATCAAAGAAACTCATAATATGGATTCTAAAATTATAAGGATTATATAAAGTTTAAAATTTATATAATACTATTCATAACCTCTTTTGAATGCCTTTTTTTTGTAAGTCATGGTGTGATTGAATTCGGTGTTGCGTGTAGTGAAAGTTATTGAATTATTTTGAAGAAATAACACACTATGAAATCTTGGGGTGTTACATTCTCCCCTCCTTCAATAAATTGCGTCCTCGCAATTTGAAATTGTTCTTAGAAAATAAAAAGTTGAAAATAGAAAATATATTTGTGGGAAAACCCACATCGGAAATTTGGTTACTAAAATTTAGTCTTAATATGAGGAAAAGAGAAATGAAAGGATCACCACCAAATTATGATCTCTATTAGGAGAACATTGGTGGAGATTAGAGACATATAATTGGAGGAAAAACGTAAATATTTATAGGTAGTGATTGAGGTCATCAATCACAAAAAAGTATAAAATTGAGGTCCTTAAAATCATCAATCTATGATGATTTGAAATACCATCGGTTCAACAAAACATAGGGTATTAGGATAACACATTTTTGACGTTTCAAAATATCTTAGTAGAAATCCCACATCGAAAAATGAATTAATGAGGCCTCTATTTAAAATAAATAGTCAAATGTATGAAGATTACCAAAAATAACACATACTAGGGTTCCATGTAGGAAAATATGGATATGGAAGAAAAATATAACCATCAATTCTCTGATGGAGAGTGGTAGAGAACATGGCTATGAAAAGGCCAACAATCCCAAAGCCATAAATTAGTGATGATTTAAGGTACCATCTAGGAAAACATTTTTGTTCTAAGTTTCTTTTCTTAATGTTGAGGAATTTATTTATGAGATTGGCTAAGATCATAAGGAGATATACTTACATTATAATTAGTGTTTTATCCATTAATAAATTTCTACTAC
Source organism: Viscum album (assembly GCA_963277665.1). NCBI lineage: Eukaryota > Viridiplantae > Streptophyta > Magnoliopsida > Santalales > Viscaceae > Viscum > Viscum album. The sequence goes on from OY728153.1 coordinate 1,746,962,851, forward strand.
AAACTCATCTTTCACTCTAAAAGATAATAGAATCTAAAAATTCTATTTACACTATTCGTATAGGGTTCCAAAATAAACGAATTTATAATTCATTTACAAGATCTTTTAATAAAAACTACATTACTTAATCCAGGACATCTCGTGGGCCAGTGGTAGGTGATACACCCTTGTCGCCCTTCGGTTGCGGGTTCAAGTCTCGTAGCCTTGACGGACGCGACGGGTTGCCGCCCGACCTCCGGGTTGTCCTTTTATGGAAATCCAAAATAATCCAAACAAGAACTATCCAAAATACTTCTGTCCAAACTCACAGTCCAACATTTATAAGTAAGTTAAACATAATATAGATCCTTTTTACCCCGTAATAGCATATGAATACCTTCATCATTTATTACCATATTCCTTATTGATTACATTTATGCTCCTTTATTCCATATAGAATGCTGGATATACTTCATTAATCCAAAAATGTTTTAAACCCCAACAATGATGGAATATACAAATCATTAATCAGTTCCAAGGTAGTCAAGAATATCCAATATAATTTATCCAAAACAATCACATATTATTCCAAAATCACTACCTCAGTATCAGAACTATATTATGATTTATCATTCTCTCAACCATATATTTTCCAAAAATTTATCCCGCTATTGAGTCACTTTTCTTTGTTCCACAAAATCTCAAGTCCTTAATGAAATAGTACTGCTGTACAATCCTTATATACTCCATAATTATTATAACAAGTACATTGTTGATACAACACTCAATTGACATAATCAACATAAGAACTCTAATCATTCCTCTTCATCTGTGGTAGTATCATAACTTGATTATTATCCAATAACATCATTTGCGGCATATTCTGATGACTGGTACATAGGTTCGCGTAGTGTCCAAACTCCTTGCAAATGAAGAATTGTACATTTGAAACCATTTTCTTACCCTTGCAGTCACGTACTTTGTGCCCTTTTTCTCCACACTTATAACAAACTCCCATTCCTTTCAGGCAAGTTCCAGGGTGTTTCTTTCCACAGTTACCACATATGTGAAAATTCTTCTTTTCCCTATTCCCTTTATCCATCTTCCTCTCTTCCATCCTTTTCTTCTCTTTCTTCCCTTCAAAGCCATAGGACTCAGTAAACTCTTTACTTATCTTATGAACACATGATATTATTTCTTCATATGATGATAATACATGGGAGACTATTTCTCTTATAAATTCTAGCTTAAGACCATGAAAGATATGATCCTTCCTTCTCTTTGGATCATGTGCATTTCTGGAGTTCTCATTTCTTCTACTGGGCGCCATTTCTAAACAATGGAATACACTAGATCAGTTTATGAATCAAAATACATAATCCCATACTTATAAAACACTTAACATAAATTGAACTATTTATGGATATAATCCATAATCATAAAAATGTTTTCTTTGAGGAAGTATATACTCATAATCCCTTCAAAATGATTTGTAAAGAAAATGAGAGTTATCCTAAGCATATCCCCTGGGAGTGTCGTAACCAAGAGTGAAGCAAGGCCCGTTGTCGTGCACCAGTTCCCGTTCGAGTCTAGCTCAAAGCGGTGTTTTCGGGTTTTACCCCTAGGTACATCTGTGCCAGAGCCGCCTCTACCTGCTCGTATCCAGACAGGGATGTATTTCTCGGAAAACTCACAAAATCTCAACAATACCAAACTTCTAGGAAGTTTTTCTATACAAATCCTCAAAGTTCATCTTAGGTCTACGTGCTCTAATCAGAGTTTATCTAAATCTAGCTTCCAAGGTTTGTACTAAACTTCCTCTGATACCAACTGTAACGCCCCGACCCCAGCTACCCAGAGTCGGTGCATTACTTTGTAACATTGGCATGATCATAAGAAAGATCAAATCTCGAAAGACCGATTGGTTTAGTAGCCTTGGAAAATGCCAGATATATTCATAAGTTTTACATTACATTATAAAATGAAAAACTACTACAACAACATAATGTCTCAATAGACCACACTATTATCCCCTCATAAAATCCCTGCAGGTCATTCATAACTTACTTCTTCACATCCTGGGAAAAATAAAACATAAAAAAGGGGTGAGCTCAAATGCCCAGTAAGAATAACAATATAGCGGAAAGAATAAACATTTAAGGCAATGTATAACTAAAACAAAATCCTTTTAAATATGAGCTTTCAACATGGTATGGCATAAATAAAATGAAATAATGCCATTTAATTATTCACATGGATATTCTACTAATCGAATAATCACATGAAAAAATCAATAACCACTTTCATAATGTTGGAATGCATAATGCCAGACTATCATAACCACATAGCCAAGGCCTCGTGCCAAGACTACAAATAAGATTTTGTCAAGGCCTTGTTCCAAGACACTAGTTTGTCTCATGAGACCTACCGATGCATCGAGGAGCTATAGCGGGCTCCACCCGTCACATATTAAGTCCAATGCATTCCCATATGAAAAGGTTTAAACATAACATAAACATTCATATTAAAACTAACATATGAAATGTCAATACTTTCACCATAAACTATGAATGGTATAAAAATAGCACATCCACAGTCAAACATATCACAAAACCTTCAATACAATATAGAAGTTTTGTATCATAATAAATCAACTTCAAATAATCTTAAAATCTATCAAAGGATGTTGACATAGATGAAATCAAAATTTTTTTTAAAGAAATATCTCCTTTTATTTTGAAATCATTTGAGATCCATATAAAATAAAACATTTTCTTTGAAAATATTCTTATAAGCTTGTAAGGAAAGCTTTGAAGATTTTATAACGGCGTAAAATAACCGCACCCACCGTATAAGTTAAAAAAAACATTCTTACCTCAATTCTGTCGAAAAGGTTAAAAAGGACCTTGTTTTGAAAACGACGGAAAGATTCCTTTATAAACCTCTTATAAAAAGTCAAACAAGGGTATAAATGACTTTAACCCATATTCTTGTAAATAGTAAAAATGTTTTGAAATACATTTTTAAGAAACATGGATGTGGATGATAAAGATATCCCAGTAGATTATTACGTATAAACAACCTCGGATAATGAAGAGATTGTGAAATAACCCTTACCTTGTACTTTTCCTTGGTTGGGGTAGGTTAACCTCCTGTATAATGGTGAAATAGTTGTTATTAAATTATACAAGAATCATATATAATAATATGATATCATATATGATCTTTTAACATTGATTTGTTAATAATATCTTAGTATTATCGTCGTTTCAGGTGATAATCGATTCGTTCTTCTTAAATGTTTGGTTACGTAAGACATGTTTGTAATGGATAGATTATATCTTATTAATAATCAGAATGATATTAACATTATTTTTAACCCTAAAATGAGAATAAGACTTGAATGGATACGATGGAGGATGGATCTCACCGCGTTCGTGGAGACGGTAGTCCGTACGTACGCACGAACGCTACTTCCATTTAATTTTTATTTTAAAAGAATTGAATCCAAATGATACATAGGTATATTACTATTCCAGTATAATATAATATTTTATATATGTTACTTAAGTTCATTAACACCATCCTTTATACGTTCCATGTGTGGTATGAACGAGTCATATCATTTTAAGGGGGCGGTAGTCCGCACTTCCTCAAATGAAATTATCGTATGTATATACAACATGAAACGAATAATGGTATGAAATAAAATGGAATTACAGAAGCTTAGATATAAAATATATATCATTAATATCATATTTAATTATAGTGCCATCATAATGGCCACCATGAGAGGCGGTAAGATGTATTTGAACAATCATCGTTTCGTGAGGCGTTAGTTTGCCATCCACAGAAACATTATGTTCATCATCCATTAGATGGAGTTGTGTGTATGTGTAGTTTGAATCCTTCTTATAACAACATCCTAGTATATTGAGGATACTTGTGTTGTTACAAAAGAATGGAAATAAAAAGAGTTTGGGGGTTGGAGAAGCAAAATAAAGGAAAATAATTTAAGAGAAATCGTTACCTTTAATTTAGGTAACTCACTTTGGTTGGAACCAAAGGACTTCTTGAAATGATTTCTGCCTAAGGGGAAGCTTCAAGGAGGAGGAGAGGGATGTGGGGAGATTAGTTGGGCAGAGTTTGGACGAGCCACGTGGCTTGAGAGGTGTGATGAATGAGTAGAAGTGGTCTCCTTTTATAAGGGAGAAGAGGGGCTCTTTAGGAAAGAGTGAAAGTATTACTTTATAATATAATTATATTCGGTTTATAATGGTCCAAAAATCATTGAGGTCGAAGATAAGATTACTAATATTATAAATAACATCAACCAATAAGAATTGGACAGGTTTTAGATAATATTTTAATCGTTATAATCTTATTTATTTAAATGATTTATTAATAAGGTAAACATTGCATCATTATTGTGTCATTAATAATTTAAATTATTTAATGTCTAAAAATTATAAATAAAATATCATTATGTAGTAAATCGTTTTATCTTTCTAATGAATATTTATAATCGAAAATCCAACATGTATAACCCTATGTAAAAATTGTTCTTCTAAAAGATGTAAGCTTATGCCATATTTATTTTTATTTTAACTTTATTAATATAAAGTGTCCCTACCACATACAAGTGGCTCCAAGGGGTCCCCAAATTGACCCAAGGATGCTCATGGTCGGGTATGTGTCCACCAATAAGGTTAGGACACGTTTTAGGGTAATTTGGTATTATTATAATATTATTTGTAACCCTTATTTATCGGATTTACCCTTAACCATGGTAAATAAAATATTTACCACAGTAATTATTCAAAATGTCTAAAAATAAAAGTTACCTATTTACACAATTTGAAAATCCTGATTCCAAATATGGAATCCATTTTCCTAAATTCAAAACACAGAAGTGGCAGAAATTAATTTAAAATTAATTCCCGCTGTCAAAACAAAAAGCGTGTTTTTAAGAGATAATAACTATCAAAAGATTGACACTCGTTTATGTTCGGTTTAATTGTAAAATTATGTCCAATGACCAACATTATATTAAATGGTAAAAATATATTCTAAATATAATTTAAAACCACTCAAATTCATAATTTATCACTATTAATTATTTTGATTAAAAAAGTTGTTTTTAATTAAAATTTAGTAATTTTCACTATTCATCAAAATATAAAAGTTATCCGAAAAGTACCAAAATTTCACCCAAGGCTAATTTCAATATTCCGAATCCAAAAATGAAGTCCATTTTGAAATATAAAATATATATGATTTCAAAAAGTAGGTATTACAATTCATAACGGCTAGTTTGATTGGTTGTGGTGTGTGTTAAAACTCAAGGTTGCGTACAACACACGCTACTGTATTATTCAATGAAAGCGTACCGTGGAAGCTTGGGATGTCTGATTTTAAATTTTTGATGTCCCCATTTAGTCAAAAAGTTTAAAATATTGTATTTAAAAAGGGTTCACTATTAAAAGTTGATAAAAGGGCAATACTGAAAATGAATTTGTTCTTGCATTATATCTAAAAAACTCATAATATGGATTCTAAAATTATAAGGATTATATAAAGTTTAAAATTTATATAATACTATTCATAACCTCTTTTGAATGCCTTTTTTTTGTAAGTCATGGTGTGATTGAACTCGGTGTTGCGTGTAGTGAAAGTTATTGAATTATTTTGAAGAAATAACACACTATGAAATCTTGGGGTGTTACATTTAGAGTCGGGTCCTCATATTTGACATCTGGTTCTATCTATATTTGTCATCCAATGATATGTAACACATAATTTATAATATTTTAAGATTTTAGTTTCCTCTAAAAATGATATAAAATATTTTGTGGAAGCATGAATTTTATTAATATAAAATCTTACATTGTTAATTATCTATCAATCTATATGAAGATTTCATGGATTATTTACACCATTAGAATATAATTCATTAAAAAGGGTCAGAAGATGATCGTTTCCATTATTTGAAATTCAACTCACTATTTTCCCATGATATAGTTGCATTAAAAATTATTTTTTTTTTCAATTTACCACATTTCCAATATACTAGAATCATTTCATCATCAATCATTTTTTACACTGTCAACATTAACATTTTTTTAGTTTCATAATTTTTACTCATACCGTTATATTCTTACACTGGTACACTTTTTCTCTCATGATAATGAATAAATAACTGACCAAATATCAAATTTTATATTTCCCTAATCTCATTACAATCCAAAATAGTATGGGTTTTCATTTTCAGACCATTTTGATGTAATACATAATTTTTAGTTTAAAAATAAACTTCTATTATATAGTAGCTCAATTTTTTTTGAATCAACAATGGGTTTTTACTCAATTAAAAAATGGAGCTATATAATTTTTCTATCTAATGAATTGTTAAATGAAAAAATAAAAAAATACCAACTTATTCTGAAACACATTTTTGATTTGATTAATATCTCATGTAAAACATCCATCCATTATGATATGAAAAGAATTGTTAAAATCTGCACAGTCCATAATTATAAAATACAAGAAAATATTGAATATTTGGACTATGTATTTAAAAATAATAATTCCATAAAAAAATACACACACACATATATATATATATATATATATATTTGAAATAATGTTTCTATATTTTAAGGTAACTTGATGTATTGAATATAATCCCAATATATAAAAGAGTTATACAAAATAAAAGATCAAAATATAGGATCTAATTTGATTAAAGTATGAAATTAGTGAAATAATGCTTAAATAAATGTTGGACATGAGATTTAAGGTAAAGTGAAGTGTTTAAATCATCATCCAAAAGAATAAAATACTACTTTGAGGTTCGATACCACTTAATATGACATATCACAAAATGAAATATTTCTCAATTATTTTTTTATCTTCGAGAATATTTATTCCACACATTATAAAATAAACCCTTTGTGAAATTTTCTATATAAACCAAAATAGAGGTCCTGTGATTGATATTTATTATAAATGATTCAATATTTAAATAGAATTAATAATCCCAGTAAAGAAAAATCCTTGATATATAATAAATCAAATAATTTTGTTAAAAAAATATATGTTTATAATTGCACTAAAAATTCTTAACGTATATAAACATTGAGAAAATGATATTAATAAATAAACCATAATAAATATTGATATTAATAAACTCCCAAAATGTTGATATTAAGAAAAAAGTCATGATATTTATATAAACGAATCAAAACTATTAAACTCGTCATTTATAACACCCTATAAATCATTAATAGATACAACATCAAATTTTCCATAAGAAAATAAAATTTATTCAAGAACTTTTTGTGCACTATTGTTTTAAAAATTATATTCTTTGTTTTTTAAGGGAAACCCAAATTTTATCACATTAAAACAAAAGTAAACTCAATATTTTACTATCACCATTTCATCATTATTAATAAACACAATTTAATATTAAAGAAACACGCAATCATATTAATGTAAGGAATAGTTGTTATAGAATCCACAAAAGGTATGTATAAACACCCATCAAAAATGTTAAATCCAATGATGTATATTATTATTACACAAAGATAAATAAGTAAAGTTCCTTAGTGATTATTGTTTAATTGTTAATATAAATAATTTCCTGTGAAATTTGGGAAACATGAAACCCTAGATGACTATTATAATCTAGGTCATTAAAATGGAGAAGGAAGAGAATAAAATAACAAGAAAGGTGAAGTTAAATAGAATAAACTAATTACTCCATCTACATATTATTAAAAAGAGATAAATAATAGATAACGAATAAGGATAATTAAAGAGAGTGAAAAAGTATCTAGAAAATAAGTTAAAATTAGGTAAGGATAGGGGGTGTCACATCTTTATATATTCCCTTATACTGTTTATTTTAAAAAATAAATAACTTTTTCAACCTATAAAATTTTTTTTAATTGAACATACATATATTTATAACATATAATTCTTTTTTAAAACCATTGGTATTAATATTCTCTATCAATATTTTTTTAACCTATAGTAAATTTCAATTTTTATAGATCATATTTATTGTAATGGTACCTTACAATCTGATTAAATAATTTTTAAATACCTTACAATATATTGATTTCATTTTAAGCATTTTGAAAGTGATTAAAGTGGATGAGAAGGATTAGAGTAATTTTTTTGAGGATGGATATTAGATCTATAATTATTTGTTCTATACTGATTTCCTGAAAATGGAAAAATATTCCATACATAATATTCTTCAGTTTTTAAAAAATTTGAATTGAAATCAGTGTTTTAAATCGCAATATCGAATATTTTTCAAATGGTATGTAATTTGTTCTTACTAGTTTATAAAATTTAAAATTGAATGTACAAGATATGTGTTAATTATCATACTCAAGTAATGATTAGAAAAAACCACACAACGATATGTCATATATTTCAAAGCATATATAGGATTAACACATTGATACAAAATTTCCACATTTATTAAGCCAGATTATTACAGTTTATTAATATACTATAGATTTAGGATATTCATAAAATAAAATGGTTTTATTGGGATATATTAAAAATATTAGATAATATGTAATATATTCCCAGTGATTCGTAAGAATTTTCAAAGTATGCCTAAGATAATTGTTTTTCATATGAATGATACAAATTGAGGATTAGACTAAAATCTGATAAAGGAATTATTAATGTGTGATAAGAAATATATGTCACATCATTTGGAAGATATATTTGATTCTTAAATGAACATGTAATGTTCCTTTGTTATAAAAAAGGTTCTATTTATTGAATTATTATTCATAATTATTATAAAATGTGATGATGTTGAGATAATAATCGAGGATTAAATATCATGATGCCAATAGATATGAAATAATGACTCATTCCATACAGAATTCGAAACGAAAATGTGAGGATATTTGGAAAGTATTTTTTAATATTAAATTTTCAATATTTTAATATCTTTTATGAATTCTAAAAAATTGAGTATTTCTTAAGAGTATTTTTAAAACAATTAAAATGAGGGTCTTCATTAATTGTAGAAAATTAGTTGAAGTATTCTATGAGGAAATGGATTATTCTAAAATCAGGATATGTTATTTAGAATTAGTGATTACATGGATTGTGTGGAATGGATTATATAATTTTATTGAAATTATTACGAAGATCAAGTTGATGATGACCAAAAAATTTCTATATTCAGAATATTGTAAATATTTATGTGGTATGTTAATATATTGATGATTAAAAGATGGAATAGAAAAATAAGTTCTGTTTGGAAGAACTAATACTTCTATATTTATAATGATATTTTTTTATCAAATTTAAACAAAAAATTATTAAGGAACTCTATATTTTTTTATTATTACGTGAAATCAAGAATTAAATAGAGATCCAACACTATGTATAAGAAGAACATAATGTGTGTTGAATAATAATAATAATAATAATAAGAGGAGAAGAGAGATTCTAGTGTACATATCATCTAATGAATATTATTTTGTCCAAAGAACAAAAAAATAAATAATATCACCATATGATTTATATATATCATAAGGACTAAAGATAAATTAATGTTATTTCTTATGATTATTGCATTGAAAAGACATTGCTGAATGTTTCTATATGATTGAGGAAGGAGGTCCAATTCCTTAAATCCAATGGATATATTACTATTCATATTTATCATACATGAAGAGTAGGAACCCAAATATCTTTAATAAAGAGGAGGACAACGTTGTTTCCAAATTACAAAAATATAAATTCAGTTATTTCATGTAATTATATAGGTTTAGGAAATTAATGTGTAATGATATACTTGTGATAGTGATTTTTCTTGATAAAAAATGATAAGTAGTGCATGAGTGTTATAACATCCACCATTTACTAGAAATGTATTCATCCATATTAAAGGTGGAGTCCATTAATAAATTTATGCCTTCTTTGTTGTTTAATGTCGTTTTTATCATTTCATACATACAAACCATGTTATAAGAGATGAGAGAGAGAGATAGAAATCAATTTGCTAAAGATATATATGTGTAAAATGAAAAATTATAAATATTTAATTACCCCTAACTCAATGATGATCACATCCCCAAATGATCCTAATAATTGGTTTCACTCTCATTGCTTCTCGACCGGTTCATCCTAAAACATACATCCATAACATTAGATATTCTATATTCACATTAATTATTTTTATGGTCGTTTTAATTTTAATCAACATATTATTTTACAACCAAGTCATATATTACTGAGATAACATTCTATAATCAATCCATTACATATTATTCCTTGAAAAGGAATGAAAGAATGAAATACAGTTATTATATTAACAGAAAACCAAACTTTTAATTGTACTTCCTCTGAATTATCATCTTATTGGTTAAAATTTATTTCCGTTATTAAATATTTCATTTATGGTTATATTGAAAATCTCGAAGATCATTTCGTCTCTATGTGTTATACCCCAACCATGAATGTTGGTTTCATTGATATCAATTCCCCAGTGGATAAAATGAATTTAATTGGAACTGTGTTAGTCTGTTCTTTATGGAAGTGTTAATTTCTAACATAAATAAGAGTTAAATAATATTTTTTGAATGGATATATTTATGGTTAATTTTCTATTGGAATTTTTATAGAAATTATATGGAAAAATAAAAAGTAAATGAAAATTTGACATAGGGGAGCCTCGTAACCATTCCTTGATTCCTACACTAAAGCTGAATTATGTGGGTTTAGGAATCTTGGTACCAGCCCCACCCACTAATGATATATGCACACCAAGCCTCCTTTCGGGTCATACATCATGATATCATCATATATATAACTTATTTTGGTGATGTTTACATGAAAGAGGCCTATTTGGAACTCTATTTATGTCGGTTTTGAACTCACAAGAACAACATGAATCCTTCTAGAACAACACCCTTCAATTCATAATCAATGACCTTAAACAGGTGGCATGACCTTCTTTGTTCTCAGTACCATGAAAATAAACAATGTTTAATGAAAAACACATACGATTGTAAAATTTGATCCCTTGTTTCCTTGAGCAATCTATTCTATAAACATGCATATTAGGCCCCACCTGATCACCTATATTAATGTTCTGTATGATCCACTCTAGCCAAATAGCCTACCTCAACCTTTATATTCCCATCAACATGAAATTAAATTATATGCAACTTGTCTTATAGATTATTGTTTTTCCTGATGCCTCCCTATACATCCTTCACATAATACTTTCACTTTCTTTCATACCGCACATACTAGTCCTCTATTTGAAATTGAGCTCTATTATCTCAAACTGGTAGAAGATTTGGAAAATAATTTATAACCGTTAACAACTATAATACCATGGGATATGTCTTGAAGCTAAATACGTACCCCTAGAAGAGATATGTGTTTGTACAAGCCTGATTGTTGACCCATCCATCTACATCTAGTTTTTATTGACCCCTGATTTATTGATACCAAGTCTCTCCATAATGTGCAGGTATCAAGATAATAAAATAAGTGAAAATGTTATTTTTTTGTGATGTTAAATAGTAGTATGATGTACTTTTCAAAATATTTTAAACTATATGACACCTATTATTTAATATATAACATCAAGTTACATCGATATTGAACTTTTTATATGAATTTAAATTACAATATCCACATACCTATCACAAAACATAAAATTGCACTTTTCATTTTCCCATTCCTATGAGTTCATTCCTCTAGAATTGGTCTCCATCCATACCCCTTTTCATAACTACATATGGTTTGATTCTTCTATTATGGGATAAATAAAGAAACATATATCCTAGTTCATACGTCTAAAAAATATGTTTATCTACTCTAGGGGACTCACTTTTTGATTTGGTTTGACTCTCACCCATTGATGTTACCATTAAATAGGTTTAAGAATATTATGTAATGACTCTTAAAGCATTGATATCTCCTTGATCAACCCCTCATGTTCATTTACAAAATTTTAGAATAACCCAAATTAGATCAAAATAATTCTTCGAAATTTGAATGTGCCCCCCCCCCTAATAGATATTATTGTAAGACAAATTGTCTCACCATCCATCTTGGGTATATGCTTTGAAGGACTTATTGAAAAATGTGATGGTTCCCATGATTTGAACATTATCAATGGTCGATAACGATTTTTTCCCACATCCATGACTAGTGTGTTTATAGAAAATTTGTTTGAAATATGGTTAGAAATTTTTACCCATGAATCATTCACCCATATTGTGATTAAGATCTTGGAATCCCCAATTTACTTCTATCACACCATTCATTTGTTTTGATGGAGTCTTTAGCGCTCTCGATGTTACCCACATTGGAACTCAATCATTTAAAAAAAAGAGGCCAGTGCCATTTGGATCCAACAAAAATTACTTCTCTACATATCCCTACCATGTTCTCCCTTGTTATTGGTGAGAGTACATACCACTCGTTGTTTCTAACACAAAACATAGATCACGTGGTCTTAGGATTCTCGGTAGGGCCTTCCCCAATATGGCCATGACACAAAAACATTCACATGAGAGATGTTCCTCTAGTAAACACTTCATTACCTTAAAATATCATTCATTCATCTCAATGATGTTTTTTTAGTATGAGGCCTCTATTACTTTATATTCATAAGAGTTTACTACAATCTTTAATTCCACATGCTCTTCTTTGTGACACACCTCCATTCATTCTAATATCCATGGAGTTAAACTACTAAAAACATCCTTGTCCGGTAAATGTGACCATGAAATTGTATGAATCTATCCCTTTAGACCCATTTTAATATATTGTATGAGGAAAATTTTATGCCTCACAGGCTAATGCCCCCTTTTAACACAAAGGTGGTGGGATTCTCAGATTCTGGGGGTCCAATAATTATCACCATAAACTATGTTCACATCACTCCAAGGGGATTTGTGCATGAGACTTGGAATTGGACCTCCAGTCAAATCATAATAATTCCACCATTAATACCACGAAATCTATACCTCTTGGTTTAACTAGAAAGACCATAAAAATCCCATAACAAGTGGAACAAATTCCTTTATTGTTGAGAACCTGTAAACTATAACCTGACCAAAATTCATTCATTCACCATTCAAAAGCACACATAAGATGTCATAAATGTTAAGGGAACAATTTTGAAGGTAAAAGACTATTGTGACATACCACATGGCCCTAAAAAATCTATTTATTCTTATTGAACCATTTGGTTAAGGAAAATAGATCCACTCCATTTCCCCATTTCATAACTTAGCATACTTATTACATGACATAAAAATAAAAAAAAGTTTTGACCCTTGCTTGAGATAACTGTTAAACCCTTCATTTTTGGTTACCTACCACACCGAATGTTTTTTACGTCATTTCCTACTGATATTATAATATGAATTTGGGTGTGACCCTCACTCAGGATGATACACATATAAAATACTCTCAAATCCATGGTTGTGTACTACCAAAATAATTTAACTCTACTAGAACATTTCATCATTTCCCCCCCATGACACACATCTTACTTTATTTAGATCTCTACTAGATTCCACATCTAAATTGGCTCCCCTAATAGTGATGGTTCTTATCCAAACTAGCTCACCATCTGCTCAGGGTGTTGTATGTGCACTAAAATTATGACAACACATATCATTAATACTTATTAATTCATGATTTATTATAGTAAGGTATAAATTTTACAAGTAATGATGATCAGGAGACCTAATTTAATTTGAAATTAGGTATGTGACATAAAAACCTGAGAAAATAAATTCAACAAATTTAATTAAAAACATTGAAACATGCCCTTATTTTCCTTGGATCTTCTAAAAATACATGTGATAAACTAGGTACATACATAAGAAAGGGGTGAGATATAAATCCCAATTATGGAATAAAAAACCATAGAATAAGGTATAGTAGTACTTGTGAGTCAAGACGTACAAAAAATTAACATAATAGGGGTGAAAATCATAATATTGAACTATAAGTCATGATATAATATGATATCATAAAGCTAACATGGAAATACGAGAAAAACCCAAAACACGACATCAAAATAATGTGTCATGGATAAAATCCAAAAACAATAACAATGTGTAATTAGGATAATATTCCATCCACTATAAATGAAATATTATGATATTAAAACATTACTATATTCATTATAAGTCTATATAATTCTAGGTCCCCACATCACACTTATATCATGTATATTCCTAAGTGTGCCACATTGATAATGCAACATATTATCATATTTCATAACATTTAATCACATGATTAAGTAGTATGAGTTAAATATATGGTATTCTCAATCAATCAAGGGTAATTCAATCACGTTGAATGCCCTTGAGGGAAATGAGTATGGTAATTCACTACATAAATGTTTAGCCTAGAAATTCATATAAAAAAATCAGCAACATAAAAGATGTAAAAAATTGTATTATGGGAGGGATTAATGAGCTCGAAAAGGGTAAATCACTACATAAAAATTATAAGGATGGTTGGAGGGTTGTGTTAAAACATATCCGAACATAAATAATTTAGATAAAAAATGCATAACATAACAAAGGTGGTTGAATAAATGGGTGAAGGAGAGGGTCCCATGCCTTAAAATGGAAATTCATAAAGTGTGGGAGGAGATTCTAATGAGATTGGGGACACCATGGAAGGGATATAGAGTGTGAAGTGAAGAGTAATTTCATGATACATTGTTTTGAGTGAAGTGTAAAGTGAGTATGGTTGGGTTTATATAGAGAAAGAGAAAAAAATGAATTATTAATTTTGAACCTTAGGTTTTGGACTCTATATGATAAAGGTATCCACACTAAAAAAACATGCCATGGTTTTTCCGATTTATTCTTCCAAAGTATGTAGGTTTTAATTATTTAAAAAGTTTAGGAAATGAGTTTATTAAAATAATATACTTTTTAATATAGAAGTGAGTCATGTTTATAGAGAATATTTTTAGACCATAAAATTTTATATTGGTTTGGGAGGATTGATTAACAGTTTATAATAAATAAACAATTAATCCAAAACCTAAATTAATTTAATGTGAAATATATATTTGTTCGTGGAAATATATTACATCACTTTTGTGTCATTATAATGACATAACACATACCATATATTTATTCCATTTTTATTTTTTTACTTAATAAATCAACTATCAATGAAGATTGTGAAAACCCATTGGATAGTTTTGACATGATGATTTCAAAAAAAATTATTTTATCAAAATAAGTTGGTAAATATGATAATTTAAAATTTTAGATTAAAAATCCACATGTTTTGAAATATGAATTTTTTTTACAATTATAGTTTTCTAATGCATAAAAACATTTACCTCATAAAATTATATTATCATTCATACTTATTAAATATTGTATAATAATAATATTTTGTTAAAATATTATTTACTTAAAAACTTAATTAATTCTATAAAAAGTGTATCTTTATTGATACTATATATTTCTGAAAAATAGAATTTTCATTTCATCATATCAAAATATAATTTTAATGTAACTCATTATTTATTAATTTAAAAAGTAATACTAAAACAGGATAAATATAATCATTTTTATATCAAAAAACATATAAAAATTCATACTATTAGGGTCTATATACATATCCATTTATTACACCAGTGAGTACCCTAAGGGTAAGATGTGGGATAGTGAGATTTTCTTTGGGTGGATCTACATACATGGTTTGTGTAGTGAATCAATGAGCTTGAAATTCTCCAATACATTATTTAATTTTTGATTTAGTTGTTGAGACTCATCTTGAGATTAGTCAATGGAAAATCCTAGTTATTATATCTACCTCAGAATCTCTAATAAATGGGTTTTATAAGGTAAAATTTTAATGGTCGAGGTCATCCATTCCATCTTATGTGTCAAATGGAATCTATCATAACACTTAATATATTAATATTATCAGTAACATAAAAAATTATATATTATCAATGGTTATTATTCTCAATGCCTTTTCAATTTTATAGAGCCTATAACAGTACAAAATAATATAATTAATGCATCTTTAGTTTTTAACATCATTTCAGAATAAAGAATTCAGTCATTTATAAATGGGAATTTCATTTAAAATTATTCTTGACACTAAAGTTTCCCCCTATATAAATTTATCCATTGAAACTTTTATTTCATAGATTATAATAGATTATAGTACTTCTATTTCATTTCCTCTTCTATTTCCCAGGTAACTTCTTCAATGATTTTTTTCGCACAAAACACTTTTACCAGGTATGTTGTCTTGTTTTATAGAAAATTGTCTTTATGATATAAGGTGATCACTATATAATCCATGTGTCAATGATAATTAATTTAAATTATAAACTCTAGATTTAGTATATGTAATGGGTATAGAATTTACTTCCTCAAGAGGGATATGAGGAATAAATCATGTACCTGAGATATGCTAGGTGTGAGTGTTTTTTAATAGACCCCCTATCTAATGCGATCAAGGATTGAAAAATATATGATGTATCTCATACAAATATTTCCCTTATTCATAAACATCGTGAATTTATTCTATGGTGATACATAATGTAACACTTTATATTTGGCCTTAAATGCCTTGTCCCATCGATGACTATCTGTATAGATTTTCTATTGACATTGTGTGGATTTAATATGATGCTATTTTTTTGAAAATTATATTTCATGTCTTCTATAAGATCAGGTACCATCGACTTTCTCTCTCCAACATCATACCAAAATATTGGAGTCTGACACCCCTTCCCATAGAGATCCTCATAAGGATACATTTCAATACTAGAATGAAATCTATTTTTATATTAAAACTCATCTAGAGGAAGGTGTTGATTACAATATAATTATAAATACATTAAATCTGATATAATAAAATCCTATAAGTTTTAAATGGTACTTTTATACTAACCACCATTTTATGGGGATAAGTAGTGCTAAACCTATGTTCTATAGCCAAATATTTCGTACATTTTTTTTCAAATCCCCAAGGTATACCTCATATCTACATTAGATATAATAGATAGTGGATCTACCTGAATTCGTACCACTTTACTTATTTATATCTTGGTGATTTTGTCGTAAAATAAATATTCCTTGATATCAATGAAATGTACAGACTTGGTAAGGTGATAAACTACCATCCAAATGGTGTTATTGTGTTTTAGTGTTATGGGTATTCCTATAAGAATACATTTTTATAGTTTTCCATATATATATGTCTATGTAAAAAAATTTCATCATAACCTTAGAAATATTTTATTCCCCCTTTAAATCTTGGCGTACCATGAATATACATTCAAATACCAAAGTCTCACTCATCATGTTATCCCATCATATTTTTTTCTTAAAATCTCTACACATCTTATTACTTCCTTGATGAAAAGAGAAAAACGATCAATGCACATAATCAAGAAATTCACCCTTGAGTTTGGGTTTTAATGGGATATATATTTGGGTTTTTAACTATATAACTCTATCATGAGAAAAGTTGAACTTTGGAATACCCACTACCTTCATCTGTAGGAACTCACCAACATTATGGGCCTTCTTGATCCTCTTAATAATGGATGGTTTATATGTTATTTAGGATAGTTGGGATGAGGATCCTTTATTATTCCAATGTAAATATTTTTTATGCTTAAGAATATTAGATCCATTGAAATCCTCAACATGGATTGGGTTATGTAATACTTTCTACCCAGAGTATCTACTACTTTTTCTCTTCACATGTTGTTAATGGATTTAACAATCATAATCATTGATCAGTTCTGACCTCCTTCGTTGGAATATATTAATCTCTTTTATTGTTAATATATACTTGAGTATTATATGATTTGTTTATATACCACACATTTCTCTGTAGAGATAATATCACATAATTTTCAATGACAAAATTAGTACATTCTATTCAAGTTCATGAATTGGGTAGTTTTTCTCAGAGATCATTAATTAGAGGGTGGAATAGGCTATCACCCTTTCATCTTTCATGATAACAAAAATAATATTTTTTGACACATAAATGTAAACAAAAATCCTTCTCAAATGGTGTGTAATGTGAGAAAAAGTGTAGCTATTGGCTGCTTCCTCATAATTTTTAATATCTCTTCGTATTCATTAGAATAAAAAAACATGACTCAATTCTAAGTAAGTTGGTTACTAGGATTGAATATCATGATAAATTTATCAATAACAGATTATATTACCCATATAATCTAAAAAATCTATTGATTTATTTTATAGATATTGGTCGGTGTTATCCTATAATTGACTCTATTTTTAGGCACCCACAAATATCCATTTTTTCTTGATAACATGCCCCAAGAAATTTAATATCTCTAAAAAAATTTACATTTTCTATCCTTTCCATATAACTTTCCCTTTTCATGGTATTTAACATAGTATTTAAATTCTCATCATATTCATCCTTTATTTGAGGTAGATAAGAATATCATCTATAAAGACTACCAAAAATGGTTGAGGTAATCTCTCAAGAATATATTCATCAACTCAATGAACATTTATAGAGAATAAGTGAGTCCAAATTGAATCACTATAAACTTATAGTTCTCATACCTTGGATGAAACTAAGACTTGGGGATATCCTCCTCCTTTACCATTACCTGATAATAACCCAACTGACGATCCAACTTGGAGATGTATTGTTCTTCATAAATATGATAAAACTAGTCATCAATTAGTGGTATAAGATACATTTAATTTTTCATGAGCTTATTGAGCTTGTGATAATCGATGCTGAAGAGAATTGACCCATCATTCTTCTAGAATAAGAGGATTGATGCAACCCATTGTGAAGAACTTCGGAAAATAAACACTATATATAGATTCTACTATAATTGTTTCCTTACCTTCTAATGTTCAATAAAATACATTCTATATAGTGTCATTAATATTGGTACATATCTAATTATAGTCTCAATGAAGAAATAAACCTAATATCTGGGAGGAAGATAATTGAATTATTTAATGGAAACATCAACAAATTCCCTTAAAATGGACATTTCATCAGGAATGATACTTTCTTTAGTCTCAATTATTTGATCTAGATATGCTTACTTATAAGGAAATAATATCCACACATAAGACGTTAGTACCAAATAAGGTTCATTCTCCTCCTTTGGATTATATAGTATTGAGGCATGATTTTTGATACAGAAGGTGATTTTCTTCTCTCAACACATTATGTTGGATATATATATGTAAACCCAATATAATCCTAAAATATTAGCAAATTACACTAAGGGGAGTTTAATAAATTTTTCCAAAATAATAAAACCACAAATTGTTTATAGGGGATAAGTTATATTCTTTCGATCTAACAATTAACCCATTCATTGTCTTTACTAATAACTCAACTTATATATTATGAGATTGAATTATAATAGTTCTACTATGCATATGTGATTTGAATTAATTCATAGAACCATAATAAAAAAGTTTGTTTTCTATTATTGAATGAACAACTAGATTACCTTTCATCACTTTATTTTTGAGATCCTCCTCAATATTTGTTATGGAATATGTTCCCCCATTCTCTCTGGGCCTTGGAAGTTGTTGTCATTTTTTTCATCAACAAACCTTATCTTAGGGAATTGATTCGCATAGTGTATTTTTCATTATAGTTGAACAATTGGAAAATAGGGCGAGGGATGAATAGATTATTCCTTTCTTCCATCACATTAGTCGGTTTCCCCTATCACTAATATATAGTTGGGTTCCATTCATTTCCACACCTAAACCATTTCCCCACTCCCTCAAAAAATTCCTAGTATTTTTCTTCCCACATTTCTGACAAGAGGGGTCTTAGAATTTATGTTCACCATTATACTTTACCATATGACTAAAAATTAACTTCATTATTATCAAAACACTTTTAAGGGACAATTTTGAAACCAAAAGGATAAAATACCAAAAGAAGTCAAAGAACGACTGAAAAAACATTATCCTAATAGAATCATTATACCTATATAATTTCCATGGGATAGAGGATAATTGTAATGGTCTTAAAAACGAAACATCAGCATTTCTCATGCCTGGATGTACTACACTTGGATGATCTTCACTTCTTTGTATCCACTAATTAGTATAAGATATTTATTTTCAATCCATTAACTTTTCATGGCATTGGTATTCACTTTTAATGGTCTTACTATCATCATGTTAGCTTCCTCTTCAATTCCATTAATCATCAAAAACACTTCCACCATTTTTTCTTCTAAATGAATAAGCAGATCCTATAATTTCTTTTTGGTAGAAATTATCTCCAATTTCTCTTTCGAATAATCCTGAATGGATACATCCCCATAATCTACACCCTCATCCCAAGAAATTATATCAAAATACTTCATATAAGCTTCAATCATATTGACATTAAATTTTTTGTGGATCTCATTTCCATTTGGAGTAGTAAATAATAAGATTCATTTCACCCTTTCGTGTCGCCTTTACTACTTTTCCACCTCACCCCTTGAAAGGTGGATTATCAAGAATCAATAAAAAATGAAGGCCTTCGGGACATTAGAGGAAATTTGGTGTCCCTCTACCTTGAAAATCATTTGCAGTATCACCACAAAAATGACCATTAGACACATCATTGGACTCATTCCCGAGGATCCCTAGATATCATTAGAGTACAATACCCAAGATTATATAAAATATTTAATAGGTTTTTCATTATCCAATCCTTCAAAGAGATTTCTAATATTAATAGATGCAAAATCCCTTATTGGGAATGATCTGATGAAATCACACCCCCTATGTACTACTCCTGATCATTTCCACCTAATGTGCCACCCTCCCTTACCGAATTAGGATTCACTATTTGTCCTAGAAATGTCTCCGTCATATACAGTTCCCCTCTCCCTTAGTTTCATTCCATGAGTGAACTTCCTCTACAAATTATGAATATATATAATGACTATATCCTTCCTCATCTTCTTAATGTGTCTCCACATAAATTGTGTTTCCACTGTCACATTTCACACCCCCCATAGGGAACACTCTAAAGATTTCTTTGAAAATGATCACCCAAATCCTTTCTCAAGAGATTGAAAATGTTTACTGCTAATGAGTCTCCCCCAAATTTCCCACGTTTCATATCCTTTACTACATTGAGATCATCCAATTATCTCTTTTCAGAAAGGTCTTCATCAACATCAGACCCCAAAACCTTATTACTGCCTCCCTAGTCCACAACCTTTTGATGATCGAATATCTTAATCCAACAACTATAGGATACCCTTGGATGGCCCAATTTTTTATAGGATGAAAAAATATAACCATTATTAATAAACAATAGTCTATCTATAGAAGAACTCTTCCCTTAATAAAGTCCAAACATACTCGGTTGATATTCTTGAGACATCAACTTCCATACAGATTCGGGGATTAACAAGGTGACAAAGATCTCCAGTTGTAAAATCAGAACACAAATATCTCCAAACAAGGTTCCCTAATATTCTCAAAATCAAATTGTTTTTAAATAGTAAAGTACATTTACTAAAATTAACCCAAATCACAACAGTTTGGGTGTCACGTTTCATATAAAAGTCATAAGTCCATCTAAAGAGGTTGAATCAGAGTTCATTACATATGTTTGGTGATCTTGACCAAGCCATGTCCAGATAATTATCCAATGAAAAATGGATCATAATAAGTCTATAATCATGAAAACCCACTATGTAATTCCAACTTTTTTCTACATAACTTTTCATTGCATTTTCCAAATAGAGGATCTTTAAAGTCTAGTGTCTTGGAAATCAGGAAAATAATACATAAAAACAACATAATATATTATTTCATTACACATTTAAGGCTCAATCATAGGTTCATCCTATGTACAATTACTGCATCTCATAACCTGGAGACATTCAACAAAGGAAAGGGTGACCATAATGCCCAGTAAAAAAACAAGTGAAATAGTTTACATGTGATCTTGAGCAATATCAAAATAACATGAGAGATATCATAAATGAATGATAAAGAGGAATAATATAGAAATAATAACATGAATCATAACATTAAAATGTGTATACAACATTTATTTTATACATTCATGATAATATCACCAAGGTTCATCCCCATAGTGTCATAAAAATTAGCTAGTTTTTTCACTAAGGTATTGTGAAACTTGTCATCTCTAGAGATTAAATTCTTTACCCAATGCATTGGAGTGATATATTTTAAAACCATTAATATGCATTTATTTTTATGTGATCTACATACATAATTATCACACATTTCGTAAATAACTCAAATTGAATAAAAGAAATGGGTTTCAAGTCAAAATCATGACGTTTTATAAAGTACTTAAAAATAAGTTCATTATGTCATTTATAACCCATGGAAAGGGAGTGAGAGTTATATGTATGTAAATTTAAGTATAAAATATATAAACTATATTTCTTTATGAATTACCATTTAAATGAAATTGTTTTGGGTTTTCACATAAATAAAATAATATAATTTCATTAGATAAAGAGAGAGAAAGTTTGAGATGAAATTTCTGCAGCATAAGGACTATATAACATGGTTTGAGAAAATAATAAAAAGATAGGGGAAAAGGGAATACCATCCATAAATGAATAATTTTATATTATAGGGTTAGAATAAAATAGAAATAAGATCATGGGGTGGATATTTAAATGTCATACCACATGAAAATAAAACATGAATGAAAAGAGAAAATGTGATTTCTTTTATAAAAATCCGGCAGCCTAATGACTTCACATAAAAATTCTGAAAATAAATTCATTTGATAGGAAGTAGTCTCTCATCATTTTTACATTAAAGGGGCAGTAATAATAATATATATAAATATACCACCATATAAGAAGATGTAAAATATAATACATATTATAAAGGGGATCATGACGAAAATAGGAGGGTGAAAATGTTCCCTTACCTTGAAGAGTGACATTGAAATCTCCGAGGTTGGTACCTTGGAGGGATTGAGGGAGCCTTGGGAGGGCTCCTTGGGAGGTAAAGACACACAATCATTATGGAGGAGGATTTATGAATGAATGGAATGAGTTAATGTCTTGGTATTTATAGTAAAAGTGAGGGAATATTTAATTAATTTCCAAGGGGCACATCATCGGTGGTATTTGAAAAACCATGGGCTTTCCCATGGTATTTTCCCATGGTATTGGCAAATTGGGACACCTAATAAAATATATTAAAATTTACAAGTATACCGGAATTATTGCATCATTATTACATCATTAATGATGTCGTTCATCACACCGAAACTCAAAACTGTATTTTTACAATTCACCAAAAAACAAAACATTTTAAAAAAATCTCATAAATTCATCCAAACCTAATATCAATTCTCTGAATTCAAAAATAAACACCATTTTATGAAATTAATTTTCCAAATTATATTAATTTAATTTTTAAATAAAAACATTATTTATTGAAAAAAATAACTCTAAAACTATAACTTGTTTTGTAACACCTTGAGAAAGTTATCAAGGTCCTATAAAATTATTATATAACAATAAGACAATAAAATATTTATGACATACAAAAATACCAAAACTTATACTATGATCATTTTTTTACATTTAAGACGTCTAAATTGTATTTATAAATTAATGGGTGAACTTTCTATTTTATGGCGAATTTACTATTCATTACTATTATAAGGGTATATTACTATTCATACTTTACTATTCATTAATAATTAGGTTGATCTTATTAGACTCTAAATTTCTTACGGGTCACAACTGTAGAAGACCATTTTTTGAAAATCATTTCACATTATTAATTATTTAATGTATACAAAAATATTTTATAACACCATTTTTTACAAAATACACAAATAATTTGGAACTTCTATAAATTCATCCAATATTTATTTTAATATTTGAAATTCAAAAATATTACCATAAGAAGAAACAACAATTTTATTTATACAAAAGGATTACACAATGTAACTAAGGTCTTGTTACATAGCCCCTTATAACACTTTCATAGTACCTAAGTGTAAGGTGTGTAATAGTGATTGAATATTGGGGTTTCTTGGACAACATTGTCCGAGTGGTGATTTATATCAGCTTGAACTTCTCTCATAGGCGATTCTATTCAAGCTTCACATATTGGACTTCATCTTGGGATTAGCCCAGAGCAAAGCCTAGTGATGCAACCTCCTTTCCATGCTCCGATAGATGGACTCCGAATGGCCTGAGTCTACTAGTTGAGGCCATTGACTCTTCTTTATGTATTAATTAACAATGCTCACATTATTTAAAAACTATAATCATAATGTTAAGAATTTAGTTTCTAATGTTATTAATGACTGAAAGTCATATAACAGTCAAAACCCAGTAGTCTTAATTTAATTATACTCACTACATTAATTAAAGGATATAGTTTTGTTGTGTAAAAAATAAATTAACACAAAAATTTAGGAAACAAATAATATTCAAAAGTTCGGGTCATTAAATTATTCCCTCTTAAGGAATTTTATCCTTGAAATTTCAACTTGTAACCTCAGAAGAGAAAATATGTGGGTACTTCTGCCTCACAGACTTCTCTGGTTCCCACATGGTTTCTTCACATTTGTGGTTCCTACACAACACCTTAATAAGGTGGGAATTCTTGTTGCATATAACCTTTTCTCTACAATCCAAGATCTCTAATGGGTTCTCCTCATAAGTGAGGTCATGTTCTATTTGTAGTACCTTTGGATTTTGTACATGTAAAGGGTTAGGTATGTATTTCCTTAAGAGAGATATGTGGAAAAAATCATGAAATTATTCTAGATTTGGAGGAAGTGCAAGCCAATAGGCCACTGCTCCTATTCGATCAAGGATTTCATAATGACCAATGTACCTAGGGTTGAGATTCACTTTCTTCACAAACATCATTACTCTCTTATAAGTTGAAATCTGAAGAAATACTTTGTCACCAACATCAAACTGCAAGTCCCTTATTTAATTTTTGGCATCGCACTTTTCCAAATCTGATCAGCCATACTGTGTTTCTAGATGGCATGTAATGTTTCTATCATATATTTCACAAGATCATGTACAAGAAGATTTCTTTCACTAGCTTAATCCCAAAAAGTAGTAGTTCTACATCGCTTCCCATATAGAGCTTCATAGGTTTCCATTTGAATTCGCGAGTGGAAGCTATTGTTGTAAGAGAACTTAAATAAAAGAAGACATTGATCTCATCCCCTTTAAATTCAATTGAGGATGTTCTCAGAATTTCCTCGAGTGTTTAAATACTACTTTCAGAATTTCCATCATTTTGGGGGTGATTGGTTGTAATGAAATTCAATTCAGTTCATAGAGAATGTTGATGAATTTTTCCAAATTTTGATGTGAACCATGGGTCACGATCATATACAATAGAAAGTGGACCTCCATGCAATCTTACTACTCCCATTACGTAAATCTTGGCTACTTGATCAAGAGAGAAATCTTCCTGAATAATGATAAAATGGGTAGTCCTTGTGAGATGGTCCAAAACAACCCATATTGCATTGTCTTCTTTTGATGTTCTCGGGAGACCAGTGATAAAGTCCATAGTGATATTGTCCCACTTTCATGCTGGTAGGGGTAGTGGTTGCAATACCCCTTTAGGAATTTTTTACTCTTCCTTAACTTGCTAAAATACTAGGAACCTTGAAGTGTAGTCAATAATCTCCCTTTTCATATTATCCCACCCATAATGATCACGAAAGTCTCTATACATTTTTGTACTCCCTGGATATATAGATAACATAAATCTATGAGATTCATCCATAATCACCTTCTTTATTTCTGTAATAGATGGAACATATAGTCTTGTACGAAGTTTCTATATACCTTCTCGATCAATATTAAACTCAGGAAACTTCCCATCCTACAAAGCCTCAAACTTCTTCTATAACAAAGGATATTCATTCTGGGATTTCTTGATCTTATCTAGTAATGACAGTTGATAAATCATTTAGGTTAGGGTTGATGATGGACCTTACCTTATAATTCCCATGTCCAGCTTCACTAGGTCATTGATCAAATGATCTCTTTGAATCCTCATCATAGATAGAACAAATGGGTATTTCCTTCTTAATGCATCAACAACTTTGTTTTCTCTTCAGGGATGATAATTAATTGAAAAATAATAGTCTTTGAGAAGTTCCAAACATACCCTATGTATCATGTTCAATTCCTATTGTGTGAAAATATAATTCAAACTTGGATGGTCTGCATATATATCACATTTAAACCCATAAAGATAGTGCCTCCATATCATCAAAGAGAAAATGACCACAACTAGCTCCAGATCATGTGTAGGATAGTTCTTCTCATGGGTCTTCAACTGTTGAGTTTCATTAGTAATGACTTTGTCATTTTTCATGAGGACACATCCAAACCCATTCAAAGATTCATATCTAAAAATAATGAATCCTTCTCCACTTGGGGGAAGAGTTAGCGGGGGTGCAGTAACCAATCTCTTATTCAACTCTTGAAAACATTCCTCACACTTCTTTATCAAGATGAAATTGACAGATTTTCATGTTAAGTTGGTTAATGTATTATAAATTCATGAAAAGTTTCTTGCAAACCATTTATAATATCCCACTAGTCCAAGGAAACTATGAATCTCGGTTATTGTTGTAGGTTGAGGCCACTCTTTTACAACTTTTTTATTTGTAGGGTCAACTGTGATTCCTTCATTTGTTACAATGTACCCCAAGAAATCAACTTGTTGCAACCAGAATTCACATTTTCTACACTTCCCAAAAATCCTCTCCTTCCATAGAGTTTACAAAATAACCCTTAGATGATCCTCATGCTCCTCTTGTTTTTTAGAATATATCTTAATATAATCAACAAAAGCTAACAAAGAGTTATCATGGTAGTCCTTAAAGACTCTATTCATCAAATCCATAAAAATTGTTAGTCTGAAGGGAATAACAACAAACTCATAATGCCCATATCTTGATCAGAAGGAAGTTTTTGGAACATCTTCTTTCTTCACCCTCAATTAAGGATAACCAGATCAAAGATCAAACTTAGAGAAGAATTGAGCCCCACAAAGTTGGTCAAATAAGTGATCAATTCTTAGAAGAGGGTATTTTTTCTTCACTGTGATCCCATTCGGTTATCTATAATCAATTCATATCCACATAAATTCATCCTTCTTCTTCACAAAGAGAACTAGTGTTCCCCAAAGGGAGACACTCAGTGGGATAAACCCCTTCTCCAAAAGATATTGGAGTTGTTTCTTTAATTTCTTTAGCATCACATTTTCCATCTTATAGGGGGTATTTGATATCAGATGATATCCAGGTTCAAGTTCAATGAATATCTCTACCTCTCTTTCTGGGGGAGGTCCATGTAACTACTCAAGAAATACATTACCATATTTCTAGATTATGGGGAGATTTTCTATCCTCAAACTCTCATTTCCTTCTTCTTCTTCACTGATAAACTCCATAAAAAGTATATAGGAAGTTCTTCTAGAAAAATATCTGGTTGAGATATCTCTCCTTAGAATATAACTATTGGTTTTCCATTCAAGACTACTAATATTTCCTTACTTCTACATTGGATTTTATAATTATACTTTGAGAGCCAGTACATCCCTAGTATAATGTCAAATTCCAACATGGGAATGACTTATAGATTTGTGATAATATAGTTTTAACTAAAGTAAATAATAGAGTTTCTAAACACTGACAATGCTGGGATAATTCCACCATGAATCTTGACATATAACTCTAAATTTAGAAATTCTAGGTTTGATTATAATTTCTTTGCAAACTTGGAGGAAATATAAGAATTCTTAGAAGTAGAATCAAAAAAAGTACTTGCTAGCTTTGAGATAACAACAAGAGTACCAACCACCAAATCATTTGGAACATCAAATTTAGCTATAGTGACTAAAATAGTATGACTTTGTTCCCTTGGTCGTTGCTGAGGCTGATGGTGATTCCCCCCCCCCATTTCCCTCAGATTTGGACAGTGATTGGAAAAGTTCCCAAGTTGTCCACACTTATAGCATTGGATATCTGGTAGGTTCTTCACCATCTTCCCATTGTCGTTAGTGTTGGGAAGTTGAGGCTTCACCCCACTATGACAATTCCACACAATATGGAAATCTTTTCCACACTATTAGAACTTACGACTCCCGAGAAAGAAGTTCCTTGAGTGCTTCATTCCACATTTATTACAAGTGGGATGTTGCACTTGCTTGCCTCCTCGTACCTAATCAATGATCCTCCCTAATATTGGCTCCATAAATCTCTTCTTGTCATTGGATTTATGTGACCACTACATCTCACAAAACTCTAGTTCGACCTTCATTGCACTTCGTATGATCTCCTCATAGTTTTCATAGTCGTGGTTGGATATATTATTCCATATATGAGGTAATAGTCCAGAAAATAATATATCAACCTTCACACTAGGATCCCTGACAAATCTTGAGGTGTAACGGGAATTTCTAGTGAAGTTCATCTCATAGCATCCCATAGATTCATTTTCATTCTGATTTAGCTTAAGAAACTCTTTCTCCATTCTTGTCCTTATGGAATAAGGGAAATAATTCATAAAGAAGATCCATTTGTACTCTTCCCACTCCATAGCCTCATCCTACACTCCTGGCCTCATCTTTTAAATCAGTTCCCATTACTGATCAGCTTCTCTCTCAAAGCGATAGATATCCACGGTGACCATCTCTAACTCTGAACAGTGGAACACAGAAAATATCTTCTCTATAGAGATGATCCACTATTCAAAAATCTAGGGGTTGGTTGATTCACTAAAGGTTGGAAGTTGTTGATGCATAAAGGACTCAACGGATTGTTGTTCCCTTTGTGGCGAGATTAGTATCTCAACTTGATTCATGTTATTTTCCATAACATTAGTCAATTAGTTCATCATTCTCATGAAATTTTCTATTCTAGCTTCCATTGGAAGGTCTTCAGTGCATGATCCATTGCGGTCACCATTTGCATGGTTCATCCTATTGCCCACCATTTTCTAAACAAATGAAAACTTTGTGAGAAATTTATTTCATTTAAAAATCTTTTAACTATACAGGATTTTATGTATTAAAAATTTGTTCTTAATCAATAACATTTCCCTATAAATCATTCATCATGATTCCTAAAAAGGTTATGATAAACCAAACATATCCCCTAGGAGTGTCAAAATAGGAGTGCAACGAGGCCCTTTTTCTTGTAAAAAAATTACCTGGGTCAAACGTGAAACTCGTTGTTGAAGTTTTCAGTCCTAGGTACATATGTTCCAAAGCCACATCCACTTGTTCGTATCCATATATGGATTTATTTGTTCAGAAACCACTTACATAATATTTCACCAAATTCCTATATTTAAACTTCTCTATAGGGTTATTTATAATGTTTTGGATATCCTAAATTCTATAAATAACTAATCCTTCCTTTGATACCAGTTATCTCATTCTACCTTTTTACTACATAACTTTTCATTACATTTTACAAACAGATGATCTTTAAAATCTAGTGTCTTTGAAATCAGAAACATAATACAAGAAAACAAAAAAAATTATTCTAATCCACTTTTAAGGATTCATTATAGGTTCATCCTAAGTACGATTACTGCATCTCATAACCTGGATACATACATCAAAAGAAAGGGTGAGCATAAGGCCTTGTAAGAAAAACAAGTGAAATAGTTTACATGTGATCTTGAGCAATATCAAAAGAACATGAGGGATATAATAAATGAATAATAAAGAGGTATATGATAGAAATAAAAACATGAATCATAAAATTAAATTGTGTCTATAAAATTTAATTTATACATTCATGAACATATCACCACGGTTCATCCCCAAGGTGTCATAAAAATGACCAAGATATTTCACCAAGGTATCGTGAAACTTTTCATCTCTAGAGATTAGATTCTTTACCAAATTAATTGGAGGGATATCAGGGAGCAACCTTAATATGTCTTTATTTTCATGTGATCCACATAGATCCTAATCGTATATTTTATAAATATCCCCAATAGAAGAAAAAATGGGTTTCTTGTCAAAATCATGATGTTTTAAAAAGAACATAAAAATAAGATCATTATGTCATTTATAACACAAAGAAAGGGATTGAGGGGTATATGTATGTAAATTCCAGAATAACATATATCAATAATATGTCTTGATTAAAACCCTTGGAAATGAAATTGGTTTGGTATTTACATAAATAAAATAAGATAATTTCTCGAGAGAAAGATAGAAATTTTGAGACGAAATTTTTGCAGCATAACTACAATATAACATGGTTCTAGAAAACAATAAAAAGAAAGGGGAAAAATTATTCCATCCATAAATGATTAATTTTAAAGTAGAGGGTAATAATAAAATATAAATAATATCATGGGGTGTATATTTGAATGACATACCACTTGAAAATGAAACATGAAAGAAATAATAAAATTCAATTTCTTTTTAGAAAATTCCGCAGCCTAACGACATCACATAAAAAATCCGAAAATAAATTGATGAGAGTGGAAAGGGTATCTCATCATTTTTACCTGAAATTGATAGAAATTATAATATATATAAACATACCGCCATTTAAGATGATGGAAAATAGAATACATATCATAAAGGGAATCATGAGCACGTGAGCCTTAGCTCAGTTGGTAAGGACTCCGTAAATGAATCCCAGCGACCACAAATCAAATCCAGGTAGAGGAAAAATTTTCGGGGGTACTGTAGTAGTATTGTAGCACTACTATAGCTGGTATGGTAGCAGGTACGGTAGTGGGAACTGTAACAGTCATTATTTGGCACTGTAGTAGGTGGGAATATGCCCCTGTTTGGGCCTTCGGGCCACCGATTTAGTCCCCTAATCATTTAAGGCCTTTGGGCCACCCAGGCCTTCAGGACAGTAAGTCCTTAGGGACACCTTAAGGCCTTCAAGAAACCTTTAAGTGCAGATAAAAACAAGACAACCTACAAGGAACAATCTCTACAAGGAGGATGAGCCAGGAGCTTTCACCACAGTAGAAGCTAAACGGATTTCCAGAATGAGAGGGTATGTCACCTACCATCGGAATAATCCGTTGAATGCATGGGAATTACTAGACGAACATCCATGCGAAGGTGGAGAGCTTATTTCACGATGAAGATGCTGGGGAGGAGAAGTTCCATGTAATTTCTCTGGGTTGTATATAATGATTATAGCCTACGGTCAATGAATTCTTCTAAGTCCGATGGTCCATGTAATAATTACTCCTATGGGCCTTATAAGAGTTCCACCTCACCCATTGAAATGTGGATTAACAAAAATCGATAAAAAATGAAGGCCTCCAGGCCGTTGGAGGATAAAGGGAATCATGACTAAAAGAGGAGGGTGAAAATGTTCCCTTACCTTGAAGAGTGACTTCGAAAGATCAAATGTTGGGACTTTTCAGGGCTTGAGGTCACCATAGAAGGAATCCTTGGGAGGTAAATATTCTATAGAATCATTGAGGTGGATTTTGGAATGTAAAGAATGAGGGAGTGGCTTGGTTTTTATAGAAAAAGGGAGTGAATATTTAATAAATTTCCAAGGGACACCTCATTTGTGATATTTGCAAAACCATGGGCTTTCCCAGGGTATTTTCTGATGGTATTGGCCACATGGGACACCTCATAACATTTCTTACTATTAAAAAGTCTTCCATAATTATTGCATCATTATTACATCATTAATGATGTCATTAATCACACTGAAACTCAAAAATAAATATTTTACTATTCACCAAAAAACAAAACATTTTATAAAAATATCATAAATTCCCCCTAACCTAATATCGATGCTATGACTTCAAAAATGAACACCATTTTATGAAAATATTTTAATATGTATTTTTAAATTAATTTTTTAATAAAAACATCATTTATTCAAAAAAACAACTCTAAAACTTTAACTTGTTTTGTAAAACCATGAAAAAGTAATCAATCTCCCATAAAATTATCATACAACCATAAGATAATAAAGTTAAAATTTATGATTTCATTTTATAAAAATACATTTCCATTTTAAATTATTAAATTAATTATTAAATTTTTAATAAAATATTTATTACATAAAAAAATAATAAAACTTATACTATGATCATTTTTTCACTTTTAAGATGTCTAAATTTTATTTATACATTCATGGGTGAAGATTCTATTTTTTTGTCCAATTTACTATTCATTACTATTCATAAGGGTATGTTACTATTCATAATTTACTATTCACTAAAATATAATTTGATCTTATTTGACTCTAAATTTCTTTCTGGTCACAACTGTAGAAGATCATTTTTTGAAAATCTTATCACATTATCAATTATTTGAAGTATACAAAAATATTTTAAACTACCCATTTTTTCTAAAATTCACCAATAATTTGGAACTTCTATAAATTTATACTATATTTATTTTAACATTTGAAATTCCAAATCTTACCATAAGAAGAAAAATAAATTTTATTTTTACAAATGGATTACACAACTTAACAAAGTCCTCCATACACATCCCCTTATAACACCTACATAGGACCTAAGTGTAAGATGTGTAATGGTGATATAATCTTAGGGTGGCTTGAACAACATTACGTGAGTGGTGATTTATATCAACTTGAACTTCTACTATAGGTGACTCCGTTCAAGCTTCACATGTTGAAGAATGGATTGGGCTTGGTCCAAAGAAAGTATTAGTGATGCAACCTCCTTTCCAAGCTCTGATAGATGGGCTTCGTATAGCCCGAGTCTACTAGATGAAGCCATCAACTATTCTTTCAATATTAATTAACAATGATCACTTGTATTTAAAAAAAGTAATCATAACATTAATAATTTAGTTTCCAATGGATGTATTGACCAACAATCACATAACAGTTGAAACCTAGTGGTATAATTTTATTTATACTGACTTCATTAATTAAATAATATAGTTTTGTTGAGTACAAAAAAATAACACACAAATTTAGGGAAAAAATATTATTAAAATGTTCGGGTCATTGCACCCACTATTTCTATATACTGTAAAACTCAGGATCAAGAGATTAACCTACCAGAAAAACCTACTGATGGACACCTCTACCTGAATTGAGAAATAAATGATAGAATCAGAGGGGCCAAGGATTTGATGAACTTTAAGGTCGAAATCAAAAGATTTGAAAAGTTGTCGAGCAGATTTGGGACTTTAGGGATAAGAGAGATATAAGGGAAATAGGGATGAAATTTGGGGTTAGAGAATTTGGAGAAGGATTTTGAGGTCCTCCAAAGATGTCGGAGGTCCCTCCCCCACCGGGGGGGAGGGATTAGCATGTTATCCACCACCATCATGGAAGGGGAGATAATGTTCTAAACCCCTTCTGCTCTAAAATACATCTTCATCCACCTCCCTTTATTTTTACATCATAACACTATAATTAAACTCTATTTTTTTTTGATTTTTATCCTCATGATAACCCTTAAATTCACTAATCTCCATTTCTAATTTAAGGGAACATCAATTAATTTCATTATAGATATCAAGTTCTTGAATGGATATGGCTTTTTAGAGACTTGTATTTAGCCCAAAAAATTAGCGGTCAACTTTATAATCATAGTTAATGACAATTATAAAGACATATCATGGACGACATTGATTTTTTCCTTACATGCGACAATGGTTTCATTATCATTTTTCTTGAGGCATAGGAAATAACTCTATATTTTAAGGAAGATTTTGTGATGGGTTTCTTTCATGAAATGTTTTCCAGAATTCATTCAACTCCATCACTTCAATATCCTCCTCATGCTTTATATTTTTCACCCACATCCATCACTGATCATTTTCTCCATACATATGATAAACATTTAGTATGTCCTTTGTTTTCCCAGTATATTAAAGTCATGGGAATATTTTTTTCAATGGATCTAATCAATTTCTTAGTGATTAAGGGATCCAAAGATAAACTAAAATTTACAGACCATTGTCACATAATGGTCTCAATAGAAGCTTTATCTTTCTTAAGGGTGTTTTTGTTTTCTTGATGTTTTAATTTTTGGTTAATAAAATGAGTTAATGGAGAATGTCTTATCACAATGTTCATTATTCATACTCCCATTAGGTTGGACATCTAATATGGGAAGTCATCACATTGCCCCATTAATTTAATTTTGTCTTGTATTA
This sequence comes from Viscum album, assembly GCA_963277665.1. NCBI lineage: Eukaryota > Viridiplantae > Streptophyta > Magnoliopsida > Santalales > Viscaceae > Viscum > Viscum album. The sequence goes on from OY728153.1 coordinate 1,746,997,035, forward strand.
TTCATTTTTGATCAATTTATTAAATATAAATTTAAAATTATGGGTTATTATTTTAAAAAAACTATAAAAACATAAAATATAAACTGTTAACATTGAAGTCATAACTCATAATTGTTATATATTTTTAAAACTGTGAATTTTTGGGTTTCATTCTATATTTTCCATGATATATTTCCTAACATAAGATCTTATGGTGAGTTTTATTCCCTCAATAATGGTCATTAAAGACATTGTGATTTATGAAATCATATCCCCTGAGATTATCAAGACATGTTTGTTCTGATGCTTGTTTTCAAGTAGAAGGTGGCGATTGAGTCTAGTTCAATGCATCCTTTTCATGTTTATTACCCCGAGGTACATCTATAAAATAAAACATATAAATTTAGTGTCCATGTGGGGTGTATATTCATAGAAAATTCAAACTCTATATTTTACTAAAATTTAGGGATGATTTCCAATGTTTACACTTATCCATAAATATTTCAGTAGATCTTTCTAATCCTAATCCCAAAAAATTACTAGACTTTTCTCTGATACCAATTATGATAACCCATATTTTTAAAATACCATAATTTATAATTTATTAAATAAAGATAAATATTATAGTAGACCAGAATATTGTGATGTATATTGTCTTTTAAAAATATTTAAACGATATTATAAATTGTAAGAAAATATAGCATCATTAATTAAAAACTCTGAACCACGGCCTTTTTCCCCTTCAGTCTTCTAAAATTCTATGGGATCACATGAGGATGTATAAGTGAAATTGGTGAGATATAAATCATGGTAAGGGGGTAAATAAATAATATAATGAGATAAACGAGTACATGTGAGATAATAAAAACATCAAGGTAACATAATAGGGATGAGAATCATACTTTTTAACAATTAGGCATGATATAACATGATAATATAAATGAAACATGGGAATGTAGAAACAATATAAAACATGACTTAATAAACATTATTCTAGGATAAAAACCACTAAAAAATGGCATAGAGTGTTTATAATAACCTCCCACACACTATATATGGCATCTCATGGGGTAAAAATAATATTCAATGCATTAGGGGGTTATATAATTCTTAGACCTTCCATGAGTTTCATATCATGCACAAGCATAAGGGTTTTAAATAGATCATTCAACATACGATAATATTTAATCATAAATAATACAAAAATTAATGTGTTTGGGTTATTTACATGTCATTACTTAGTGAATGAAGAATTATTACATCTTAGTGAATACCCTTGACTCTAAATGTGGATGGGTATTCACTACAAAAATTTTTGGAATGGAAATTCATAGATAATTTCTTCAGCATAACAAGGGAAGATGATGATTTTATGGGAGGTATAAAGGAATGTCAATGGGGTATCACATCACAAGGAAATCATAAGGATAATATGAGTTATGTTTCCAATCATATTAAAATATTAATAATCATAAATCAAAAGGAATAACCTAAAGAAGGTGCTTGAATAAAGAGGACAAGGAGAGGATTTCTTACCTTTGGATGAGGATTCATAAATATTGTTATGATCTTATTAAGAGATTGTGGTAATCCTTGGGAGGGATATAGAGTGAAAATGGAAATGTGAATTAATTATCTAAAGTTTTTTAGTGAAAAGGAATGATATTTTTGATGGGTTTATATTGAAAAATATAAGGGAATTCATTATTAATTTCCAAATATAGGTTTTAGACTATATATGTCAAAGTAATCTAGACAAAAAATCAACTCACAATTTATTCAATGTTCTCTAAAAAATTTAATTGGTTTTTATAATTTCCATCTTTAATAAATGGATAATTTACGATAATAACCTTCATCATGTTGAAGTGATTAATATTTAAAAATAACTATTTTTAGAACCTAAAAATATAATATTTTTTTGGGTGAATGTATTAAGGGTTTATAAAAAATAAATGTAAACACCTTTATATAAACAGTGAAATAAATGTTTGTTGCTTTATAAATTTTATGTAATATATTACATCACTATTGTTTCATTATGAACTCATAATACATAGTATATACTTATAAAGTTTTTAAATCTTACCAAAAAATTCACGGGTCTTGGAAAATTATGAAAAAATAACCATTGAATTATTTGGATGCGATGATTTAAAATATAATATTTATTTTATCAAAATAATTCTCTAAATATGAGAATTTACATTTTTAAATCAAGAGTCCATATTTAATTAAAAATAATGGATTTCTAACAATAAAAGTTTTCTTACCAATAATTGTTTTAATTCATCAAATTATATTATCATTTATATTTAATAAATATTATTTGCTTATAATTTTTAATTAAAATATATATTCTTTCAAAAAAATATTTCAAAAAAATATTTGATTATAAATAGTTTCTAAATTGAAACTATATATTTCCCAAAAATATAAATTTAGCTTCATCATAAAAAAATTAATTTGTATCGAACACATTATTTAATAATAAAAAACGTAATAATAAAAATTAATAAATATAATGATTGTCTTATTAAATATAAAATTATAAAAAATTCAAACTCTTAGGATCTATATGCATTCCCCATTATTACACTAGCGAATGTCCAAATTGTATGATATATGATGTTGAGATTTTCTTTGGGGGGTTCGAAATACATGGTTTGAGTCCTGATGTCGATGAGATTGAACTTTTCCAGTAAATGGTTTTATTCGTGATTTATTTATTTAATCTCATATTGGGATTGGTCGAGGGAAAATCCTAGTGATTCTATCTCCCATAGAAACTTTGCCCAATATGCATCCTTTGTTCTTATTCTGCAGGCCGAGGTAATCACTTTCATTGCCTTTGTGAAATTGAATTTATCATAACCCCTAACATACTAATCATATTGGTCACCATACAATGGTTATATCATTAAACTTTATGATGATTAATAGTTTTTTAAATTTTAAAAACTATATAAGGGCAAAAGAACCCAAATATTGCATGTTTTTTATTAACATCATTTCTTAATTAGGCATTTACTCATTTAAAGAGAGGAATTTCATTCAAAACAGTTTAGGTCTTTATAAAAATGTTCATGCATGAGATACATGTACACATGGATTTGATGGATAAGATACATACATATATATAATACTATAATATATATTGGGTACATTTATAAATTCATATGATGAATCTATGTTTCATTCATCTCATGCATGAATATATTATGTATCTTTATATGATATATATATAGATATATTATTCATTTTCCCGTTAATGCTTAATTGATCAACTAAAATCCATCATGAATGGATAAAGGGAATTGTATTAAATTCATTAAATTCATTCAATTAGTTACACTCATCAAATAGAAACATATACAATGCAATATGAATTGGTGGATCCTAGGGATTCACCTATATACGAGGTTGAGGTCCTATCTTGTTGTCTGAGTATGTGGTGTGGTGTGAATGAGCACATGTTAAAATCTCTTCCTAACGAAACTCAATTTATCTCATATTAGAGGGTCTAATAACACATTTAGTTTTTAGGTATCCTCTCTATGAATTTGTGGATCTATTTTCCAATTTTTTACCTTGTAGTATGGGTCTTTCATTCCCAAATCCACATGATATCCCTCAAAAGAACTCCCTCGATGAATGAGGATGGAAACTACTTCAACTCAAATTTTCTAGGTTCTCTATTTTGAGATTATATTAACACATTTATTTCTTAATGATAGATTTCCATTTTTTTGGGCTGTCTTCCACTAAAAATTGTCATTGTATGATAATATAAAACCCATCATTTATATCAGAGGTAGGTTATTAAATAATTAAATTTTTTTTGATTTCTAGTTTCAACGAAAAATGAAAACTAAAGTTTTCATAAACCTAATGAAGCATTACAGACCCTTCTATGAGTTTTATAATGGTAAATATTGTTTATCCACAATCAGGTCAATTGTGTAAATGTTATACCCTTACGTGATTTGGTTACATAAAGGTATATATGCCTTTACCGTTATGTGATACCCTTATGTAGAAGGTTTTTTAAGAGTAATATCTTTGTTACATTTATTAAAATGAATTTTATAAAGGGAGAGCCCTTATGCAGATGTGTGGAAGTGTTGCGTAAAGGGAGTACCCCTATGCAATGGGGTAATGATAATGGTAATTTTCACTTTTCCCTTATGAGTAAATGCATTAGATCCACTATAAAAAGGTCATCGATGATTACCCATACATAGCATATGAAATATTCATAGTACCCTTATGAAAAAGAGTTGTGTAATGGTAATACCTTTACATAAGGGAGTTAGGTAAAGGTAATATGTGTATTACCTTTATGCAAGATTATGAAAAAATAATTTATGGTTACACATAGGATATATATATATAGATAAAAGTGATGATGACTATATGCATAATAGGCTTTCTGTGTTAGAGTAACCAGGAACTATATTTACAAAAAAAATTAATATTAAAGGTATTTGATTATTTTTTACATTATTATAAATAAAAATAAAATTTATTTTGGGAAATTTTAATTTATAAGAATTTTATTAAACAATATATTATTTATAGATTGTTTTTAATTAATTAAATAATTTATTATGAAACATTTTTCCTAAATACTATAGGCTAATATTTTAAAAAACCTTTCCAAAAATTTAATGGAATTCCTACGGATCAATATATAAAAAGTTTTATTTTGAAATCATAAGAGATTATTTGGAAAGTGTTTATAAATTAAAGTAAATATGATATTTTTATTATATAAAATGTTTATATAAAAGATCTATATTATAAAATTATTGAAATTCATGAAATAACATAGAAATTAAATTTAATATAAAATATTAGGTGGTACATATTGAAATTACTAAAAAAATTATATTATTTTTAAATTATTTAATATAAATAATTAGTGTTTATTTATGAATAGCTCAAAATGCATCATGTTTTGGAAAACATATAAAATCTCTATTTATTGGTTAATATTACATGATATTATTATTATTTTTAAATGGTTGTGAAATATGAATAATATGTTTTCCCATTTATATAAAAAATCTATTCTATGATATAGCCTTACATATAATGATAGGATTGATATCATAAAATTTTATACACATTTACCTTGCCCTAGGATCATAATTAAACTTATGGGATTGAGAATAGTTGTTGGAAATTGTTTGATCATATTAGGTGTTTCTGTTTTTAGGAATTGAAATATTTCTTGAGTAAAGTTTTCCCATGTATAGGTAAATTTTTTCTGACGATGTACTTTCCTAGAGGTTTCCATTAACATGTAAAGTGAATGGGGTTGCCTATTTATTGATTTGGACTTACTTATGTGGATTTTTCTGAGCATATATAACAATATTCCTTTATAATAATCATTCATCCAACTTATACATATGAAATATTTGGGTATGTATGAATATAATTGGCTTCTATTTGGTGTGATTTAAAAAGACATGTGGGCTGTGTAAATTGTTATATTATATATTTTCTGAACATAATAATTTGATGGATCGAATAGGGATTCCAAAACTGAAGCATTTGAAACATTCATACATAAAAGTGAATAAAACATGAGAATGTTTTTATTAAATAATTTTACATACTTCTTAGTTTAATTATTCATAAAAATGATAATGAATTTTGAGACTTTAAATGGAAGACCCCTCAAATATTATGTGTTAGATTCCTTCTAAATAAACACATATCACAACCATCATCGTATAATATAGTAGTTTAATGAAAAATTGGGGTTAATTTAGATTTTATTTTGTTATCATTTTTTTACATTTTCATTGGTTTACAATAAGAAGGTTAGCACTAATGGGAGGAAACCAGAGGAATATAGTTAAGTTAATCTATTTTATTTATTTGGATAAAGAGTTTTCCACTCAAATAACAATGAGTGGAAATAGCTGTGATTGGTATGAATCCCTACCTAAATAAATGAATTGATTATTTTCACACCAAATTGGGGTAATTGATTAGGGAAACATTGATTATGACTCACTAAATGGATATGATGTTTGGGTCATCAATTTAAATCTGAGAATTTTTATTAAGTCCTAAATGAAATGATATAATAAATGATATTTTTCTGATTAAAATATTTATTATAGATAAATATGTCATCTTCTCCAAACTAAACATTACATTAATCCTTCTATTGATGAGATTAATGTAATAAAATTCTATGATTAGTTACTTATGATAAGTTATTAATCAATAGAAATATGTAATGTCTTATAATAATTCCTGCCTCGGTATCCAATAGTTGAAATTGATCAACAAGTGAATATATAATCTTTTGTTAGCATGAAATGATTCATTTATGGTTTCAAAGTAACTTTATGAAAAAATAACTAAGGAATTTTAGACTCTGCTCATATACCAAATATTATTGGGAATGTAAATATGTTTGGAGTGACTGATGAATTCCAATGATGATTATTATAGTTAAGTAGTTCATTCTATTATCATCTGTTGAAATATTTCAACAAGTTGATATAATTGGATAAATGTTTACCCAAAATTATTAATGTGTCAACAGGAAATATAGTGGGCTTATAATATCTAGGATCTGGTACTTTATAGAGAGTAAAAGGAAGTAAAATATCCAATATTATAGATAAAATCATTTATGTTTATTTGAAACATCATTATATTGTCAAGAATGAGTAAGGATTCCATATGATGGGATTATATATAATACCTGAAGGGGATTTGGGAACTCCATGGAACATCCATTTCAAGTATTCATGTTATAGAAATTTATTCTTCTATTTTGAATGTTATATGAAACTAAATTTATGTTTCAAAATTGTTGTAAATATTTTGGAGTTAAAAATCATAGGAAAATATGAAAATAGCTTATAGTTTCCATTTAGATAATGAAGTAAACAATTTCTACATTAGAAATTTTATGGAAAATCTTTTTAACAATATTGTATTAATCTAAGAAAAATAATTTTGTCTGGACATCAGTTCTATAATATGATAAAAGGTGTTTAAAATAGTTTTTATTAGTAAAATGAGATAATTAATTGTATAAATAATGTTTTTAATTCATGAGGTTATATAACATGATTTGAGAAGAATATTTTGATAAAAGTTTTTGATATATAATAATGTGTATATCTAGTTTATTAAAATTAGAGGAAAATTTTCCTACTACCCATCAGTGAAATATTTTAGTAAATTATTATTTTGGAAAAAAATCATTAAATGCATAGAATACCAAATGAGATGTTAAAGTAATAGTTTGTTTTTTAGAAATTCATTCTAAAATGAAATAAGCCTTATTTCTTAAAACAAAATGTAGTTTTTATTGAGTCATATAAATATATTCTATTATGAATATTAAGTATAAGAGTCTAGTAGGATTATTTTTCGACATATAGAAGTTAAAAGTTAACAACTTATTCCAATCTTAGTTTGAGTGATTTTTCACTTAATATCCTAAACGTTAGGGTATGTGATAGTAAAGAAAAATAGATTTATTTACATTTAGTTAATAAATTAAAATAATATCAATATACCATTGTAATTTTATTGTTATTCATCAATTAATAACCTAATCATATTTAAGATACATGATGGTTAATAAAAATTTAATGTGTCACATTTAGTTACTATAACAAGAGAACATTACTATTTCCTAAATGTTTACACCTTAAAATACAAATATTTTATAACTTGGTATCCTAAAATGGATTAGGATATGGGGTAAGGGAAATTTTAAATAGATACATTAGTTATTATAACAAATTATATATAATTTTATCTTAAAATTGTTTTGGATGTGCGGGTGAAGTGATTATTTAAATAGTTACACTATTTACAAAATATTTCAAGGAATGTTTTTGATTTAAATGGTTTAAAAAATTATAGTTATGTACATAGAAAGAGTTACAAGTATAAAATATAATATAACATTATATCTTTTCATGTTATAAAGTTATAGAGTTTTTATAAAAGTTCGAATATTTGAAGATATGGAATATTATTCCTATGTGTCATCATTCTTAAAACTAGCATTATTCAAAAATGTTACTCACTAAATGGATAGTGGGATTATTTTATTAGAAGGTCGCATAGAGATATGACAAGAATTACATATGGATGTAATGTTTAGAACCCATTTTTGATGCAAAAACATGAAATTAATGTATAATATCTTAAGGTATTAGTTGTAAGGGTTGTAAATAAATCATAGAATTTTAATAAATGATATCCTTATTTATCATTAATTCATATATGTTATAACAGTAATTTACATGATGGTTTTAATGGTAAATATCCATTTAAATTAAAAACATTGATTTTCCCTAATTTATGATCATTATAGTGTATAATGGGTTGTGATAATATATTGAAGTTGTCTTGAATAGATTCTTGTATCTATTAAAAAGGGTTCTCTATGAGATGTGAATAATAAATTCATGAGATTATATGTATAGAATATTTTCAAAGACCGATCTATGAAATTATATATCATGGAATTTTATATGATCATAGATATACTTAGGGGTGTATTCTTATAATCAACCCTTCTTACTTTAGAATGGTGAGATACTTAACTTGAGAAGCTTCATACTTTCAAACCCTACAACCACAAGTTGATTTGTTAACTTATCTAATACATGAGTTTTTGGGTATGTTACAGATCATGTTGTCAGTTGGAGTGAATCACTGAAAGGATTTGTCCACCATTTTTAGAAGAAAATAGATTCATCCCTTGATTTAATTATATATACAAAATTCATAACCATGCTTAGTTTTTCACGTTTGATGTTTTCAACTACATTGATATATTACATGTGATGTACTTATCATATATATGAATTTTAGATGATGTATTAATTAAATTTTTGTCTCTTTTAAGGAATCAAAAAATTATTAGAGAATAATAAAATAATGTCATGTTCCACGTCTATTAGTCTATTGATTTCATGGAAAAGGGGAATATATGTGCATATAAATAATGAACATGATTTATCTTGTGGGGGATATATTCATATAGAGATATGAGAGAATGTTTGATGTAGATCACACCAAACCCCTTAGTATCATGAGTAACTTATTATTTAGTAGAGGATTCAATTTACCTAAATCTTTGATGTTGATATTTTATAGTGGTTGTCAAATTTGGTAAACCCATAAGGGTGCGTAGTTAGGGCATTTGATAGGGATAAAATTTTAGAATTTTTTTGTTCCAAATAGAAAGAATTTAATGAAAACCCATATCCAAAATAGATTAAATGGATTCATTAAGAGTTGTGATGTTTTTTTATAAAGTCTTTATTGGATTTTAGTGAAGGTGGCATATTATTGGATGTCCAATCAAATGTACACACATGATATACATGTTCTCATGCATATAATGAATGAGATATATATATATATATAATATGATATAATATATTATGTACATTTATTAATGTATATGATGCATGTATTTCTCAATAATGTGATTCATGAATATTATTTATATATATATTTTTTAGTTTCTCTCGAATGGTTTATCTATTAGGTACAATCCATTATGAAATGATTGAATGATTTTCCTTAAAATCATTTAAAATGTTTAATTAATGACACCAAAAATTCAAAAACATATATGATGAATTATGGATATGAGGAGCCTCCATATTTACCAATTTAATTAGTTGAGATCATATCCTCTTCTATGTGTGTGGTGTGGTGTGTATGATCCTCTTATAGACTATATTCCTCCAAAAAGTCCATTTATCTTATTTGAGAAGGTCGTAAAACCCCTTCAGTTCTCATGTATCATCATAAAGAGTTCATGGATCTATTAGCTAGTGTATCACAATGATTGTACGGTGCATTCTATCACTCATACTCATGATCTCTATCAAGAACAATCTATCAAAGAATAAAGATTTAAGTTATTGTCACTCACATTTTTTAGGTTCTATGTATTGTGATAATATTATCATGTTGGTTTCATAAAGATAGATATCCATTTTTTGGTTACCTTAAACATTAAATGGTCATTGTATGATCAGAAAAATGTCACCAAAATTAACATTCCACTAAGTACATAAAATAATAATTTTATGGGTCTCATGTTTCAAAAACATAGCTAGTGATTAACCCTTATTTGTATGACTCTACTCTTGGAAATATGATAGTGGAACATATTTTTTAAAAATGGTTTGTAGTCATCCTCAATTATCATATTGTTATTCTTTTAATTACATTTCCTAGAAATCACAAATCATGTCCTCAATTTCTCTCTTCATCTTGGTTGAATCAAACACCCCTCGTGTTACGCCACATGTGAAATCGTCCACATTGGGAAACAACTTCAGTCAGACATAGTCTTTCTCTAACCAACTTCACTCTCATAAGGATTCTCTTAATGTTTTTTTGAATCATTATAAAATCAACCCATCTTCACTTTTCTAGAACTATCATATAAATTAGCATCCTTTTATTAGTTTATTATTTCTTACACTGAGCATGACTCACATTTTCTTAGGGATATATGGTTTCTTGTTCTGTTAATATGAAAGAGATGTTCAAAAAAGAAAACATTAGTATTTCGTGAAAAAATATTTACTTAAATAATGAAATGATAAGAATTTTTATCCAGAGGATGGATCCTATCTCTCTTCTTTAAAACACAAAATTACAATATGGCTCAACATGGTCTATTGATTTCTCGATCTTTGAAAGTCTCTATTGAGTAAATAATATAACAACATATAGCTTGGATAGCTCTATATGCTCTTTATTATCCTAGAGAAACACCTCATCCATCCACACATGAAACCTTCCTGGTTTAGCCTCACATCCCATTATCTAGGAATTAATCAGTGATAACTCAACCTGAGTCCCTTCATTTTGAGCCTCAAAATGAAGGAACACCTTAATAAAAAGTTGTATGATCCATTTTTCACACACCAACCCATCCAATTGGGATAAATACATCTCATCTGCATGAAAAATAGTAACACCTATAGATATGGACTCTTAGTGGGTGAGACTGAGTAGTTTATACTCTAGTAGAACCCACTTGACTTGGAAATCCTGAGCTAGGGTGTGGAGTACATGGTATTTTAACTCCTCAGTCCCTAGGCTCACCATCCAGTTGTAGATAGCTCACATTGGATCAAAATCTCACATTAGGGATTGTGATTGATGATATTAAAGATACTTATCCATGAATTGTACTAGCTCACTTGGTTATCCTCAACTATGTCATATCTCAATTCATACATATTATCTAGACTAGGCTTGTACTCTATGATAGTAATATGTAACTATGTAGTGGGAGAACCCATAGGAATTGAAGGGTTGAGGGAAATTTCTTGAAGAAGATCATCCTCAACCTTTTTAATTGTGGCCCATTACCCCAAAATACATGTTTCTAGGTTTTCAAGATCTTTATTTTATGTGTGGTGTTCCATTTCACCACCCCCTATAATAGAAAACTCGATAGAGGCCACCTCCATGTACTCAAAAATGGTGTCATCATAAACCCTAGATGAGGATTTCCTACTCATTTACTCATCCACTATGGATAGATTAACGTATGTAATAATGATGGATTTATAACGATTTTATGTTTCATGGTTGGTCTTAGACATCACAACCTTTTCGAACCTCTTCACAGAAGGACCATACTCTCAAGTCACCACATCAACTGTTTGACATGCCTACTCCCGCATCGCCTTTGGTTACTAGTCTCCCAATGCAGGAAAAATTGAAATTATAATTTAATGATAGTAATGTCCATCAAATGGTTAGAAAATCAAAATACACAAAAGAGGAAGGACTTATAGATTGTATATAGGGTTGAAATATTTAATTATTTATCATTTTATAGGGTTGGTTCCACAATAGAACCGCTAGGATAAACCCTGTGGTTTTTATATAGACTACTTCATCCACTACGAAATCCAATAAATTATGATTTGGGGTGCTCAACATAAGATATATCAATGATGATATTTCTGCATCATTCGGTAGTTCAGTGTCCATCAAGGGATGCATGGAGACTAGACGCCTATACTATGTTGCTATGGAAAGAAACAAGCTATCAAAAAACATCAAAACATGGAATTATGAAATTAAGACCGACATGATTAGTAGTTACCATCCACCCCTAGTGTATTTTAGATATCACGCCAGTCGTAGGTTTCATCTTAATGATAGAAGTATGGCCTACTGCTACTACATCATCGAATGTAAGTGCCACAAATTATCCATTACGGTTATATAACTTCTCAACCTCCCTCATAGATTCATCATGGACCACTCCCTCCTTAATTCCTACCATTCTTGACACAATTAAAAATTGGATGAGTCAGCATACCCAATGGTTTGATAAGTGGATCGAGCTTACAAAATCTAGACACTTACCTCATCAGTAGAAAAATATTATTCCATAGGAGAGTTCATGTAAGAATTGATTCCCAAGTACACTACATTATTGGGTTCATTACCTATTATAAATTAAACCAATCCGCACTCAAAGAGATCACTGTGAGAGGTATTTTACAGTTTTACTCTCACCTGATCAGTCAGAGGATGTTATATGATGCAAGAGAAGATCATATTCTATGACTCATATATATACAAAATTTTATCCACTTTATTATTTAGGGTTCCTAAGTTGGTTTTTCATAAAACATGAAAGAATAAATCATCCCTCTTAATTTTTATACATCTTTTTTGGTTATAGTTGATCATTCAAAAGATATCCTAGTGTGCCCAGGCATCGGGGAAGAAAACATCCTCATCTGCCTAAACTACAAATCCAATATTCTTCCCTAGGGCGATATAATATTACCTAAGATCCACTCCAAAACCATCACCATTTTCCTTGGATCATCAACTTAGGAGTATTGGGAAAGCTATTGTACTACCCTCCCCCCCTCAGGATCCATGCATGTTGTGGAAATAGAATCCCCTAAAGCTAGAACAACTATTAAATCAGTTGGTCTACCTATTCTTCCTTAGAATGCTCCATGCCATAGAAAATCCCTAGACATGTGGACATGAGACATCCTTATTAGATTCAACCTAGATAATAGGACATCTAAAATTCTCCATGAGGTGTATACTCTCCCATCTTTGAATAGAGTTTTGAAATAGCCCGAAATAAGCATCCCTCATCAGTAGCTCTATATTATCTTCATTACCATCACATGAAAATACGTGTTATATTTATTAAAGGACTATGGGGTGGTTCTCAATATATATTTCAATATACAACTTTTGTGTTAATAATTGGAGGTAATTGAATTGTTGAGTGAGCTATTATTGGGGGTATAACTCACAACCCAACTTACATCCCACCCCTTCCACTAGTACCCCATGTCAAGTGGCCAAAAGGTATGATCACTAATTAATTTTCCCCATTCCTTCATTTGTGATCATCCTGATTTGATGGTGTAATTAATGAAAGATAAATTTCATCAACATCCCTACCCTCACATGGACTCCAAACCTTTCTAGCTAAATAGGGTGACTTTTAGAGATATTAATCAATTTTGGTAGAAATTTTTTACTAGGAGGAATAATTGGGCCAAGGTATTCATATCCCCCATTTGTTTTGTAACCCACCTATATAATAACCAAAATGGATTTCGCCTATGGAAGGGGGATTCTTTCTAATAATGTGCCTCAACACCTTATAGAGATTTTCCAACACTAGAACTACTAGATTGATGTGTCCCCACATCACTATCTTTTCCACCATAGATATTATGCTCAGTCATATCTTCATATAATAATGAAAAATAGTTATAATATTCCCATAATAAAGAATTCGGATTAATTGTTCTATCCAAACCCTACGATCATAGGACTTTATTTTGTACCCCAACAAGAGTAAGTGGATTGCCTCCAAGGGAACCAAAATATAATCAATCAATCTATCATTTTATTTAACATGGGAACTAATGGAATCCTTATTAAAGCCTAACCTAGGGATAAGAAATCAAAAGGTTAAATCATTTTGTAATTTCATTTGTTTAATACTATGAATATTTCACTTTCCCCTTGTAATATGTCCAGAAAAAACATTAATAGCACTCGAATCTTCTCATGGTCTTCTTATATATTATTTTTAGGAATAAATTCATCACACATATTTTTTCTGATAGGGATCCCATCGATGTGGTAGAGGCCCCATGAGATAATGTTGACCACCCCCTGGTGCAATCAGAATGAGTTAGTTTTTTGGAAACCACCTACTCAGAATCTCGGGCATGTTGTCTGGGTGGAGGTAGGTGTGGATCTTGGAATTCCAAAACCCCTTATAATTCCCAAACATTTTCAAATCCTCCATACAATCATTGAAAATTTGGAATAATGAGTTGGACTATGCCCACGTGTCCCTAGAATTTTATCCCTGGCATGGATCCAATTCTTCAGTTTAGACTTGGAGAAGGACCACTAAGCCAACATTGAAAATGGTCCTATATTGTAGCGAGTGTTTCTACAACCAGTTCCTTACCATTGATAACCTTAATGTGACTCCATTAATAATAATACATAATGTAATAATGGACCTTGAAACATTAACCATTGTTATCCTAGTTCTACAGATATAGTTCTAAGGAACTACAAAACTAGCAGGAAGAGGCATATCGATTTCCACTAGGGATCATAGTATCATAACCTGGTATTACCTAGTACAACATCAAGCTCTGTTATAGTGTATATTATTTTTGATCCTCTTTCATATGTTCAAAGAGTGTTCCATTCTATTACATAGTTTGGTAGATCTCCCTAATCTAGATGTTTTTGACCTTCTCCATCCTCTTTGATGCAGTTGCTTCATCACCTTCAGCATCTATTATAGTGACATTGAAATTTCTTGAAGTCTGGTTCATGAAGGATTATTCTTGAATATTTGGCCTTCAAGGATAATTTTCTTCAAAAAATATTATCCCCATGGATGTAGTGTCTTGGAAATATTGTAGAGGATTTATTTTTGGAAGATCTTATGTATGGAGAGTTCAATGTATTGAAATCATTGAACACTCATGAATGTTAAATCTTTATGAATTTTTATGATGATATGATATTTTACAAGAATATTTTGGTCCCCATTGGATACTTTAACCTATTTATAAGCCAATGGTATTGTCTAATTTTAACAAATAAGCACCCACATAACATATTTTTAGTGATTTTACCTCAAAACGTGACCCTTCACCCCTTCTTTAGCTCCCATTCTAAGGGGGGAGTGTATTTTTACTCTAAAGAATATGCATTAAAATATATTTTTAGTAGTTCACATAACATTAGATGAAAATAAAGCCTACAAAAAACTAATCTAAATTCAGAGAATGATTTCATGAAATTGATATCCTCTGTGACTGTCAATAGTTTCATGAACCTGACTACGCAGTGTGAAGGACCATCTTATGAGAAGATAGTTATCTTTCACAAAAAGTATGTTGAGACCTTTGTCGAGAATTTTACATTAATATAGTAATATTTCCAAAAATATATTTCAAAAAATCTATGGTGTCGTTAAATTCTATCGTCACTCATCATTTAAAGGGGATATGGAATTTAAACTTCCACTCAAATATCTTAATTCTGGCCACTCTTCCATCATGAAAAAATACCACATGGATTCATACAGTTATCTATCTTTCATGAGAGACTACTCATTGATCCATTAAAAAGTAAGATCATTGTAAATATAAGATTCATGAAAGATCATACCCTCTGTGCTAGAGGCATATACCTCATTCCCCAAAAGGGTTTTGTGAGACCTCCATATCTTAAGAAAACCCTCTCATGGAAACCAACACACCATCCTTATGTGGGTAATCAATGTTTTTTGAAGGCCTTAACCACATAAATCCCACATTCATGGACCCTCAAATTTTTTTGAATCCACCTCATAGGCCCCTACATGAGTATTACAGTCAACAAGAATAGCATTGGAAAAGTTGATTTATTATGGGGCTTATACATATCCATGTCATGTTTACTCAAGCCTCAATCATCCACAAAACTGGTATCATCAATCCTTATTCCCATACCCTTTTCTCAAAAAATGGCATAGGTTTCCTAATTACCTTATAATCCTAATAATAATCACCATAACCTCATGGCCCCTTAACAATTCTTTGAAAGGGAAGTGTCTACATATTTTTTATTATCCAAAAACACCTGTGCAGAAGACATGCACGCCCCTAATGCATCCCAACTAAGGATAACTAGCTTCTTTGAATTCAATGTGGTTTTTTCAGATCCATATATCTTATACTCTCTTATTATAGAAAGGAACATGAATCCAATTTCATATGCTCTAAAAACGTATGATCTATAATAAATTAAACTACATATCAGAACATTCTACTCACATGATTTTAATGGACATGAAAACATACCCATTATATTATGTTTAATTATAGGATTCACCCATACAAAAATCATGGGAATACCTATGTGATTAACATAGAATGCCTCATGTTATAAGAATTATATTAATCATACAATAATCATGATATTTCTCATCCAATAAATAGGATGATTCTATGAATAAAACCCAAATTATCCCTTATTTTCACTCTGTTCATGGTAAATCATCAGTCCCCAAAGACATTAAACTGCATAGACCAATCATTTCAAAAAACCTTAAACTACGTAGTCTATATATGTTCTTTTTTATCCATGTCTCCAATCAGTGTATATATGATTCCTCCTCATGCTTCAATCTAAACATCCCAACATCACTAAAAATTCACCTTTTCCTCAAGACATGAAAACTTTAGACCTTCTAGGAGTACAATATAATATCTCCTCATCCAAACCTGAGGTCCCCACTAGATGTTGGTGATTCCATGTGACACTAAAATACATTCATCCTAGTACATGATGAGTGTATATGGGAAAAATCCCCACAAGAATTTAAATAAGTGGTCAAACCATACATGAAAAGAGTTTGCAAAATATTTTCCACTTGACTCTTAATATGAAAAATTCCCCCACATGGATTTATACTTATGAAACCACCTGATTCATATTAATACCTACCTTATGTGAAAATAATTATATTACCTAGGTATTGACCCTTTAATACTTATTCTATGAGAATAATATTTCTAGTGTGATGAGTTTGGTATTCCTCATAAAACATAGAATAAATGAGATTCACTATATCCAAAATTAAATGATGTATGATACAAGAGATTTGGATGACTAACGACACTGGTGTAAGTTTCCCCTCAATAAACAGAAGGATAACATGTCCTATATACCTAAGTAAAATTATATATGAGATTCCCTTAACATTGAATGAGGATTCATTTTATTGATTCCCAATATACCCAAGATACCAAATGTTCTCATCAACCTAAGAACGATGGTAGTTTCCTTGTCACTAGTGAAACCATTGTATTTAAATGATTTACACTTCATTATGGTGTAAGGAAGAAGATTCAAAAACATGACTTTCATCAATATGGAATACCCATAAAGGAATCAATCTTTAAGGAGTAATCCATGAAAGGAGGATCAGATATCTTATGATACTATTCTAATCAAGGAGGTTTCTTAATCAACTATGGTTGAAGAGGCTTCCCGCCGTTGGAAAGTGGGAATGCAAGGCTACCACTTAGAGGGAAGGTGACTAGTCCATGGATATAAACCACTCCAGGAAAAGTGTACTAGATGCCCACCCCTGTAGAAGTATCAGAAAATAGTAAATCTATTAATGGGAGTAAAAATTCCCTATTTTCCAAGGAAATGCACATTATTTTTTGTGTAATAAATCCAAATAGTATTTTCTCTATAAAATTACTAATTTAATGAAAGGAAAATTATAATCTTATAAAATATTATGATGAAATAGATTCCAACATGATAAAACATTTATCTTCTCTACATAAACATCAATTTGACAATTTAACCTCGAATTCCCTATGGAAATCATTATTGAAAAAATTTATTTTTGAATCTCTATAAAAAAAATCATTTTTGAATCCACATTCCATGTAATCCCAACATGAAATTTTCAATAGAAGCACCATTTGTACCCCGCATTATTTCTAAAAAAACCATAGACATATAACTATATTATCTCATGAATTTTGGTATAGAGGTACTACAAATACTACCCCATGACAATAACATTGAGGTATAATGGAATTGTTGGGGGTTAATTGTATAGTATAGACTATAGATAATTAGTCTCCATATATCTCAACATTCTCCAACTTGGAGGTTGATTCTAGAGATACTCTCCTCTAAAAATCATCTCCCCTAAAAGTACATGTTTTATCTATTTCCTTACAACATAGTCATCATGGATGTACTCTTAATTCATGATAATGACTCAATTTTACAATGTCTATCACCTTCATCATAATGTCATCTAGATTTAGTATTCCTTGAATCTTCCTTACATCCAAATATGAATTTAAATTATCCTATGATAAAATTATATTTTAGTTAAATATGATTCATTATATAAGGTAATCTAGGATTATTTTAAAGTTTTATCACAATATGGTTGTTAGAATATAATAAATTATCTTCATACTACATATCAAATTCCATAAAAAAACACACTAGCCATATCATCTCCTTTCATTATTTAATAATAAAAATATATTGTACCTATTAAGTAAGTAATTCCACAATATCTGGTAATTATTTCAATTAACTAAAAAATAGCTCTTTACTAGTATAAATATAACCTATAATAATTATTCATCTATCAACAACACTTACCATGTATGTATTAATATATATTTATAAAGGAATCCCTATGTTGAATTTCATAAATATATTCTTACTCACCAATACGTATCTTAACACCCACTTCATAGATTTCAAAGACTATGTTCATATATTTTCTAGGTTCATTTTTAACAAATCCCACTACATGTGTTTTTTCAAGTCAATTTTAAACCATGGAATAAATTAAAATCCCCATAACAAGTTTTTTACGGTATTTTTTCCCTAATCTAGGGTTATAATTTTCTTATAATGATTATTATTTTGATAATAAGATTTGACTCACAGGTGGAATATAATTTTTTCCATGTTGAATTTTAAAACAACTAAAATAACATTACCAAAAAGGATGTATATTATAGCTTCGAGGATCCAATTACATTATCTCATATTATCCACATCCCATTAATCTTTTTCAACTCCCCAAGATCCTTTATTTAAAATTTTGTTAATATTTGAATATTTAAAACATTGATCATTTTATTATAATCACCTAAAATTATATTATCATCGACATAAACTAATATTATAATATAGTAGTTACCAAATCATTTAAAATAATAAATAACTCCAAATATCTTGTAATCATTCTTACCCATAAATGACTAAAATTTTTTATTCCACTATCTTGGTATGAATTTTATACTAAAAAAAATATTATTATGTTTTCAAATAATATCTTCATTTACAAACATATTAAAACTCTTGGTTACACAATATAGATAACTTTTTCCAAGTCTCAATTAAGAAGGATAATCTTCACATTCACCTATTATAAATATAATCCCTTTTTATCTAGAATAATCAATAGATCTCTCACAATAATTATATTTAAAAATATATAATAAATGTTTGGTCATCTACACCCTCCTATAGAAATACATTGATAAAAATAATGATTTATACCAACTACAACCATCACATCCTTCCTTGACACGGTATAATAGTTTTTCATCCATTAAATTTTTTCTTTCTATTAAATTTATGAGTTCTCAGGTCTCATTTGCATGAAATGATGAAATTTCATTTTTATTTTCCATATCCCACCTAATTGAATCCTTCCCCACCACATATTCTTCATAACACGTGGGTTCTCCAAAATTATATAACAAAAAATAATTAAGAAAAATAATATCTTTATATTGAAGTATGTACCCATGATGACCTCATATGAGTTGTCTTTGTAATAAAGTTCTATGGATGGTTCTTGATCGAAAAAAATCTATATTTTTAAGATTACATTAATCATAACCCACTCCTGATAAAAAAATTCTTTTCTCCAACTATCACATTTAAAAAAATATTTCACCGTATAAAGTACTTATCCAAGACAAATTATATTTATGATTATATGGATATATCTATATTCATCTTCCCAGAAGTAGTAATCAAAATTTTCATTTCCATATCATATGCAAAATCATTTATGGGACTTTTAATACAACTTATACCATGAATTCAATTCACAATGAACATAAAATAAACAATAAAATACAATCATATGTGAAATATTTACCTTCTCCTTATTCATATTTCCAAGATAATATCCATAGCTAATGGAATATACAGACCTTGATTTATTAGGTATGAAAAAATTTGACAAACTCGTGACAAAAAAATCAGTTAATATTTCATGCATCCTCATACTCCTAGAATGATTAATCAATATTATATTCTTATTCTATACCACACCATTTGGTTCAGCTTTTCTATAAACAATATTCTCTATATGAATTATAGTTTTTTCCATAAAACAATATAAAACCGAGACAATCATACTTATCATTATTATTAGACATAGAAAACATCACATTAGGCCTAATTTTAGACTCTATAAGACTCTTAGATTTGTGAAATATATAAAACACATCAGACATATTTTTTATAAAATTATAAAATTTTAGTTGAGACATTAGTGAATGTCATATAATAAATTGATCCTCAAATAGAATGAATATGAAAAGTTCCCAATACATAATAATATATTAGTTCCAGTGTTCTTACCTACGGTCTTAATCTTCATTTTATAAAAGAATATCTCTTATATATTCCAATAATAAAATACATATAGAATTTGATTTCACTGATTTCATATCTTTTCGAATTCAATCAATTTAAATAACCATCATTAAATTCTCATCAACTTAACCCAAACATCAACACAGTTTATTTAATATATTAAAAATTTTAAAGAGGAAATTATCTTACTAGATTCATCATTCATGGGATGAGTTTCATTCATCACTCATGGTTCTATAAACATAACACCTTTTATAATCATCCATAATCCGTTCACAGACATGAAAAAATATCTGTTATCATCATTTTTTCTAATTAATATTAAATATATTTATTCTCGGAGTATATCTAACATTATTAGACATCCCAAAATTTTCATTCTAGGTACTAATTTTTATAAAACATTTGTCAATTATCTTATGAGGTTCATCAGTAGTGTGAAATACCATACCAAAGAGTAATGTAATGAAATTTTATAGAAAATCATTTTATATGGTTTAATAGAGAGAAGAATTAGATTCTTATATGCAACACTCCATGGTACTATTGGCACTGAGAAATAGTGAGTAATCAATGATTTAAAACACTAGTATTCATAGTCTTGCTTCTTAAATTCATTTGAATCATCTTTTTTCATTTTTTACAAGAATCTTTTCATTTTAATACAACATAAGGAACCTACTCCATTAGATTTATCATAGACCTAATTTCTTGACATTGAAATGCCTATCAATTTCCCTGGATCTATTATATACCCCTTCAAATAAATATTATATTTATTTTTAAATAAATTTCACAATAAAATTATAAAAATACCTTCACTATGGATTAGATCATGACCTTCGCTATATTTCAATTTAGATGATCTATAAATCTACTCATCTTTGGGATCTTCACATATAATATTTACATTAATGATGATAGGAGAAGTAACATTACTATTTCAACCATTAAATAAATATGAATCAAACTTAATTTTATTCAAATATAATTAATTTTTTTACTATGATTATTTATACAATTCTATTCAATCATCTTTATGTTTAATAGACTTTGCATCTAAAACACCTTATTCGGTATTGAAGGATTGTCATACATGTTTGAAAATTACTTCATTATACCCAAAGTCATGTTATCTGCATTAATTTTGGCTAAATATTACATTCCATATTCATAATTATAAACCCTATATATTTTTAATCCAAAAAGTCATAGTCTACATATTACAACATTACTAGCTCCCTCCCCCCATCTGTAGTAGGTGCATATTATTGTATTATAGATAGTATTCAATCTGTATATTGAAAAAGTTGAATTCATTTCCATGGATGTTATTTATTTTCACCATTTATTCATATAATTATATATTTTAATAATAAAATATGACCTAAAAACCAAAAACCATGCACCGATATAATTTATTATAGAATTGGAGAATAAAAAAAGAAAATTTAAAGTTAAGAAAACATATCATTTATTGTGGTTTTAGAAGAATATATTATCCATGGAAATGGGATTAATAATTCATCATTTTTATAGGTGATATATATATATTTTAATATAATAAATCCACAAAACAATTATAGTGTTCATGTAAAAAATTAATGTTATGAAATGAATTAGGTAATAAATTTTCTTGATGCATAAATTTTATCATAAAATGAATTTTTTCCTCCACCATATGCACATATATATTAAAATCTTGACCTCATAATTTACATATAAATATAGTGTAAATAATTTATTTTTTTTTGTGTTAGTGTGAACCTTATATGAAACTGGATTTTTTGAATATACATTCTATGTCAATCTAACATGAAATTCCCAAATGAAACTCACCATGTGCACCATGATATTTTCCAAAAACACTAATGGACTTAGACACCCAAAATCCTGTATTTATAGGTAGGGCGGATCTACCCCATTTCACCCCCCACTTTAACACTTTTATATTTTACAATATATTTTTATTTAGTAAATTTTATTTGTTTTATATCTTGTGAAAAACAGAACACCAATGACAAGTGAATAATGAATTACTACTAAAAAATGGGATATATTACAAGATAGATTAATAAAATTTATAAATTAATTTCTTGTAAAATTAAATTTGTGAAATTCACTTAATAAAATAAAATTGATTATAAAGAGACTATTTTTAATTGTTTTGTTGAATTATGCAATTTTTAAAAAATTAATACTCTTGAGAAAATCATATCAATTTTTTTAAAACTTTTATATTGATTATAAATATAAATTAAAAACATCCATTTAATTACTAATGAATTCTAATTAATGTAAATTTAATTATCCACAACTAAACAAAAATGTTTTTCACTGATATTATATATTTTTTATTTACAAGTCAGATTTATAAAATTTAGAATTATAATTTTTTAGAATTAGAATTATTTCTAAATTTATGATAATGAAATTATATTAATGTGAATATTTGATATTTTTAAAATATATATTTTTTATGTGAATAGTTAAAAATAACTTTTTCTATAAATATTTAACTTTTTTTAAAATCATTGCTATATAAAAATTAATTAAAAAGATATCAAACCTATGTATAAACCAAATATGTATTTAAGAATTAAAATAATTATTTTTATTTAGGAATCGCATTATTGAGTTTTGGAACCTAAGATATATTATATTTGAATAAAAACATATTTTAGTCATTTACATTTAATTAAGTATTTATAATGATCCATTTAGCTTTATTTTAATATTAATGATATGAAACATTTTTTATAAATAATCCAATAATTTTTTTTGGGAATAAATTTGATACAAAATTTTGTTGAGAATTCATTTTTACACTTAAAAGGACCTTTTTTCAAAAAACGGTTTCATTATGTTTCATGTACTTATATTAAATCAAATTTCTTCCCCCTTTAAAATTTTAATCTAATAAAATTTTTTCGATGTTTATAATAATAGTTAGAAATTTTTATATTATTTTCAATTTCATTTTTAGTCAAAAACATTTTTTATTATCAGGAAAAGTCATTTTATAATGATAAAGGTTAAAATTGGTTAAAAGGAGTAAAATCAAGGTATATGACTAATCATATTAAAAAACCTTATATTTAATTGATCATTTGACTGGATATATACCTCCAATGATATTATATTTTATATTGATCATGTTTGGTTCTAATTTTCCATGAAAATGAATTTATGTAATCTTAATGTTGAGGGTATTTATAGGAGAGTCACTGACCAAATTTATAAAAGGAGACCTCCACTCATCACTTCTATACACACATTGAGAAATATTTCTCAACTAAGATCAACCCAAATAACTATCAAAATATACAACCAATTTAATAGTGATTTTTTTACCACCAAAGGTTATACCTTATAAGGATTAAGGTTTCATTTAAAATAGTATTCATGAATAAGATCAAAATGTCTTAACTATGTTCTTAAAGTCGTATTTATTTCTTCTTACACATCCCATGAATCTATTATGTCCACACTAAAACAATTAAATAAGTATAATAAATATATTCATATGTTATTTTTTTGATTTAATAACTATGATCTACTTCTCATTCATACAATGGGGAATAGATGTATAGTTTATGCGTACGCATAGTCTACCACCTCCCAGAAGCGATGTATATCATTTTTCACCACGACCTCACATGAATGGTTGTATAAATGGATTAAATAAATATATATTACATATATGATATAAATATTATATTGTAAAGATAAATTATTATTTACCTTAAATTATTTCCATCCATTGAAAAATAAAAACATAACCCATGTGTACGTATATACTACCACCACAACAAAGTGATCCAATTTATTTTTCATCACAACCTTATATGAATGGTTATAAATGGGTACATTGTAAATAAAAATGATATTTAGTAAATTATTAAGACTCTATAATTTCCAAAACAATGACTGTTGTTTGGGGATTTATATTGTTGAACCAGAAAATTCATGGAAAATAGAACAATTGACAACTGAATATGGATTTCAAAAAAATGATCATAAATTTGTAATTAAAAATTTTAAGGTAATTTTATATAGTAACAATATTATAAATAAAACTCTGTTATAGATATATATTTATTATATATTTATTATATCTGATTATAGATTGTGTATGAATCAAGATAGGAATTTAGGTATTGATTTGTGTAATAATATCTATTTTTGTTGAGATAATTTATGTATAAATTTCCATTATGGAAAATTATATATTAAATATATTCTAAAATATTTATTTACTATTATAATTTGTTTATTTATGATTTTTTCTTGTATTCTTTCCATTTTTCCTCTCTCTTGTACTCCAAAATATGAAAAAGAATTTTCTTAAGAAAATTGGACCTTATTTCTCCATTTTGGTTGGAAATCTTTCTATTCCATATACATGTTCTTCAAAAACTGTTATATAACTTATTAAAAACCATTAATTTATTTCAAAATTTATTTCTTATTTTCATTGACTTTATTTAGAAAAATATTAATGGAATATTCTTTGTTGTGTTGGTTGGAGTGAGTGACTCAAGAGGGGGTGAATGTAGTTCCCAATAAAATATCTATTAAAAAAATAGAAGCTTAATCCCCAATTCAATAAAAACTAACAATTAATTAAAAAAGTATAAATATATAAATTTTATCATCAAAATAATTTCATCGTATTGTGATTATGGTTTACTTAAAATATATTTAAAATAGTTTAATTTTTTTAATTATTTTACATAATCAAACACTTTATCTTAAAAATAACAATAACTATAAGTATAATATTTATCACAGTTTTGAAAATGGAAAACAATTTTTAATTTAAAATGAAAATATTAAAAAACATTGAAGAATTTATAAAATGGGTTCGATCTCAAATTGAGACTTACCCCTCTCTATTTGTTAATCACCTACTACTAGGATGTTTATTAATGAATAAACTGATCCAAAACAAGGATAGGGTTTAGAAAACAATATTACAAAATAATATATAAGTACAGAGCCTCTTCAATGTAATACATGGGTTGAAAAAAATGCCATTTCCCATAGGAACCCTTCTATATTTTTTTATGTAATACAGATAATGGATTTGAAATACTATTCATTATTCTCTACATTAAAATATTATACTATATTTTTATAGATAAATAGAGTAATATATGACATATCATGAAATAATATCTAAAATGGAATGATCAATAGATAAAAATATAGTAAATGAAATTCCACTTTATCTGAGTAGCTTTGGTTTTCTAGAGTCCTTGAGTTTTTCTTTTGAAGGAGGTCAGATTACCTTCTAAAAAAATTATGGAAATACATAGTGTCTCAAAGTATTATTTGTATCACATGCACTCATATAAATATTGTTTGGTATTCCCTTTGTCTGAGAAAATCATTTCATTAGTCCATCATATATCTACATGATGAAATAATTTTATTGGGCGAAATGGATCAGAAGATTCTATTGGAGAATAATAATTCTGTCTTCAATGTTATGACACTCTATTTAATTCTTTAGAACTAGCCATTTGAGATTTTAAATTCTCCACATATATGTTGGACATGAAAAGGTATATTCACTTAATGTATAGTTTTTTGAGCTCATGGTAACATGAAAAGTTCATCTAATGTGGAAAGTGACATAATCAGTTAATCTCTTCTTGTTGTCAGCTCATTTTCACTTGTGGTATGTTAATTACTTCAATTAGTAAGTTTTTTGGTTACTATATTAAAATAAATAATTATTATACTACATTATAAAAAAATTAAACATCCCTAGGATTGGTAACATGATTTCTTCATGAGGCAGTGAGTTTATGTTTTGTGGGAATATACACTGTAGGTACACCATAAACTCATGATATGTATAATATATATTCCTAATGGAGATTCTCATTGTACGGTATAGTGAATAATCAATGTGCAGTCACATTAAGAATTAGGGAAAAAATTTAACTATACTCTTGGTATGATTTCAGTTAATGTTTTAAGGTATTGTATAAAAGTTTAAGGGTGATGCAGTCACTTTACATTTACATAGTACAGTTCCACGGTATGCTCTTAGACTTGGCTAATTTTGATAATTTTTCTAGTAATATTTTTTCTTACATAAAAAATAAAATCAATTAATCACAAGATAAACATGATTTAGAGTGATTAAAATAAGGAGTTTCTAGTATAATTTAACTATACCCCCTTCTAATTATCATAAATTATGATATTTAAATTGAAATGAATTTCATATATCAAAATTATATTTTCCAAATATTGAAATAACTAGGTAACAAGTTATTGAAATCACACAAAGGGTTTATACTATATTCAATAACAATTTTTAATTTAGTACTTTACTCCCCCTTTTTATATTCTACAAAATAAACCAAATAAGGAATAAGATAAAAAAGATTCAAATAAATGAGGAAATTACATTAACATATAAAAATATAGTACAAATATTTTATTGATAGATTCCAATGAATACCTATCATAAATCCTAATTTAAATCCTTATGAGAGTAAGCTATGATTTCTATAGGTATGAAAGGATCATTTCTTTTGGTTTCATAGGAAGGAGAAGAAGTAGGTTCAAGAGTATACAAGGAGGCATGAGGTGGAATAAATACATACTTCGGATATTTTAAAAGCTACTGAAAGGCTTGGTTATGAGTTAGGACAAAAGGATTAAAGGTAAATGAGGTAGTATGGTGAGATAAATAAATGGATTAATGAGATAGTAATGATATATGATAGGTATAAATATTAGTCTCTATCAATCATGTGAACTTTTTAACATCCTGTAAACCATTCTCCAAAGACTAAAAGAAATCTTCTCAATTCTCCATGAAATATTCCAAAAAAGGATTCATAGATATAAGCTTCTAAAATCATTACATAAAATCTTGAGCTAGAGGGGGAATCTTAAAATCCAAATAAAGAGTTCTAAAATACACTTTGAGATTATAGTTTACGAATATCAATCTTATATAGTGGTCAATTTTCCTATTCATAATTTTTTAGTCTTGACTATATTAAATGAAATACTCACAAACAAATCTTAGGTCTTCAAATAATGGGTTTAATATCCATAATATATTGCTTTATGAGTGTTGATAAAATATTCAAAAAAAACATTCAACTCATCCTGAATAAACCTTTTGATCATTTATTCATCAACAACTAACTAACCAGTAGGATCAGAAGGCACAGGTGCAGGTTAAAACATAACATTCATGAAACCATGGTCTGAATTAATAATCATGTCAAATAGACCATACTAAAGATCACTAACCTAGGATCTCAAATCTAAAATATCATTATAAATCTTGTCTATTATCAAATGAAATATATGCGGAAGAAAATTTATTATTAGTGTGAAAACATAGAAAACATCCCCTTATCTCACTATATTCAATGACTTGTAATATTTATCAATTTCATGATTGAGTATCTCCATCATCGCATACTAAACACATATAATCCATATATAGTGTCATATAAATAAGATTGAATGAGGGTGTAGGATCATATATATGTGGATCACTGGAAGGATTCCTACCATCTACCTTAGGTAAATCCTCTCTCAATCTATCTCACATCTCGTGATCCTCAATTCTGAAAAAAACTCATCCTCATCATTATTGGAATCATTAAATATTCCATCATGAACAAAAATATGGGAATCTTAAATTATCTCTCGAATGTCAACCTCAACAATCAAATATCCTTCCAATGTTCTTTGAATATGGAAAATGGATGTTCTTCTATATACATGCAGACTACCACCATGATCTTCATAATCAGAATTAGGATATTCTAATACTAATCCAAGATAGCTAGTGGACTACTCCCTTGTAGATTGTGCATCATATATAAGTTTTCTATGGGTACTCCCAATAATATAACATCCTTATAAGATATTATTATCCACGTAAATATAGTTGGATTATCTCATTATTGATCATCCTCATACCTGTCATATATTCTTCATTAAGGTATATAGATTCAATTTATTCTTCACAATATTCTTACATCTACATATACTTCTTATTCTTTTTTATGAGGAGAAACATTGTAATCTTAATACTCAAAAAACCTCATTAGTATCAAGACCTATATCTATAAGATCTCTAGGTTTAAAAAGATACTTTACTATGCTAAAATATTCTTATTGTTTCTCTAGGACATCCACCCATTTTTCTTTCCATGTATTCCAATTGATCTTCATTTGCACACAAATCTTTTGGGTATGATAAAATATATAAGAAGTTGTTATCTTATCCTATCCCTGAGGAACTAATCCTTTCTACTCTTGAAAGGTATAAATTATTTTAGTATAGTATATGGAAAATATATGTAATGTTTTATTTCACAAATAAATAATGTATCTCTAAACATATCAACATATATTGATTTAAGCACCACTCTTTATAAAAAAACATGAATAATAGTTCATGGTTCCTCATTATACTAAATTTTCCATTTCATGGACATATTACATGTTGAATAAAAATAACCATGATCCTACTTTCACAAAAAAAACTCAATAGAAATAATTCTTCATGGAGCCTTTTTCCTAGGGATCTCATCTAAAGAATTTAAAAATTCAAAGTGAGGATGATTAATAGGTTATGAAATTTGATAATATTTTTATTCCCCTTTGTGTTTCATGTTCAAACACTTTTTCCAGTGATTCAAATATAATTCAACAACATAATAATCTATCATATATTTCATTGTATCCCCCTTATCTCTAAGAAATAGCTCATGGTTTTTATAAAACTCTTTAGTTAAAACTAGATATAATGGTATACACTTTTCTTTAAACCAATCATCCCATACTTTTTCCAGAATTGGGTTTCAAACTAGAGATAGAATCAGCTTTTACCATTAATGTTTGACTTTATTTTCTACTAAAACTGTATAGTAAAAAAGATATGGAATATTCATTTTTACTGATTCACTTGAGATGTAATTTAAATACTTTAACATGTTCAAATATGTGACTAAATAGAAATAAGTGTTTTGACATATGCTTCATCCATGAAATTTAGATTCAATTAGAGATCTCTAGAGGTTTGGGAAAGGGTGGTAAAATGGAGTGGTTTGAGATGAAGAGAGTGAGATTTTAGAGATGATAGAAAATGATCTTTTCAAATAATTTTAAAAAGAAACATGGGGATTAAAAGAAACCACAATTAATGATTGGGATTCTGATTTAAATTTTAATTTAAATCATCATGGGTTTAAAATAATAGTATATTTAAATTAAATCCCTCAAAAATAATTTCACAAAAGATTAAAAGTAAATTATAAAGGTAGGTTTTTTAACCATGGATATATAAATAACATAATAATGGTAGGAATGTTATCCATAAACATAATGTAGGTGTTCTAACCATATGATCTTGATGATCATGATAAGTATGTATCCACTATATGAGAAGGTTTTTACAGTAATAATAAATACTATGAGAGTAAATACTCATTGTTAGTTTTGTGACCACATGATTAAGTTATCATGGTAGGTATGATGACTTCATGAAAAAAAACTCATGGTCATTATATAGACTATGTGTAACATACTTCATGGTTATTTTTATAAAATCACAAAGAATAGGAGTTAAAAAAATTTAACACAGGATATAATCACTAAAAATAAATTAATCCAATTAGACATAATGTGTCATTCCCAAATTCATATATTATATAATTGATTCTCTCAATATTTAATGTATTGGTGAATATATCAGTAATATAATGTTCCTTACCATTTAATTCTAGAGTTATATCCCCTTTTCATAATTATCTCTTAGAATGTTAGGTCATATATCAATATGATTTCTTCTTGAATATGATATGGAATTATTAGAAATATTTATCACACTTATATTTTCATGATTTATGGTAACATGTAGAAATTAAAATACATAGTCTAGTAATTTATTTTTCATCCTCCAAATCTAAGAAAATTAACTATATATAGTTTTGTACTCAACTTCAGCATTAAATAATTCCAAGGAGTTATATTTCTTACTACACCAGGACACTGAATAATTCCAATAAAAGTGACATGTTCCATAATTTATTTTGCTATGTTACTTACAATAATAAAAATATGTATATGAATAACTAACTATATCAAATTCTTTTTACTTTGGACTAAAACAAACCTATGTTTTTTGTATTATTGAGTTATTTTATAATTCTATTTACATTATTTAGACGTGAATCTTATGGGTTTTCTTGAAAAAATAACACATACACAAACTAAAAATTATATGAGTCTGGCTAGAAGTTATGTATAATAAGATTCCTATCATACCTATATATGTGATTTGATCAACTCATTTCCCTATTTCATCATGATCCAACATGTAGCCAGTACTCATGGGATGCTCACTACCTTTAGTAATGTCCTTGAAAAATTGTTTTATATGGTATTTGGTGTTCTTGGTTTCATTTAAAATAATTCATTATTCAGTTTGAAAAACATTAAAATCTAATAAATAATTTAAATTCACCCAATAAACTCATTTCAAATTCATTTTTCATTACTTTTAAAAATTCTTTACAAAATTAATTTCTTGAAGATCCAAAAATAATATCATCAAAATAAATTTTTTGTTACCAAAACATATTTTTAAATTATTTTAATAAATAAATTAGGGTCTTCTAAAATTTTAGTAAAACGTTTTTGAATTTGAAAATATTTAATACTATTCAACCATGCCTTAGATTCCTATTTTAAACCATATAAGGTTTTTTGAAATTTATACACATGATTTGAAAAGTGCGTTTTTTTGAAATCTTGAGGATGCTCAAAAAAACATACTAAAAAATATAACCATTTTGAAATTTACTATTAGAATAAATTTTGTATAATTTTAAATCCATATGTGCTGTATAGAAAATAAAAATCCTTCAGAATTCAGGTTCAGCTACTGGGGGAAAGGTTTCCTCAAAATCAATAACTTTTTCTTTACTATATCCTTCAGCAACCAATATAAATTTATTTCTATTCTTTTCATGACTCACTAAACATGATTATGAAAAACCATTCATCTACAATAGTTATATAGTATTTATGTCTTTAAACATCTTCCAATACTATATTCCTTTAAGTAAGTTTACGTTCTTCATATATATACATTACCTAAAATTCATCATTAATTACATCATTGATGTTCTTAGGTTAAAGCATTGACAAGACAACATTATTTTCAACCTATGATTTTATAGAATCTCTATTCTATGCTCTTTAATCTTGGTAACCTACTACAAAATCTAAGGGATGATATCTATGGGTCCTAAAATCTCCTATAATATAAGTTTCTTGCACTTCATTCACATCTATTGGTTCAGTTTATAATTTTTCAACAAAACCTAGCGAGTTCTTTATAATAGGTATGAAATAATTTTCACCAAGCTTAGCATTTATGTACAGATAACAAGAGTTATCCAAAATATTTCTAAAGAGATATTATGATCATATCGATATGTTTCATCAAATCATACATGTAAAGATTATACCACAGTCATATACCTTTTATTAAACACCGTATATGATTTACATGA
The DNA here is from genome assembly GCA_963277665.1 of Viscum album. NCBI lineage: Eukaryota > Viridiplantae > Streptophyta > Magnoliopsida > Santalales > Viscaceae > Viscum > Viscum album. Next base: position 1,747,029,368 of record OY728153.1, read on the forward strand.
TGTAGAATATCTAAGTAATATTCCTTCTTCACTCTTGGAAGAAATTATTTTCAAATTATCTTTTATGTTTAGTATAAATATTTACCAACAAAAACTCTTAATTAATTAAAATTTGGTTTTTAACCATTTCTTAATTCATAAGTGGTACTTTATAATAGAAGTTTATTTCAAACTATATGAATTATTAAAAAAGTTGTTTTTATATATTATCCCCAAAAATAAATAGCTAAATCATCATCATTGATAGTGGTTTGGGAAATTTCTTGAAGGGTATTATTTATTTTTTCTTCTACACCATTTTGATGTAGATTCCTATGAGATGAAAAATTATGATTATATATATTTTGGGGGCATATTAATTCAAATTAATGGGTTTCAAACTCATGTAAATGATCAATTGTTATTTTTTTAATTCTGTGTCCACTAATATTCTCAATAGATCTATAACATTTTAAAAAACAGAAAGTGATTCATTATTACGAGTAAGGGAAAACACCCACGTATATCATGAATAGTTATCCACAATAAGAAAAGCATAATTTTTTCCTATGACACTAGAAACTATAGAGGTTCCAAAAAATTCTATTGGAACCATATCAAAATTTTTAGAAGTTGGAACTACTTTCATTTATTTTTAAAATATTTTATGTTATTTTCCCTTATGATATAGATTACAGACTTTTTTCTTGGAAATTCTAGAAGATGAAGATCCTACATTAAACCTTTCCTATTTAGATTTGTATGTGAGTTTGAATTAAAATGGAATATTCTCCTATTATAAATACAAGATTCTTTATGAAGGATACTTAAACAATAAACATTTTGGGAAAATTAATTAATTAAATTTTCAACATAAACATTTTCATTTCTAAATGTAGTAAAAACTAATGCATTTTTTGAATAAATAATGTTATAAAAAATGATTTCCAACATAACATTAAAACCATCATCAGATAATAGTAAAATTATAAAAATATATATATTTCACTCCATCTACAAATAATAGTTTAGAGATTAAATCTATACCAAATTTATGGATTTTGAAATGACCAATTGTCCTCAATTTGTCATTTTTACAGAAAGTGACATGCCCGCCGTCCAAATTAATTATTTTTTAAGATTGAGTAGTATTTATTCTGGTATCTAGATAATCCATTATCCAGATACCATATTTCTTTATTGTAAATCATTTAGAAGGATATCTATAAAATATATTTAAACAAAAAATGACTTTGGTACCCATATTTTCATGCGCACATAATTTTTAGAAATAAAAGGTTTTGGATACCATAATTTTTTATTGGTTTCATATATTCCTACCTTCAAAAAATAAATACATTAGTTCATATATAAAAATAAAAAATTTAACGAAATTTGTATATCTATAACTATGAATAAATTTATTTTTAATAATTATTCTCTTTCTCAAATGATATCCCAACTCAGTGGTATATTTACGAGCTATCTATTTACAATAAATATGAGTAAGCCTTTTTTTCTATTAGTAAATCTCTAAATATAATTATTTAATTTTTAATTAGATAATTCCAAGTCATCATTTTCATTAAAAAGTTAATTATTTTTATCAATCACTACTGTAAGGTTGGTATTAAAGTGAGCAGAAAGATCAGTCTGCTTCTATAAAATTGTGTATTTATCTTTAAATTCATTAAATATGTTTTCTATAGTGTTAAAATATTCATATAATTCATCACATAACATAATTTTCTAAATAATTTTTAGTCAAATAACGATTTGAATTTGATTAGCATATTAATGTAAAACATTTAATACCTCTGTTGTGTTTGTTATAAAACACATATTAGTTTTATAAATTCATTCTAATATCTTGAATATTCTTAACTTGAATTTCCCACTAAGGAACTCTATTTTAATTTCATTTTATTTTTTATATTTTATTATTTTCTGCATCCTTTTTGTTATAATTTATCTTAAGACAGTCTACTTTGATGTGTCTTTTTCTTTTACATTCATAGAAGAATATTTTAATTGAAGAATCGTCCTTATTCCAATATTTTCTCCAGTTTACATTATCTTGAATAACATTATAATTGGGTTTCTTGACGAATTTATTCTTTTTTAGAAATTTTTGAATTTTATAGAAAGATATTTCATTTACTCATCAATGTCAGTAGGTGATTCTTCTTCACATGAACTTTTAACTTATATCTTCTATTTTTACATTGTGTTTTTAGTTTTAATAAATAAATCCATTATTTCTTGCCATCCACTTCCTATTTGTTTACATTCAGTTTTTCATACATCATTAGCTTTATAATAAGTTCATTTACTATAAATATACCAATTTCAAATGATTCTCTTATGAATATAGATGTTCCTCTCCATATTTCAGGTAATCAACTAAGAAGTCACATGACTTGATCCTAATTAATTATTTTAATTTCTAGTGTGTGTGCCATGTTTAATATCTCATTGACCCTAAGATACATTCTAGATATATATTAATCATGCATAATCTTAAAATAATCATATTTAATTGTGTTATTTTTAACTTCATTTATTTAAAATTGGATGTTTCTTCTTGAGAAATAGTTACGGTATCTAAATTTTCAAAATCAATATCATTAGAAGATATTCCATTAAGTCTATCTTCTCCTAAAGAATAATTAAAAGTATTCATAAAATTATAATTACAATCATATTTTGTTATAGTAACATCACTCTAATTAGCTATAATAACATTATTTTTTTCATATTTTTCGTCACTTATAGTCCAAATAACAAATACAATACTTTCTATGTAAACTTTCACATAAATATTCCCTTAATAATAACTATTTGCATTAAAATAATGTGGTTTCTTAGTTCCATTTCCTTATTATCTATTTTTATCAATAAATAATTAAATTCTGAGATGATAGAAATTTATGATATTTAAATGTAACTAATCACAGTTAAAACAAAGTTTGAAAATTCTTTGATTCTAAATATTGGTCGGAGTGAGTAGCTCAAGAGGGGGTAAATGGAGTTCCCAATAAAAAATTTTTATTAAAAAATTAAAAAATAATTCCTTAATTTATTAAAAATTGAAATTAATCACAACATTAGAAATATATAAATTTGATCATTTAGACTATTTCTCACTAGAGGGTTAAGGTTTAGTTAAAATTTCTTTTAAATAATTTGACTTTTGAAATTATGTTATCTAATCAAATACATTATATAAACACAAGAATAAAAATCAAATTAATGTTATTTTATAGTTTATAAAATTTAAATAGTTTTATAATTAAAAAAAGAAATTCCCACAACAGAATATAAACAAGTGATTTGAAATCAATTTTAGACTTAATCCCCTCTAGTTGGAAATAATATACTTAAAAGTAGTTTATTAATGACTAAATTGATCAATCACCTTAATTTCATATAAAAAACAATAGTACATAATATTTTCTTTGCATAGATCTTCTTTTATAGTTATATGTTATATGGAAAAGATATCATTCCATATAGGATCTCATCGAGGGATATTCATTGGAATAAAAATAAAGGATTTGAGAGAATATTGAGAATTCTCTATTTTTTCATAGGATACCCTATTTTTAAATATAAATTTTTCTGTACAAAACATATCTCAAAATAATTGTTAAAATATAAAAAGAAATTGATAAACTTATAGAAAGTGAAATGCGGTTGGATGTGAGTATCTTTAATTTTTCAGAGTCCTTTAGTTTTTCCACAAAAAGTGGTTGGAGGATTTTATGAGAAAATTTTGGAAAATAGAACACTATAAAGTATTCTATATAGAACAAAAACTCTTATAAATATCCTATTTTAGTCTCTATCTATGAGTAAATGATTTTAGTTTTCCAATATTTCTCCATGTAATTGAATAAATATTTAAACTGATCTTTAATAGATATAGATTTATAGAATAATCATTCTTCATTAATTATGTTGATAATAAATTTAATGATTCAAAACTAAATGTTGGATATTTATAATTATCCACTCCTAATTTATACCTGACAAGTTGTCTTCACTTATGTATGGTTATTTGGGTTCATGACAACTTGACACGATCAACTAATGTGGTTGGGTGACATGGGTGGTTCATCTCTTCATGTCTTCAGCAAATTTTAACATTCTATAAGTTCATGAATTTATGTTGTAATATTTTATTCATGTTGATAACACATTAAAATAGACATTTAGTGTATTAATTTATGAAAATTTAAACCTTCCTTAACATAGTAGCTTGATTTCTTCAGGTGGCAGGTCGTTTACTAAATCCAACAAGGTGCGTGGAAGGTAAAAATTCATCTCATGGAAGGTTGAATATACATAGGGTAAATTGAAAATAAATATAAAATAATATAAATCTTAAATGTTTGTTTAGTTCAATACATTGAAATTTTTTGTTCACTTACCTCACAATAGGCAATTTGTTCATGAGATAAGGTAAAGTATGACATGTGGTGAGGTGATACGATCATTTGACCTTCATACTATAAGGTGGAATGATAATATCATAGACATATCCATTTTCAAAAGTTTCTAGTAAAATGGTTTCTATCGAAAAACATTAACATCATTAATATGAAGATAAACATGATTTAGGGTAACTAAAATAATGAGGAGCTATTCTAATCCAACATGTTTTTTTTCAAATGGGTAATTTGTTAATTTCATTATAAAACCACGAAAAGAATTTTTTTTAAATATTTATAACGTGAATAAATTTTATAGATATTATATACATTAATAATCATTAAAATTCCATTATAGGCTTCCATTATTTTATAAATAAGAACATATTCCCATTATTTTGTATGTTTTTGTTTTAAAATTTTACAAAAATAAAAGGATATTTATTCTTGTTTTAAAAATAAATGTTCTAATGATTTTATAAAAGTATTTTAATATTTGAAGATATCCATTAATTTTTTTATGATCCACAAATGATATTATCCTATGATACCATATTATTCCCTTACTTTGATTTCTTATGACGATGTTTTTTAAAGATACTTGCACGATCCCCATTTCATTCTTATAGGTTAATTAATCTATGATGAAATGATGAATATTTTTTTAATCTTATGGAACACATATTTACAGTTCATATAATTTTTTGGGTGGGCCTAGAATTATATATATCTCTAATTAATTGGGTAATGATTGATATATGAGTATATAATATAAAATGGAATTGGGAGTGAATCCAATTTACTATGGGACTCTATCCACTGTTATATTCTTGGAAGTGATCCATGAATTTGAAAATGATTTTCAATAATTTCGTGTACTATAAAATATTTTCTTTCTTCTTCTTATGATATGACCTCATGGACCATGAGTTATTTTTTAGGATTCTTCACTCTTATTACTCATGCATGTTTTTATGAGAAATTCTTATTCAATGAATCACGTTTTATGGTCTATGACTTGTTGGGTATGTTTTTTTAAGTTATAATAATGTTATTATACCATTAGTTTACCATCTATTAACATATTATTATCGATTTATATCTCCCACACTTTCCCATACTAATTATCTAATATCACCCTTTCTTATTTTTCCATTTCTGTAGGTTTCGAAGAAAGGGTTTAATCATGATATGTCTAACAAGGGTACAATGTGAGAATAATTTGGTTGGAGATATTGAATATCATTCAATAAATAAGTTTATTATTTATCGAGTCTTAAAAGACACTAATCCTTTATGTTTCTCAAGAATATACTATTATGATATATATTTAATATTCATCTAAAATGAATGTTTATTTAAGTGATTCTTAGGTAACCTTTGTGTAAATGTGCTTCCTAAATATATTTTTATTGTTCTTATAGTTGAATCTGATATTATTTTAGGAATTTATTAGATCTCTCTATTTAAGACCCATATCAAATGTTGATGAAGGGATGTCACAATTGATATTCTAAATCAACTTATGACTATCTATCAATGAAAGTATCCACATGATATTTCAATGGAAATTACTTCCCTTTCTCGGCGAGATCGCGGTAGCGGTTTCCTATTCCGGTGGAGTTGTTCCAGCATCATGGTTTGTGGAATCTCTATTATTTATCTGCTATGCATGTGGGGGGATATGACTTATTGACAGATTGTCTTGGTGGTGACGGTTTCTGTTCTGCAATAGCGACGAGCTCTGTGTGATGTTTTCTATTTTGGACCTTTGTAGTCGTTTCTGCTTAGATGCGTTTGAATTTGTGAGTCAATGATGGATATGATGAGTTCTTTGATGCTGTATTGCTATTAATTTTATTGTTTTGATGGATTGTGTTCGTCTTGTAATATGAAATTGGGATTCGGTGCGGATCTGGTGGTTGTTTGGTTCCTGTTTTAATGTCGCGTGTCGTTGTTGATCATGGAGTGGGTCATGGTTTTTTAGATGAATCCTTGAATCTGCTACGACGACGCCTTAGGGGTTCTTGTTGGTGATGAACGTCGAAGGCTTGAAGGTAATGATGAAGGGTTTGATGGTAGTTTTGCGGCTCAAGGGATGGTGAGCGGCTCAATTGTTGGTGCGTGGAAAGGGGCGCGACTCGATGGAAGGTGTGCGCAGCTTGAGGGCATATGTCTCGTTGGTTTTTGGATTGGTTATTTGTATTTGAATTTGAACTGGTATAAATCTGGGGATTCATTTGAATTTTTTTTGTGGTTTTTTTGGTGTGTTCATGCATTGTTGTGGTTTTGGAATGGTGAAATTAGGATATTGTGTTGTGGTGGTATGGATTTGTTGAAGTCATGTATGGGTACCGACAACCCTTGAATCGACCTTTAGAAAATGAAAAAAAAATGATTTTCACTATAGAATAACTATACTATGGAATTTTTGAAGTATATTATGGGTACTATAGTATGAATTATATGTGTAGTGGTACTATAGTTGGTGCTATAGTAGAAATAATATTGCGGCTATACTATTCACTAAATGGGATTTTTGCCCAAATGATATGATTTAAACCTAAAATTAGTGAATTCAATCCCATGGGCCTTCGAGTCATGTTCTTGGGCTAAGTGTCCTTGGGTATTTGAGCTATTTAGTGGGTCTCCCACTATACAGATAGACAAAGGAATTTTCTTTCATAATGAAAATAATCTTAAATGCCAACATTAAAAAATGGTTTTAGGAAACTAAAAATTGTTGGTATTCCTACTGATTGAGAATATATTGATGTATTTAATGATGATGTTTCTATTCTCCCTGAAAATTTTCAAGTTTATATTTCAATAGAACTCATACATTTAGATATATCTATTTTAAAGACTCCTTATTGAATGACCCAAACTGTGTTGCAAAAACTTAAGAAGAAACTCTACAAGATTCTAGAAAAGGGATTCTTATTCCTTAAAGCATCACCAAGGGGTATGAATGTCCTTTTTATTAAGAAGAAGGATGGATAAATGAATCTTTTCATTGATTATCAAGAAATTTACAAGATCACAATCAAGAAAAAGTTTCTTCTCCCTTTTATTGTTGAATTATTTGATCAACTACATGGAACATGATGATTTCAAATTATTTATCTTTGATCTTGATATCATATGTGAAGATTCAAAAGGGAAGATATGTAGAATATATACTTCTATAATAGATATAGACACTATTAATTTATAGTAATTCGATTTGGAGACAATTATTCTACAATAATCATAAATATAATTAATATAGTCTTAAGAGACTACCTAGTTTAGTTTCTAGTAGTTTTATAGATGAAATTATCATAGAGCCCAAGAGTAAGGATGGGAATGAAAATTATTCTGTGACTTTTTTAGAAGACCTTCAAAAGAGATAATTTGTTCTCTAATTTTCTAAAGTATAATATGTAGATACATAATGTATCATTCTTGGGTTATATATTTACATGAGAGATTATATTAGTGGACCCTTTAATTATGGAAGTCCTTGAACAATGTCCAATACCAACCAATATGACTGAGATCCATAGTTATCATGCATGATTTGGATACTATCAATGATTTTTTAGATGTTTCTCATGGAAATAAAATCCATTTACTATGTTTATGTGGAAGGGGTTAAAAAATTGGATGTATTAATGTGAAAATAATAAAGGGGTTGAAGAGAAGAATGATTTTTACACCTATTCTCACACTAACCTATAATAGATAAGGTTTTTTTGATATAAAGTGATGTATTAAAGAAGGAATAAGAATGTTTTTTCATATAGGACGACTTTTTAGAATCACATTCCATGCCAAAATTGAATAATAATGGGAAAAAATATCTGACACGTGATTTGGAGATTGACTAGAAAATTTCTATTTTGAAATTATATAGTAATTATTTTTTAAGTGAATGGTGTACTTTATGTACCAAGAATCAAATCTTGGAAAATATATTCACATAGAAATATTTTACTATTAACCAAATGAGATGATTTTAGTTGATTAAAAATTATGTTTAGTTAATAAATTATCACCCTAGGAAGTAAAATTACGAGTGTTGGTTGATGGTTTGAGGATGGACCATGAAATCAAGATATATGGGGAGAAATCATATCATTCTCAATTGAATGTTCAAACTATTGATCCCACTTTTTATATGAGTTATATTTTATATAAATTTTTCTTATTCATTTATAATGGTTTACAATGAAATTTAATGATTTAATTTGTTTTAATATATTAAATAAGTAAGAAAATAATTTATTTCTAGAATAATCCATGATATCTATGGTTAATATAATATAGCAAGGATTAATTGATAATGAAGGAAGTACTCACATATTATTCATTAAATAGATTTATTTTGAAGATGTGTATTTTATAACATTGATTGTTGTTGAAATAATATTCATGTCAATAAATTATGCCAATTGTGACACAATGTTTACAAAAATGAAGAAGATGATTGGATGATGAAGATATATTTGGAATTAATATTAAAAAATAAATAAAGTGGATCTTAATTCACGAGAATATAATTATTAATTTTCATGAAATATGATTTAATGAAGATCTTGAAAAAAATTATTTTTCTTGATGAATAATAATAAGTAAATGAAATCTAAAAATTTCATTAGGTGATATTAAAATTAAGACCTTTAAATATAAATACTATTTCATGGTGGTTTGATAATTCCATGGAAAAAGAAAGTTATTTTATGGTGAATAATGTAAATAATTTGGTCCTGGAATAATTATTTATATGTTTTAAGTTATTATAAGTCTATAATGGTGGAATTTAACATGAAAATTGGTTGAAGAATTATAAGAAATCAATGTGTATCCCATCTACCACACATAAGGTACCCATAGGTCAAATACATGGGATTAACCGCTCAAAGAGCATGTAGTGTGGAATGGTATACCAGTGGGCTATGTATACGCCCAGTGGAAGTACACTCTTGAGATCATGTGACTAGGAATACCCATTCCTAATGGTGTATACATGGGTTTTCTCCAACTACCATGGAACATTATGGTTGCAAAATTCCTAGTCTTATAAAGCACAACCCACAAAATTAGGAAGTCCAATATGGGATGCGGAGGAAATAACACAATTCATATATCTTTAAAATGGAACATATATAAATAATCGGTCTGATTAGTTGAACAAACATTATTTGATTTGTATGGAATCATCTTCTACCTCTATCGATTCCCAAAAGAATTTATCCACTATAATAGATGTTCGGACCAGTAATGATCGAATCCATGGCCTCCTTTATTTCTATGTGGATTTGATTGTGAAACTATGAAAACACAAGACCCCATTCGTGATTCCACTCTTTCCATTCATGATATAATGAAAATCACATACCACTTCCGATTGGAGATGAATTTTTAGAGGCATGTAAGGAAACTGAGAAATAGGCATGTGTTTAGTCTTGTTAAAATGATGGAGGATGCGAACATAATCATTTAAACATGAGAATAAGTCACATAAGAAAAGGAAAGAGGTTCTTTGAAATCTTCTTAAAAGATAATTCATGTTCAGAATATTGAGATACATTGATATTTTTCTCATGGTGATGATTCTCCTCGAAATGTAGTATTTATCAGGGCTGAGATGGTGCATGTTATTAGTGATATTTTCATCTAAAATGTGGATCACCCAAGGCTGAAGTTGTAGTTCCCATTCAAAATTTCTTTGAGATCAAATGATTTATAAAAAATATATCGTCCCGAGATTTATTTTCATGAAGAGGAATAGATATATGTGTGCCTCTCGGCTATGCGATGAAGGGGCGTTTCTTGAATATCTATATTTAAAAAAAAGAAGAACCATATATATATTCTATGAAGTAGAACCATGTATACATGATTTGTGTTAATACACATATGATGTGTTTTGAGATGAATTATCATGTGAGATAGTTCATAATTATATACTACAACTATGCTTTATAAAGTATAATCATATACTATTTAAATTTATATACATAAAATCAGTACTAATAGACTTCGGTTTGAAGTACTTCATGCTTGCAAGAAGGAAGTAAAAATTTTACAATAAAAGGTTCAGTGTGGGAGAATAAATGTATGAATGATATATTTGGATGAGCATACCTAAGTGTTTCATGAAACATACTAATTTACATGAATCATTTATAGAACACCATATTGATAAAAAAATAATATCTATCAAGAGGTAGTGAATAATAAGTTGAAAAAGAACATGAAATAATAATATGGATTTATACATGTGTTAAGGGTTATTCATAAAACATGAATCATGATTTATAGATGTAGTATTTTAAATAAAACAAACTGAGTCTATAGTTAATAATAATATCAGAACACCTCATTTATGAGTTTTCAATGTATAGAGTTTGTGCAAGATCATTCTTATATAAATTAATATTGAATGGTTACTATTTTATTCAAGAATAAAAACAAGGATGAATAGATACTACTTCCACTAATAATATTGTGTCTATGAAGATGATAATTACCTGTGATGATGTTGCGATGAAATTTCATTGATTCAATAATCAGAATGGAGCCTTTTGAATTTAGCTATACCATACATTTAGTCTGTTGGAATAAAGAATGCAGGTTAAAAAAGATGCAAAACATAAATATGATTATCATTATGGTTGAAGAAGAATTTAGAGATAATCAATACTCTATATATTCATGTTTTTGTGACTAAATTTAAAAGAATAAGAAAGATCAAATCTGAGTTTTGTAGTGTGAAAAATAATAATCGTTAGTTTCCATTTACTGTGGATGTAATAAGTAGAGAAGTTAGTGGAAGAAAAAAATCAACATTGTGACATCCATCAAAAGTCTCAACTAGTGGAAGACATTATTGGTATTATGAAGAACCATAGTAGTTTAAGACTGCATTTAGAGGCAGTTTAGAGAACAAGACATGTGTTATTAAATAATCACTAAAATTTAACTATAGTGAAAAAAGTGAAATGATATTTAATGCTTAATTTAACTATGATTAAATGATTATTTTTGGTGATTTTGTGGCTTGATTATTTCCATACCTTTCCATATACTAGCTACTATTTTTGAGTAGTGAACCATATAAAAATATCATGTACCATCATAACCTTATTTCATATACTAGCATTAAATAAAGAAAATGTATTATCAGAATCATGATCTTAACCTATCTATGAGGTAAAAAGGATAAACGTTATAATTGGTGAAAATTTTCCTGAAACTGATTCACCCCCTAATGTTGATTATATACCACAGTGGTCTTGTCAATTAGTATTAGAGGGTAGGTACAACTATCTTGGATTCCCTACATTGGGTCTATTCTCTTTTTAAAATTTTATTTTCTCTTATGTATTAACACTAAAATTCAGTTTTGGTGATGACTTAGTTATCTCTAAGAAGAATTTTATTTCTACCAAGACTATGATGAATATGAGAAATAAATATAAGATAAATTTCATGAATCTAACCATCTTACCTAATGAATTAGAAATTTTGAAATATTCCTGACTTGGTAATAATGAGGACATATTAAGCCTGGAATGTAAACAGTATATGGATAATGTTTCCACCAAGTAGAAGTAAAACATTCCAACATGAATTATATTTAGAATCGTAAGTGATCATGAGTTTTCTAAAATTTAAATTCAAATTATCCATAAGATGAAGATTCAATACCAAGTTGTGATTAATATCAATATACAACTTCTGATTATATATTATTTATTGTATTAATAGATATTCTGAATTTTATTCTCAAAGAAACAGTCTCAATTTTTTGTGGAGTCTTTAAATGTATTATGGAAGATACCATCCATCTGTAATAATAAGTAGATTATTTCGAGAAGGCATTACAAGATAATGTATTTTATTGTATAAAGATCTATAAATAGTATGGAACATCTAAAGAAATAAATTTGGATATAAAAATATGTTTTATAGAGTTAAAATACATATTGCTCGATGAGAAATAAGAGAAATAATAAGTCAAGAATTATTTGGATTAAATGAGTCTTTCACTTGAAGAAATGTTAAAAAACTGCATTGATGTCAAGAATTTACAATTGAAAATAAAATCCATGAAAATCAATGAAGATGAATCTTTATTGAAAAAAAATTAATTTAAAAAAAGATTAGGTTGAATGTTTAAATAATTTTATTAAAGTGAAAGTGTTCATAATTGGTTATTAGAAAGACACCCTCAATATGAGATGTCTTGAATTTCACATTCAGTTCAGAAATATTGAGAATTCACATATTGAGCATTCACAAAAGAGTGAGATGGATTCTTCTACTAATCAATGTGTACTAGATGATTATAATGAGGAAATTACTCTAAAATGTGATTAGAATATAATGACTCCATTCAATTATCTATCTTAGGTAGCTCTAATGAAAAAACTACTGTAAATACTATCTTATAGTAATTTTTCAAAATCTATTTTAATAAAGAGTGTAAGATTCAAAGAAAACATGTACAAGTATGGATGAATAAATGTTTATAAATATCCTTCTACTAGTACTATGCTGGATAGTAAAAAATATGTGGAATTAGTTTCCCCATGAAGAGACCAAAAATCAATGAAAATACCCAAAAACCTTCTATATAAGATATAAGATGACCAAGGATTGTGGATTAATGTTGGTATTGTAATATATTTTGGAATTATTAACTATATTGTTAGTTTAATATTATAAATTCCAAATCAACATAAAGTCCCTTGTCAAGGGAGATAATGTAATAGGTGAATAAGAAAAATCATCAGGTCCAGAAAGAATTAAATACATCAAATAGATTTCAATGTCATTAAAATATTGGTGGTGGATGAAATAGTTGTGGTCACAATAATGGTTCATTCTCATCTCAACATGTTTTGAATATGATAAGAAAATAAAACTAAATAATTTGGGTGATAGAAAAGAATAAATATTCCGATGAAATTAGTATAATGTTATAAATAAGAATTTTCCCTAGAATAGATCAAATGATAATTGTGATAAGTCCTTGGATTCTAAATCCTAAAAGTTGATGAAAATTATTTTATCCAAAATAGAAAATAATGAGGATATGACTTAGACTAATACATGTGGATAAACTAAACTTACATCCAATGTTCTGAAGAATATGTTAGTAATATAGCTAGATGATTTGAAGAGAATGAGTAATATTGAAGATACACCAGTTAAGTCTAGTGAAAAAGGAAAATAATAGATTCCAAATAATGAAAAAATACATGAGTGGTTGTTATCAAAAGAAAACTTTTAGGGTAAATATTATTTGTGTGGGAGATGTAACAAAGTTGGTTATATTACAAATAGAGGTTTGACTATTATTCCATAATAATAATAAATTTTAAGAGGATTAATAATTATTCATATATTAAGGTTGTGATGAATAAAATAACTCCACACTAATTATAAGATAATTTGAATAGATCCATTCTAACTGAACATAAATCATAAATGAATTTCATATGTGAAAACATGAAGTATATAAGTATTAAAAAATCCTGGTTGAGAAAACCATCTAAATATTTTCTTTCACATTATTAAGAAATTTTAATACATAATATTTCCTTAATCATTTATTATTTTATTTCTGATTATAATGTAATTAATTTAAGGATAATCACATTCTTGGGGGGAGAACATGAGAACAAGCGAGTTCTATCAATTCAAGACAACAAAGGTCAAGAAGACATCATCCTTGAATTATTCCAAAATTTTTATTTAAATAAAAATGCTATATAGGATCATCCATAGTGAATATGAAGAGTGTTCTTTCATATATGATATAGAAATGATAAATAAGATACCCTCTTGGTTTGATCTGGTATTTGGTATTATGAATAACTAGTATTGAAGAAGATCATCCTTACAGATGTTTTGGATATTTTTTAATCTAGGAATTCATGAGATGAATATCCATTCTGGTGTATTGTATAAATTTGAACATTATAAAAACCATTCATGAAAATATTAATAATTATGTATATATTAAGAAAATTTTCCCTTTAGGGGATAAAAATGAAGAAAGATGAATTTTTATCAAAAATAGTTACATAAATTGGTATCAAATATAATAATTATATAATGTTCCTGATGTTAATATCATTATAAAAGGTAGGATTCTATTAATATTTTGTTATCAGTGGTTATCAAAAATAAAAAACAAGACAGAAAGGAGATTTAATTAAACTAATCAATGATAAATGAAAATTGGTATTAATAATGTAATCCAAGGACACTTATCCATATTATTTCAATTGAATGTTTTTATCACTTTGTTGATGTGAGTGATGGAGATTCATTTTTATATTTCATAAAAAAATTCATTTCTCATTTAATTATCATCATCCTTGAATAAAATATGACAACCCTTAAAGAAAAGTATATGATTTCTCATCTCATGTGGTATCAAGATAAATTGGTGGAAAACATTGTTTTCTAAATCATATCCTTTTATTTACTACCTTGAACATATCTCACACATACATAGAGTGTAATGAAATACGGAATATTTCGTACATATGTACTAAGAACCATTTCCCATAATCTTTTTATTTCTATTCAATGATGGGAGAGAATGTGAAATGAGTGCTTGAAAATTAAAGTGGTGTGTAAGTGGATAAAGTTTCACATATTGAAACATTATTTTTAATTAAATTTGAATTTATTTATATTAACTTCCCATGGAGGATTATTGAGACCACTTTGAGTGTGAATTTTTTATTTTTTTCAGTGATTGTACTTAATTGATAATGGTGGTCAATGAAATGGAAATATTTCCATGATGTCAATCTATTGAAGAATTCAAAAAGGAAATAGTTATTATATATACCCAATATATCTAATATTGATAGAATATATCTTGGGTGAATTGATAAAGAAGAAAGTAATCATGTGTTATTCACTTAAGGATGTTCTTTTGAATACTTTGATTTTATAACTTTGGTTATTATTTAAATGATCTATACGTTAAAGACATATGTCAATGGTGACACATTGTTTACAAAAATTAATAAGGTGTTTTGATTATAAATATCTCTTTGGAATTAATATCATAAAATTAAAATAACATGAGATTATTTCGAGGTTATTAATAAATTAATTTACATGAAGAATACTTTAATTAAGATCAGGAAAATTATAATTTCTCCTGATGAAAAAAGAGTCTATAAAATCTAACAATTTTCATTATAGAGTTTAAAATGAAGGAATTGAAATATAAATATTTATACCTTATTTTTTTAAGATTCCATAATGAAATAATTTTATTGTTGGAGAAGAATATTTAGAATTTGGGCTTGGTATCATTATTTCAATATATAGAATTATTATAAGTCTATAATCAGGGCCTTGAATCAAAAAACTATTCCAAACATTTCAAACCCACATGGTCCATCCCATCAACCCCATATTAGGGAACTGTGGTTCAATCCTATGGGAGTTTTCTTCCAAGGATCCTATATAGAGGTAGGGTAATCTAGTTTTCCCATATAAGTCCATAGAAGAGTGTGCTCGTGAGAACATGGTCCTAGAAAAGCCCATGGTGATGTTGTATATGTGTTTCAATAACTTCCTATCATTAAACAATGTGGTATTGGAACATTCTTATAATGTGTGCCCTAGAAAAATGGGAAGTCTGGTGTGGGATGAAATGGAATAAAAAAATTCATCCATCTTTGAAAAGACACAGATATATCACATTCATCAAAACTACTTCACAAGATTCTTTTGATCAGTGTGACATAATCTTCTAACTCTAGTGATGGTGGAAAGAATCACCCCATATATTTATATTTCCAAACCACCAATGATATAATATGTGGTCACCATGACTGTTCTGAGGATGATATAGTGAAATTATGAGGCCATAAACCTCCAAGATTTCATGAAGCATTTTACATGCATGTGATAATGTGAATAAAATTATAATGGAAATTATAAATGATGTTTTCATGGTATGTTGCACATCAAAGAAAGAGGCATTTGTTAATTCATGTAAATCTCAAGAATCTTGTGATCATCATCGCCTGCATGTGAGGATAACTCACATGATATAAGGAAACTGGTTTATTAGTGTCTTCTTAAAAGATAATCTATGTTCAAAATATTTAGATATAGTAAGATATTGGATTGTTGATGATGTTTATTGAAATGTGATATTTATCTCGGATGATGTGGTTTAAGGTATCGACAATCCTTTCAATAATAGGAGAATCGCACTAGGATGAATGGGTTTCTTCTATTCATGAATTCATTATGAGCTCATGTTTTCTAAAAAAAATAGATTTTCTAAAGGATTTATTTTTATTAAGGGGAAAATTGAACTCCCAACCTCCTGTCTATATGAATAACGGTAGTTTTGCAAACCACCTTCTTTATGAGATGAATAATTGTACATATTTTATGTGATGAAGCATTGTGGACACTCTATATGTGTTAATACCTACTCAACATGTTTTGTAACAAAGTATTCAATGATATAGTGGTGAGTAGTATAATCTAACTATGTTATGTGAAGAAGAAACATATACTACTATTAACAAAATAATGTTTTTGATAAGAAAATTTTCTTCGAATCTATAATAAGTTTGAAAACTATAAAAAAATATATATACATACCTTTCATGAAGAACAAGAAAGTTAAATCCTTGATGAATGTTGTCTTGGGATGTTCTTTACTAGGGAATAAACTTTTTCTCCTCTTTTTATTCATTTTTATTTGAATATTGTTCTTTTTATTTATAAATTTATGCCAAGTATTTATCTTAGCTAAGAAATAGGCTAGCTAAGCCAACCGTCCGACCAACTCAACCTCAGTATATGTGAGATTTGGGATCAACCACGCCCCAGGAGCCAACCAACCATCCAGCAAAGCAGAATTTATGTGGGTGAGAGGAGATCACATAGTGAATTCAATTTTGATTGTGGGAGTGCTTAGGAAGTCCATGCATTGGAATGGAACCACTAGTGAGGGTTGGTGAAAGTATTTTAGGTGCTGACCCTACTTCCAAATCAAGTTTATTCTATCATTGATTGATTTATTAAGTGATCCTTGAATGTGTTCCAGGTCGATGTGGGAAATGGAAGGTGGTGGAAATGTACCTCCATTAAAAAAATATTTAAACTACCACTTTCATATAATCAATTAACTAAATGATGTCTGATTTCTTCACACGGTCATCTTAAACTTCTATCTGCTTAAATTTCTCATGGGAACCCATCATTTGACACCAAGAGTCACACCCCACATCACCCGCATGATAAATCAATGATCCCACTATCTAAACCTCTTTGAAGATAAAACTAAGGCATCCAATGATCACTATATGTCCCTAAAAAATGTAATAAATTTGACTTTCATTCATGAGGTACTTTGGAGGATCAAACTATGATATTACATAACACGATTCTATTCAAGAAAAAAATTATAATTCATCACATTAATGTTTGTGATATTTTTACAAGTTTGTCATAAGATTGTTCATGATATCACATGATATTGTTGCATGAAGATAAGTCAACACCACTAGAGATCACACAAATCCCCTGATGGATGTTCAAGATGCCACAACATGAAAAATAATGATCATAGAAGGCCTATGATGTGATCGTATGAATCCCTGATGGCTATCCAATGTGCCATCATGAGAGTAAATATCACGATCGCATGATGATTCTCATGTGAAGCCTCCACTGTTTTCTTAAAGAAAAAAAGGAATATTCCCCATGAAATTTATTAAAAAAATACATGAATCCAATGCCTATACACACCACCATACAATTAGAAAAAAGGGATATGATAGGGAGAAATTAAAAAATGAAAAAGTTGGGAAAGCATTGACTGCCACCCCCAGAGAACTTCATTAGGTGATTGAAAAAACCTATCATTGGATCTCTATATGATTTCATGATTTAATGAACATACAAATATTCCTTTTTCATATAGGGTATTCTTATGATTTCATGATACCCCACTGGTTTTTTTACTCCATCATGAAATACCATCATACATGAATACAACCCCAAAGTTCACTAATTGGGAATATTTCCAAGACCTATCACAAGACCTCCCTTCAAGTTATGCAACCACCGGATTCACAGAACCTCATGTGATGGGATAGTGAAGTCCCTAAAACATGTGTTGAACCCATTTCGGTGTTCACTATAGTGTCCTGTGTTTTTGGACAGGATGAGATTCTAAATAAATTTAAAAATTTTCATATAGTGGATGGCCCTTTTTATAATCTGATATTCGCAATGAAATTTCAAGCGATGGACCAAATAAATGTTATTTTTTTTTTGATATTTTAAGGTTCGAGAGGTTTCTTGGATGGTTATTTGAGCTTTCGGAGTGGAGGACCCCAAAAGCACAAGTTTTGGGTGGACTGGTAAGGGTGCATGGTTTGTCTAAAACCTTATAGCCCACCTGTGAAATCCATTTGACATCTTTAGGTGAGTTGATGTACGTCACATGCACTATGCATGGTTCCCACAAATATGAACCCATACCTCATAATTAGTGCCATTTAGGTAGCGTGTGTTAATGGTTCATTATATAGTTGGAGTGCTATTGGATTGACTCTGTGGTACAACCATGAGGGGTAATGGTTCTTAAGCTGTTGGAGCCACACGATTGACAAACAGTTGTCCCAAATCATGTGTCTGAATAGTGAAACCTTGTTTTAATAGTGAATTTACCATTCTTACCAGAATTACCTATATTTTTTGAAACCTCTTTTTCTCATCCTCCCCCCTAATGGGTGTTTCCTCCTCCCCCTTCATGTGAAACTCCTCGTTTCCCAAGCTAGGCATGGATTTATCTCCTTCATCCAAATTGTTAATTAAATAATGTCAATCTCTAAGGATCTGTATTAGTATG
Source organism: Viscum album (assembly GCA_963277665.1). Lineage (NCBI taxonomy): Eukaryota > Viridiplantae > Streptophyta > Magnoliopsida > Santalales > Viscaceae > Viscum > Viscum album. Next base: position 1,747,048,688 of record OY728153.1, read on the forward strand.
CTATAAATTCCTCTTATTTATTTTTATGTTTATATTTTGATCTATTATACTATTTTTGTGTGACCTCATTCACCTTGTTTTCAAGTAAGATGAATGTTTCTTTGATTTCTTCCTATCCAAATTGAATCAAACCTCTATATTGGATAAGTAGAGCATCCCATGTACTAGGTAGGTGGTATATAGATCTTCCAATCATGTTTTTATGTTTTATAAATTTTTTTCATGTCACATGACGTTCATACCTAGTGTTGATTCTAAATTATATTTCGACTCAATTTATATTCTTAGACCACATTGTAAAATATTCTAGGTCCCCAATTTTTGTAGTTAGAGGTTTTGGATTCATCCATAACCACCCCCTTATGATAGGTTCATTAAATATATTATTTTGATCATTTAATACCTTATTCATAAGCCACCCCATTTCGTGTTATATTCATTTACATTTTGAATTGGGTCTTTGACTATTTTTAAACCACTACTGTAGTGGGTTTCTTTATTTATTGAGATGAACTTAAATTTTTCATATAAAATGGAATAAATTGTTCGATAAAAATTTTATGTTCTCTAATAAAACCCCTAGATGAGGTTCACTATCTTCAAATTGGAAATATGATATATCATTATGTTATGCCATTACTGGCCTTAAGGAGGGAGTGTTTTTTCATGACCTTTGATGTTTAGTAACTGGGTATGTATTCTAAATTATGATTTATAGTAGTGGACCTTTTAATATTTTTCTTTGATATTTGAGGTGGATTTCTAACATGTTTGACTATTTTGATTCTAAAATAAAATGGGAAATAAAAGAGTCCCTCATAAGGTGTCCATATTCTATGATATAGAATTCTCAATACTCAACTTTTTCTTTTTGTTTAATATAATAATTAAAATATTTATGAACACCATGAGTGATACATGGGTTTCCTTGCAAGTAATTCAAAGTATGGAAAAATCATTCTTGTGATTATTCCATTAATATATTTCTTATACATTGGGGTCAATACAAGTATGTCAGGACTGAGCTGGTATTCAGGATGCTCGTAGATACTACCATCAGGTATTTTAGTCTACCTTTTATTCTTTTCTAGTTCATTTATTTATGTATATCTCATGTTGCATGTTTCCTAAATTATTAGGTAGCTTTATATGGACATGCATGTATGGTTGTATTCGGAATTGTCCATGGTTAATCATTTATTATCTTTAACTTCTTATGTTTCTCATTTATTATTATTTCTTCCACTATTATATATTTATTCTCTCATATTCCATTATAATACTCTAATAATGAGCGTATAGTCTTCCCACCATAAAATCATCAGACCCTTTCTTCTTGTCATAATTATGTACCATACTTGGATTCATTCTTGGGGCCATGTGGCAACCGATATGACTACTAGTTTCATAGTAAGTATGGTTGGGATGTTACAAAGTGTTACCAGGGATTAATTTATTTTGTCTTTCTATTTTGGGATAGTAAACAGTAGACTATAAATGTGTTGGCGCCTGGTAAATTGTCATTCTTGGGAGTGATCAACCTACATATGGGGAGAAGTCTAAGTTTCCAGGGATGGATTGTCATTCATGTTGTTGGTTATTAAATTTTATTTGTATTTAACCTTAAGTGGTTAGTGTATTTTCCATATCTTACTGATTTATGAGATTTATAGTATATTCCCATGGCATGGTAAGATAAGGAAGTATAACTACATGCATCATTATAGGCACATAGGGATTCACATTCTATGAATATTCCATAACATATAGACTATTTTTTTAGACTATTTCAATGTCAATGATGTGGAATGTGTGTTATTTTTATGTTTATTATATGCCATACTATGGGAACTTTCTAACATGCTTAGCTTTTACCAGCTTATATATTTCATTGCATGTTGGGTATAACCTGATTTTTTAATCTATTTTTTTCTATTATATCATGCCTCTCTAGTTAATTATCCTGATTTTCTTATATTCCATGCTTCAGTGTTCACTTTCATTTATTTTCATTGTTACCATTTTTAGGTTATTAAATAATTGGATTTCCACCCAATTTACATGATTCTATGTTTATTTGTTTGGGCCTAAGTAAGCTAGTTGTGAATAAATGGGAGTCAATTTAGAATTTGTATGATGTATGGACACTTTAAAAATTAGAAACTAATGATGCATAAAATCAAACTATTATTGATGCACTTTATATTCCTAAATAACATTGTATAGATGTTAAAATATTGAAAATTTTATTTAATCCTAAATACACTAGTCATGGTTATATGGGAGCCAATTTTTAATTTGTAAGGTGTTTGGGAGCTTTGTGAATTAGAACACGGTGACACAGACAACCAAACCAATATAGATTCACTTTTTATACATAAATTATCTTTCATGATGATTAAGGCCATTGAATTTTTTTATTCGGATAAATTGGTTACAATTAGAAGGAATTCGCATGCAACTTATAAGGTGTGTGGGAACTTTATAATTTGAGAGTCGGTAAACCAGAAAATTGAACCATCTAGTAGGGGAATTTATTCTTCGAGACTGATGATTGAAATAATAGATTTCTCCCATTATTTTTTTCACTTATTAAGGGTTGTACCCCTTACATAGATATAACACCCCATGTGACTAAATTTAAAAATTCACAACTAGAGCCATGTATGTTAGTTATGGAATATTTCTTATGTGATGATCCTACTAAGGGTGGTTTTAAAATCTAAATACTCAAATTTTATGGGTTGATTTAATGTAAACTACAATGACTTATCGTGACCCTATTTTATCACATTTTTCCTTGTTATTCCTTAGAGTTAAACGCAAAGCATTGTACTTGTTCTATGGGATGGTGATCATTTAAAATGTTTGTTGTATTAGTGTTTTTCTTATAAAGACTAATTCATTTACTTAATCTATAGTTTTTTTCATACTTCTAAAGAAAATTGATTTTTATAATAGGGTTTGGGTGATTAAATATACTATTTATAATGGGGTCTCAAAAAATTAATAATGCTGGGAAAAAAGGTTTAATATAACTTTCCTATTTTTATATACAACCTTAACCAAATGAATTTTCCTTATGAATGGTATTAATTTTTCCTAGAAACTAAACCTTGGTGTGTTTAAAGAATTAAATTAGTTTTGGTTTAATTTCATAAATGTATCCTTAAGTGGTGTTCTTATCATGGACCTCATGTAAGGGTAGTCAGTGTTCTTTGAGCCTGCCTTATAATGAGAATATAATCACTTTCCATAGGAATCTTATTCTTTCGCTCAAACCAAAGTGATTGGATCTTAAGACTATTGTACCCTTATAGGTGTGACCTATTTTGGGATTATTCTGTACACTTTAGTAAGGTTCTAGCCATTTTAGGTAGAACCCTCCGTTTCTTTAGGACCATTTCTAGTTTATTATTAGAATTCATTAGAGTTTGGGGTTGTTTAGGCGTTGTTCTCTATATAAGGCTTAAATTTATGAAATGAAACCTTGTTTCAATGGATGTTCATTTGTCTTTTAACATTTTATATGAGTGTGGTCATTCTTAAATTCTCGTTTAAAGAGAATTTGATATACCAAGCACAAGGTCGTCCTCTTAGTAACTCTTATAACCCTCATATTCTTTCTTTTTAGTGTTGGATGACTTGGGTGGTCATCATCTTATTCTATAATAATACAGAATAATGTGTCTCTGAGTTGGTTCTTCTTTCGGGTCATCTGATCCATGATTATATAGGGATGATTAGAATATGGATAGAATATAGGATATCCAGTCTCACTTATGGTAGAAGGATATCAAACCTATTGTTTTTAGTGGAACTCATGTAAGATTTGAGACATTAAGATACATTATTCGGTCATCCCTATAGTCAATTAACATGATCATATAATTAAATAAAACTCCTCCCAATGTTTAGGATGATGTTTTTTTAGAGAATCAGACAATTTTGGGTGTCGGTCTGTTGTTTTGTCTTTTACTCATAATGCTTTTGCACAAGTGGACATAACTTAGGAGTTTCATGATTATTACTAGAGAAAATCTATTCAATCATTCTCTTAGGTGGTTGGATTTTTTTCACCTTAGTTTAACACTTCCTTGAAGTGGGTTGGTCACATATAGGACCCATTGTGAGTTTTCAAATGAGTGTGTGCCTTGGAGTGATGTACCTTCCTCTAAAAATACAACATTAAGGACACTCATAAGGTAGGGAAAAGTTTTTAGGAAGTTTCATGGAATGACCTCCAAGGAGAGGGAGAGCCACCATTGAAAGAACATTCAGAAATGGTCAAGCTTGCTTCAAATTTTCAGTGGTTATATTCTATTTTTTATGTCAGTGCTTGCAAGGTAGAATAAATATATACTGTTGGATGTGTATACAATCATTTTAACACTGTCAGTCGATAAGGGACTTTGCTAGTTTTTCTAGAGTGACTCTGTGATGCCTCGAGTGGAGAAGGAATTATGGTCAGGTTGTGATGTAGTATCAGTAAATGAAGTAGGGATTTTTTTCCAGAATAGGTAAAAAATAATTCATTCAATTGATATTCCCCTTTTTATGATTTGGTACGGTTTTCTCAAAACCATACTTAGAACCTCATATAGGACATGTAAGAAATGTCTGTATCCTATTGGGAAAATATAGTTATCCTCTAAGTGTACCTTGTCTTAATGATGATCATGTCCTTTATCCTGGCATCATTCGGGTATGCTGAGATATTTTTGGTTATACACCACGATAAGTTCTAAAATTACATTGTTCTAGGTGATTTAACTCCATCTAAGTACGCTCTTAGAGTGTGTTTTTTTATAGGTCTGGTTGGTTCTGAGTAATACCTAGTTTAATCAAGTAAAAATTCCTTGGAATGACTATTGGACACCAATTTTTAGCTTTTAATTGACCACTAATAAGACACTACTTTGGAGTTATACTATTTTTATGGTATGTGGATTCTTATCTTGGATTCTACATCTCTCTTGTAGACATTGTTTTGGTTTACCTTTGATGGTCTCTTTGGATTCTAGTTATTGATTTTGAGGCTACCCAGAAGCTCAGCTGGGGTTGAATGTGATGTTTAAATGGGGGACGTAGCCCAAGTGCTGCATCAAGAATTCACCCATGTTCTTGTTGATTTATGACATCCTTAATGAAATTTTGGGATAGAGTCATCATTGGGAAATTGATATATTCTTGAGTGAGAATTCTTGAATAATTCTTGAGGTTCCTTCGTCTAGAGGCACTGAGTCGAGATTTTGAAATGCATAATCTGTCTAAGCTAGGTACCTTGAGGGTAGTCGACTTGGGATAGATCCATATGATACCCCTATCTCTTTTCAAATGAGATTTCAGAGAAACCATAAATGGCATGTTTTCAGGTAATACAGATACAATGTATGTTTTAGTAACCGCCTTTTGTGGAATAGTCATCACAATTAGTTTAGATATGGTTGGATGGGAATCAACCCTTATATTAGATCGTGTCTCATATCGAAAGCATACTTGATATTCTATGGGAATGACTTGAAAGACAATTCTGATGGATGTTATTATCTTGATTTTAAATTTGCCCATAAATTCGAGAACTTGTTGGTGAAGGAGATGATGATGTGATCATGTCTTAGGGATGTTCGAAGGTGTGTTGGGAATTTGGAGAGGCAATGCGGACATTTGAGAAAGAATTCACAACCTGAGTTTGTCCAGTTTTGTTCTCAATTTTTCCCCAAGATGTTATAAGGTGGGAGATTTTGACATCCCATGTTTTTGGACCAGCTTAAATTCCAATGAAATTTTAATTTTTACATTTAGTGGATATTCTATTTTTTAAACCTAGTTTTAAAATAGAATTTTGAGTGTCTAAACACTTTAATGTGTTGTTTTTAGTCTTAGTTTAAGTATGTAGAGTTTTTTTAGGTGTTTCATTGAGTTTTGTTAGTGGAGAACCCCCAAAAAACATTTTTTGTGTAGACTAGTAAGGGAACATGGTTGTTCTGAAACTGTGTGTGCAACAAGTTCAAACTATGCGACATTTGAAGGAGAGTAGATGTGCCTCACATATGATGCACATGGTTTTCCAAACTATGAGCCCATTACACATGATTATTTCCATTTAGGCTGTGTTTGTGTGCTTTTCAACTCATAGTTGTCGTATATTAGTCCAAACCGTGTTGTACAACAATACAGGGTAATGTTTCTTAAGTAGCTGGACCTGCGTGGTTCATACATAGTTTGTCCAAACCATGAATCCAAACTCTGTGAACTAGTTTAAAGGGTGAATATACCATTCTTACCTTAATGACCTATATGTTTTAAACCATATATTATCTTCCTTCCCTATAATGAGTATTTCCTCCCCCATCCCAGAATAGAGGTCCTCCTTCACTAATATAGGCATGGAGAGATATCCATTATCTAATGTCCAAATAAAACATCATCAGTCTCTTTGGATATGTATCTTAAATCTTTTTATTCCTATTTGTTCTTTTTTAAGTTTCTCTTCTGATATATTGTACTATTTTGGTGAAACATCATTCACCCTATTTTCAGAGAAGATGTATGTTTCTTTAACTTCTTCCTAACCAGAGTGAATCAAACCATGATATTGCACATATATAGTGCCCTAAGTATGAGGTAGTTCATCTATATTCATTCCAATCATGTTTCATTATTTTATAAATTTTTCAATGTGCCATGTGTTGTACATACTCGACATCGCTTCTAAATTAATTTTTTCCTCAATTTAAATGATTAGTCAGCCTTGTTAAATATTTTTGGACCCCTCTTATTATGTTTGGAGGTTCCAATCTCATATTGAACCACCCCCTTAGGGTAGGATCATTAAATATATCATTTTTAGTGTTTCCTTCCTTCTGAATAATCCATCCCTTTGGGTGTGAAATTTATTTACATTTGGAATTGATTCCTTGACTATTTTAAACCACTATTGTAGTGGGTTATTTTATTCATTTTGATGATATTAAATTGTTTAAATGAAATTGAATGAATTTTTTCATAAATGTTATATGTTTAACAATAAAATCCCTTGATGTGGTGTGATTTATTATAATTGGAAATGTGATATATTATTATGTTATTATTTGATTGGCCTTATGGAGTGAGTATTTATTCATAACCTTTTCAATTTAGAAACTGGGCATGTCTTCTAAATTATTATTTAGTGTTATGGACCTGTTAATGATTTTATTTGATATATAAGGTATGTTGGTTACTCTTATACCATTTTTACTTCTAAAATAAAATGGGAAATGGTCTATTCCCTCATAAGGTGTCTTTGTTATCTTATATGGAATGCTCATAACGTTCCTTTTTTTAATATAATGACTAAATAAATTATGAAATCTATGAGTGATACATGGTTTTCCATTGAAATAATTCAAATGATGGGCTAATGATTCTTGTGATCAGCTCACTGATGGAATGTGTATATGTAGGGGGATACATGTATGCCAAAACCAACCCACTATGAATTCTTCTTACCTCATTAAGATAAATATCGGTTCCCTAAGGGAGACACCTTGTATGGGCTTGTCAGTAGGATGGTTGTACCAGGCCATGAGTGAGACATGGCCCCCTACGAGAGATACTATGTACGATCTTAGAGGTTATTGTATCACAGTACATTTTAATATATTTTTGTAGTTACTTCATAGAAAATGTTATATATATATATATATATTATCTATGGAAAACATCCACCAATAAAAACCCCAAGCTTGGGTTATTTCCATATCATGATTCATATTCATTCCAATTTCATTATCACTTACCCTCCATCTCATTTGTACAAGTTTATTTTGGTTCAGAAACTTCTTGCTTAGGACAAAGTAGGTATAGTCAGGTCATGTGTCCTATAAGAACCTAGGTATGACATAGTTATTTATTTATTAGAATTTCTTATTTACTTTTTATATACATGCACACTAATTATTTTATATTCCTGAACTAGATTATTCTTTATACACCATTGGTGGTGGGCTATTGAGTATATCTGACACCATGCTCATGCCTCCATTTCACTAGGGCACATGAAAAGACCTCATTTTAATAGTATTAGTTTCTTTGGTTTGTGATTTTATACTTGTACCTTGGAGTTAGGAGAACAATATTGATCTGGTACTCTGGATTCTCATGGAAACTACCCTTGGGGATTTTGATCTACCTTTTATTCTATTCTTGATAAAGTTTTGTATTATATATCATATTTTATGTTTTCTTCTTTATTATCTATCTTGGAAAGGACATGCATTCATGTTTGTATTCAGACTTGGCCATATTTACTCATTAATCATCTTTATCTTCTTCTGGTTTTCATTTATTATTACTCATTCCGCTACTAGCTATTTATTCTCTAATATAAAACTACACTACTATGATCAAAAGGTTATAGTATCACCACCATACCATCATTAAACCCTCACTACTAGTCGATAGCCTCTATCATCTTGGGAGGCATGCCTGATGACATGTGGAAATCAATCTGAGTGCTGTTTTCTTAGTTAGTTGGGTCAGGGTGTTAAATCAGGAGACGTACACCAACAAATAGGTGACATCATTGAAAAGTCCTAATAAAGGGACTATGCGATCCTTTAGTATTAAAATGCCTTGAACCTTAAGGTCTCATGATGAAAAGAACCTTCATATATTACTATAATTTCATGTGGACCTAGATGTTGTCACTTCGACATACAACATCCATGTGGATCCATGTCCATACAAGGAAAATAATGATGGCATGTTCCCCCAAATTCAATACACCCTTATTTTTTATGAACTGTGCACCCTCATCCATGAACATGGGGCTCTGATATAAATCCTCCATGCATAACCATAGAACCCATTTCAATAACTCCTTTCTGGTCATGCGAATCTCATGATCTCGGGATCTTCGTGCGACTCAATCATGCGAGCACCCCCATGAAATCTAAATAAACCAAGGGGAAATCTGTCCTTTTTTCACACAGTCCCCATGAGGTAAGGATATAGAGTGAACCCATTATCCATTTACTATCCTTCCATAAAACAAATGTCGATGTGGTATTGAGAAATTATTCCTTAGGGAATGCTATCTTAACACTTGGTTAGTAATTAGATCATAAACATGTTCAACAGACCACTCCACATGATTAAATTAAGGTCACATGATTTCAATATACTTCACTAGTCTCACAATGTCCTTGGGTGGCCTTGGATGTATCAATCTGATCAAAATATTGGTTATGGATAATTTATGTTGCACATGTGATTGCTTATTGACATGTCAGTATTTTCAAGAAATTTCCTATTAAAATGTTATCATTCCTAGGTGATAGCCTAAGTAAAAGTTAGTCCAATCGCGTGAAGATATCCAATAAAATATATTTGATCATGTGAGATATATTTTAAATGACCTCTTTGATAATGTAAATACATCCATGAAAAGTCATTCGATCATGTGAAATTTACTAGTCATGTCCTATTTGATCATATGAAGACATTGATGACAATTTTACTAATCATGTGAATGATATTGGACATTTCAAACTTGATTTGGAAAAGAATCATAGACATTAAAAATTATATTATGCGAAGAATCTAAGATTTGTCAGTAAGAGACCCTTCAGAGTGTCTTTCGTGTCAAACTAAAACCCTAGACATGTCTAACAAACAATAAAGGCATGTCTCGTAGACTAACACAACATGTCAGTATGTCGCATAGGACATGCCAACACTGTCCAAAAGACACACTCAAACATATTTCATGTGGACCCCCATCTAGAAATATTTAGCTGCATACCCACTATATAATGGGATAATCTTTAATGGGTTAGGTTTTCACACTAATGTGACTCTATTTATGATATACTCTCATATGGTCCCTCCATATCATATTAAGCATATCCAACAGACCATTTAAGGTCTCTATATCTCCTTGTCTATAAAAGATATAAAATTAATTTGAAACAGGTAATCCATCCTGGTATAATCCCACAACATTCCTTAAACTGTGAGGACAATAATAATATCTTCAAGTGTGATCACCAACCCCAAATCCTTAGCGGGTTAGGGAGGAACTATACAATGTGAAATATGCTCCCTACCATACCCATGATATATAGGATGTCTTCTTAAGTACAAATATAAAATCATTAATCCATCTTGGTATAGGCCCCTAACATTCCTTAAACCATATGAATAACAATAATATCTTTGAGGGTGATCACCCACCCCAACTCATCAGTGGGTTAGAGGTGAACTGAACTATGAGAACATTGACTCCTACCACAATCAAGATATGCGGCACTCTTTTCTATGTCCTAAGATTAAAAATAGCATCCATACTAATATAATCCCCTATAATTCCTAACACCTAATAGATAACAATAATGTCTCCATGTGAGATCACCCCCCAACACATTAGTGGTTTAGGGATGAAATGAACTACGAGAACTTTAATTCCTTCCATACCTAGGATATGTAGGGTGACTTCTTTAGGACCAAGAGCAAACATGGTATCTATATTCTTATAATCCACTATAATTACTAATGCTTGAGGATAAAAATAATGTATTCAACTCTAATCACACACCCCATACCATTAGTAAGTTATAAAGTTACTGAACAATAATAACTCAGATTCCTAGTATAATCAGGATACATGGAATGCCTCCCTGAGGATCGAGATCCAACGAGTATCCACTTTGATGTAAGTACAAAAATATTCTAAGTATTAATGACTTATGGAACTAAATTATCACTTCAGTATACCATCCATCATCATCGATCAGTATATAAGAAGTAGGATCATACACAAGAATAATTTTAAGTATAAGCCCCAACCATACCATCAAGTACCACAAAACCATCAGCTGGTAGTGGACAAATAGAAATACAATGACTTGGATTATTATTATAAACATGATATGATGAATTAATTCCTAAGGCTCGATCTCTACCCCATATCCTCCATGGGATTGATAATTTTACCTCTCAAATGGAAACCTAAATGCGTAAGCCTCGTATGATTATTCTCTCATGAAATGTGTATGATCTCCCACTACTTATTGTTTCTCACATTAAGCATGAAACGTGTTGTCTTGGATAATGTTTACTATTATACCATTAGAATGATAAGGATTCACCAAGGTTATAACATCATTGAGATTTAAGACTGATTACATTTCATCTTCACTAAAAGGATCATACTCCCAATAAGGCAATCCAAGGGATCCTTGTATGCATAATTCATGCCCCAACATATTTTTTGACATCTTTTTAAACATAGACACAAATTAATTAAACTATGATTTCTATCTTAACATGATATATAGTACACCTCTTCAATGGTCAACCCTATATTTATGTCCTTACCGCATGAAATTAAACAGCATAGACCAATCAAGTCTCATAACCTTACACTAAGTCAAATGAACTATATGGATTTTTATTAATGTTCTAACATGACACGTAGGGTGCCTCATTGTGGTCTGATCCCATATCTAAGACACCGACCATCTCCCTAGTTGAAAATGAACTAAATATCACCCAAATACAGTTATAAACTCTAGAATAGTAAATAAATAAGAGAATTACAAAGAACATGTGACACACATAGTTGTTCCTATCAATACATGGTCTTAATAATGTTATTTGGACATGGGTAACTAGTCTTGTACTAGGGAATGGTAAGGATGTTATGAGTATATCTTAATTATATAATATATTCCTAGAGTATGTAAAAATCCCCCCCAAAAGTGTATGATGATCCTAACCTCCAATTCTCTCAAACACTTTGAGTTTCTAAGTATCGTTAAGTATGAAACACAAAAGGGCCACCTGACCTTGGAAATAAGTTCCATTCTCAAGGATGGATGTGAGAACCTTTATTATTTTCCATTAGAGACAAATATGGTAACCATGATGTAAATAATTGTGCAACCACCATTAATGGTCCACAATTGAGCATCGAGCGAAAACCATTAGGGTTTTTCCAATAATCATAATAGTGAAGACATCAAGAAATATGATATATATGTCATCACCTTCATAGTTAAAAATGGATATACATTCTAGTTCTAAATTAGGACATTTTATTTGGGTTTATCATGCAATAAAATGGTGAACTCGACATGTTCTTTTTTTACTTCATTGAACCTTCCATAAAAATAAGGGACATCCTCTTTATCCTTTAACTATGAAAGTAATTGATAGAACATGCACTCATATATATGATGCTTCACTAATAAAGAGTCATGTTTATTCATCAGGAGTTCTTAGATTCCTTACAATCAAAACAACATCATCAAATGTGCTAATGGATTTTGAGACCACTAGACAATATTATTAGGCCATGAGGACCCAATGTATGATTTCATGGATGCATCACATCCACTTCTAATAGGACAAAATCATGGTTTGGGAGTATTTCATTAGTAGTTACATCCTAAATTTGATATAAACTCATGAAATCCTTTAGAGGATGATTCCTCATGGGATGTCCTTCCCAAGGTAGGCCACAGAAGAAAAAGTGGCCTTTATTTCCATATTCATTCACTTTGGGAGTTTATAAATTAAGTGAAAGAATATATATTATCTATACCTCAGGGAGGTGGATGAGGAAAATAACCATTTTGGCTAAACCACTCATGAACATACAAGGATGACTCTTATCTGTTCTTATCATCAACATTGACATATGACTACGATTTAAAAAAGAGCTACAAATGATGTTATGAATACCCTAAGAATTAAAATCATGGAATTTATTAGGAGAGCATGACATGGGTATAAAATTAATTAAACTATAGAGAAGTCTTATATCCCTATTACTATGGAATCCCACCCTTTTATTACATAACTTTTCATTACATTTTACATACATAGTATCATTAATGTCTAGTGTCTTGGAAATGGGGAACATAATATAGGAAAACAACATAAAAAATACTTCTAATACACTTTTAATGATTCATCATAGGTTAATACTAAGTATAATTACTGTATCTCATAACATGGAGACATACATCAATTGAAAGGGTGAACATAAGGACCAGTAAATAAAAACAATGGAATCTGTTTACTTGTGAAATCAATAAGAACTTGATAAAAACATAAAGGATTGAGAATTGGAAGTAGAGTAATTTAATTATGAAAAGAACTTGAAACATAACATGAATATGTAGATAAAAAATTTAATTTATACATACCTAAAAAATACACCAACGTTCATCTCCAAGGTGTCAAAAAAATTACCATGGTTATTCACCAAGGTATTGTGAAACTTGTCATCTCTAGAGATTAAATTCATTACAAAATCTATTGGAGAAATATCGAAGAACAACCTTAATATGCCTTTACAATCATGTGATTCACATATATCATAATCAAACATTTCATAAATAACCCATAGAGAAAAAAAGAAATGGGTTTCATTTCAAAATTGGGACGTTTTAAAAGTTTTTAAAAAAATGTTCATTATGTCATTTATAACCCATGGAAAGGGAGTGAGGGTTACGTGTATGTAAATTTCAGAGTCAAATATATCATTTTTTATATTAATGAACACCAATAGAAAAGAAATAGGTCTGGTTATTCACATAAATAAAACAAGAAATATCTTGAGAGAAAAAGAGATGAATTTTGAGAGGAAAATTCTGCAGCATAACGACTACAAAACATCCTTTTAGAAAAAGTTAAAAAGGTATGGTACAAGGGAAACCCACTCATAAATAACTCACTATACAGTATAAATCCATAATAACATTGAGATAAGAACATGGTATGGTTATTTGAATGACATACCACATGAAAAGGAAACTTGAATGGAAAGAGAAGATGCAATTTTTTTACAAAAAACTTTGGCAGCCTAACAGTGTCACATAAAAATTCAGAAAATCAATTGATGAGAGAAGAATGGGTATATCATAATTTCTACATGAAATGGAAATTATTAAAGATATATAATAGCAATCCCCCACATAATAAAATGGAACTAGAAGACATAACATAAAGGAAGTCGTGACTTAAAAGAGGAGGGTGAAAGGTTTCCTTACCTTGAAGAGTAACTTTGAAAGCATGAAGGTTTGGACCATGGGAGGCTTGACGGCACCTTGGGAGGACTCCTTGGGAGGTATAAAGACTATATATTAGTTTATGAGGATTTCTTAATGCAAATAATGAGGGAATGGCTTGGTATTTATAGGAAAAGTGGGGGAATAAATTATTAATTTCCAAGGGACACCTCATTGGTGGTATTTGAAAAACCATGGGCTTGCGCATGGTATTGGCCACTTGGGACACCTATTAGAAAATAGTACTATTCACAATTTGAACAGATTATTTACATCATGATTACATTATCAATGATGTCATTAAAAACCCGAAAATCGAAACTGTATTTTTACTATTCACCGAAAAATCAACTATTTCAAAAAAATCCCAAAAAATCACTCTAACCTAATATCAATGCTCCGAATTCAAAAATAAACTCCATTTTATTAAAATAATATTCTAAATAATTTAAATTTAATTTTTAAATTAAATCATTATTTATTCCAAAAATACAAATTTTAAACTATAACTCATTTCGTAACACCTTAAGAACGTAATAAAGGTCCCATAAAATTATCGTTTAACCATAAGATAGTTAAGTAACAAATTATGATTAATTTTTATGAAAATAAATCTCCATTTTAAATTATTAAATTAATTATACAATTTTAAATAAAATATAAATGACATACAAAAATACCGAAACATAAAATATGATCATTTTTTCACTTTTAGGATGTCAAAAATGTATTTATACATTCATGGATGAAGTTTCTATTTTTTTGGTCGATTTACTATTCATTACTATTTATTACTATTCATACGGATATGTTACTATTCATACTCTACTATTCACTACAAATTATGTTGATCTTATTAGACTCTAAATTTCCTGCTGATGACAACTGTAGAAGACCATTTTTTAAAATCAATTCACATTATTAATTATTTAAAGAATAAAAATTATTTTAAAATACCCCCATTTTCCAAAATTCTCAATAATATAGAACTTTTATAAATTCATCCTATATTTATCCATACATTTGAAATTCACAAATTTTACCATAATAAGAAATAAAAATATTATTTATACAAAAAGATTACAGAATGTATCTAAGGATTCATTAGATAGACCCTTATAACACCTGCATAGGTCCTATGTGTAACGTGTGCTATGATGATAGAATCTTGGGTTGTCTCGGACAATATTGCTTGAGTGGTGATTTCTATCTGCTTGAACTTCTCCCTTAGGCAATTCTGTTCGAGCTTCCCATGTTCAAGTTCATCTTTGGATTAGTCCAGGGAAATGTCCAAGGATGCTACCTCCTTCCTAAGCTCTGACAGATGGGCTTCATATGGCCCGAGTCTACTGGATGATTCCATCAACTCTTATTTTCGGATTAATTAACTAAGATCATTTGAATTTATAAACAATAATACCAATGTTAAGAATTTAGTTTCCAACAGTCATATTGACCAATGGCCATATAACAATTGAAACCCAACAGTCTCATTTAATTATACTCACATAATTAATTAAAGGATATACTTTTGTTGAGTATAAAATAAAATAACATACAAATTTAGGAAATAAATATTATTTAAAATTTCTGGTTGTTACATTCTTCCCCCCATAAAAATTTTTCTCCCTAAAATTTTAACTCGTACCCTAATAAGAGAAAATGTGTTGGTAATTCTACCTCATAGGCTCCACCGGTTCCCACATGGCTTCCTCACATTTGTGGTTCCTCAACAACACCTTAACAAGGTGAGTAGTCTTGTTGCGTAGAACCTTGTCTCTATGATCCAAGATCTCCACCTGCTACTCCTCATAAGAGATGTCATGTTCCAATTGTACCACCTCTGGATTTAGTATATGTGAAGGGTTAGATATGTACTTCCTCAAGAGGGATACATGGAAGACATCATGAACATGTGCTATATTTGGAGGAAGTGCAAGCTGATAGGCCACTACTCCTACATGTTCAAGGATTTCATAGGGGCCAATGAACCTAGGTATGATCTTACCTTTCTTCACAAACCTCATGACTCTCTTCCAAGGTGAATTTTGAAGAAAGAATTTTTCACCAACTTCAAACTAAAATTTCCTTTGACAGTTGATGGTATAGCTCTTCTTCCGACTCTGAGCAACCTTAATGTGTAGCTGAATTGCATTGAATTTTTTTATCATCCCTTGCAAAAGATTAGGCCCAAAAAGCATTCTCTCACTAGCTTCATCCAAACAAGTAAGAGTTCTACATCACTCCCCATATAGAGCTTCATAGGGTTCCATTTGAATGCTCGAGTGGAAGTTTTTGTTGTAAGACAACTCAACTAAAGTAAGATGTTGATCCCAACAACCTTTAAATTCCACTGAGCATGTTCTCAGCATATCTTAGATTTTTGAATAGTTCTTTTAGATTGGCCATCAGTTGGAGGGTGATATTCTATACTGAAATTCAATTCAGTGCTCAGAGCATGTGGGTGACTTATCCAGAATTTTGATGTGAACCTTGGATCATGATCAGATATGATAGAAATTGGAACTCCATGTAGCCTTACCACTCCCTTCATGTAAAACATGGAAAGATTATTAAGGGAGAAATGTTTCTGAATGAAGATAAAATAGGTCGTCATGGTGAGACGGTCCACAATAACCCATATCGCATTGTTTCATTTCGAAGTTCTCGGGAGACCAGTGAAGAAGTCCATAGTGATATTGTTTCACTTACATTCTAGTATGTGTAGTGGTTGCAATACCCCTTTAGGAAGTTGTCACTATACCTTCACTTGCTGAAATACCAGGCACCCTGGTGTGTAGTTAGTAATCTCCCTTTTCATATTATCCCACCAATAATGATCACGAAGGTCCCTATACATTTTTGTGCTTCTAGGTTGTATATTGAAAGTAGAGCTATGAGCTTCATCCATTAGGCCGATCTTTATTTCCGGAGTATATTGAACACCTAGACTTGTAAAAAATTTCATTACACCTTCTTGATCAATATTGAACTCAAGAAACTTCCCATCCTTCATTGCCTCAAACTTCTTATATAACAAAGGATTTTCTTTCTATGCTTTCTTGATCTTCTCTCGTAATGACAGTTGAGAAACCATTTGGGTAAGGGTTAATGATCTCCCTTCCCTTATAATTCCAATGTCCAATTTTACTAGGTCATTGATCAAAGGATCTCTTTGAATCCTCATCATGGAAAGAACAACCGGGTCTTTCCTACTTAATGAATCAAGGGATTTGTTTTCTCTTCTAGGATGATAATGAATTGAAAAATCATAGTCTTTGAGAAGTTCTAACAAACTCCATTATCTCATGCTCAATTCCTTTTGTGTGAAAATATACTTCAAACTTTGATGGCATGTGTATATATCACATTTCTCCCCACAATGATAGTGCATCCATATCTTCAGTGAAACAAACAACCGCAGCCAGCTCCAGATCATGCGTAGGATTGTTCTAATCATGAGTCTTCTACTATCGAGATGCATAAGCAATGACTGTCATTTTTCATGAGGACGCACCAAATCCCTTTTAGAGATGCATCACTAAAAATAATGAATCATTCTCCACTTGAGGGCAGAGTTAACACGGGTGTATTAACCAATCTCTTATTCAACTCTTGGAAACATTCTTCACACTCCTTTGTCCAAATGAACTAGACCCCATTTTGAGTTAGCTTGCTTAATGTATTAGAAATTCATGAAACGTTTTTCACAAACCTCCTATAATATCCCACTAGTCCCAGGAAACTATGAATCTCATATATTGATTTAGGATGAGTCCACTCCTCTACAAATTTTTTCTTTTTATGGTCAACTGTGATTCCTTGATATGTAACAATGTTCCCAAAGAAAGAAACTTTATGTAACCAGAATTCATATTTATAGAACTTCCCAAAAAGTCTCTACTTTTGCAGAGTTTAAAAAATAACCCTTAGATGATCCTCATGCTCCTCGTGAATTTCGGAATATATCAGAGAATCATCAATAAAAACTACAACAATGTTATCAAGGTTTTCTTTAACCACTCTATTCATAAAATCCAAAAAAAATTGCAAGTGCATCAGTCAATCCAAAAGACAAAACGACAAACTCATAATTCCCATATCTTGATCGGAAGGCAGTTTTTGGAATATCTTCATTCTTCACCCTCAATTGATGATAACCAGATCGAAGATCAACCTTAGATAAGAATTGAGCCCCATGAAGTTGGTCAAATAAGCCATAAATTCTTAGAAGAGGGTATTTTTTCTTTAATATGATACCATTCAGTTATTTATAATCAATGCATAGCCACATCGATCCATCCTTATTCTTCACAAAGACAATAGGTTCTACTCAAGAAGAAAAACTCGGTCAGATAAACCCCTTGTCCCAAAGATCTTGGAGTTGTTTATTTAATTCCTCTAGCTTCACATTTTCCATCATATATGGGGTCTTTGATATTGGATGAGATCCATGTACGAGTTCAATAGATAACACTACATCTCATTCTCGGGGAGGTCAAGGAAACTCCTTAGGAAATACGTCAACATATTCCTAAATTATGGGGACATTTTCTATCATCAAACTCTAATTTTATTCTTCTTATTCACCAATAAACTCTATAAAGAAGGATATAGAGGGTTATTCTAGACAAATATCAGGTTTCGGTATCTCTCCTTGGAAGATAACTGTAGGTTATCCATTCAAGACAATAGATATTTTCTTACTTCTGCATTTGATCTTAGCATTATACTCTGAGAGCTAGTCCAAAACTAGTATAATGTAAAATTTTGGAATAGGAATGACTACTAGATTTGAGATAAGATTGTTCTCACTAAAGTAAATACTAGAGTTTCAAAATACTGATGATGCTTGGTTAATCCCACGAGGGGTCTTGACTGATAACTCTTCTTTTATAAAACCATGGGTTGATTTTAAATTGATTGAAAACATGGAAGAAATACATGAATATGTAGAACCAGTATCAAACAAAGAACTTTCTAGATTTGAGAGAACAAAAATAGAACATGATACCACATCATTCGGAGCTTCAACTTTAGTTGTTGTGATAGCAAAATCACGACCTTTCTCCCTTTCCCTTTGCTGAGGCTGATGGTGGTTCCCCTCCACTGCCCTTGGATTTAGATAGTGATTGGCAAAGGGCCCAAGCTGTCCACACTTAAAGCACTAGATATCAGGTAGGGCCAACACCATATTCCCCTTATCGTTAGTGTTTGGAAGTTGAGGTTTAACCACAGCAAGACAATTCCTCACAATATGGACTTCTCTTCCACAGTTGTAGCATTTCCCACTCCTGAGTAGGTAGTTCCCTGAATGATTCTTCCCAAATTTATTAAACGTTGGACGTTGCACTTGCTTGCCTCATCTTCCCTGATCAAAGTAATTCCCTTAGTTGGGACCCATCTATCACTTCTTGTCATTAGATTTATGGGACACATGTGTCTCACTATACTCCATCTCAATTTTCATCACACTCTGAACGATATCCTCATAGCTATCATTGTCATGGTTGGATATATTTTTCCGCAGATGAGGTCTCAGTCCGCTGAAGAATATATCAACCATACCATTTGGATCCATGACAAAGCTATAGGTGTAACATGAAAGCCTTGTGAAGTTCATCTCAAAGCATCACACAGATTCATTCTCCTTCTACTTCAGTTCGAGAAACTCTTTCTCCATTCTTGTTCTAATCGATCAAGGGAAATAACTACTGAAGAATATCCCTTTGAACTCTTCCCACTCCATATCTTCAACTTCCACTCTTGGCCTTGTTTTTTTAATTAGTTCCCACCATTGATCAACTTCTCCCTCTAAGCGATCGACAGCGAGGGTAACCTTCTCTTATGCAAAACATCAGATCACAATAATGATCTTCTTGATAGAGCTGATCCACTATTCAGCAATCAATGGGTTGGTAGATCTACTAATGGTTGGTGGTCATTGATGCATAAAGGATTCAATAGAAAGTTGTTCCCTTGGCAGTGAGATCAGTCTCTTAGGTTGATTCAAGATATTTCTTATAACATGAGTCAGTTGGTTCATCATTCACATGAATTTTTCCATTTTGGATTCCATCAAAGGGTCGTCAGTGCATGGTCCATTTCAGTCCCCATTTGCAAGGTTCCTCCTATTTCCTGCAATTTTTTAAATGAATAAAACCTTAGTGAGAAACTTATTTTCTTTGAAAATTTTTTAACTATAAAATATTTAATGTATTAAAACTTCTTTAAAAAATTACATTTTTTTATAAATCCTTCATAATTATTCATAAAAAGTTTATCATTAACAAAACATATCCCCCAGGAGATTCATAACCAAGAGTGCAGCAATGCCCATTGTCAGGTACCAGGATACCCTGGGTCATGCTCGAAACTCCTTGTCAAAGTTTTCACTCCTTGGTACCTCTCTGCCTGAGCTTCCTCTACCTGCTCGTATCCAAACAGAGATGTATTTTCTTGATAAACCACTTACTGAATACTAACCAAAATAATAAAAAGTTTTCCTATATTTGAACTTTTATATTTCATTCTTCCTAATGTTTTTAAAGCCTAATTTCCATAAATAACTAAACTATCCTTTAATACCAACTATGGCATCCCACCCTTTTAGAACATAACTTTTCATTACATTTTATATATAGAGGATTTGTAAAGTCTATTGTCCTGGAAATCAGTTACATAATACATGAAAAAAATATAAAACTTCCTTATAATACACCTTTAAGGCTTCATAATAGGTTCATCCTATGTAAAATTACTACATCTCATAATCTGGAGACATACATCAAAGGAAATGGTGAGCATAAGGCCTAGTTTGGAAAACAAGGGAATCAGTTTACTTAAGAAATCGATAAGAACATGATAAAAACATAAAGACATGATAAATATTATTATAGGAATTTCATAATGAAAATAACTCGAAAAATAACATGAATATGTTGCTACAACATTTAATTTATACAATCAGGAACATATCACCAATGTTCATCCCCAAGGTGTCATGAAAATTACCGAGGTTATTCACTAAAGTATCGTGAAACTTGTCATCTCTAGAGATTAAATTCTTTACCCAATGCATTGAAGAAATATCAAGGAAAACCCTTAATATGTATTTACTTTCATGTGATCCACATATATCATAATCATACATTTCATAAATAACCCATAGAGAAAAAAAGAAATTGGGTTCATTTCAAAATTGTGATGTTTTAAAGGTTCTAAAAAATATCATTATGTCATTTATAACCCATAGATGAGGAGTGAGGGTTATATGTATGTAAATTCCAGATTAAAATATATCATTGTTTTGGTATTTATGAACACCCATTAAAAATAAATAGGTTTGGGAATTCACATAAATAAAACAAGATAATTTCTTGAGATAAAGAGAGAAGAATTTTGGGATCAAAATTCCACAGCATAACGGCTACATAACATCCTTTTAGAAAACATTAAAAAGATATCGTACAAGTGTAACCCACTAATAAATTAATCATAATACACAATAAATCCATAATAACATGGATATAAGAACATGGTATGGATATTTGAATGACATACCACCTGAAAAGGAAACATAAAAGGAAAGAGAGGATGCGATTTCTTTTACAAAACAATTCAGCAGCCTAACGACATCACATAAAAATTCAAAAAATCAATTTATGAAAGTATGAAGTGTATATCATCATTTGGGAATGAAATGGAAAGTAGTAAAGATATATAATATGAAGCATCCGAATCATAAAATGGAACAATAAGACATAACATAAATGAAGTCATGACGTAAAAGAGGAGTGTGAAAGGTTCCCTTACCTTGAAGAGTAACTTTGAAAGATTGAATGTCAGGACCTTGGGAGGCTTGAGGGAACCTTGGGAGGACTCCTTTGGAGGTATAAATACCAGATATTTGTTGAGGAGGATTTATTAATGAAAAGAATGAGGTAATGTCTTGGTATTTATAGGAAAAGCGAGGGAATGAATTTTTAATTTCAAAGGGACTCCTCATCGGTGGTATTTGCAAAAACATGGGTTTTCCCATGGTATTTTCCCATGGTATTGGCCACATGGGACACCTCGTAAAAATCTTACTATTCACAAGTCGATCAGATTACTTACATCGTGATTACATAATCAATGATGTCATTAAACACCCGATACTCATAACTGTATTTTTATTATTCATCGAAAAATCAATTGTTTCAGAAAAATCCCAAAAATTCACTCTAACCTAATATCAATTCTTTGAATGGAAAAATTAACTACATTTTATAAAACTTATTTTCAAAAAAGTTTAATTTAATTTATACATAAAATCATTATTTTTTCCAAAAATAAAACTTTAAAACTATAACTCATTTTGTAACACCTTAAGAAAGTAATCAAGGTCCCATAAAATTATCATATAACCATAAGACAACAGAGTAACAATTTAGGATTAAATTTTGAGAAAATAATTTTTTATTTTAAATTATTAAATTAATTATAAAATTATAAATAAAATATTTATGACATACAGAAATACTAAAACGTAAACTGTGATCATTTTTTCACTTTTAAGATGTCTAAAATGTATTTATAGATTCATGGGTGATGTTTCTATTTTTTTGGTTGATTTACTATTCATTAATATTCATATGGGTATATTACTATTCATACTTTACTATTCACTAAAAATTAAGTTGATCTTATTGGACTCTAAATTTCTTACTGAACAAAACTATAAAATACCATTTTTTTAAAATCAATCCACATTATTAATTATTTAATGGATTCAAAAAATATTTTAAAATACCCTTTTTATCCAAAATTCATCAATAATATGAATCTTCTGTAAACTCATCCTATATTTATCTAGAAATTTGAAATTCACAAATTCTACCATAATAGGAAGTAAAAAATCTATTTATAAAAAAGGATCACAAAAAGTAACTAAGGCTTCATTACATAGCCCCTTATAATACATGTATAGGACCTTAGTGTAAGGTGGGCTATGGTGATAGAATATTTGGGTGGCTCAAACAACATTGCATGGGTGGTGATTTCTATCAGCTTGAACTTATTCATTAGGAAATTTTGTTAAAGCTTCACTTGTTGAAGTTCGACATGGGATTGATCTAGAGAAAAGACTAGTGATGCTACCTCCTTCACAAGCATCGAAAGATGGGATTTATATGGCCCGAGTCTACTGGATGATGCCATAGACTATTCTTTCTGTATTAATTAACCAATATTATTTGAATTTATAAAAAAATAATTGTTACACTCAGAATATATTTTCTGATGGTCATATTGACCAATGGCCATATAACAGTCGAATCACAACAGTCTCATTTAATTATACTCACTTCATTAATTAAATAATATAGTTTTGTTGAGTATTAAATAAAATAAAACACAAATTTAAGAAAAAATATTATAAAAAATTTTGGGTCGTTACAATTACAACCAATTTATTTGAGGCCTACAAGTGTAGCCTAACGGTGGCCTATAATCTATCCCAGATCATCACCATCTGAGATCCTCTAACTTCATCACAACTAGCCCTGGTCACTATGGAATCCTAAGGAGTACCCCATATTTTAGGGTTAGTGTCATTTTTATTATATTTTACCCTATGATCATCTTCACTATGGGAACTGAACACCCAAATGGTACTATTTGACATGACCTATCAAATGGTACTGTGGGAACCAACCCCCAAAGGGTACTGTGGCTGCCGTCCCACCAAGTGACATATTAGTTACTAACCCATCAAACAAGATTCTCCACTAAGGAAGATCCACATCCCACTTATGTCTCTATTAATATGATATCAACCAAAGCTAAAAAATATCCCATCAAATCCTAAAAAACACACTCTTGGAATATATAACTATACCCTCCTCTAGTCATTAATCACAACAGTTAGGCATACCTTCTTCCTTCAGAATAGAAAAACAAGGGCCCGACGGTATCTTTCAAGAATTTTTATAATGTGATACAAACCATGTTGGTATTTTAGTGGGTAATAACAATGAAGAATATGTTTATTGGAAGTAATGTATTTATTCTAAAAGTTCTATATAGGGTCTCCCATCAGCATCCTATCAACCTACCATCATCAGAAGAGAAATTGTTTTCATGGATCCAACAAATCAACCCCTTGAGGATGACATGGAAATTTCTATAGAGGAAGAGATCTATGGACTCCAATGATAGAATATGTATCTCTGTTATATTATTGTCGGAATTATATTGGGATATTTTCCTCAACTAATGTATCAACACCTTCTAAGATAATCACACCTTGTAGTGAAGTTCCCCATACCACAGGGTTGAGGGAATATTCATATTTTTCATCCCCTCATTGGGTGAAAGAAATAAATTGTTCTATCTCACACTAGAAAATAGGGTTGTGGGAATTATCATATAATCAAGTCCCACATCCCATAGGTCTGGAATATTTCCATGTTTTATACCTCCTCTTCAAGTGTATTATGGAAACCATCTTACCACATTTATTACCAAAATCCTCTAAAAGATTCAGGATATCTTAGTTAGTGGGGAGATTATTTATTAACAAAGACACGTGATGCCTTAGAAACTACCTTAGAACCAGTGAATACCAAAGATTCATACCCCATACTCCAAACTCAGTCATGTTCCAATTCTAATATAGGTATAGGTAGCACATAGGATAAGATTCATGGTCACTATATTGTTGATGAAAAACCAAAAAGGTATATTCCATCCCATAACAACATGTGCCCATGTAATTTAATTATTCCATATTAGATGATTCGGTAAAACTCCCAGCAATGAGGAAGCTGGGTGAGGCATGGTTGATAGGCCACGATAATTACATCTCCTTCCACCGACATCTCATGAACAAAGTGGAGAGTTTATTTATATTTCAAGATTGATTAATGCATCATATGAATCGAGGATTGAAAGAGCTACATGACACTAAAACTTGTTAAATATTAATAAGAGTCATATTAGCTAAAAAAGGTAAACCCACCCTCATGATATGTTTTGTCATGATATATCCTAGTCGCATGATATTAAACTACAAGGAACATTTCCTTATCCCATGATGTTAACTACAAGTACACGTTATATCTGCATGATTTTAAACAAAAAAACAAACAAGTAACTTGACATTAAACTACATAGTACATATTAGTTTTATGAAATTAAACATTACAACCACATCTTAGCTGCATGTCATTAAAATGCTTGACGATGTCCTTATCACCTAACATCAAACTATATGACAACATCCTTACAGCATGACATGAAATTGCAATGAAAACAACCCAATCATAGAACTTTAAATGGTACTATATATTAATATCATAAGTATTACATTAGTATCACATAGAATTTATATAATCCTGGATGCTTTCCATATTTGAAGAGAGAGACACTCATCAGGTCCTTATGGATCCCATGATAGTTTGAGAAACAATTCACTACAGGTTTGGTTTATCGATAGGATAATATGCCTCTATAATTTCATTTCACCATTTATTTCCTAGATAAGGATCAAAGATATTTCATCCAGGGGCATATCAAACCCCTATATGTTTCAAACAAGATTGATAATTTTAACATCTGGAGGGATCTGATTGAAAATGGTTTTGGGATCAACCACATCCTGATCAAGACGCTTTGAATGTCGGTATATAACAAGAAAGATTTATCTTCTATAAAGATCACAATTCAAGGGTATGTTAAGTGTGAGAAAAGGGTTCTTAGAAAGACAAATCTCAAGTATCAGTTTTTGGATCACACATCTAATTCTAATTTCATCATTTGTCAACAAGACATCACAAATAATTTCCTACTCGGAAGACCATGGTTTTCACAGTCATGTGGTCATACCATCAACATTTCATCAATGATTGAAGTAACTCATCTATGGGGTGGTGGGTATACTTCATGGTCAAAGTTACCCCATCAAGTCTTATGATTCCATAATTTTTGAAGTAGGTTTCTAAAAAGAGAATGGAAACAACCAATGATGGATGATAATATAAATTTGGAATCCCCAAATGGCATGGAGACCACCCCCATAAAATCCATAGAGTACGCCCAACAGTAACTATGTGCTACCCATAAACCTAATTGAGGCATTTGACTTAATAATAGTTGTCTTGACTTATCCTCTCTCGAGTGAAATCATAGAATAAAATAATCATCACTAGAATCTCTCTGCAATTACCCTGGTAGTTCGGGATAATAATTTTTCTTCACATGGCTTATCTTATCTCTAAAACATCAATGTTTCCACCATATTACCTACCAAGTACTAAAATGACTTCATTGACAATAATATTAAATATTAAGAGGATTATCTCAAGAATTACCCTACTATATCTGAGGTAGGAATCTTTACCACAATTGATGTGCTAAGACAGTTGAATATGGAAACATAAGAAGACTCAGAACCTACAATGTTTAGCAACACCATAATTATAGAGAATGTAGATATTTAAATTTAATTTATACTGAAATATTCATATATGTTAACATGGAATTACATGTAAATTCATGGAATGATTCATGATGAGGATACACACCATGTAGTCTTACCTAATGGCCATCATGGTTTCAAGAAAATAGTTATGGGAATTAACCCCTCTCATGATATCAATTCCTGACATCAAGACATTAAACTAAAAAATGTACCAACATTCTAGTTCCATGAATTTAAATTTTAGGATATGTATTAACCACCTGATATTAAAAAATATATAATAATTCCACAAATAAAGAGTTTAAATTGCACAGTGTATCTTGTCCTAGTCATATGATGTCAAACTGTATGATATGTCCTTATGGAATGATGTTAGAATTAACAAAAGTTATTCTTAACACGTGATGTTAAACTACATGGGACATATCACCCCACCTATGATTAACTACATATGAGGTAGATCTTTGAAAAAAAATTGAAACATCCTTGTGTGAGAGTCATATCCAAATAAGTAATCATCCCACCCAATCACTTTGTGGGGATTTTTCATACCATCATAGGATATGAAGTGATACTTAGATCCCAAATCCTAGTTCTAACCACAATATATATTTCTCGGTCACAAAGCATCATACTGTGTGAAAATGTTCTATCCCCCTTTTTCATGTTAGGTAACCTTCATCCTTACCACATGATGTTAAGAAATATGGATAATGTCTTATCCACATGAAACTAATTTTCATTGTTTTTCAAGAACTATGGGTGAATTATTTCCCACCATTACATGATACATAATGATTCCCAAATATATATTCTTGGGTGCAGATATTACATTTATTTTTGTTGAGTGTCTTTTTCCATACTACATGATATTAAACTTCATGCATGATGTCCTTAACACATGACATTAAACTACATGGTTTTTCATAATGATATATGGATTAATTCTCACTCAAATAAGATATGTATGGGTTCATAGAACCTATATATTGACCGATACCCTATATGATAAAACATTCACATTCACATGGATTTATAAACATTGTATGGTGGTTGAACACTTTTCCATTCCTTTTACACCGATCATAGATCACATCGACTTATGAACTCTGGTAAAGGCTCCCCCGCATGATCGAGACATATCAGTTCATGTCAGGTTTCACATGGCCCTAGATTAAATACAATAAAGGTACCCCATAAGTCCGTACTTCATTACATTTCACCACATAGTTTATTTCCCTTGGATGACATAAAATTTTTCATTACCATGGACCTCGATAGAGAGGAAAACTATCACTGTTGTTGTTCTCCCACCACACCTCCTCTCAATTACTACATGTGGATTTATTCCTACCCTTGTAGGATTTATAGTGACACCAACATCTTAATCCCAGGTCCATCATCAATATTTTATTTTCACATCAGGGAACTTTCATCCTTTCCACGTGATGTTAAACTGCATGGTTTCTCAAGAATAATGTGTTTCTTTATTCTTATCATCACATGATACATGGTGATTCTTTAATCTCCATTCTTAGGTAAAGATACAAATAACCATGAGAACAATCCCCCCTACTCATATGGTTTAGATAGGCGTATAGAGTTTCTTATTTAATATTTTCATATTGTTTACTTCCCATCATCATATGATATGTATTGATGCCCAGATCTCCAATACCAAGTCCAAATAAAATAACCAATAGGAAAAATGCCCCATTTGAAAATTGGTTGGGCCTATATAGATATTTATCCATTGAAAAACTAAATGTGTGTTGATTACTTCAACCATAATATATATAGTGATTCTCAGATCTCTAATATTGAGTCTATATGTAGTAGTCAACAGGAACAATTCTCTCCTCTGCATATGAGTCAGACCTACCTGGATAGTTTCTCATTAAATAACATTGTTTATATTGATTCATGATATCAATGTATACATAGTGATTCCAAGATATCCAATCATATTTCTAGATGCAACAATAAATGTGAACAATGATCCACACTTCATATGGGTTAGACCTGCGTGGATAGTTTCCTATTCAAGAACTATGTGTGCCTTGATTCTTATTATCATAGGATAATGAGTGAAACCCGTATCACTAATCATATTTCAATCCATAAAAATCAACACAAAAATATCCCCTCTTTTTTTATATAGGTCGAACCAGTATAGGATTCTATCATGAAAGAAAAATGATTATATTGATTCCTATCATCACGGGATTGGTAGTGACACCTGGGTCTTAATCATAGTTTTATCCAAAATAAACTGAAAAAATAATCCCATAAATTCATATAGAATTTAAATATTAAGAGAGCTACATAACACCCACTCTTAGGAACCACAATCAATTTCCTAGTTTTCCCTAGTTTCTCACACTAGTCACGGATCATGTGATCTTAGATAATATGTAAATACTCTATGTACAATGCAAAAAAGAAATATATAATATATTGGACTATGTTATAGAAGAAATACATTAAAATGCATAGCACATCTATGTCCTCATCTCAAGAAACTAAACTAAAAAATACAACATCCTAGTCGCATGATGTTAAAATACACAACGAAATGTCTTCACATTATATAGATGATCCCCTATGTGGGTTTTGTATCCAAGAATCATGTGTTTTATTCTTTTTCCAGGAAATATGGTCAATACATTCTATAATAGCCTTTAGGGTACTCAAACCCTTCGTGAGTATTACATTTTCTAGGAACAGACTTAATATCATCGATATCTAAGTCGAAATAAATACATCATTGAGTTGATATCCTTCTCTTAGAACCCCATGGACCATGGGCTTCCTCACTCTTGTAAAATCCCAATAAAAGACTAGTAACAGGGATTAGATCCTTCAAATTGTCCCTCGACTCCCCAAAATACCACCCTTAAAACTATGAGTTATTTCCTTGATGAATTAGAACATTATAAACTCATGACATTAGAAATGGTGGACCTATACCCATAGGTTCATAACTCCAGTTACCTCAGGTATTTTTTTTATGATTTATATATTTTATAACCCTACTATTCAAGTCGATTCATATTCCCTTGATGTTACAAATATGTGAATCATACCCATTTTCAAAGTAGGATTATGAAATATTATACTTACAACCTTCTATTCCAAGGTATGTATCTTCAATGAAAACTAAATCCCTCTAAGATAGTCACCCCTCTCCCCTAATTATAAATCTTGTTTATGCGAATGGTTCTACTTAGAAGGAGAAAATTTCACCATGATTTTATCTCTTATAATATGCATAGGAAAACCTATGTAGGACCATCCATAAAAGTAGCACATAAAACATTTATAGAGGTCCTAGTCATACAATATTTTTCTGCCTATGCATGAGTTAGATTTATGTAATTCTTAATTTCGCATGAGGCAAAATATGTGCAATAAGGGATCCAGCATAGGAAAACCTATCATTAACCCCATGAATAAATAAAATTTTCCATATCTCTAAATTCTTTCGAGCTGTGAAAAGTGTACACATAGATACCATTCATAGTTTCATGTCAGTTCACACTTTTTTACCACATGATGTTAAAATTAAAGGAAAATTCCATGTAAATCATGACCTTAAATTCCATGCACTATGGAAAAGGTTATATGACCCTAAGATTTATACATTGATGGTACAAATTTTAAAACCCTAAAACTAAAAGTAAAATATGGAAAATACTTATTAGGAAAAAAACTAGCAAAGGGTTTCCTGAACAAAATTCATGCCTTTTCTCACTAAACTCTTCATCTCTATAGTTTAGGAAAAATTTATAATGTAGATGAATGAGGAATAAATCCCATATGGCCCACTCTGTAGCCCTAATAAATGACGATCCATTTTCACTGGACACATTGGTCTAGTAAAATGTTATAATATTGATATTTTACATATCCTGTCCAAAATAATGTGTTTATTAGGTTGTGACAAAAATTTTAGGGTTCTTAAACCCTTCTTTAATATTACAAATTTCAAAAACCAACATCATGCCTTTAAATTCTATGCTGAAAAACTATTTCCTTGAGAGTTTATATCATTCCATTGAAACCGTAGGGAACTTGATCTCTTTGTATCTTGGATTTACCCTATATAAGTCTTGTAGCATCGATTGGCTCCTCCGAATAGACCCGTGGATACTAGGAAGTCCCCTGTTAAACCCAAGAGTTGTTATCAAAACCACGTGGAACATTATGAGCCCATAACATTTTCAATGGTGGTTTTATACCGATCAGTTCCCAGCCTAGTTAACTTAAATATTCATAGACCATGATCTATACTTCCAATAATCAGACTATTCAAGAGGATTTGACATACTCAACATTACATCATTATATATTGTCCCATTCCTCAAAGGTGGAATGTGATGCTCCATCATTGGGCCTTTTTATGGTCCATACCAAGTTACATGAAACCACATGGTATGAGGACCATGAATTTTAAGAAAAAATCTAAACTTTACAAGGGTTCTAGAATATTACCTGGATAGTCCTTTTCTTGATTCCCTACTTTATAGTCCAGATATTTGAGTCCCCAAAAGTCCTCTATGGCCCTTCAAAAATAGTATGGGTCACCTTTACTTGACCACATATATTTTCCTTAAGGCTCACACATATAAAATTATACCCTTCCAACTACATGTTTCTCCTACTTGTAATTAAGGAACTTCAATCCCCATGAGACTAGGTGGAATTGTGAAATAACTAAACACATTAGGGTGTCTTGGGTTACACCCTAGTATTAATTCCCCATTCCATGTTCATCTATTCAATATCTTAGACATGTGACGTATAGAACACATATTCCAACTACCCAAGGGAAATATGAAATCTTTTTATTTCACCATAAAAGAAATAATCACATTTAGAATTCAGAGTATTGTGAACCATCATGGATATTCATCCCTCATGATTTCAAAAAGGATGCATTGTATGAGAACCAATCATGAACATTCATTATTTAAAATATCAATCAAGAATATAGGGTATCAAAACCCTTCATGGACACTCTTTCTTTATAATCTCATCAATGATGTAGGGATCTCAAACTCTTTAGGAATACCAATACTGAACTACTATTAGAGGTCCGAGCTAAAAGAACAAAAACTTTAGAAACATAATATTCGAGCTAAAATACCCTAAAATATAGAAATATAATTTTAATGTAAAAAGATTCAAAACTATAGAAATAACAGGTATAAGGTAAAATTCCCTAAACTACAACACAAAAGGTCCAAACTAAAAGTTTCTAAACTACTAGAAATATAAATCTTGAGTTAGAAGAATCTATGCTATAGAAAATCAGTGTTCTAGTTTTCAAGACAATAATAAAATCAATTTAAATAGGAACAATGATCACTGGGTTGAAATCTAGAAAAGGGAACCCTTGGAAATATTTGGGTCTCTTCTCCCAAGATAAGTATATTGGGTGATGTAGGAAATATTGACCACTCATACAATAGAAATTTCACAAACCATGTTAGTTTAATAATCCACAAGAGGGTATCCTGAGAAAAATATAAGTCCATTCTCACTATGACTTCCACTGTATGACAATTTCTAATATGTTAAGGGAAATATAAAAATATTGATACAAAAAATGTGGGGACCCCCATATGGACATAGAAAAAATCAATAAATTCAAACTAGGTCCCCTGAAATTGAAATAAATTAGAGAATTCTCCCACTAAGGAATATATCTTACCCATATTATCCTTTTAAATCTAGAGATCTCAATACAATGGGAAAGGTGAATCAGTTTGGAATCTCATGTTGGTCTTAATTGATGATAATTTATCAAGAAAAATATGTTTTAAGTTAAGCACTCAAATCAAGGTGTTTGGGTTTATTTGGTATTACAAAAAAGGATGGGTATCGTTGATTATCCATGAAAAAAATCCCACTAAAATATGGGTCTCTATTAGGGTTTTCATCAAAAAATAGTAAAATTCCCTTTCTTACGTACAATCGATATCTATGTAATGAAATTCATCGTATAATTGTTTATTTGTGATACTATGTTCTTTCCACATTAGTTTGATATGAACAGTATTATATTTTAGAATGACATACAACTTGATTAGCATTCTCATAGGATACGTAGTTATGTCTAAGTACCATAATTTGGATCTATTCAGAAGTTTCATTCTTCTCAAATTCCATATTTCAACTAGATGATCCAAAGACGATTAAAGATGATATTCTAATGAGGAATATCATGTTTTCATCATTCATGAGAAATTATCATGAGAAAAATATTATGATTTAGAATTTTTAATCCTGAAAGTTGGTTTTATGTGTTATTTTGTAAATGAAGGGTGGATTTGATGATCCATATGATATCATGTAAATTTAGGAAATCGTGTTCATAAGTCTCCTCTATATATTACCTAAAATTTGTTAGTTAACACCCTATAGAAAAATCATCTAATAAGGTTCAAAATAAAATCTCATCAGATATCAAGATACATGAAAAGGTGATCAACTCTTACCGTAGAATCAGATTCATTTAATTTTGAAAAAATAAATTATAAGGAGTGGAATTTTGTTGACACCCATACTTTTTTGGTATTCAATTTTCTATTGAATATTTTAAAAGTTTTATGATAAGAAAAAATATTGATATACTTTTCATAAAGTACTCAAAGGATTCATCCTTGAAGAATATGTTTTTGGGATTTTTTTCAAGGGAATCAACTTTTGGCCTTTTTAGTTAATTTTACATAGAATATTAGTCTATGTATTCATAAATTTGTGCCATGTATTCCATTAAGACAAAAAATTGACCAAATCTGCCAACCAATCACAAAATGCATCCTAGGAACTTGTGTATGTATGAAAATAACATGTCATGAGATCCATCCATCCAACCAAGAAGTGTGGATGTGGGTGAGGATAGATCATGTGGTGCACATGAGGGTATGTGTAGGTGTGCATAGGTGGGCCGCACAATGGGAGGGAACTACCTGTGAGGGCTAGTACAGGTGTTTTAGGTGATAACACTACTACCAAATCAATATCATTCTTCCATGGATTGATTTATTAAGAATTATAGAAATATGTTCTAGATTGATTTGGGAGGTGGATGGAGGTAACATTGTTCCTCCATTAAAAACATTTGGATATAATATATTTCATCTGATCAAAGCGCTCCTCATCATCTGATCGATTCATGTGATCGTGTTCAACCATTACCCAACTATGGTTCTTGTGGAAACCCCTGGTTCAACACTAATATTCACACCCAATATCACCCACATGATCACTCAATGATCACCATGACTCTCCCTCTCTAATGATCAAAATAAGTCAGACATGACTCAATCAATGTTCCTAAGGTATGCATACAATTTTGTTTTCATTCATATGGTACTTTTTAGGATCGAAATGTGAGATTCCATTGTATGAGTCCCTTTATGTGAACCATGAGAACCCATAATAAGAAAATTGTCTATGATCATATGGGGAAAGATGGAGACTGATCACGAGATCATGTGATACCACCTCAGAAAGACAATTTGATCATGCGAAGTCACCAAAGATCAAACAAATACCTAAGAGGATGTTCAAGAATCCATCACATGAAAAAAATTATGCTACAAGGACATTGAAGAAATATTTTCATTCCCTGGTGGTGGTTGAGCATGTCTTCTTGATAATCCATCTCGAAATCATACGATACTTTTCACGTGAAGCCCCCACCTCCTTGGGCCAACACACAAGGTGTATTCCCAGTGAAAAGTAGCATCAATCATGTCCATCATCTTCCTAAATAAACCCTCCTCCCATTAAGAAAAAGGGTCATTAGTGGGAGATAAGGGAAAGCATGGAATCATACCAAGTGCCTACCACCACCCTCAGATAACCTTCTTATCTGGTCGCAAAAGCATGTTACACGATCAATTGATGATCGCATGATGGACTGAACATCATTTGATGCCTAGTTCATACATGATATTCATGTGACTATGTGATACCCCACTATTTTAAAAATACCACTGAGAAATACCTTTATCCACATATATAACCTAGGTATGAACCCCTTTTCCATGTTCTCAAGAACACTCACAAGACCACCATTTAAGTAATGAAATAACATGAGTAATAGAACCTCATGTGACATTATAGTACAAGCCCTTAGACATGTGGGGAACCAATGTCATTGTACGAGGACATACAACAGTGAACTTGTATCACCGACCACTAGTCTGGAGGAATGGACCACACGAAACATAGATAATACAATGCTATAATACCTTTGGTCTCACAATTTAACAAACCTTTATATCCCTTGATTCCAACATGTGTCCTAGGAAGAGAATTCTTCGACATTTATAATACCCACAGATCCCTACCCATACAAGGAAAATATCTAGGATATGCTCACCCATGTGCCATTCACCCCACATTACAATGTGTACCATGCCTTCTCCATGAAATGCGTACCAACATCCATGAAATTAGTGAATCTAATATATAGACCCCACACATTACAATAGAACTCATCACAATGCCTTCTGTGATGTTTTTCAAACCACATGAACATGGTATCTTCCTGATACTCTATCATGAGGTAACCCCCCAAAGAATGTATATAAACCAAGGTACAATCCCTCTAATTTCACATAGTCCCCAAGAGGTGCCAAAATGGAGTGAACCTATTATCCATGCGCTCTCTTTCCATAAAATTAACATCTATTTGGCCCTGGGGTATGATCCCTTAGGGAATGAAACCTCAATGGTTTGGAAGTTTTGAGATCATAACCATGTTATTGGGATACCATTGTTTGAATAAATTAAGTTCATGAGAAATCAAGATGCTTTAATGGTTTCACGAGGTACTTGGGTGAACTTGTACATGTAACTTTGATCACAAGATAGTCCTTGGGAAATTCATGTTAATTATGTGATAGATTCTTGAAATGTTGGAATTGTCATGTGATTTCCTATTAACATGTCCACATTTTCATGCAACATCCTAAGGACAAGTTTGACATGTCATGTGAAGACATCCTAAACAATATATCAGACCATTATAAATATCTTTGACATGACAAATTTCCTCATGTGAATACATATAAGATAATTCACTTGATCATTAAATTGACACAAGAAATATCCACATTTATCATACAAATACATTCATGATAAGCCATTTGATCAAGATAAAGAACTAGGACATGTCAAACTACATTATGTAAAGATTCATGGACATGACAACCTCGATTATGTGATGAAAATGGGACATGTAAGTCATAAACCCTTGGACATGTCTTCTATAATAGACTAACACCCCAAACATGTCCAACAATCCACCAAGGCATGTCTAGTGGAGAAATAAGCCATATCGGGTATGTCCCTAGGGACATGTCAACTTCGGCTAGTATACACAATTAGACTAATTCCATGTGGACCCCATACAAGAACCTTTGGCTAAATACCCCATTTATAAGGGGGTTCCCTTAATAGGTTATGGTTATGCACTCATGCAACCCTATTTGTACTATGCTCTAAGATGGTCCCTCTATGTCATACCAAGCATATCCAACATACCTTTCATTGTCACTATCTATCCATATCTTCTATAAGGTAGAGAATGAATATGAAATAGGTCATAAATCCTGGTATAATCCCATATAATTCATAAAAACTCATGGAAAATAATAATCTCCCCATGTGTGATCACCCACCAAAACTTATCAGCTAGTTAAGGATGAACTGGAATGAGAAATATAATTCATACCATACCCATCATACATAGGACTCCTTTATAATACCCAAGATAAAATAGGGAATCTGTCTAAGTATAATCCCATGTAATTATTAAAACCTCAAAAATAACCATAATGTCTTAGAGTTTGATCACCTACCCCAACACATCAACGTGTTAGTGATGAACAAAAATGTAATAAATCTAATTCTTTCCCTACCCATGATAGATATGATGACTTCTAAAGGCCCTATTTAAAACAAGGAATCCATCTTAGAAGAATACCCTAGATTTTATAAAACCTCAGGGATAACAATAACATATCCAAGTTTTATCACCCACACTAACTCATTAGTGGGTTAGGGATGAACTAAACTACAAGAAATCTAATTCCTTCCATACCCAATATATGTATGACTCCTTCTTAAGAACCAAACTAAAATAGGGAATCCATCATTGTATAATCCCCTATAATTCCAAAATCCCTACGATAATAAAAATATATTCATGTGTAAGCACACTAACCATCCCATCAGCTAGTTAAGGGGTCACTAAACTATGAGAACTCTAATTATTGATATAATTAGGATAGGTTTGTTGCCACTTTGAGGCCTGATCCATCACGGGAATCCACTTTAGTGTAATTACCTTCATATCCTAAAAATTCCAGACTATACAGGAATAAATGATACCATGAGTCTACTTTCCTTCATCTTCTATTAGTGGATGAGATATAGCATTATAGACCTACATTATTTTATGTATAACCCCTAAACAGAACCTCAAGTACCTAAAATACAATAGTGGGTTAGGGATTAATAAAACTATGATGTCTATGATTCTTTTTATAAATAAGATATGTAGGCTTTATTTCTAAGGCCATGCTCTACACAATATCCTCCATGAGACCGGTAATCATACCTCTTAACAAGAATCTCAGATTTGCAATCCCCATAGAAATAAGATCTTATGAAATGTGTCTTATCTCATGTCTTCTTTATCAAATCAGACATAACTCTGATAGGATTAGAGAATGTAGGTGATTATACCATTGAAATGATAAATATTCTCCCAAGGTGATCCAGTCATAGTGATGTATGTCTAATTACATCTCATCTTTACTCAAAGGGTCATAATCTCTATGGGGAAATCCAAGGTAACCGTAAATACATAAGTCTCACCCCAAGACTTTATTGTCACATCCAACAGCACAAAAATACAAACTACTTAAACTTTGATTTTCATCATAACATGATATGTAGAAGGAATCATCAAGGACTGATCCCTATTTTTACATCCTTACTATATGATTTTAAACTACATGGATTGGTATAGCCACATACCCTTAAACTATGTCAAATAAACTATGCGGGTTTCAATTCTTGTTCTCACCATAAATGTTGGATGCCTCATAAAGGTTAAATCACATATCCAAGACACCATCAACCTCCTTGGATGGAAATAAACCCCAGAGCACTAGTGTAAAACTATAAAATATAGCTCCATAAGTAAATAAGAAAATGATGTGGAACCTGTGACACACATAGTTGACAATTCATTTTACCAATACAAGGTCTTAATCAAGTTATTGAAAACGGGATAACCATTCCCATATTGAGTCTTGAGAAGGACTTCAAAAACATATCTTAAATATACTATAAATTCCCTGAGTAGATAATAATTCCCCTCAAAAGGTTGTGATGTGTCTAACCTTCCATTCTCTCAACCAATATACATTCATAAGAATCATTTAGTATGAAACCACAACGAACCACCTACCTTTGGAATGAATGACCATACTCAGTTAGGTATGTGGGAACTATTGAGAGTTTCTATTAGAGAAAATTATGTTAAACATGACACAAATGATTTTACAAGCACCCTTAATCAACCATGATCAAGATTTTGGAAGAGACCATTCCATATTTTTTTGTGAAAAAACTTTTTTAGTGTATTTAAATGTTGAAATTATTAACAAAGATCGACATGATAACCTTCTAGCATTAGTGAAGGAATTAGAAATTTCATTCTAACCACTTGTGTGAGGTAGACTGCATGTAGAGTGATATATGAGGATGCACAAGTATAATCTGTTCATGAAATACTCTAATGTACCAAAACCAACTTACGTAAAACAAATATAGAAAATAAAGATCTTTCATGAGAAATATAAGAAGAATTTTAACGGATAACATGAAATAATAAGAGGTAATTATATATATGTTATGTTTTATACATATTAGATGAATCAGTCTTTGGGCATTATTTTTTAAAAAAAAAGTTGAGTTCAATGTCATTCAGAATATCATTAGACTTAGTATCTTAGTTTTTAATGTATTTAGTTTGTGAATGAACATTCATGAATGTATAAATATTAAACGATCAGTTCAGTTCTATTGAATAATTATTATTTTTTCATATAGGAGAACAAAGGTGAAATGATATGACATATACAAATGATAGTGTCAATGAAAAATAGAATTACTTGCCATGATACTAGGATGATCATTCATTGATTCAATATTAAAAAGGAGTTTTGTGATTATATAAATCTCAATAATTATTTTACTGTAAGGATGATGTGAGGTTTGTACAAATACCAAACATAGCGGTGATTATCATTTGGGTCAATGAAGAATTATGAGATTATCAATCCACAACATATTCATATAATTGTGATTGGATTAAAAATAATAATAAATAATATATTTTAGTTTTCTTCTATGAAGAATACTCAGATTATATTATTGCATATTGTTTTTTATATTACAAGTGGAGAAGTTAGTGGAAGAACAAAAGTAGGATTGTGATATTCATTAAAAATCCCTTTAGGTGGATGAATTTCTTGGTGTTATAAAAATCCTTAATAGGTGAAGTTTTTATTTATGAGAACTATAATTGACCATCCATCATCTATAATGAAATAACCTTAATTATACTGTAGTGAAATGTAAGTGAATGTAAAGTCTTTTCTTGTTTTAATTTTTTTTAAAGGATTAATTTCTAGTGGTCACATGGGAAGATTATTTCAAGACCACTATATTGAATTTATAATATTATTGATTAGTAAACCTTGAAAATTATTCATGATCCTTCATTACCTCCCTTCATATACTATTATACAATACAAAAAATTGAATTGGTGAATTAAAATCCCGAATGTTTTAATAATTAAATGGGATAAAGGTTATAATTAGTGGAAATGTTCCTAACAATACTTAACCCCCCCCCAAGTGTTGAGTATATCCTATAGTGGTCCACTTGTAACCATCCTTCCTTATAATGAGTAAATAGGTATTGAAAGAGGATTCATTAATACAAAATATGAGAAATAGTTTTTTATATTTCAATCATTACCATTACTAGATGAAACAATTTAGTAAAATTATATTTTCCACTTTAATACCATACATTAAGAATCATTTATTCAATTAATCACACATCTCATCATTATATATACATACTAAAAGTATAAATATATATAGAGATCTCTAATAAGATTTATTATGAGATAATACGAAAATGGTTATTGTAGAGTATATATATTCTTTCTTGCTATGTCAAAATGTTATGGATGAACATCATATGTTTGATTAAATGATACAACCATATACCCTGTATATATGTAAATGGGAAAACTCTATTTAATTAATTTTAATAATCCCTAATAAATCTAAAATGCAAAATGAAATTTGGTTTTCAGTAAATATATTTATAGATTTATCACATTTCATTACTATCACAAAATATTTCTCTCTTGATCTACTTTCTAGAATATACAATAAGAAAATTATAAGTTTGTATTGAAGACCACTCTTAATTTTATCTAATAATGAATAAAGGTTTACCATGATGTTTTTGAGAATTATTCCTCATTCATTGAATATGAATATAATATTTATCACTAGATACCATCCTCAGATAGATGGTAAGTTTTATAGGACTATTCAAACCCAACAAAATATGATGAGTTATTCCTCTATTGTGTTTAATGGTTTTTGGGATTCATACCTTCCTCCAATCAAATTTTCATGAAAAAATATCTTTCACTGAATGATTCAGCTACATCCATATGAATAAATGAATGAAATAAAGTACTAAAACCCAAAATATTGTTATAAAGTTAGATACTTATAGCTATTGGGACCCAAGATAGCTATGAAAATTTTATATGAGATTAGATCCATTCAGAAAAGCAATAGAACATCCCAGAGTCGAAAT
Organism: Viscum album; assembly: GCA_963277665.1. Lineage (NCBI taxonomy): Eukaryota > Viridiplantae > Streptophyta > Magnoliopsida > Santalales > Viscaceae > Viscum > Viscum album. The sequence goes on from OY728153.1 coordinate 1,747,089,156, forward strand.
AAACATTATATTAAAAATAATTGGAGATATAAATAGTTTGAAGTTGGTGATATGGTATTCCAATGAATATACACATTGGTTAAATTTATGATATTTTTAAATAAGGGGTACTTAAACCGAGGATATATCATTCCCTTAGTTATTTTTAGTCATATTGGGATGTTATCTTATCACTTGGTGCTTCTATGAAACCTACATCTTGTCCATGATGTATTACATGTATCACATTTAAGTATGTAAATATCTAATTATTCTCATATACTGAAATCAAAGGCTATATATCTAGGACATGGTATTTCATATGAGGACTAATTAGTGGGAAATTCATGATTAATTTGGTAAGGTGTTGTGAAATACAAATAATCCCCCAGTTAATGTTTTGTGAGGAAATAAGAAATTTAATGAAGATACATTGGAACCCAAGGATATAATAATGAATAATTATCCTGGTCTATTTACCATATAATAACATAATTTAGAGACCAAAATTCCTTTAAGAGAGGTATATTGAAACTCTATGAGATTTTAGAATTCATTTCTCTTTAATAAATTTTATGTGTCTGATAACTTGTGATAAATGTAAGAAAAAACATAAGTGAATAATTATATACTACCAAACAATGGAATACATTTCTAGACAGTTATATAATATTGATAAAGAAATGACTTTGAAAAATAAAAGTGGTAAAATTCACATAGAAAAATATAATTGATTCAAATGATACTATTTTGAACTATTCATTTGAATTATAATTAATTTTTAAATGTAATACCTTGGAGAAAATGATATCAATAATAAGTATTTATAAAATTACAATAATGATTTTTTATTTAGTAGTTATATGTAAGGTTTATATAAGTATTCATGACTAAATAATTCTTTTTTAAATATTTTTACTATTCATTATATATGTTTACTTGAAATTTTTATTTCTACTTTATGGAATTTTAATTTTTAAAATGAAATTAAAATTATCATATGAGGATTTTTTTGAGGTGAATATTTGATATTTCATTGAACAGGTTGTTTTTTAGATGATGGTGAAAAATATTTTAAAAACAAATACCATAACCTTTTTGACATCATTATGATATAATAATGAATTAAAAATATATGAAACTAAATTGTTGGAAAAATTAGTATTTATGGAGTAACATAAATTATCTAAATCTATTACGTTGAATTTGGAAATCTAGGTTTGACATTTTTCAACCACAGTAATATTTTATTAAAACAAGAAGTAATTTCAATTATTTTTCCATCAATTACAAACTCACAATGATAAATCCTGTTTTGGAATGATTTTGAAATCATAAAAATCTTATTTTTATACAAAATCCAATAAATGTCATGTATACCAATTTTATACATGATTTTTGTCTAAATTAGTTTTTTATACTTAAAAAGGTATTTTTTGAAATGCGATTTTCCATTGTATTTTATGTAGCTGTATTAAAATTAATTTCTTCTAATAAAATCGTTCAAATATTTTTAATCATAATTTATAAAAAAAATTAATGTTAATTTCCTTTTCATTTATAAAAATAAGTTACCAAGACATAATAATTTATGTTTTCACAGTAATGTTTAAAATACCTTAAAAGGAGGTAAACCATGGGATAAGTCTCATATTATCACCCACAAATTATCTTTATTTTATTGTTTGACTAGATTTATACATCCCTGCATATTATATTTTGATTTAGTATTATTTTATTCAACATTAAAATGAAAATTACTTTGTATTATTTTAATGTTAAGGGTGTTTATTTGGATTCCACTCCCCAAACTTATAAAAGAGAACCTCCTCCACTCACTTATCTATACACATTGAGAACATTATCTTGTCAACAATATACAAAAATAACTTCCCAACTATCCTACCCAAAAAAATATAATTTGGTATCACTAAAATATAAAACTATGAAGGATTAAGGTAATCCAAAGGAGTATACATGATGAAAATGTAATTCGCATAACCAAGTTTGTTCAGGTTTATTTCATCATCCAGCTACTCTGAACCTATTATGTCTATCCTAATATGATTAAATAAGTATAAAAAATATATTAAAATATTATAATATTGATATAATAACCGTTATTTTATTATTATCCATAAAATGGAAAATGGAAGTGTCACTCATGTATACGTATAGACCACTGCCTCCATGAACCGTTGGGTTTCATTATTGATTCCTATAATAATTAAATCCCTAAACACAGTTTAATTAATAAATCAATAAATAATTTCCCATTAATACCAGAAAAATATCAATCACTATAGTTACTTGGAAATATTATATACAGAAATACGTAATCTTATATTAAAAAAATAGTTATTTCAAACTTCATTTAGTGATCATAAATCCCATTGTATTTATAAAACATCATAGGATACCTTTGAGAGAATGTAAAAGTAAAAGGGAGATCTTGAAATCCTATTAATTGAGTAACCATGGAATTAAATAATAACCTGAGATTCAAGGTGCATAACATGATATCATAAATATAATTTGAAAAAAACATGGAAACACAACCTAAGGAAAATAAATCATAAGATGTTGGGATCATAAACATGTATAATCATCTTAAAACACGAAAACATAACAATATTTCTAGGATAAACACCAAAGAAACATATAATAGGATAAAAACCTATATTATCATCATATTCCGAGAATAAAAACTATAATAACATAGATTACTTATGTTAATTTCACGTGCACTATACATAATTTACTTATTATAAAGATGTGTGCACTATACACAATGTGTTTAAGATAACTTATCGTGCACCAAACATGGTATGTCACAAGATAATATCATTACCCAATAAATTGGAGGGAGGTAAAGGAACCTATTGTCCAAATATAAGATAATCCCCATAATAATATGTAAAATATTACATGTTCTATAAAAGGAAAATAGGACCATATATAAACCACATGCATAAAAAGAACCTATGAGAAGAAAGTAGGATTTAAAAACTTGTATTAAGGAAAAACCAAATTCTAAATAATAATTATTCCTGATAAAATATGAAATTAAATAATTTTTTAAATTAATAATTTTTAAAAAGAATATAGAACTTTATCATGTAGTTCTAATGTAAAACATTCTCAAGAAGGATCTGGGGGAAGAAAGAATAAAAACCTATCACTTGAGTGTTTCATTATAAAACAAGTACATACCCATTTATAGAAGATAATAGATTAATATTTTTCAGTAAAACTATAATTGAACCAATATGGTTATCCATAAAATAAATTTGGTTATTAAATTTTCTTCATGATTTAAGTAAATTATATGAGGGTGATACTGGGTGTGAGAGAAGAAATATGAAAGTCCCCTTAAATGATGTATACATAAATGTATGAATTTAAAAAGGGAAATTAAAACTTATCTAACCCCAAAAATGAAAAAGATATTTAAATAGTGACATATTTAAGGGAAATATATTAAGATATATAATTATATCGGGAAAATATCATTGTATAAAAAAGATAAAAATAAGGATAATATGTTGCTGGAATGTTATAAAGGAGGTACGAAAGATCTTGTTATATATTTAATGTAATTTATTTAAATTAGACATTTTAAAATAAAATATCTATATTTTTTAAAATATGATATTTTAAATACTATTCTAACATGATTTAATAGTTAATTATATTTCATATTTAAAAGGATAACATTGGAGGGAAGTAAAATTATAAACATAGAGGGGAATCTGTCATTTAAATAGATCTAAATTATTCATAACATATTTTTTTTAAAAAAATATTTGAACTCACAAGTAATAATGAATTGAATCAAAAATATATCTACCCATATATAAATAGCCTATAAAATTGGAAATTAACTATGAAATCCCAATAAAATCATTATAACTTCACAAATATGATTGAGTTAGGAAATACCCTTACGCATTTAGTAGTCTTGGAATAAAAAATACTAGAAGATTGAAAATCATAATTATCTTCAATTTAAATTAATTTAATACCATATTATTCTAAGAAATTTTATTTTATATTATATACATAAAAAAATAAATTGGATCATAACATTAAAACATGTCTCAAAATGGAAATTTAGATGAAAAACCGCTTGCCTCATATTTGAAAGCATTCTCCACTTTTAATTAACATCCTAAGTAATTAAATTAACATCCTTAAATAACTAAACAATAAAATTAACGATAATTAAAGGAACTATAATATATGTTTCATGATAATTAAAAATGTCTTAAATTCATTCAATGTTAGTTTTGGTTATAAACCATCAGGGAAAAATCGATGATGATCATGTATTGGTGATTCTTAACGAAAGAAAAATGTTTTATTAATTAATTGGTTGACAATTGATATAAACATAAAAACAAAAATATATAATTTACATATTTATATCATATTATAATATAACCTAAGATCCCATAGTCACTAATGATATAAATTCATAGTATTGTTCATATAATTGGTTAAAGCGACCCAAACATTAACCTACCATTATTAATTGACGATTATGAAATGGAGGTTTAGTAATATAATTATACCAAAAAAATAATGACATCATTTGGTTCCTATTTTTTGATATATTGGAGTTTTAAAAAAAATATAGGTTAACTAATTTATATAATGCTATTACTTATAAACAATACATTTTTTTCTTCTTAGTTCATTCATTTTAAATGACTGAACTAACAATATTTATTTATTGATCATATAAATAATATGTTCCAAAATTTCCCATAATTGAACCTTAATGACACAATAAATATAATATTTATCCTTTAATATCATTCTTATTATTACTCAGGTAAGGTGGTGATGAAATAAAAAAAATCATTCCATGGGGGTGGTAGTCCACACATACGAATGGTTGACGATTAGATTTTCATATAAATGAAAGATGTAGTAGTAATATGTGTAATTGTTTTAAAATTATAAACATGATATAAATAAGTTAATTATTCATTAAATACCCATATTATTATATCCTTCTATTATGGTGAAAGAAAACGAAACATGTTGTGTTATGGAGGTTATACTCTAGACAATGCAAACATGAAAATTTTGTTTTTCTTAATTGAAAAGGGAAAAAGTTGGTATGGATTATTCCTATAGAATAATAAATTTATTTTTATAAAGAATAATTATATAATTACATATGTATTTGAAAATTATAATTGGAAAATAAAAATATAGAATAAAGATATTAAGTAAAAATAATCCCTTGTGTTTAGCACATTGAGCTTTCTATGGATGATCCTTTGGAAATAGATAGAATATGTTAATCTCCTATGACCATAAGCTTGAGATAATGAAATATTATTATAGGATAAGGAAAAAAAGAATATTAATATCCTATATCAGTCTCCGGTGATTGTTCGGTCCGTGATGACTGTGGTGGTTTTGGTTTTATGGGTGAAAGTTATGTTCTACAGTGATTCGATGGTTATCGACGGTCTCTGGTGATGGTTGGAAAAGTCGACGATGGTTTTTGGATGGTGTCGGCGTCTGTGACAGTGATGATATTGGTTGTAGATGACAGGATTTCGCATGAAAAATGGTTATCCATGGAAGTCATTTTCTTTTGGTTATGGTGTTCAGGTTTATTTCTTTGGATTGGTTTCTCTATTTTATTATCCTTTGGGTTATTGTTGGCTTCCGAAGATGCTTCTCTCTCAGGTGTTGGATCGGTGATTGATTCATTATGGTGTTTGGAAGGCTACAGGTGGGTGGCTTGAGGATGACACTGGCAGATCAGGTTAATGGTGTTGGGCTCGATGGGTTTGTCACAATCTTTTTATTTTTAAATTGTTTTGGCTAATGTGGATTTGGGTTATGAGTGGTTTTGTAGTTTAGGGTTTGTAAATTTGAACCGTGAAATCAGGGCTAGCCATCTATTTTTGAATTTTTAAAGTATGGTTAGTTCTAACCCTTAAATCGGATTTTAGAAAATGAAAAAAGTATTTGGGGGTATAAATGGATAGAATGGTACTTTTATAAATATTTCAATTCAATAAAAAGGGGGAACATGTAAAACTTTTCATGTGGCACCAAAATTGAAAAATAATTGAGTTTATAAGAGATAATGTTGGAACATATGTCATCCACTTAATTAGATATATTTTTTTACCTTGTTCCAAGCATTTTAAAATATTAAATTATTATTATTACCATTTTAGCTTTAATAGAGGTAAAGAGTTTTTACTTAAGGTAACATAATTTTTTGCCTAAAAATAAATTAGACCTTATTATATTATTTATCCCCTCTAACCTTATAATTTAATTCGATTTTATTTTATTCAATTGATAAAAATTAAAATAATCTAATTTTAAAATAAAATCTATATTGTATTAAAATTGATTTTGAGAAAATAGTATTTATGTTGTAAAATATCAAGTAAGGGTTTTTAAATTCAGAATAACATATTATAAAGAAAAAAATTACTTACAAAGTATATATTTTTTCAAAAAATGTTTTCATAAGTTTTTAATTCATACTTATATACTAATAATTTCATAAAATTAATTTTATTTTTGAACATGGTATTTCGAATTATTAACTAAAAAATTAAAATTTTAGAAATATCCACGAAATTAATCATAATAAATTATTAATATGATGAATAAAAAATAATTATATTTTTCAAAAATTTAAATTATAAATTTGTGAAATTTAACTTTTAAATAAAAATGTGAGATATAATTTAAAAATTGTTTTATAGAAAAATATAATTTTAATAATATTAACTATTCCCAATCATATATCATATCAATCTGATTATATTTTTGTTAACCAATTATTCATATTAAATTTATTTTATCACAATTAGTCATAAGTTTCTTGATATATAAATTTGTATAGCCTATAAAGAAAATATTTAAAAAAATCAATTTATAAAATGATCATATTATGAATTATATAAATACTATTTGAAATTTATTCATATTAAAAGTAAAATTTATTTCGATTCATTAAATATTTCATAAACGAGTTATTCCTACTCATTACCATTAATTCAATGTATTGGTTTTAACATTATAAAAATGTCGTGGTTTTGTTTTAGTTGGGTGTTTTATGTGATGCAAGCTATTGAAGATAATATTAATTGAATGGATCTAACATTTTGAGTTGTTGTATTCTACCTCCCCTAAAATAAATTGTGTCCAAACAATTTTAGTTATTTCCCACTAAATCAAGTGATATAGGGTATTTTAAATTTTATTTGTTTTATATAACTACTAATGTGACATCTACCTTATTATATTATACATGATAGAAATACCTATCTTTCCACAAAAAATATTTCTTATTTATACGCTCATCATATACTTTCTATTGTATACCATTATAAAACCTCCCAAGTCTACAAAACATAAAACCATCCTGAAATCACAATTTATTCAAAAAAAATAACTCCATCATTCATCCTTAAAGGGAATTAACCACTAGTTCATAAGGTCATTCAAAAGTTAATATATATCATAATCCTAGAAAAAGTGCGGACCCTCCAAAAAATATTCTGGATCACTTCATCCAATAATAAATTCCATTGATTTAAAAACTGTCTACATAAAATTCCAAAATTTAAAAAACACTTACCACATCATAAATATTTTATTAATACGTAGAGTTATCCATAAAAAACATGTGTTCTTCAATAGTTATCCTTGAAAATATAAATTTTTTATTAAATCCCTTTTGATTGTTATTTATTCCATTTAATATATGTTTCAAAATCATTAATTCATAATAACTAAAGAAAAAACCAAATATGTTTCACATAACCACTATAACATTTATAATATACCAAAATACCATTGATAATTATCACTCACTTATGAAAATATATAGGACTATAAAAAAATAATTTCTATTATGGAATCAAACTCACTACCTTATGTGAGACTAGGAAACTCACCTTATCTATAATAATAGGGATATACTATGATTCTTAACCATTTAAGTATTAAAAATTATTTAGTTATAAGACAAAGTAGTTTTTTGGGGATACATACCCTTTATCATATTTATTCTCATGATCCTATTTAAAAAATACTATTACCAAAATGGTTATGATAATATCCAAAAGAATCAAATTATAATAATTTGAAAGCTCAAAACTACTATTTCATCACCAATGGCACCTTAATTTCATCCTATGGAACTTTTGTTTCAACAATATCATACTTATTTAGAACTATAACTCTTTTGGTTCTACTTAGGTAACTTAATTTTAGTTATATAATACTTATTATACTAATAGATTAATGTAATTTTTAGATAAATCTTTCCTAATGGTTTATAAATAGAAATTGATCAACCAAATAAAATAAACATAGTTTGTTTTTCCACATTTTCATTTTGGTCTAGTTGTCAACCCCCAGGTCACTATTGAATTATTAACCAATATTACTTACTTGGGGTTATTACCCCTAGGTTAAACTATTCTAATTAATACATTCACATTGAAATATCCAAATAGGGTATTATTTTCTAAGAATAAAATAGAATCTCAACATTTACAAAACATCGTGATGTTATCATATGATTAGGCACATCCCTAAGACTTTTCCTTTTGGTTTTTATTAATGTTATTTAATCCTAATGTCAGAAAATAACAAAAAATATATCAAAAACCATGTATAAAAACCATATCATAAACACACATTAATTAATGAATTAATATAAACTTTTAAAACAAAGACAATGTTCATTAGGTCTAGTGTCTTTAGAAGATTAGATATATATTAACACATCATCATAAATGAAAAAGGATATATTTATTTAAAACTAAACAATGGTATGTTAACTCCCATGTATATTTTAAAACAACTTAGGATACCTTGGAAAAAATACATAAGGAAAAGGGTGACCTTGAAAGTCTCGTAGTGGAGTAATCATGGTAATAAAGCATAACATGATATTTTTGAGGCATGGGTTGAAATCAAAAAGGGAATAATAAAAATGGAAACAAGGAATATAAATATAAAATAATAATGCATGGTATAATAAACATGTGGAACCATTATCAAACATGAAAGTATAAGAATATTTCAATGATAACCACTATGAAATCAAAATGAAGGATAACCACCATTATAATCACTGTATTCCAAGTCTAATAGTCATAGTAACATAGTGTAATTAGGATAAACACGCATACATCATAAATGGTGTCTCTTGAGACATTAAAATTACCCAATTTAATGAAGGTATATAACTGACCCACCCATCATAGCATCGGCTAACCTCAATCATAAAATTTATAAGTTAATGAGTCCTACAAAAGGAAAAAGGAACCATATATAAAGAATAATCTTAAGTGGGTTTAAAAATATCTTATTTAGGCATAACTGAATAATATATCATAATTAATCTCAATAAGAGGAAGAATTAACTCATTTGTAAAATTTATAAATTCAATATCAAACATAGGACGTTATCATCGACTTCCAAATTTCAAAATTCTTCAGAAGCATCTAAGAAAACAAAGAATAAAAACAAACAACTTTAGTGATGATTTATAAAATAAGTAATGATGTTTTTGAATAAGTAAAGAGTTTATTATATTTTAATAAAATTATAATTGAACCAAGAGGGTTCCCTGTAATATATTTTTTTGGTTTTTGAAATGAATTATTATTTAAAAACATTTTATGGGGGTGATTCTCTATGTGAGACAATAAGTATAAAGGTTCCCTTAAATTGATTCAACATAAAAGTGTGAATATCAAAGGGAATTAAAAAAACTCATAACCCTTGAAATTAAAAGGATACTAAACATGAAAAATAAGTAAGGTACATATATAAAAAAATATATTATATTCCAAAAAATGAAATTTCATAAAAAGGAAGAAAAATTAAGAGAATACATAACTAGAATGATATGAAGGATATAAAAAAGATTTTTTATGTTTCAAAACTATATTATTAAAATACCAAAACATAAAATAAAATAATTAAAAATTATTTTGAAATTATGAGACATTAAATATGATGTCAACATGAGTAAACACTCAATGAGTTTTTCAACTGAAAATAAGATAATTGCACGGATGGTAAATTATGGACAACGAGGGGAACTAACCTATAGATGGATAGGAATTATCTTTTAAAATAGTTTCATTTTAAAAAGTATTAAACTAGAAAATAAGGGATAAATTCATTAAAAAGTTATCTCCCAATATATAAATAAATTACACTATATGAAATGAAATATCAAATTAAAGGGAAAACATTATAACTCAAGAAATCATATTATGCTATGAATTACCATTAAGTAATTTTTAAATCAAAATAAATTAGAATAATGAAAATAATAAGGTTATATAAATACCATGATTTAAGTTATAAATTATTAAAAAATAAATTCTTGGTATGTATATATACTACAGAATCATAAAATTGGTGCATATCCTTAAAAAATGTCACCATGAAGAAATCATCAGATGAAAAACCCTTAACTTATATCTAAAACTATTATAAACTTTCACATAAATTCATGAATAATTAAATTAAATTAAATAAATATATAAATATTCAACGTATTTGAAATTATAAACATCTATAATTCTTATTTATCACCATTATATACATGAAAATATTAGATTGTTTTTTACCTATTTCCAACATCCGGTGTACACAATCTTTATCACTTGAAAATATTTTCATAATAATGGTGTTTATATTCAATATTATTAATAATTTAATCATTAAAATATAATAAAATGATTTTGAATATTTTTTATATGATATTTATAAATGTATTTTAATATCATAATAATGTATTGTTTGTACAAAACCATGAATATTAAATAAACGATGATCATGTTTCGAGGAGTCCTAACAAATGAAATGTGTTTTCTTAATTAATGGGTTAAATGTTTATATAACATTACCAGATCCCAAAAAATATTTATATTTTTAAAAAATATAATTAAAATAAATAATTTCTCTTATTCATTATGTATATATATTCTTTTTATTTTTCAAGTAAGTTCTTTAATTGGACCAAACATGAACCTACCATGATTAATTGATGATTATGAGGTGGTTTTATTATAATATAATTATAACATAATCATAATGATATTATTTTATACTTACTATTTTGATATATTAGAATTATAAATAAATATAAATTATAAAGAATTTATATAAAATCATTACATAGAATAAAGAGATCATTTGCTTCTTAGACAACTTGTTTTAAATGATTAAATTAATGATAAATGTTTGTTGATCATATCATTAATATTTTATCTAATTTTTCATAACAAAACATTAATTATATAATAAAAATAATATTTATTCATCCATAAAATCCTCATGGGTTTCCATGTAAGCAACTGATGAAAAGAAAAACATAAATCAGTTGTTCAAGGGAAGCAGTAGTCCAAACGTACACATGGTTGGAAATTTCATTATCAGAGAAAGGGAGAAGGTAGTAATGTGTTTTATTATTTAAGAATAATAATCATGATATAAATATATTAAATTTTTTTAAATCTTTTATTTATAGAAACCTTTTATGGTGTTTAATGAAAAATAAATTTTTTGCGTTGTGGAGGTTGTAGTCTGCATAACAAAATCATAACATTTTAATTTTTCTTAATTGAAGTGGGAAATTTTTATTCATTATTATTTTTATCAAATAGTAATATTTATTATATATCAAATAATTATGTAATTAGATTTAAATTTGAATATTTTTATTCTAAAATTAAAATAAAAAACAATGTTGTTAAGTAAAAAAGATTACTCACATTGAGAATATTGAGTTTTTCTTGGAAGATCCACTAAAACTGGATAGTATAGGATAATATGTTTTTAATAAATGATCAAGAGAGTGAAATATTATTCTAGGGAAAATAAAAAATTGTATAGTTTTAAGAATAAACTTAACTTTTAAGAGTTTCATTAAGGGGTGGTGGGAGGCCCCTTTTAAATCTTTTGAGAATTGAATTTTTTAAATGTTTCAACTAAATATAAAGGGGGAACATGCTAAAATTTTCAAGTGGATCTGTAATTGTAAAATAATATTGTTTGGAAGAGATATGGCCAATCCAACCCTCAAAAACGAAACTAAAGACACGTTTTTATCATGTATCAAGCCCCTTCCCCTTGAATTATAACTTTCATTATTTTATCTTTTATCATATTAACTAGACATTAAATAAGGTAGGTTAATATTTATGTATAAAAATAAATTAATATATAATAGATAATTTAGACACAATTATTATAAATTTTAAATCTGTTTCATTTTATTCAATTTATTAGAGTGATATATGATAAATTTAAAGAAAATGTATATTGTATTAAAGAAAGTTTTTGAGAAGATAATACTTATGTTCTAAAATATGAAATATGTTTTTTTTAAATTCCAAAAAAACTATAAAAATACAATATTACATATAAAATATTATTTTTTTTCTTAAAAAAAGTTTCATGAATATTTTATTCATACATATATACTAATAATCTTATAAAAATCATGTTATTTATAAAATAGATTTTTTCATTATTCACCTAAAACAAATATTTTGAAACAAAAACACAAAAGATCATCTTTTGAAAATATTATTATGAACAATAAAAAATTAATTTTTATTTTATAAAATTAGAATTCATAATTTTACAAATTTATCTTTTAAATAAAAAATTATATATAATGATTATTAGCTTTTGTTAGAAAATAAAATTATAAAATTTTAACCATTCTCATTCGTATTTCCTATCATGTACTGATTCGATTTTTTTAAAAAAATTATTCATATAAAATATATTTTATCATAATTAATCACATGTTTCTTGAAATACTAATTCATATTCCATATAAATGAAATATTTATAAAAATAGACATCTAATTATAAAATGATCATATTAGTAATTTTACCTATAAAATGTTAATTTATTTATATTAATTATAGAATCTATTTTCATTCTATAAATATTTAATTAATTAGTAATTCCTATTAACTCTATCTATTTAAACAGTTACTTTTTAATAGTCTAAATGTAACATGGTTTCTTTTTTTTTGTTCTGTTGCATGTGACAGAAGATATTTTAGATAATATTAATTTAACATATATCTCTATAAACTTATGTCATTACAATCACATTCACACATGGATCGTTATCGAGTTTAATTTAATTAATATATAATATCTTTAGGATATAATTATTTTATTTAAAATGGAAATTATTATTTACCATTATTTTATTCCAATGAAAATTGAAAACATCACCCATGAGTATGTGAAGACTTCTACCTCCATGAATTGATATAATTTATTTGATTGACTGTTGAAAAATTGTTAAATTCATATTCTTCACACAATATGGATATTTATTGAAAATGAATATTATTTATAAATTGAATTAATCATTCTATATATGATAATTTCATTTTAACTTCAATGATAGGTGGGGTACTTGTATAGATATCCCCTCAATACATTTATAGTATCATGAGGTAAATCAGTTTTCCAAATTAAATGTGTTTTTGGTGTATACCTACCCATCGATTATAATGACTTAGGAAAAGGTCTTGACTACATTGATATCATGATTTATGAGATCATTATTTGAAATATTAATCATTTCATTCACTGAGAATTTAATTATTATTCTCTATGATATTATTTAATTGATATTATCATTGGATTCATTTCATTCATAAGTTATTGAATAAAAGACATGTATTTTTAGTGATTTACAATTCCATGTTGATTATTACTTATTTAATCATGATATCATCCACTATATGTAACACTTAATGAGAATTTTATCTTTCCAATATTTTCTCACTTTTCCCCATGATTTTAACAAATAATTATTATAATTAGTTCAAGGATGTCTAATTTTTTTTACTACATTTAATACTTTGTTTCACAATGTAAAAAATGGGAATCACATTTGTATATAGTTTTCCAAGACTACCAAACTAATTAATCTTTTGTGATGTGATCCCTTATATATTATGACAGTGTGTTATTGTAATCACTAACTCTAGGTTACTAGAGTCGGGGTTGTTACAACATAAAAAAATAAATTCTCTTAGACATGTGTCTCATGAGAAACACAAAAAAATATTGACTAAAGTCATCATTAAAGGATACAAAGTATCTATATCCTCTAATTTATTGTTTACACATTCATCTATATAAATCACTATATAGAAGATCCAACAGTCCACTAGACCAATAAACATTTCTACTAAAAGGTACATTATTTTTCTTAACAAATTAGATTTTTATTTATGAAACGATTCATTATTGAAGGATTATAACAATCCATTTCCTTAAATTCTTTTGATTTGTTTTTGCATTTATATTCTCATGTTCGTAATGAAAAATAAAAGTAGTGTTTCAATCAACCATAACCCAATTATCTTGAATGTTTTAGAACATATTATTCTAATCCAAAATTTATAATACATTGATCATATTAGCAATGCAATAAAAAATTTAATTCATGTATATAGAATAACTTATATTTAAAATAATGAATGAGAATCCTTTCTTGTCAAAAAAACAAAAAAAACAATTCTATTTATGGATAGAACATTACAATAGTTTCTTAATTATAGAACTCATATACTATGTACGATTAGAACATCTGTGTTTACCTCCAATTGAGAAAATCTTTCCTCATTTACAATATGTAGTTCTACTTCGCCTTTAATTGATTATCTATAATATATGAGTCTACATTTAACAACATAAATGTTTGATTCTCACCAAACATCCATTACCCATGGTTCATAGTTTAAGAGATTGATTTCTATAACATTAACATCCAAATTCTTAGAATTATTTTCTCTTTTAATACCTCTGAACTTTAGATACCAATATATAATAATATTATATATCATGAATATAAGATATTTTAAAATGATTATCATGATGCATGAAATAATCGAAAAAAATACATATCTATGTTCAAGTTTAATGATTTATTTGATTTTAGTAATGTTTGTAAATGAATTTACATCTAATATAAATGTTTACCCCAATTAAAATATACATTTAATGAGAGAATATTAATATTTCACTAATAAATGTTTTCTTAATTTTTCACCCCTATCATATATTAGTAATTTTTCTAGAACATCATGTCATTTACATCACATACAACACCTGGATAGAAGGGAGGAAAATTATTTATCCTAACCCATCATATGGATAAAAGTCAACTATATTCCCTTCATATCCTAAATCTTATGTTTTAAAAAAAGTGTCACCCAAACTATATAATAGGATATGTCAGAGAACCATACATGATCTTTGTGACCACTAAGGGGGGTGGGGTGAATTAGTGGTACACCATTTATATACTCTCTTATTTTAAAGCATCCTTAATATTTGTATAAATAGGTTTTACTTTACTGGAACATGAAAAAAATAACCCCCATAGGAAAACATGAATTATACATGGTTTACTACTCAATATGAATAGATATTCCTTGTCATGATATGCAAAAAATATGAGATCAGACAATCCACTAGAAAAAAATCCATTTTTATATAAAGAAGTGTAAATTGATCACTTACATTTCACAATATTCCTTTTGAAAATGAATATTCTTCTCAAATATATAATATAATAAAACAAATTTTTGTAATAATTAAATGAACGATCAGAAAAATTATTCAACAACCCACCACTGTGCTTCTTAAAATCTCTAAAACAATTCCATTTTCATGAAATTTTATCTCATTATTTGATTTATTTCACAATAGTGAGCATGAACCATACCCATAATTCTTCTCTCTAGATTCTTCTCAAAGTCATGCATATGAAAATTTTTTATCGATCTATAATAACTATAACGTATACGTCATATAATGATATATAAATCTTCTTTTTATTCTTAATTCAAATATCTATGACCCACCAAAATACTTTTGAACTAAAATTACCAGAATTAAAGTGTTTTTATTTACAATAAATTCCATAATAAAATTATTCTATAACTATTATTAGAGACATGTAAACATGATAAAATATCATGTCCTAATTATCCTTATTCAAACAAATTATTCTTATAAATTAAATCCATGAATATGCATCAAAAAATTGTATAGTAAAGGGATTACACCAACATCAATATTGGATTTATTGTTTGTAAATCTCATCGAACCCTTACCTCTTTATGTCCATGATAATTGCATAATACACCACATAAATTCATCATGATTACATGCATCCATATAGTCTGATGTGGAATACTTCATATGTAGTATAAGGATTCCCAAGATAACTTATTCCAAATTTATTCATATACCATCAAATACCCATTCTAAAAGTTTATATGCATGGCCAACTCATATAAAATATCTCATTATTCTTATGAAATAATTTATTCATATAACATCATTCCCATTATCTTTTAATTAGTAAACATTAACATTTGCATGGAATATCATCTATTTCATATATCTTATTTCTTCATCTAAATAACTAACCTGGATTAATCCTGATATTCTGTATCATTATATTTATTCATTAATGGTTCTCATTAATCTCAATCATCGGATTTCTTTAACAATGGATCCATCAACCATGTGACACATAGTCACTTTTATGTGTTCTTGTTTTAGTTAATTATATTGTGTGGTTGATCATCCCATTCATTAAGTCATTCATTTACAATGCGTAGTCACATATCCTTTCATACGGTCACCTAATTCCATAATGAGGTAAAATAACCCTTAATATGATTGTTAAATTCTAACATGTGTTTGCAAGACCCTTCATACAGTCACACAATTCTAATGTGTGTCCACACACCTATTCATATTGGATTGCAACATAGAAACACAACGACCACTGTTATTGTTCACTTATAATGGTCTCACCTTATGAAATTTATTATCTTGTGATTATAGATTGCTTATCATATCACATCATTAATCATAATGATTAATGTGTTGAAAAAAATAAGACCATAATCAATAAAAATTTATATTCACTATATTCACGACCACTTTTACCAATCAACCAATAATTAAAAACCTCTTAGTCTCAATATTACTCCCCATTATAAATTTTTTTAAACCAATAAATATAAATCACTAAAACTATAAATCTAAAAAATAGATTACCATCGAATAATTTTTTTCCACTATGAGAAATATCGTTGTAGAAAATAAGAATCATTGAATAATAAGACTACGTTTTATATACAGTAGTAATCTAAAAACATTATATCATTATAATGTCTTCAAAATCAGAAAATTCATCTTTTTTTTGAAAAAATTCCCTAAAACCACTTTAACAAATTGTTAAAACAATTCAAAAAATCTAACATCACAACATAACCCTTATAAAAACTCCACTTAAATATATTCTCTACAAAAATAGGTAAATAACATACCAATGGATTGATTATATTTTCATAATCTCCTTATTTGATAAAAATATCTAAATAGTAAAGTATCTAAGGGGTAGAAAACAATTCTTTATCCCTATAATGAATGAGGTTGAACACCTAAATTAAAACATTGATGTTGGTATGATTCTTTTCATTCAGGCTTATTTAAAACTTCAGAAAGACAATATTTTGTTGAAATAAACAACAAATTCAATTTCACTCTCTCTAAAAGATCAATGATAAAATGATATTAAATATCAATGTGCTTTCTCCTAGAATTTTCAATAGATTATTTAAGGAATTGATATAACATTTATTATCACCTCTAATAAAAATTAGTAAATTCACTCCAAAATTTAAATTCTCTAACTATAACTTCATCCACATTAACTGAATTATAGAATGATTTACAATTATATTTTATTCCATAGTGGTTCTTAAATTCTTAAATATTTTCTTCTTAGTGTTCCAGTAAACACAAATTTAACACAATAATAAAAATACACCTGAAGTGGATCGGTATTATTAACACAGCCTACCTAACCTACATCATTATAACAAAAAATGTATCTTCTTGTATAATTATATTTCAATATTAAACCGATTATCCCTTTAATATATCTAAGAATTATTTTTCCATCCAAAACATGGGAATATTTTTTGTAATTTTATACTTATATGAAAATTTAATAGCATACACCAAATATCTCTATGATTTGTCATATTTTTTTAATATTCCCTTTCACTTCTTAAATTATCTATGATCAGAAACCTTGTTGATATTTTGAAACCATTGTTCCTAATGAAATGGGTGTTTAAATAGGATTTGAATATTCTATGAAAATATTTTTAAGGAGTTAAATAGATAAATCCTTCAACTAATAAACAATATTCTAACACATATTTTAATTTTTAATAAAAAACATGATGTCATCAATATAAACAATAACACAAAGTGATTACTCTTTGTCATTTCTTAGGTAGAGAGTGACACCAACTCTTCCCTTTTTAAATATCAAATTCTTCAAAAAAGTTTCCAAAATTGAATACCAATATCTCAGCACTTGTTCGGAACCATATGAGCCATTTATTAACATAAAACCCCATTTTTTATCTTTAACAAAAAAATAAATCACATGGTTTCTCAATATAATCCTTCTCTTCAAAGTCACCATTAATAAAAGTAGAATTAAAGTCCATTTTAAATTTCATGTATTTTATTTTTTAGGAAATAGAAATAAATATTCAAATGGTGTAAGGGATTTGAAGTGGTGTAATAATCATATAAAATTTATCTCATTAAACATAAAATACCCATTCTAGATAAGTCTTACATTATTTTTCATAAAATTAAAATTTTTATTAAATTTTTTTCGAAGCACACACATTGTCATGATGAAATTATTTTATTTAGTCTTGTGTACCAACTCCCAAAATTCATTATTCTATATCTAATTCATCTCTTTATATATGGCATGAACATATTATTTATACTCTGTTTCTTCTTTCAGGCCTCCTAACACAACATGTAAAAATAAAGTGGTATATGTTATAATTTTTTTCTAGTTTGAGCATATTTTCATTAATATCAAATGATATTTTTCTTCTCTAATTACATCCTAACCTTTGTATGAAATAAATTAAAATTTCCAACATCACATGAAATGTCATAATCAATATCTTTATCCAAAATAACTTATATGTGATTTATAAGGACCCACCCTTAAAAATAACTGATTATAGTGTTTTTAACCAAGATTTAACATTTTGAATATTTCAGTTTAGAGTTTTAGATAATTAGGAAAAACTATTAAAAAACTTAAACATGCATTACATGTGAAAACTTATACTTATTATCCATTTTTTACACCAAAGGAAACCCATATAAATTAAAACATGACTTCCTTTCAAGACACATCTAAAATTATTTCATCATGACATCTTATTTTCCCTTAAAAATATTAAGACCTATGGAAAAAATTTAAAACTGAGGATGAGAATAAAAAACTTATTAAGGGACATAAAATAAACAAAGAAACCGTTAGTCCATGAATACTTATAAACTTATGAAAAAAGTTTCACAAGGATATAAATTTCACTAATAAAATATAAACTCTTCAGCATACCTCATGAAATAATAAGATTCTTATAAAATCACATATTCATCATAAATCATAAAGGAAACATGTGGAACCCATGACATTCTAACATTGTAGATTTCACGACTACATAAGGAGTAACCTTCAGGGTCACATTTGGAATACCCATTGTAATATATTCCCTTAATTTCATAGGAGAAACCCAACTTGTTTACTCGGTCTCATTACCCAATGAATTGGAGAGATATCATTGGCTCAACCTCCCTCTATATATTAAATAACCAACTATATTTGTTATCTATTCCCAAAACCCATAACCTAATCATAACATATAAAAAATAATAAAGGGAAAATAAAATTTCCACTTTGAAAATCACAATTTATTTTTACAAAATCTGCACATTCATAAATGAAAACATATTAATTTAAAATAAAATGGGAAAATTATTAAGGACTCATAAAAAACATAAACCAATAAAAAATCAGGAAAATCCATTAAAGCCATATAAGTTTAAAAAACAATCCTTTTAGGTTTTGTAAAAAATAGTTGAAATAGTAACATTAAAAGAGGTTTTTAAATGAATTCCCCTTACCAAACCCCATTTCAATGAAAAAATACTCATAAAATGTAAAAAAGGTTTACCTTTCTTTCAAAAATATGAAGTCTTGTAGAGGATTCCAAATATCAAATAATTTCCATAGTGGTAGAGAAGTTGTTGTCATCGTATACGTTAAAAATAACATTCCTTTTGTCATTTGTCAAAACATTCCACATGAATCACAGAAAATATTCTTTTTGAAAAAAATTTAATTAAGTTAAAAATATATACAAAATTTACAATAAAATAATTTTATATCTGTATTATAAATATGTAAAATAATATCAATAATGTTGATATAGTGAAAAATATTTAATCATTAAATCATTAAACATTCAAAGTGTCTCATAACACTTTAAACATTATAAACTCCAAGAATAAATACATTTAACAAAACATTAGTTAAAATAATTATAGGTAAAATGTGGATATGAAATTTCACAGTAGCTTTATATATAACTTATAATATAATAATGGTGTATGTCATCAAGAAATGCCTAAATGAAATGACATTGAGACGAAATCCCTTACCTCATGTCTGATTGGTCTCGTATGTTCATTATCATTTTGAATAATAAACTTTGGTTAATTTTTACCTACTTTAGAACCTTTCTAATTTTTTTATTACTTTTATATCATTTTTACCATATTTTAACAATTATCTAATTATTTTTGTTCATGCTAGACATTTTGATGATATTCTACACTTGAGTCAAAAATGACTTTGGTATGATGTCAATAGTCAAAGTGGTCATTAGTCAATCATATCCAAGATAATATTCATGACATAATAATACATTTTATACATAAATTATATTTTTAAATCAAAACATTATTTATGGTTATAAAAAATTAACTATGTTACAATCATTGAGACGGTAAGTCTTGTGTATGCATGAATAACATTTCCATTTTCAATGATTATTTTGGAAAGAAGGTAAGTATTTTTTATATTTATAAAATGATAATAATATCACTAATATAATATCACTCATTTAAATATAATTTTATATATAATCCAAGGGATGTGGTGATTAAAAACAAATCACATCGCTTGGTGGAGGTGATAGTTCACATATATGCACGAACGATGTTATCATTTTTATGTGCGTGGAAAATAAGAAATTAGTTTATATATTATTATATTATAATGATAAATATGTTATTAATATCATATATAAACATTAATTACATCATTATAACCAGTCTTGAGAGAATTGTTTGGAAAAATAATTATGTCGGTTCGTGTAGGTGATAATTCACACGTACACAAAAATGATTAATTTGTTTCCCAATTTGGAATCAGAGATGGATATAGATTATTATATTAACATAATAACATATTAGTATGTTTAGGATACTTTAGTTATTATTTCATCATGGTTTAATGATATTTTTAGGATGATTAAGCAGAAATAAAATAGATTCACTTAATTAAAAATGTTCTCATTCCTTTGGATGATCGCCTTTGATTAATACCTTAACACATCTATGGGGGGTTTTATGTAACGCCCCGACCCTAGTTACCCAGAGTCGGTGCATTATTACATAACATTGGCATGATCACAGGAAAGATCAAATCTCGAAAGACCGATTGGTTTAGTATCCTTGGAAAAACTAGATATATTCAAATGTCTTACATTACATCATAAGATGAAAAACTACTACAACAACATATTGTCTCCATAATACACACTCATATCCCCACATAATATTCCTGCAGGTCATTCATAATTTACTTTTTCACATCCTGGGAAAAATAAAACATAGAAAAGGGGTGAGCTCAAATGCCCAGTAAGGATAACAATATAGCGGAACATTCAAAAATAAGCATAAACATTTAAGGCAATGCATTACTAAAACAAAAGCCTTTTAAACTTGAACTTCAACATAGTATGGAAAAAGTAAAATGAAATAATGCCATTTACTTATTCACATGAATATTCTACTAATCGAATAATCACATGCAATATCAATAACCACTTTCATAATGTCGAAATGCATAATGCTGAACTTTAATTTCTTTGTCAAGGCCTCATCCCAAGACCTAGGGGCTAACTGTAACCGGAACCCAACGTGGAGTGCCTCTAATAACCGGAAACCAACCCGGAGTGCCTCTAATAATGGGACACTAACCCGGAGATCCTCTAATAACTGGAGACCAAACCGGAGTTCCTCTAATAACCGGAGACCAAACCGGAGGGATTACTTTTACTGGTCCCCAACCCGGAAAATATTTGTCTAACACATTCATCTGAATGAAAGGTTGAAATATAAAATAAACATTCCGATTAAAAATAAATTATAAAATGTCAATACATTAAACAAAAACCATGAGTGACATAAGAATAACTTATCCACAGTCAAAAATATCACAAAACCTTCAATAAAATAGGGATGTTTTGTAACATAATAAATCAACTTCAAATAAGCTTAAAATCCATCAAAGGATGTTGACATAGATGAAATCAAAACTGTTTTAGAGAAATTTCTATTTTTTTGAAATCATTTTAAAAGTAACATAATTATAAAATAATACATTCAATTTGAAAATATTCTTATAAGCTTGTAAGGGAAGCTTCGACGATTTTATAATGGTGGAATATAAACGCACCCTCCGTATAAGTTAAAAAAACATTCTTACCTTAATTCTGTTGAAAAGGTTAAAAAGCACCTTGTTTGGAAAAAGACGGAAAGATTCCTTTATAAACCACTTATAAAAAGTCAAATAAGGGTATAAATGACTTTAACCCATATTCTTGTAAATAGTAAAAATGTTTTGAAATACATTTCGAAGAAACATGGATGTGGATGATAAAGAAATCCCAGTAGATTATTACGTATAAACAACCTCGGATAATGAAGAGATTGTGAAATAATCCCTTACCAATTTGATAACTTATGAAACATACAACCCATGAAAGAGGTATCATACAATGAATATGTAAATACAAATAAATTAGAGTGTATTACACAAATAATATAATTATCGGCAGTACATACACCACACAAAAGGTGATGGTGGCAATATGGAATCAATCTCATGGGAATAAAGAGTGAGATGAAAAACCCTTACCTTGTACATTTCCTTGGTTGAGGTAGGTCAACCTCCTCTTCTTCGGGTTCTTCCTTTTGATTTGATCAAAAGAGCTCCTTAGGTTGGCTTTCCGATCAAACTAAGGCCTCTAGGTTGTAGTGAGGGAAGTTGGGAGAGTATTTGGTCAATGTTTTGCCGTACCAAAAGGTTTTGAAGGTGTGAAGAAATGAGAAGGAGGAGTGCCCTTTTATAAGAGGGGTGAGGGGAACCTTTGGACAAGCTAGAAATATTAGTTTATAATAAATTTATTCTCAGTTTATAATGGCTCCAAAGTTGATTATTTAAATTTTAAGGTGGGGATGGGTTGAAAACAACTCAACCAATAGAATTTAGACAGGTTTGGGTACTTATATTAACCTTATCGTTAAGTATTAACTCTAAGTTAATTAGTTTCACTTTTACAATGTCTCTTTGTATTTTTATATAATATGGTTAAT
Organism: Viscum album; assembly: GCA_963277665.1. Classification (NCBI taxonomy): domain Eukaryota; kingdom Viridiplantae; phylum Streptophyta; class Magnoliopsida; order Santalales; family Viscaceae; genus Viscum; species Viscum album. The sequence goes on from OY728153.1 coordinate 1,747,112,780, forward strand.
AAACATACTATATATATCCAAGAAACCCCCAAGTAGTCCATTAATGATGAACCTATCATATAAGTCTCTTGGCCGAACCTTAGATTTTTAGGAATTTAATATCAATTAATAATATAATATTTGTTTTAAGAACTCTTTTATGTCAATTTTGACACTATTCAATAGTTGATTTTTTTGAAACTCATAACAGATTTATTACTTAGAAAAAATTCAATTAAATCAATACTAATATATCATATTATCCTTGAAAATTATTTTAATTCATTAAAAGTTTCATATTATATTTATTTGGGTATTTATAATATCAATTATTTTGATTTTTCACTATTATAGTAATTACTACATCATCATTGTGTCATAAATAAATTAAATTATTTAATGTCTAAAAATTATAAATAAAATATCATTATGTAGGAAATAGTTTTATCTGTCTAATTAATATTTATAATCTAAAATCCAACATATATAACCCTATGTAAAAATTATATTTCTAAAAGATATATGCTTGTGTCATTTTTGTATTCATTTTAACTTAATTAAAATAAAGTGTCCCTATCACCTACAAGTGGCACCATGGGGTCCCAAAATCGACCCAAATATGCTTATGTCCGAACATGTATCAACCAATAAGTCTAGGACACGTTTTAGGGTAATTTAGTATTATTATAATATTATTTTTTAACCCTTATTTACTGGATTTACCCTTAACCATGGTAAATAAAATATTTACCGCAGTAATTATTCAAAATGTTAGAAATAAAAGTTACATATTTACACAATTTGAACATCCTGATTCCAAATATGGAATCCATTTTTCTAAATTCAAAACACAGAAGTGGCAGAAATTATTTTAAAATTAATTCCCGCTGTCAAAACAAAAAGCGTGTTTTTAAGAGATAATAACTATCAAAAGATTGACACTTGTTTATGTTCGGTTTAATTGTAAAATTATGTCCAATGACCAAAATTATATTAAATGGTAAAAATATATTCTAAATATACTTTAAAACATCTCAAATTCATAATTTATCACTTTTAATTATTTTATTAAAAAAAGTTGTTTTTAATTAAAATTTAGTAATTTTCACTATTCATCAAAATATGAAAGTTATTCGAAAAGTACCAAAAATTCACCTTAGGCTAAATTCGATATTCCAAATCCAAAAATGAAGTCCATTTTGAAATATAATATATATATAATTTCAAAAATTAGGTATTACTATTCATAACGGCTAGTTTGATTGGTTGTGGTGTATGTTAAAACTCAAAGTTGCGTTCAACACACGCTACTGTATTATTCAAAGAAAGCGTACCGTGGAATCTTGGGATGTTTAATTTTAAATTTCTGATGTCCCCATTTAGTCAAAAAGTTTAAAATATTGTATTTAAAAAGGGTTCACTATTAAAATTTGATAAAACTGCAATACTGAAAATGAATTTGTTCTTGCATTATGTCTAAGATACTCATAATATGGATTCTAAAATTATAAGGATTATATAAAGTTTAAAATTTAGTTAATACTATTTATAACCTCTTTTGAATGGCTTTTTGGTAAGTCATGGTGCAATTGAACTCAGTGTTGCGTGTAGTGCATGTTATTTAATTATTTTGAAGAAATAACACACTATGAATTCTTGGGGTGTTACATTCTCCCCTCCTTCAATAAATTGCGTCCTCGCAATTTGAAATTGTTCTTCGAAAATAAAAGGTTGAAAATAGAAAATATATTTGTGGGAAAACCCACATCGGAAATTGGGTTACTAAAATTTATTCTTAATATGAGGAAAAGTGGAATCAAAGGGTAACCACCAAATTATGATCTCGATTAGGAGAACATTGGTGGCAATTAGAGACATATAATTGGAGGAAAACGTAAATATTTATAGGTAGTGATTGAGGTCATCAATCACAAACAAGTGTAAAATTGAGTTCCTTAAACTCATAAATCTATGATGATTTGAAATACCATCGGTTCAACAAAACATAGGGTATTGGTTTAACACATTTTTGACGTTTCAAAATATCTTAGTTGAAATACCACATCGAGAAATAAATTAATGAGGCCTCTATTTAAAATAAAAGTGGAAAGTATGAAGATTACCGAAAATAACACATATTAGGGTTCCATGTAGGAAAATATGGATATGGAAGAGAAATCTAACCATCAATTATCTGATGGAGAGTGGTAGAGAACATGGCTATGAAAAGGCCAACAATCCCAAAGCCATAAATTAGAGATGATTTAAGGTACCATATAGTACAACATTTTTGTTCTAAGTTCCTTTTATTAATGTTGACGAATTTATTTATGAGATTGGATAAGATCATAAGGAGATATACTTACTTTATAATTAGAGATTTATCCATTAATAAATTTCTACCACAAACTCATCTTTCACTCTAAAAGATAATAGAACATACTTTTTTTTTCTATTTATACTATTCGTATAGGGTTCCAAAATAAATGAATTTATAATTCATCTAACATATCTTTTAAAAAAAACTACATTATTTAATCCAGGATATCTCGTGGGCCAGTGGTAGGTGATACACCCTTGTCGCCCTTCGGTTGTGGGTTCAAGTCTCGCAGCCTTGTCGGACGCGACGGGTTGCCGCCCGACCTCCGGGTTGTCCTTTTATAGCAATCCAAAATAATCCAAACTAGAACTATCCAAAATACTTATGTCCAAACTCACAGTCCAACTTTTATAAGGAAGGTAAACATAATGTAGATCCTTTTTACCCCGTAATAGCATATGAATACCTTCATCATGTATTTTTTTAATACACTGAAACATCCTGAATTACCATATTTCTTATTGATTACATTCATGCTCCCTTATTCTATATAGAATACTGGATATACATCATCAATCCAAAAATGTTTTAAGCCCCAACAATGATGGAATATACAAATCATTAATCAGTTCCAAGGTAGTCCATAATATCCAATATAATTTATCCAAAACAATCATGTATTATTCCAAAATCACTACCTCGGTATCAGAACTATATTACGGTTTATCATTCTCTCAACCACAAATTTTCCAAAAAATTATCCTACTATTGAGTAACTTTTCATTATTCCACACAATCTCAAGTCCTTAATGAAATAGTACTACAGTACAATCCTTATATAATCCATAATTATTATAACAAGTACATTGTTGATACTACACTCAATTGACATAATCAACATAAGAACTCTAATCATTCCTCTTCATCTGTGGTAGTATCATAACTTGATTATTATCCAATAACATCATTTGCGGCATAGTCTGATGACTGGGACATAGGTTCGCGTAGTGTCCAAACTCCTTGCAAATGAAGCATTGTACATTTGAAACCATTTTCTTACCCTTTCATTCACGTACTTTGTGCCCTTTTCCTCCACACTTATAACAAACTCCCATTCCTTTCAGGCAAGTTCCAGGGTGTTTCTTTCCACAGTTATCACATATGGGAAAATTCTTCTTTTCCCTCTTCCCTTTATCCATCTTTCTCTCTTCCATCCTTTTCTTCTCTTGCTTCCCTTCAAAGCCATATGACTCAGTAAACTCTTTACTTATCTTATAAACACATGATATTATTTCTTCATATGATGATAATACATGCGAGACTATTTCTCTTGTAAATTCTGGCATAAGACCATAAATTATATGATCCTTCTTTCTCTTTGTATCATGTGCATAGCTAGAGTTCTCATTCCTTCTATTGGGCGCCATTTCTAAACAATGGCATACATCAGATTAGTTTATGAATAACAATACCTAATCCCAAACTTGTAAAACACATAACATAAATGAAATAGTTTATGGATATAATACATAATCATAAAAATGTCTCCTTTGAGGAAGTATATACTCATAAACCCTTCATAATGATTTGTAAAGAAAATTAGAGTTATCCTAAGCATATCCACCGGGAGTGTCGTAACCAAGAGTGCAGCAAGGCCCGTTGTCGTGCACCAGTTCCCGTTCGAGTCTAGCTCAAAGCGGTGTTTTCGGGATTTACCCCTAGGTACATCTGTTCCAGAGCCGCCTCTACCTGCTCGTATCCAGACAGGGATGTATTGCTCGGAAAACTCACAAAATCTCCACAATACCAAAATTCTAGGAAGTTCTTCTATACTAATCCTCAAAATGCATCTTAAATCTATTTGCTCTAATCAGAGTTTATCTAAATATAGCTTCCATGGTTTGTACTAAACTTCCTCTGATACCAACTGTAACGCCCCGACCCTAGTTACCTAGAGTCGGTTCTTATTACATAACATTGTCATGATCACAAGAAAGATCAAATCTCGAAAGACCGATTGGTTTAGTAGCCTTGGAAACACTAGATATATTTATAAGTCTTACATTACATCATAAGATGAAAAACTACCACAACAACATATTGTCTCCATAATCCACACTCATATCCCCACATAATATTCCTGCAGGTCATTCATAATTTACTTCTTCACATCCTGGGAAAAATAAAACATAGAAAAGGGGTGAGCTCAAATGCCCTGTAAGGATAACAATATAGTGGAACATTCAAAAATAAGCATAAACATTTAAGGCAATGCATTACAAAAACAAAAGCCTTTTAAACTTGAACTTCAACATAGTATGGAAAAAGTAAAATGAAATAATGCCATTTACTTATTCACATGTATATTCTACTAATCGAATAATCACATTCAATATCAATAACCACTTTCATAATGTCGGAATGCATAATGCTGAACTTTAATTTCTTTGTCAAGGCCTTGTCCCAAGACCTAGGGGCTAACAGTAACCGGAACCCAACCTGGAGTGCCTCTAATAACCGGACACCAACCCGGAGTGCCTCTAATAACCGAACACCAACCCGGAGTTCCACTAATAACTGGAGACCAAACCGGAGTTCCTCAAATAACCGGAGACCAAACCGGAGGGATTACTTTTACCAGTCCCCAACCCGGAACATATTTGTCTAACACATTCATTTGAATGAAAGGATGAAATATAACATAAACATTCAGATTAAAAATAACTTATAAAATGTCAATACATTAAACAAAAACCATCAGTGACATAAGAATAACTTATCCACAGTCAAAAATATCACAAAACCTTCAATAAAATAGGGATGTTTTGTAACATAATAAATCAACTTCAAATAAGCTTAAAATCCATCAAAGGATGTTGATATAGATGAAATCAAAACTATTTTAGAGACATATCTCTTTTTTTAAAATCCTTTTAAAAGTAACATAATTATAAAATAATACATTCAATTTGAAAATATTCTTATAAGCTTGTAAGGGAAGCTTCGACGATTTTATAACGGCGGAAAATAACCGCACCCTCCGTATAAGTTAAAAAAACATTATTACCTTAATTCTGTCGAAAAGGTTAAAAAGCACCTTGTTTGGAAAACAATGGAAAGATTCCTTTATAAACCACTTATAAAAAGTCAAATAAGGGTATAAATTAATTTAACCCATATTCTTGTAAATAGTAAAAAAATTTTGAAATACATTTTGAAGAAACATGGATGTGGATGATAAAGAAATCCCAGTAGATTATTACGTATAAAAAACCTCGGATAATGAAGAGATTGTGAAATAAACCCTTACCAATTTGGTAACTTATGAAACATACAACCCATGAATGAGTTATCATACAATGAATATGTAAATACACATAAATTAGAGTGTATTACACAAAGAATATAGTTATGGCCAGTACATACACCACACAAAATGTGATGGTGGCAATATGGCATGAATCTCACAGGAATAAGAAGTGAGATGAAAACCCCTTACCTTGTACTTTTCCTTGGTTGAGGTAGGTTAACCTCCTCTTCTTCGAGTTCTTCCTTTTGATTTGATCAAAAGGGCTCCTTAGGTTGGCTTTATGATCAAACTAAGGCCTCTAGGTTGTAGTGAGGGAAGTTGGGAGAGTATTTGGGTAGAGGTTTTCCGAACCAAAAGGTTTTGAAGGTGTGAAGAAATGAGAAGGAGGAGTGCCCTTTTATAAGAGGGGTGAGGGGCACCTTTGGAAAAGCTAGAAATATTAGTTTATCATAAATTCATATTCAGTTTCTAATGGCTCCAAAGTATATTATTTAAATGTTAAGGTGGGTATTGGTCCAAAACAACTCAACCAATAGAATTTAGATAGTTTTGGGTACTTATATTAACCTTATCTTTAAGTATTAACTCTAAGTTAATTACTTTCACTTTTACAATGTCTCTTTGTATTTTTATATAATATGGTTAATAAAATTACTATATACATCCAAGAGACCCCCCAAGTGGTCAATTAATGATTAAAATGTCATGATATAAGTCTCTTGGCCGAACCTTAGACTTTTAGGAATTTAATATCAATTAATAATATAATATCTGTTTTAAGAACTCTTTTATATTAATTTTGACACTATTCAATAGTTTATTTTTTTGAAACTCATAACAGATTTATTACTTAAAAAAAGTCAATTAAAGCAATCCTAATATATCATATTATCCTAGAAAATTAGTTTAATTCATTAAAAGTTTCATATTATATTTATTTGGGTATTTATAATATCAATTATTTTGATTTTTCACTATTATAGTAATTACTGCATCATCATTGTGTCATAAATAAATTAAATTATTTAATGTCTTAAAATTATAAATAAAATATAATTATGTAGGAAATATTTTTATCTTTCTAATGAATCTTTATAATCTAAAATCCAACATATATAACCCCATGTAAAAAGTGTTTTTCTAAAAGATATATGCTTGTGTCATTTTTGTATTCATTTTAACTTAATTAAAATAAAGTGTCCCTATCACCTACAAGTGGCACCATGGGGTCCCAAAATAGACCCAAATATGCCTATGTCCGAACATGTATCAACCAATAATTCGACGACACGTTTTAGGGTAATTTAGTATTATTATAAAATTATTTGTTAACCCTTATTTACCGGATTTACCATTAACCATGGTAAATAAAATATTTACCGCAGTAATTATTCAAAATGTCTAAAAATAAAATTTACCTATTTACACAATTTGAGAATCCTGATTCCTAATATGGAATCCATTTTTCTAAATTCAAAACATAGAAGTGGCAGAAATTAATATAAAATTAATTCCCGCTGTCAAAACAAAAAGCGTGTTTTTAAGAGATAATAACTATCAAAAGATTGACACTTGTTTATGCTCGGTTTAATTGTGAAATTATGTCCAATGAAAAACATTATATTAAATGGTAAAAATATATTCTAAATATACTTTAAAACCACTCAAATTCATAATTTATCACTATTAATTATTTGATTAAAAAAAAGTTGTTTTTAATTTAAATTTAGTAATTTTCACTATTCATCAAAATATGAAAGTTATTCAAAAAGTACCAAAATTTCACCTTAGGCTAAATTAGATATTCCTAATCCAAAAATGAAGTCCATTTTGAAATATAAAATATATATAATTTCAAAAAGTAGGTATTACTATTCATAACGGCTAGTTTGATTGGTTGTGGTGTGTGTTAAAACTCAAAGTTGCGTACAACACACGCTACTGTACTATTCAAAGAAAGCGTACCGTGGAAGCATGGGATATTTAATTTTAAATTTTTGATGTCCTCATTTAGTCAAAAAGTTTAAAATATTTTATTTAAAAAGGGTTCACTATTAAAAGTTGATAAAAGTGCAATACTGAAAATGAATTTGTTCTTGCATTATGTCTAAGATACTCATAATATGGATTCTAAAATTATAAGGATTATATAAAGTTTAAAATTTAGTTAATACTATTCATAACCTCTTTTGAATGGCTTTTTGGTATGTCATGGTGCAATTGAACTCGGTGTTGCGTGTAGTGCAAGTTATTGAATTATTTTGAAGAAATAACACACTATGAATTCTTGGGGTGTTACATTTTCTGCCTAACATATGGCCTATATAATTTATAGAGGTATTATAGGAATTTTTTTGGAAGATAATGATCAATGAAATTGGGGTTTTAAGTGTAATTAATAGAGATGAATGTATTCCATCTTATAGTAAAGGGGAGGGCACTCTTGGAATTATTAAAAGCATTAAATTATTCTAAATTCATATTCAATTCCAAATGGCTCCAAAATATAAAATTTACAATATAGGTTGATTTGAGGTTGAAATAACTTCATCCAATTAATATTATACAAGTTTTGGATAATTTTGTAATCCTTATATTTTTATTTGAACCCTTATTAATGATTACCGTGACATAGTGTAATTTATAATTTTAGAGTAAATATAATTTCTATAAAAATTCCAAACGACCAAAAAAGAGTCATTAAAGATATTTTTAGACTTACCAAAATTAGTTTTTCAAAATTTTATATTTTTTTTTTATACCATTTAATAAAATATAATTTATTTTAAAATCTCATAAATGTCAATTTTGTCACTATTAAGTAATTTACTTTTTAAAAATATCACAAAAACTTGAATACTTAAAAAAATTTACATTAACTCATCCCTAACATATAAATTTAGTCTATAAAATTTGATTATGGTATCAAATATATAAAATTATATTTATTCGAATTTTTTTAATATCATTTATTTGATTCTTCCATTAATAAATCAATTACTACATCATCATTATGTCACAATAAAATTTAATTATTAAATCTATAAAAATTATAAATAAATTATCATGATGTATATAAATGTTTTAGAGTTAAAATGAATATTTATAATATAATTTATCTTCTTAATAACCCTATATTAAGAATTATTTACTTAATAAAAATATGAGTATGACATTTGTAACTTATCTTTAAATAAAATACAATAAATACCATATTTTTACCAAACTTTCTAAAAATGGTTATAATTTCGATCAACCATTGATTTTTGTCAAAACCACTCATCCAATTGAATTAGCACAAGTGCTTGGGTAATTTTATAATATTATGTTTACCCATAATTACCTAATTTTCCCTTAATCGTGGTAAGTAAAATACTAAAGTTACTATTCACCAAAAATTAGGTTGATCTTATTGGACCACAATTTTCATAATCATGAAGACTATGTAATTCCATTTTCCAAAACACAATTCACCTAAGTGGATAAATTAATTTTATAATTAATTAGGTAGATGTAGTGAGAAGGTGGGTAAAAGAGACGTTCAAAATATCAATAAGTTTCTATATCTAATTTCAGTATAAAAATCATTCCAATAAAATACATAGTATTAGTAAATTTTTTATTGTTCTATTTTGGATTTAAAAATAGTTTATGAAGTATAATAATTTTTTAAATTAAAATAGGTTTTTAACTACAATGTAGTATTTTTCACTATTCTTAAAAAACAAGCTTTTTCAAAAAAAATACCAAAAATTCAAGATAAGATAATTCTGATATTAAAAATTCAAAAATTTTGTTTACTATGAAAAATATAATATATAAAATTTTAAAAAACAATATTTAAAATAGTTGTGCCATTAAAAGTTTGCAGAACTTCCTTTTTCGAAAAATACTACTTTTCTTTGTAAAATTAGATTTCTTCATATATCATATCTAGAAAACACATAAAATGGATTTAAAAAATTATATTAAACATATTATATATATATATAATTAATATAATAAAAAAAATTTATTTTCTTAATTTGTTAGAGTAAAATACACTTGAACTCATTTAACTAGTTTTTTAGGAAAAACATTTCCTTATATTTATAATTAATTAGTGACCAATGAATTAATTATATAAAAATTTATAAACCATATTCTTATAATTTAGTAAATTTTATTCATTCCCTCCAATGTAACTATATGGTTTTAGTGGTAACATTTAAATATTATTTAATTTTTTTCTTAATATCGATGCGGAGTATCATGTACTTTATTGAGAATAGTGTTTCCTTTAAAAAAACGTGGGATGTTACACTCTCCCCACCCCTTAGAAATTTCATCCTCATAATTTTAAATTAGGATCAAAAACTAAGTTTTGGATTTTTAAAATACAATTATTGAAATCCCACATTAGATGAAGGATTAAAAAACATCCACTTTAAAAGAAAGAAAGGGAAGTACGAACATCACCTTAGATAACACATACTTGGTTTTGATGTAGGAAAACATAGACCTGTAAGATAAAACTATGCATCATGTTATAATATAGACTGATAGAAAACATGGTTAGGATAAATTTAATAATTAAGAAAACATAAATTTATGATTTGTTAAAAGGTCATTGATTCGATAGTAATAAAAGTAAAAAAGAGAATGTTTTTTTATGATCCTTTTCATTCTGTTGTGGAATTAATTTAATTTATAGACTAAGAGAATAAAGAAACAGACCTACATGGAAATTTTATTTTCATACATTAGTCAATTTACACAATAAACTCATCGTTTTTTCTAAAAAATGAGTTTTCTAAAGGAATTTTTCATGACTAAAGCACTAGAATTAACTATTAGAGAGTCATATATTCCAAAAACGATTAACTATATGTTTCTGTCTCAATTGGAAATTTACTAAAACATAAATGGTTTTTACAAGAGAATATAATTCCGAAAAAGAATAAAATATTGTATGATGGAAGACTACTTTTAATCTCCAAAATTCAATAGTAATACCCAAAGTTCAACGTAGACCATTTAATAAATAAATGACATTAAAATTGCACAAAATAATGGAAACTAAGAATGAAACCCAAATATTAGAAATATTTCTTAACATATCCTTATAAGATAAATTTTAACATTCATGTCCAAATATAACATTATTCGCCTTAAAATTTAATAACTTAAATCTTAAAAAGGGATTCTATGACATTAAAATTATGAAAACCCTAAAAAAATTAAACCCAAGATGATATCCATATCTCTTAAAAAGACATACTAATCTCCAAAGTTGTTTAAACTCTCCATTGATAACAATATTAAGGATTTGACCTTAAATATAACTTATTATAGTGTTTTTAAACTAGAATTCACCTTCTTTTATCTCTTAAGTTTATATTTTTAGAGCTTTTGGACAAACCCTTACAAATTAAAACCATACATTACATATGAACACTTGTACGAGTATCTATTTTTGACACCAATAGAAACCCCTTTAAATTAAAACATTACATGCTTTCGAGACACATATCCAATTATTTAATCATGACATATTCTTTTCCCTTTCCAATATTAAGACCATTGAAAAACATTTTAAAACATGGGATGAGCATAAAAAGGTCATTAAGGGAAATAAAATAAATAAAGAAATTGTTTTACAATGAATACTTATAAACTCATGAAAAAATTTTAAAAAAATTATACTTTTCACTATTAAAACATAAAATCTTTATCTTACCTCATGAAATGATAATATTCATGTAAAATTGAATATCAATCCCAAATCAGAAATGTAACTTGTGGAATCCAATTCATTCTTAAATTATATCTTTCATGGGTGTGTAGGTAGTAACCATCATGGTAACATTTGGATTACCCATCACAGTATATTCCTATAATATCTTAAGAGAACCCCAAATGCATAACACTGTCTCATTTCACATTGAATTTGAGAGCTATCACAGACTCAGCCTCCCTTAGTTTCCAACATAACAACCAATATTCATAAACTATTTCCCATAACTAGAACATGATCATATCACATAAAAAATAATGGGAAAATAAGATTTCCATTTTGAAATAAAATTTCATTATTAAAAAGTTTCTCATTTTTAGATGAAAACACAATATTTGAAAATAAATGGTAAATTTGTAAGGGCAAAATCAAAACATTAAGGTGATACAAAATCTAGAAAATCCATTCATGCTGTATAAGTAAACAAGATATTCCTTTTTTTTCTTTTGTATGAAATAGTTGAAACAGTATCTTTAAAAGTGGTTTTTAAAAGAAAGTCCCTTTCCAAAACCAATTTCAAAAAAAAAATACTTAAAAATAGAAAAAAATTACCTTTATTTAAAAAACAGGATGTCTTTTATTGAATTATAAATATGAATGAATGGTCATGTTGGCAGAGGAGTTGTTATCATGGTATACTTTAAAAAGAATATTCCTTTAGTCATTTATCAAAACATTCCCTACAAAACACATAAAATTTTTTGATTGATAAAATTTGAATTAAATTAAAAATATATTAAAAAAATTCCTTTAAAATCATTTCATATCTATATAATAACTATGTAAAACAATATCAAGAATATTAACATGGAGAAAAATATTTAACATTAAACATTCAATATGTTCAATTCCACTATGAACATTTAAATATACATGAATGAATACATTTAATGAAAATTAATTAACATTATTATAGAAAAAACATTAGTACTAAATGTCATAGTAACTTTACATACACCTTATAAAATAATAAAGATGTATATAATCAAGAAATTTCACAATTAAAGTAGATTGATATGAAATAACTTACCTTGAGTCCTACTCATCTCGTATGTTCTTTATCATCCAAAATAATAAATTTAGGTTAATTTATACTTTCATGAGATATAATTTCATGTTTATTATTCCATTTATTTCATTTTTTAACATGTTATAACTGTTACTTAATTATTTGAGTTCATGTTGGATGTTTTGATGATATTTGGTACTTGAGTCAAAAATGACTTTGTTATGATGTCAATAATCAAAGGGGTCATTATTACATCATCTGAAGAATAATATTAATGACATAATAATTAATTTTATACATCAATTTTACTTTTAAAAAAAACCATTAACTATGGTTATGGAAAATGAACTATGTTATAATCATTGAGACGGTAAGCCGTACGTATGCATGAGTAACATTTCCATTTTTCAATGATCATTTTGAAAAAAAGGTAATTATTATTTTTTATTTACATAATGATAATAATATAATTAATTTAATATTACTTATTCAAATATACTTATATATATTATCCAATTTATGTGATGATTAAAAATGAGTCACATCACTTCTTGGTGGTGATAGTTTCCACGTACGCACAAACAACCATACCATTTTTATGTTCATGGAAAGTAAGAATGTAATTGATTCTTTATTATCATATAATGATAAATATATAATAAATATCACATATTAACATTAATTACATCTTTATAATTAGTCTTCCGAGACAGTTATGGAAAATGAATTATATCAGTTGTGGAGGTGGTAATTCACACGTATAGACAAAAGATTAATTCATTTCCCATTTGATGTAATTAGAGATGGATTTTGGATATAATATTAAATAAATAACTTATCATCATTTTGAGGATTCTATATTTATTATTTCATCATTGTTTAAGGTGATTTTAAGTAATATTAAGTAGAAATAAAATAAAAATACTTAATAAAAAATGTATCATTTCCTTCAGACGATCATCTTTGATTAACACCTTAACACCTCTAAGATGTTTGTTCTGCCTAAACTAAGGCCTCTAGAATATGGAAAGGAATTATAGGAATGGTTTTAAGAAGATAATGTCCAAACAAAATGGTTTTTCAAGATTATGTAATGGTGATGAATGGGTTCCCATTCATAGGAGTGGAGAGGGACACTCTTAGAATTATGAAAAGTATTAAATGAATATAAATTCTTTTTCTATTCCAAATGGATAAAAACTAAATTATTTAAAAAATAGGATTATTTTTTTTTCAAAATAACTTCTTCCAACTAATATTCAACCTGTTTTGGATAATTCATTAATCTTATATTTTTGTTTTAACCCTTATTAAATCTAGTCGTGACATAATGTAATTAATGCTTTGAGATTAAATATAATTATTATAAAATACCAAAAGACCAAAAATTAGTCATAAATGAAATTATTAGACTTACCCAAATCATATTTTTGATGTTTATATTGTTTTTTGAATTTTATATCATTCAATAAAATATTATTTATTTTAAAATCTCACAAATGTCAATTTTGACACTATTCACTAATTCCTTTTTTAAAAATATCATAAACACATGATTAATTCAAAAAAACTAGTTTAACTCATACCTAATATTTCAAATTTATCCATACAATTCGTGGTTAGCATCATATATATCAAATTATAGTTATTTTAATATTATTAATATCACTCATTTGATTATTCCTTTAATGAATCAATTACTAAATCATTATTATATAATAATTAAATTTAATTATTAAATGTATAAAATTATAAATTAATTATAATTATGTATATAAAATTTTATCCTTAAAATTAGTCTTTATATTAAAATTTATCATCAATATAACCATATATTAAAAATGATTTACCTAATAAAAATACGAGTTTGACATTTTTAACTTATCTTTAAATAAAATATAGTAAATGTAATATTCTTTCAAAATTGGCTTAAAATTTTGTAACTATAGCCAAAGTTTGATTTTGGTTGAACCCCAATCATCAAATTAAATTACTAAATGTGGTTAGGAGTATTTTATAATATTATTTTTACCCTTTATTACCCAATCTTCCCTTAATTGTGGTAAATAAAATACTAAAGTTATTATCTACCAAAAATTAAGTTGATCCTATTATACCAAAATTTTCATAATTATTACAATATTTTATTTCATTTTTTAAAATTTAATTAACAAAAGTATCTAAATTATGTTTAACACTAATCCAGCATATGTGGTGAGAATACGGGTAAAAGAGACTTTCAAAATATAAATATGTTTTTATATCAAATTGCAATATAAAAATTATTCCAATAAACTAAAATAAATTAATACTCATATTATTTACCTTTCTTACATTAAAAATTATTTAAATTTATAATATTAATTTAAACAAAAATTCTTTTTTTAACTACAATGGAGTATTTTTCACTATTCATCAAAAAATGATTTTTTCTGAAAAATACCAAAAAATTACCCTAAGATAATTTTGATATTCTGAATTCTAAATCGAACATTATTTTAGAAAATATAATATATGAAAGTTTCAAAAACAAAATTTAAAATAGGTCTTCCATTAATAGGCGGAAAAATTGTGTTTTTTAAAAATACTACTTTGGTTTGTAAAATTGGATTTGTTATAATATTATATCTCGAAAATAGATAAGATGAATTTTAGAAATTAGATTGAATATATTACATATATATTTCATTAATATAATCAAAAAATATTGATTTTATTAATTTTTTGGTATGAAACACACTTGTGGGCATTTAATTTGTTTCCAAAAAACTTTTCCTTTTATTTAAAATTAATTGGCCAATAAAGAATTAATTATATACATGTGTGTAAATTATATTTTCAAAAGGCAGTTAATCCTACTCATTTCTCCAATATAATGGATAGGTTTTAATGGTAAAATTTAAATTTATTTATTTTTTTTCTCTTAAGCATGATGTGGTGTATCATGTATGCTATTGAGAATAATATTTACTTTAAAATAGTCTGGACGTTACATTATCCCCCCCACCTTTATAAATTATGTGCACACAATTTGTACTCAAGATCAAAACTATGCTTTTACTTTTTGAAATACCTTTATTGAAATCCCACATCAGAATAATTATTAATAAAACACCCACATTAAAAGAATGAAATGGAAGTATGAAGATCACTTGAGATATGACATATAAGGTTTCCATTTAAGAACACATTAACCTAGAAGATAAAACTGACCATCATGTTATGATGGAGAGTGATGAAAAACATGGTTAGGAGAAAGTTAACAATCTCAAAATCATAAATATATTATTTTTAAAATGTTCATTGATTCCTTAGTTATAAAAGTAAACGGATAACATTTTTTTGAGATGCTTTTAATTTATTTCTGTAATTTATTTACTTCATAGACATAGAACATAAGGAAACTTAATAAATTGAAAATTAGAGTTTCTTAATTTAGTCAATTTCCAAAATAAATTCATATTTTTCTCTAAATAATGAGTTTTTAGGATTAATTTTTCATTCTTGATTCACTATAATCAACTCTTAGAGAATGACATGTTCAAAAAAATATTAACTATAATTTCCCCTATCATTATACATTAACCAAAACAAAACAAAAATTGTACAAGAGATGATGATTCATAAAAATAATAAACCACTGTATAATGAAAAAATACTTTTAATCTACAAAATTTATTAGTAATACCCAAAGTTCAACAAATACCATTTGTTAAATAGTTTCCCTCAAATTTCTAAAAAATAATACAAAATAATATTGAACCCCAAAAATTAAAATGATTTGATAACATATTCCTCAATGATAAATTTTTACAATTATCTACAAATATATAATTAGTCGCCTATAAATTTCATAACATAAAACCTTAAAAGGGTTTCTATGACATTTAATTTATGAAAAACATAAAAATTATAAACCCATGATAATATCCATTCTTCTTAAGAAGACATTCTTATCACCAAAGTTGTCTAAACCCTCATTTGATACGAACTTTAAGGACCTTGCTTAAACATAACTTATTCTATTATCTTCGAACTATAATTTACATTCAAGGATATTTTCAGTTCAATGTTTTAGAGAATTTGTAAGAACTATTACAAAGAAGAACCATACATTACATTTGAACACATATACTCAGTATCAATTCTTTCCACAAAAGGAAACCCCTTTAAAAAAAATATGACTTCCTTTAGAGACACTTCTTCAATTCTTTCACCACGACATCTTATTTTTTACTTATCAATCATAAGACCTATGAAAAATATTTTATAACTTTTGATGATTACAGAAAGCTTAATAAAGTACATAAAATAAAAATAGAAATAGTTTTTCCATGAATACTTATAAACTCATGAAAACATTTTCACAATGTTATACTTTTCACCCTTAAAACATAAACTATTTTTCTTACCTTTTGAAATCATATGATTCCAGTGAAATTGAATTGAAATAATAAATCATAAACGTAACAAGTGGTATTTATGTCATTCCTCCACTGTTGCTTTTACTGCTATATAGGGATTAACCTTCATGTTCCCATTTGGAATACCCATCACGATATATTCCTTTAATCTCTTAGGAGAAACTCAACTGGTTAACTCAGTATCATTAACAAATGTATTGGAGAGTTATCACAGGCTTACCCAAACTCTTTTTATCAAGTAACCACCTATATTTTTAAACTATACCCAATGACCATAACAAAATCATAACAAATAATACAATTATAAGGGGAAAATAACATTTACACTTTGAAATAGAATTTTATTTTTACGAATATGAACATTCATAAACAAAAACAAATTATTTGAAAATAATATGGTAACATTGTAATGAAAGAATCAAAACAGTAAAGTGACATAAAATCAGGGAAATTCATTACTATCGTATAAGTTAGAAAAAATTCCTTTTGGATTTTGAAAAAAATAATTATAAGAGTAACTTTAAAAGATGCTTTTAAAAGAAATTCCATTAACAAAACACATTTCAAAAACAAAATACTCAGAAAATGGAAACAATTATATTCTTCTATTATAATCATGAAGGCTTGTAGAGGAATCTGAATATCAAAAAATGTTTATGGTGGTGGATAAGTTGTCACCATCGTAAACATTAAAAAAATTTCGTTCTTCGTTTGTCAAAATGATCCTTATAAAATAGATAAAAATATTTTTTTGATAAAATTTGAATTAAATTAAAAATCTAAATAAAAAATATTTTAAAATCTTTTAATAAACGTATAATAAATATGTTAAATAATATCAAGAATATTGAGATGGAGAAAATTATTTAATAATTAAATCATTAAACCTTCAAAGTGTCCCATACAACTTTGAACATTAAAATATTCATGAAAGTACATATTTTCCAAAACATTAATTGATATGATTATTAATAAAACATGAACATTAAATATCAATTTAGATTTAATTTACACCTTATAAAATAATAAAAGTTCATATCATCATGAAATGACTCAATGTAAGGAGATTGAGATGAAATCTCTAACCTCAAGTCTGATTCAAATCATTTGTTCTTTAACATACTGAATAATGAATGTAGGTTAATTTATAATTTATTAAGAACATTTTTAAGATTTATTATTCCTTTTATATAATTTGGTACCGTGTTATAATAATTATTTAATTATTTAAGTTCACACTTGATTTTTTGATGATATTCAATACTTGAGTCTAAAATGACATTAGTATGACGTCAAAAGTCAAAGTGGTAATTATTCCAAAATCCCAAGAATAATATTAATTAAATAATAATAACTTTTATGCATAAATTATAATTTTAAATAATACCATTTATTTGGTTATGAAAAATTAACTACCTTACAATTATTGGGATGATAAGTTGTTTGTATACATGATCAATGTTTCCATTTTTCAATGACCATTTTGGATAGAAGGTGATTATTATTTTATCTTTATAGAATGATAATAATATAACTAATATCATGTTACTAATTTGAAAATAATAATATATATTATCCATGTGATGTGGGATTAAAAACGAATCACATCTCTTTGTGGAGCTGATAGTTCACACGTTCACACGAACGACCTTATCATTTTTACGTGCATGGAAATTAAGAACATAATTGATATATTATTATATTATATTGATGAATATGTCATTAATATCACATATTAAAATTAATTACATCATTATAACCAGTATTGTGAGACATTTCTGGAAACAAAATCATATCAGTTCATGGAGGTGATAATTCACACGTACACACAAACAATTAATTGATTTCTCATTTGAGGGAATTATAGATAGATTTAGGTGATTATATTAACATAATAATATCTCAGTATATTTAATATAATATAGTTATTATTTAATCATGGTTGAAGGATATTTCATTTATGATTGATAAAAAATAAAAAAGAAACACTTAATAAAAAACGTTACATTTCCTTCGGACGATCACCTGTGATTAACACCTTAACACATATATGGAGGGTTCTCTACCTAAAATAAGGCCTCTATATTTGGGGAAGGTATTATAGGAATGTTTTTGGCCTGGTATTGTATTATGAAAATGGTTTTTAAAGTTTAAGGATTAGAGATGAATGGGTTCCCTTTTTACATGAGATGAGAGGGGTACAATTGGAATTATTAATACCATTAAATTAATATTAATTATTTTTCTGTTTAAAATGGTTCCAAACTAAATTTTTTATAATATATAATGATTTTGGGTTGAAATAACTTCATCCAACTAAAATATGACATGTTATGTAGAATTTGATAATCCTTATCTTTTTATTTTAACCCTTGTTATTTCTTACCGTGACATAATGTGATTTACACTTTTAGAGTGATTATAATTACTATAAAATTCTCAAAAAAATAGTCATAAATGAAATTTTTAGACATACCCTAATATTTTGGATACATTTTTTTGAATTTTATACCATTTAATAAAATATTATTTATTTTAAAATCTCATAAATGTCAATTTTTAAACTATTCACTAATTGAGTTTTTAAAAATATCATAACAGGTGATTACTTCAAAAAAACTAATTTAAATCATCCCTAACATGTCAAACCATAATATTCATGTATGGCATATAATATTTCAAATTATATTTATTTTATTATTATTAATTTCATTTATTTGTTTGTTACTTTAATAAATCTATTAATGCATCATCATTGTGTCACCATAAAATTTAATTAATAAATATATATAATTTATAAATAAATTATAATGATATATATACATTTTTTTCATTAAAATGACTATTTATAGTTGAATTTATTATCTATATGACCCTATATTAAGAATTATTTACTTAATAAAAACATGAGAATGTCATTTTTATCATATCTTTTAATAAAATATACTAAATGTCATATTCCTAAACAAGTAGCATAAAAGGAAATAGTTCTATCCTAAGGTTGATTTGGGTCAAACCCCACTCAAACAATTAAATTAGTACAAGTGGTATGGTAATTGTATAATCTTATTGTTACCCTTCATTGCGGAATTTATCCTTAATAGGGGTAAATAAAATACTAATGTTACTGTTCACAAAAAATTATGTTGATCCTATTAGAACAACATTTTCATACAGATAATAATGTTTTATTTTTGGTTTTTCAAAATTCAATTTCATTCAAGTGGCTAAATTTATTTTAGCACTGATCCCGCAGATGTGGTGAGAAGGCGGGTAAAAGAGACGTTCAAAATATCAATAAATTTTTATATCAAATTTTAATATAAAAATTATTCCAATGACCTAAAATGTATTATTACATGTATTATTGATCTATTTTTTCTTTAAAAAATAATTTAATTTATAATAATTATATAAATGAAAAATTAGTTTTTAACTACAATGTGGTATTTTTCACTATTTATCAAAAAATTAAACTTTTTAGAAAGATACCAAAAATTCACACTAAGATAATTTTGATATTCAAAATTCAAAAATGAAGATTACTTTGAAGAATAAAATATATAAGATTTTCAAAAACTAGATTTAAAATAGGTGCACCATTAAAAGGATCAAAACTACCTTTTTTTGGAAAAATAATACTTTTGTTTGAAAAATTAAACTTGTTCTTATATCATGTCTGTAAAAAGAATAAGATGAATGTTAAATATTATATTGAATATATTTTATATATATCATTAATCTAATCTAAAAAATAAACATAATTACACCAATAGGAAGATAGGAATTTTACAAGTTTCACTACATAATTAAAGTAGTTATTCCTTTTCATGATCTTGAAAAAACATTATAGCACACAATCCACTAGAAAATAATAGTTTTTAGTTGTTAGTATGAAGGGTGTATCGTTCACTTGGGTTTCAATATATTTATTTCATAGTGAATTTTCTGCTTTCATAGATTATAAGTTAAAAATGTTGTAATAAAGAAATGAACATTCACTAATATGCTTCAACAAATCAATATTGTGATACAAGAACACTTTAAACTAGTTGTTCTATACGTCATATGTTCTTATTCTTAATTTTTTTTCACTTCAGTGAGTAATAACCTCACCTATTATTATTATCTCTATATTATTATAAATTCCATGAAAATGAAAACATTTTATTAATATGAAAAATTGTAAAGTATATATCAAGAAGTGATGGTTACCTCTTATCAATCTTCTTAATTCAAATATTAATGACACAACTTATATACATTTGAATTGAAATTTCCCGAATTTTCAGATCTAATGTTAATAATAAGATTCATAAGAAAAAACTTCCCTAACAACTAGTAACTATATTTATACATAGATATATTTATTTCTCTTCAACCTTCTTTAAATACAATCATTATATTGTGACTGCATTTCTCTAACTTCAATCTTGGAATTCTTCCTCATAAATATCATCGAAGATATGCCACATTTCAAAGATAATTTAATAATCCAAAGTATATATTTATTATTTAGGAAAGTATGCATGCTGTCTAAATTAGGATCCTCCATATGCAACATACAGATGTCCATAATACCTTCTTCCAAATGTCATCAAACGAATCAAAAACATATTCTCAAAATTGAACATCACAGCCTAATCAGACAAAATACTATCTTCTTTATGTACAAACATACATACAAAACACATCTTTATCTTCATTTTTCATCAGTTCAATTTAAAATTTTCATTAGAACTCTCTTATTTTTTTAACATTCTATCATTATCTAATAGACTCATTTTCAATAATCAAAATTATCATTATAATGATATTTAAAATTTTATAGTTCTCATTAATTTGTATCTCCATATTTAACATATAGTATCTCTATATGAAATTTTATATGTGATCACTCTTTTTATATTATGTGGTAGCGTTTCACAATGTGTGTTCAATCAAACACATCATGAATTCACACACTTACTATGTACAATTTCATGACCTTTCATATGATCTCATAATTATGATATGATGTCACATAACCCTTCATAGTGTCATACAATTACAATGTGTGATTTCATGAACCTTTATGTGGTCAATTTATTCCAATGTGTGGTCATAAGACCCATCATATAGTCTTGCGTCATAGAAGAACACCACACATAGATGCAGGTGATATTACATCCTAGAATTTATTATGAGGTACATATCCTTTAAATTTCATTTCAACTCCCTTATTTCCACATAATAAGAGTTATTAATTGTATAAGGAAGGGTTTGGGGGTGATTTGGGATTGTTTGGATCCCAAAGCTCCAGTTGTTTTAGAAATAGAATGAGACTCAAGGTTGGAACACATTTAGTAGTAACGTTTTGGCTCAACTTTGAAACCCATGTATACAAGATAATGGTTTGATAAACCTTATAACTGTGGTCATACAAATGTTTTAAAAAATGTAGTGTAATTTCATAGGGCACATGCATGGAATATTCATGTTTTGGAAAACAATGTGCTTATCCTGCATGTTTAGTTACACTTAGGAAGTAATCCCATGTTATTGGCATGGGGATTAGCAAAACGATGAGGCCAAATCATGAACCCCTTTAAAAATGTATGAAATTTCACTTTTATGCATATATTATTTAATAATTAAACCAGCTTTTCTCCCCCACCCCACAACTATCTTTCATAGTAGAATGCACGTTCGATCTCTCATCTCCCTTCTCCTAGGCATTTTTATAGCTCCTTTGTTTGAGCATGAAATCAAGTTTTATTTTTCATGTTGGTACCATATGAGTAATCGCCTTAATCCCCTTCCCTGATTTCATTGTTTATATGACCATTTGGAATACTAAATCTATGAAATATAATGTTTTTATTTTCTTGGTATTCATCTAATTCTTTGATTTCCTCCATTCTAGCCTAAGTTAATCTCTATAAAGAATGATGAGAGTGATGCTCGTCTATGGAATGCCTTTTATATCTTTTCCCTTAAAAACATTGTTTTTAATATCTTACAACATAGTTCTACATGTTAGAAATTTTTTACATTTCTCCTTAAATTAATAAATATATAAACTTATTTTATAAACCATGATTTACACATGTTATTACACCCTTATTGAAGGACGAAGGTTGTCAACCTCAACTCGAACAACCCTTGATGAGGGTTCCTTTTATTGTTATCATTATTTCACCCTTGGGGTGTGTTTAGCTCCCCAAATATTAATGGGAGCTGAATATATATTTAATTAGTTGATGAATCTTACCTACCACATGTAAAAACTTTTAATTTAGTAATGAAAAGTGTATTGAAATAAAATAAATGGGGTGTTTGGAGTAAAATGGATAGTCTCTTTGCTTATCCCTAATTATGTAAAATATTAGTGAAGTGGAATCGACACTAACATAGTCCTACTTCTTTCAACTTTATGTGAATTAATAGAATAATTTAATATTATGGATTCAATTAATAAAAATAATGGACACTAAGATAGACCTTTGACCCCTTATATAATTCATGTAATGGAATTCAATAAAAGGGTAGACAATAACATGACCTCTTACCTTTTCAATTGTATGTGAAATGGTTTATAAAATGATTTTTGTTAAATTAAATTGATAAATGTAATGGAATCTAAAATTTTCCCTTACATCATTTTATAAATTACCTTGATCACAAATGGAATGATATGGCCCCAATATGAGGTATAATGGAATAGCACAGAAAACCCACATGCATATTTTATATTAGATTCCTTAGACTTTTACCTTGGATCTATCTTTCATGGACAACCTCAGATATGCTCCTTATGCTCCATTAATTATCTAAGATGTTTTTTATGGTTGAGCTCTATGGACTCAAAGATATTGACTCATCCATGGGCCATAGGTTTTTATCCCATGTTAGTCTAAATTACACTGAGTATGTTATGGATGAGTCTTGTGGAATCGAAGAGGATTCCATGTTTATTGGCCCCGGGTCCTGGCTCTTATAGGTTTGATAATTGATTATTCGGTATAGGTGGTAATTGTTTCACACTTGACATGTCGGCATAGGTCATAGCTGAATCCTTGATCTATTGTATAGTTATTCATTATTTATTTACTACTTTGGTCACATCATATATTGTATATTTGGGTTGTATAGCTTATTCATTAACTACCTTTATTATTGTTATACCTATAAATTGTTTCATACTATACACACAAACAATATTTTTCATAGACACAATTGGTGGTGTCCTGGTGAGTATATATCACACCCTATTTGGTCCATTGATTAGTACTAAGAAAGAATTCATGATTATAGATCACGATAGTGGGAAGTGTCTAGTTTGGGATTTTTGTGTCATGGGCCCAACTCCTCGGGTGTCACATCTACATTATCAATTTCTTTACATAAAATTCTTATACCACCTTGTATTGTAATATTGACTCCTCTATATGTTTTTTTTGTTATGGATTTGACTTGAAACGCCCATTCAGGTGAGTTCTTTTTTTCATATTAAAATATTGTGTTTTCATTAAAAATGGACAACCCATGTGGTGTATGAATTGATATGAAATGATTTAAATAGTCATATTATGTTTGAATTTACCTTTTGGGTATATTTAATGTTTTAATTAAATAAAGGTCATAAATTTGAGTCAAATGATTTGTTTAAAGATAATATCATGATTTCTAATAAGATCCCTCATTGAGGTGTGTTGTATTATATGACAAAAATGATAGATTTAATGGGTTATTGTTTGGATTGGTGACATTCTAAGTACAAGGGCCTTATTATTATTTTAATTAAAATTATCACTGGTATTTTCTCTATCTTTTTGTGTTAATGGATTGTGATGTGGATTTGTTATATATGTAAACCTATTTCATTAGAACTTCTTTATGATAAGACATTTTTTATACATATCAAATTTAGTGATTAATTTTGAAAAGTAATTAATGTATTTTTTATGCTTTGAGTGATACTTGGTTCTTATTTTATGTAATTCCAATGGCTGGCTCATGGTTTAATGATAATTTATACACAGGGAGATATACATATTATATCATGGATGGGACCATCATGTATGTTGAATACCTTTATATGAGTGATACCGGTTCCCAGGGGATAACTTGTGTGTGGTCTTGGGAGAAATATGGTTACACCATTCCATGAGTGATAATCAAGCCCCTTTGTGATATACTAGGGATGAACTCAGAATAGACATGGTTTGAATTATTCCAATTGTGAAACTTGGGACTTTATTTATGGATCACCATGTATGAACTCCATCAAGTTTTGATAATTTTTATTCTAATGGTGAGTTATGTAGGTTCCTTTACAAATATCTCCTTGGATAGTCTAGGATGTCATTTAATTGAATACAAGGGATGGATATTTTATTTAAAATAAAACTGATAATTAATTAATTTAAAGGACATTTCCACTAGTATAAATCACATGTCCCATCTCTTTCCATTCTTACCATGTATTAATGACTCTATTTTATAACCTTATATCTTTTCTATACATGTTTACATTTAATCGAAGTCGTTTTCTCTTAGGATAAAGTAGGTATTGTCAGTCAAGTGTCTATTATAAGCTTGGTCAAACTTGTTTATTTCTATTTAATTATTTCTTAGCTGTCATACCTTCATACAGTTTTATTTTCTATTCATATTCTCAATTAGTCTTTAAGCACCATTTATTTGGTGGCCTACTGAGTATATCTCACTCCCTAACTGGGCGTCCAGTTCACTAGGTAATCAGGAAAATCCTCTTGTTCATAGTTCTTTGATCTTTCTATTGTGGTGTACATTTTATATAGGAGTTAGTAGAATGGGACTGAGCTAGTACTCAGGAAACTCAAGGAGATCATCCTTAGAACCTTTTTATTCTTCTTATATGTTCACTTATTGTATCATATCATATATTTTATTTTTTATTTTTTATTAGGTAGCATCACATTGACATGAATGAATAGATGTATATGTAATTGGAAACATTTATTAATTTATTGTATTTATTGTCAACATCTTTTAATTTATTATTATATCTTCTGTTATTGTCTGTTTATTTTTTACCTATTATTTTGATTTGATTCTTTGATCTTAAGGGTATAGTATCCCCAAATTTCCATCATTAGATCCTCTCTACTATTCGAAAGCCTATGGAATATGGGGAGGCACATGTGAAGTCTTATAGTGCCCGATCTGACTACTAGTTTAGTATTCAGCTGGGATGGGTTGTTAAAAAGTTGTATCAGAGGTCTATTCTATTAAATTAATATTTTGGTTGGTAAACAGGAGAATAGGACAGTGTATGTTCTTAGAAAATTGTCATTCCTAGGTTTTATCAATCCATGCATGGGGAAAAGTTCAAGTATCTAGGGATGGTATCATTGTTCATGTTGTTCGTTATTATCGTTTATTTTTATTTTACCTTCATTTATTGGTGTACATTCTAATTCTTAATAATTTATGATATTTATGCTCCTTTACCCTTGTCATGGTATAGAAAGGATGTAATATTACCTGCATCATTATAGGAACATTGGGTTTCACATGCCATGCATATTTTATTCCATGTAGATTGCATTTTTCGGTTATTTGAGATTGTTGATTTGCCTTGCCTATTATTTTATCCCTCCTATATAACATGTTTGGTATTTTTAGTAGTGAGATTATTTTTATACATACTTAGGTATTCTATTGGAATTCTCTTTTATATAATAGGATGTGTGGTTTATATAGTACATTTTTCTACATAGCCAGATTATTTGATTACTACTTATGTAGTAGTCTACCATGTTAAATAATATTTATTTTGTGTGTAATTAACATTTTTTCTAGTATTTTATGTAATTCTTACCTTGTTAAGGTGGTTAATTAATATGTTTTCTTTTATATTCCATTTTTATATTCTTATTCAACATGTTTATTTTTATTTTCTACTATGATAACATGTCATTAAAATAGAAATGTAAAGGTGGGTTAAATAAAATGCAAGCATTAATATATGTGGTGTTTCCCTATAAAGATTGATGGTGAAATTCTATTTGAAAACCAATCAATATACATTTGAGTCATTGAACTTTGGTTGCATGGTTAAGAACATACTGCTGTGATTAAATGGGAGCCAATTTGAAATTTATAAAGGGTATGGATGCTTTATAAATTCAAGAATGGTGACCCATATAATAAAAATATATTTATGAGCATACTATATATATATATAGAAATTGTTTCATGAATATGGATTCTGTAAAATTTTGACATTTAAAAATATTTTGTTTCCATTATACTGGTTTTTAATTTTATTACATGGGTGTGATAACCCATATGGCCATATACCTAAATGCACAACTAGACCCATATAGGTCTTTTGGGGCATATTGATTTGAGGATGACTCGACTTGACCCATGTAGGTCATTCATGGTGCTTGTGCTAAAGAGATAAATACATTAATGGGTTTTAAAAATATTAATGCTTAAAATGAAATGAGGATGAATCTTAGTGAATCCAAAATTATATTTTGTAACCCATGTAGGTCACCTTTATTTTGTTATGCCTTATAGCTTAACTCATTGGGTTATACTAATTCATTGTAGAGATGGTCATTTAAAGTGTCTATAAACATTTAAATGATTTTATATATATGTGTATTATAGGATCTTACTTAAACAACATGTATTTAATTAATAAATGAAGATTAATATTCCTCGAGTTGTATTATATGAGGACCTGGTTAATTGAAATTCCAATTACAACCTAAATGGTGTTTTCCTCTATAGATTTCAATTGACATGTTCTATAGCTAAGACAATTGTGAAAATTTGAAAAAAATGAATGATGTTGAAATGGGGGTCTTTTAAATCGATGTTCTAATTATGAATGTATATTGATTAAATAAATAATTTTTTAATTTTAATAAAACTTTCCAATTTTTCCATGTGGCCTTAGCTAAATAAAGTTTCAGATTCTTTTGGCTTATGAATGGTATTATATTTTATCTAATTCTAATCCTCGAAATGGGAATGGAATTTAATATTTTTTGGTTTAATGCCGAAAAATTAAATCTTATGGAGTTTTATTATCCTTAATCCTCAGGTAATGGTAGTTTAAATATTTTCTTTGAGTTCTTCCTTAAAATAGAATGTGATCATTTTCAGTAGGATTCTTATTTCATAGTTTGAACCCAAATAATAATCCCTTCAACCTAGTAACCTTTTATAGGAATGAAATCATTATGGTTAAACATTTTCCACTTCAATGATGGGTTATCCCATTTTACGTCGTTCCATAAGACCTTTAAATACCTTGATAGTTTCTTATCAGTAGTTTCTAATGTGAGGTATCGTTCAAGTGTCATTGTTCCCTCGTAAGACTCTTAATCATTAAAAGTGTAAACCTTATCTTAATTAGTGTTTACATAGAGTTTTGAATATCATTATGGGTGTGAGATTTGTGTAATTCTAGGTTTCATAAGGTTGATCATGCCTAAGTCATGGTCAGATGCTTAGTAAGTCACTTGACCCTTCTTCTTCATCCATTATAGTGTGGGATGACTTGAGATATTTTCACCTTATAATATAGTTTTTTGGATAAATTGAGTCCTGGATATTTCTTTTTTAGTCTATCGAATGTTGGGATGCATATGTATGTTAAAAATATGGATAGTATCAAAGATATTTCATTTTCTCCTAAAACCTTGTGGTAGTACATTTTGATACATGAGGTACCTGTTGAGTTACCAAGATACTACAACATGTTGTATGGGATTGGTGGTAATTATTTGGATCATGGGTTATTAAAATTCGACCATCCATCATCTCCATGGTAGTGTGACTTGATCGTATAATGAAATATATCTCATCCCAATACTTGGGAAGATATTTAAAGGGTATCGGGTGTTTTAGCATGTTGTTCTGTTATTTTTCTATTATGCCTAATATTGTGACGTATGTTAGTGTATCAAGGAGTAGAATCACATGTACTCCTAGTGAAAATATATTCTACTGTGTTGTTAACCAGTTGTTTTCTTTCCCTTTTAGGTTAATGCTTGATAAAAGTGTGTTATCCACTTTTGGGACAACATTCAGTGGTCGATGAGGTGTGTGTCGTTGGATGATTCTCTTTTCATGAAATTTGACTTTAAGGACACTCCTAAGGTGGAGAGAGACACATAAAACTTTGTAATTCATCTCTTTATGAGTAGGAGGCACAACCTTAAAGGAGAATCTAGAAATGGCCAGTACCTATTTTGAATTCCCATGAGGATGTTAAGGTGGGAGCATGTTTGTGCTTCTAAGGTAGCTCGATGAAGGTATGTCTGGCAGTGCCTGCAACCATTAAAAAAATTATTGGTCTAATATGGACATTAATGGTTTTGAATGATCAATCACAGGATTCCTCAGGTGTAATAAGCCTAGTACTCGGTTACTGATGTGTCAGTAGGGTAAAATGAACTCATTTAAGGGTGGTTGATCGATAGTGTTTTGATTCCACTTCCTTCGAGCCAATGCTTATGAAATAATAAGATCCCTTCCTAGAATGTCACTATTGTTTTAGAGGAAGTGTATCATGTCCTTTTTGGATATCATTCAAGTACTGTTAGTGTACTCTCATCTTTAGGATAATCATGTTCCTTTCATAACATCATTCGAGTACATTAATATAGTGTCACTTATACTCCATGCTAAAACTAAAAATATAATTGGGATTTATGGGTGAACTCCATCATAGTTGCGCACCATATGTGTGGTTGTTATGAAGGCATGATTAGTCTTAATTGATATTATGGTTCCTAAGTAGGAACAACTTGGATGTACTCAGGGACACTAGCTTTCTCTTTTGGATTTATCACTAGGGGGATTTCATTAGGGGCTAGTGAGTTATCTTGATGAGTGGTTGTGTCAACTTTTTACCGATGTCCCAATTTTGAATACAAGTTTATATAATACCTTTGATGAGATTATTGGTTTCTAGTTCATGAATCTAAGGTTACACCCAGACATTTGTGGGGCTAGGAATGTTGTTTTAAGTGTATAGATCCATGCATGTCTGGTCATTTTTATAGACATTTCTATAGTGAGGCACAATAGTATAAAGTGTGTTTTTTGGATATAGAAGTCACCAAAATCCAATTATGGGCTTTAGTGATCCTACATATAGAGGATCAACAGGTAATTTCATCTAGAGGCACCATGTCTAATTTTAAAATGAGTTAGTTGCCTAAGAATAGTGTTTTCGAGAATATTCTTTTGGTAGTGGCTCAACATGCTTCCTCGTGAAGGAATGGAATCAATTAGTGAAGTTCAAATTTAGTTATGTCATCAGGATAAAATAGGTGTGATGTAAAGGTCAGCAATTCTTTCTGAGGGAATCTTGCACAACCCGATTTGACTTGGTTAATTAGAACATTATTGTTTCAATCCAATGAGGACCATATTACATCCTTAGTGTTGCTTGGGTTTTCATGTTAAGAAAACCACACTAGAAATATCATTATAATGCTTAGGTTATTCTTTGTTATGAAATTCCAATGGTGTAATACTATGACATGGACATGGGAAAAAATTCTAGAACCTATTGTAGAAAGCACCATATACTGTATGGATAAGGAGATGATAGTTTGGACTTATCTTCAGTCTGAAAGGCCTATGTGAGAACTTTATCGATTTTTATCTTGGAAATAGAGTGTTGGATCATGTTTACTATCTCATGTACTATATTCTGAAGTGATTATTAGATATGCATTGGGAATTGGAAATACAACGCAATATTTAGGGAAAGACTTCACGACCTAAGTAGTTCGAGTGATATTCTCTTCCTTTCCCCAAGGTTTATAAAAGATGAGAAGTTTTATGGTGGGTAGATTATAGTTTCAAATTTTTTTGGGCCGATTAAATTCCAATGTTTTTTAAATTTTATCTTTTTGTGGGTGGGACATTATTTAAACTATGTCTTAGAATGTAAATCCATGTTTTGGAACATATAAATGTAATTTGTTCTAGACTTTTTCGAAGGCCCAAGATGTGTCACTAGTATCTCGATGATTTTTTGGGGTTTTGGTTCCAAAATATCAAAATGTGAAGAAGGATGACAGGGGCACGCATCTTATCTGAAATCGTGAAACCCTTCAACATGAATTGTATAGGCGGTCCATTGTATATAGAGGTCCTACATGGTTTTTCCTAACTAAGTGGGAAAATCCACTCACTCATGCGGCTTTCAATAGGTATTGAGAAGTAGGAAAACAGAGGGTTTATGAATGGTTTCCCAAACTCTGCCAATGAATCATGCAACCCCCCTTCTACAGTAGTGACACTTGCATAGTTGGGGTACAGTTTTCTTGAACCTTTAGCAAAATTGTGTGCCTCGTTAAAGGGGATAGAAATTACCAAAAATGCACCTCTATCCTTATTTATTTTCTCCTATACTTTCTTCCTCATTTGTTCACACTAGTGGGCTCTCGCACTATCGCCTCCTCTTCTATCTTATGGATGGATATATATTTATTACATATTATCTAATTTTGAGAACCATTAAGTACACTGGATAGCTCTCAGTAATTCTACAACCACCCTTCCTTCCTTACTTGCTTTCTTTCACATTCAAAAATTTTATTGTTGTGTGATATAATTTACCCTATTTTCAGGGAGTTCCTATGTTGCTTTGAATTTTCACGAACCAAATTGAATCAAGGATTGATATTGGATGTTTTTATTTTCCATGGTATATGGTCTGCAGTCTATATCTTATACCTTAATGTTTCATTGATTATATAATAATATAATAGTGTTGTGGGAACGACTACTCAATTTTCACCTATACATTATCAATTTCATTACATCAAATTCTTAGAACACCTTGTAGTATAATATAGATTCATCACTATGTGGATTAAGGTTAAATATTTTAATCGAACCACCCCTTCAGGTGAGTTTGAATTTTTGTTCGTATTAAAATATTGTATCTTACTTACAACTAGAACACCTTTGGGGTTTATAAATGAAATGTTCAGGTTATGTTAGATTTTACCTTTTAGGTTTATTTAATTGTTTCATTGAATTAAATTAAGTACGTTGAGTCAAATGTTTTGTTTTGAATATAATATCATGATATCTAATAAAACCCCTCATTGGGGTGCATTATCTTCTAAGCCAAAAAATGATATGTTTAATGGTTCATTGTTTGGATTAGAGGAATGATTATTACATGGGACTTACTATTTTTTAATTGAAATGATAAATGTTCTTGGTTATCTCCTTTAGTATTCATGAATTGTGATTTGGAATTCTTATATATGTATCCCTCCTTCCTTGCACTTTTCTAATCATAAGGAATGGTTATATGCAATGCCTCTTTAGTGGTTAATTTTAAAAATGAATTAATGTATAATTTACACCTCGAGTGATACTAATATTATATTTAAATTAATTCCAATGATGGGTTGATGGGATGATGAGGATTTATATTCGAGGAGTGATACATGTTATATCATGGAGGGGATCATCATGCATGTTGTTTTCCTCAATATGAGAAATATCTATTCCCATGGGAGAACACATGGATGAATTCGGTGGAAATATTGTTACACCATTCCATGAGTGATATTTAGACCCATTTCTGAGATTCCATGGATGGAATTGGAGGGTAAATATTTTACATTATGCTCAGAGTGATACTTGGAATTTCATTTATGGATCACCATAGAAAAAATCCTTCATATTTGGAAAATTGTTACACTCCTGGTGTGACATTTGGGTTCTTTTATAATGATGTCCTTAGATGGGATAGGATTCTATTTAATTGTATAAAAGGGATTCCTATTCTTCGAAAATGAAAACAGATAATTAATTAAATTAAAGTCCGCTTACTCTAGGACAAATCACATGTTTGGGAGCAGTCCATTCTAGCTACATAGTATCGATGACCCGTCATTACACTATATCTTATTTTTACAGAATCACCTATGATCAAAGAAATTTTGGATTAGGATGAATCCTTTTTGGTCATACAGCTGTCCCTTAACAGCTTAAGACACATTTTTTGTTTCAAATTATTTATTTATTACATGTCATACCTACAAACTGAAGTTGTTTATATTCATGGACTAGATTATGATTTAGGCACCATGGTTGGTGGCCTACTGAGTATAGCCCATACCCTTCTAGGGCTGTCATTACCCTGGGGTAACCAATAATATCCTCTCATTTGAACTTCCCTGAACTTGTATATGTGATGTGCATTGTCCCTGAGAGTTAGGATCATGGGACTTAGATAGTACTCAGGAAGATCGAGGATATTATCCACAGATTATTTTCATTACATTTATCGATTCTTATATTGTATCATATCACCATATTTGCATTTCCTTTTTTATTGAGTACCATCACATTGAAATTTAGACATGTCTATATTTGGCATTGGCCACTTTTGTTTTTTTATTGTATTTATATTCTACTGATTTCATTTGTAATTACTACTTTTGTTATAGTCTATTGATACTTTACCTCTTGTACTACTAGTTTACAATGATTATGAGGATATAGTCTTGACACCATTTCATCATTAGACCATCACTATTAGTTTACAACCTCTAGAATATGGGGGTGAGCTTGTGTTCATGTAGTGACCGGTTCGACTCTTGGTTTAGTTGTCAGTTGGGTCAGACATTACAAAACCCAAGTGCCACCCATGGCACAATATGATAAAAATCCATATGATCCTTTAATTGGAATTACATGTAGGGTACAGAACACTCACTCATGTAATAATAGAAATCCTCTAACTATGTGTGCCCATACATGGATTATTTCTTGAGAACCCATGAATTTCTCACTATGTGATATAATCCAGCTATTAATTAATTTAAATTCAATAATCCTAATGAGTCTATCTGTTGTTTCCCAAATCATAACCCATGTATCACCCTTGAAATATCATAATTAATGGTCATGCGATCCATGTCTAACAATACCATTTAATAATAAATTAAATTTATAACTGTAGATTCATTTAAAGGAAAACAACTCACCTCAAAAGGTTGTTAAGATACATAGCCTTTTATTAGATGTCCTAGAATGGTATCAATCCATCCAATGTATTTTATTAATCCATTTAATTTATTAATTACTTCCTCCTTAGCACATGGGGAAAGAACACACCATAAAGGAAAAACAAATTATGAGAAACACATGGTTATTCAAAATAATTTAGCAACACTCCCAATGGGGTGGTTCTACGTGGGGTTCTCAACCCTCATCAATTTCTATGGGTCATGTAATATATGTACACACATTAAATTTAATGAATACTTTTTTTAGTTGGAATATCTCAAGAATTATGGCACACAACACACTATTTTAATATATAAATCACTTTCCTTTTAGGTAAAATCATTAAACCACCAACCACAGATATATAGAAGACTCCTCATCTACTATTGGCCTCCAATATGGGATATAACAGTAGAAATTAAAGAAATGTCTGAATATCATACAAATAAGGCATATTGGATTGAATGGATTTTTCATTCTATAAGGTTAAATAAATGAAGGAATAAAGAAATAGGATTCAAGAGTTTACTGGTACACTTACAATGTGGAAGATGAAGATAGAATTGGTCCCCGAATTAAGGAGGTATCTCAAATCATACCTTGGATTTCAATGGGAGCTCAATGTGTAGGAAAGGATTTTGTGCTATTTGGTGAATGAAAAAGGGATATGAAAGGATAATGAACCTAGTTGAAAGATAATCATTTCCTCCGAATTAAATAGGCACATGATTTGGATGTATGGTTGGCCAAACTGCATTCTTACCTTATTTATCTACTTCTTAAGTGGTACTAATCATGCAAGATAGGTACAACGTTTTGGAAAATTGTACTTAGCCTTTGTATCCCACTATAGACCATCTATACTATATACATAGTTGTTCAACATAAGGTGAATATTTTAAACAAATTTTTCTCCCCTATGTAGTCAATTTCAGTACCCCCACACAATTTCAAAATACTATGAAACACTAGGTGCACGGTTTAAAAAAATGAGGTGTCTAGTCTGCATCCTAAAAAACCTAGTGATGTAGTCATGGAAAAAGTCTCATATTCTCCCAGGGCATCCCTTAAACCATTCTAATCTTATATTAGAAGAAAAAATATAATTAATATAATATTTAAAGAATCCATACATTTTAATAAACATCGTGATATGACACTATAATACCCCTGAAAAAGTTATCCTTGAATTATAGAATGATATTATCCATGTCAATAAAATGAATCCTTCTTCCTTAAAGTATATATATTTAGTGTTCCACAGTTAATCATGCTTATCCTGGATAAATTTCAAGATGAGTGACATTCATGGAAATTTCTACGGGTGTGTGTGAGTGTGGAAAAATAACCATGGAATAATGTGTTTTAGAAAGTTGATATTCTTATTAGTTTGATAAGAGACCATTTGGTCATGATGATTGGATAATATATGGGATGAAATTTATTTTTGGTGTAATTAGCAGTGCTCAATGGACAGGTTCCCAAGGTCTACGTGGGGTGGTGGAGCTTCTAGTTTTAGAAGATAAGAGCTAATTTTTACATTGATTATTTAATGTAACAAAAATAATTAAATCATCTCCCAATTACATTATTATAATTCAAATATTTTTGTCATTTTTAATGAAGTTTGTCCATATATGTGTATAGTCAAATAATAAAGAAGATTTTTGAAATGGTGAAGATAACAATAATATTCTTAGATAATTATGCCTTCAAAAATGTATTCCTCTATTGTTAATATCTACATTCCTGAAATATCAATATTGGATAATTTATGATTTATAATTATTGTATTTTTTATTAATATTTAAAAATTAATTTACGTTTCAGTTATGATTTAATTGGGATTTTATTAAATAAATCAGTTAAACATAAACTATCATTATACAATAATATCATTATCCCCATTACCACTATAAATTTTCAATGGATGTTACTAGTTTTTAATGTATAGAATAATGTATTTAGAAACATCTAATTTTTTTAACCTCGGTTGGGAAATATTGGGCCTATTATTTTTAAAACAATTCTTTATAAATGTTACAGTTTTTTTTCTTCAACCTAAAATCCACATTTCAATTATATAACTAGAAACTAGTAATTATTTATATATATTTGTCCAACTAGTTTAGAATTTATTTATTAAGAATGTATGTATAAGTGTTGTCTATATTTATTTGATAAAAGTGATCCCACATTCTGTAAGAACACGAGTTTTTAGAATGGGTCAAAATCCGGACCCTGTTTGAATTTTTGACTAGTTTCTGAGGAAAAAGGAGAAAATGGGAAGTATTTGTAAATTTCCAGACTACACGCCGTGTACTTTTAAGTACATGCCGTGTATATGTTAAGAGAGTGTCGGTCGTGTGCTCGCTGAGTACATGTCGTGGGATGACCGTGTAGAAATTTCTTACTATATGGCCTGTAGTTTTCAACATGTCGTGTATCCTTGATAGTGTGGTTGCAATATATGGTGTGTAGGCCTATTGGCCGGGTAGAACCAGGTACACATTGTTTTCCCATTGGACATGTCGTGTAGTCTAGCCGTGTATGTGGGAAATACATGGCGTGTGGGTAAGTCGGTGAGGTATAGAAGAGAAACCAAGTACACACCATTTACCAATAGGTACACGCCATGTACTCATGTCAGCAGGTTCGAAAAGTAAGTCGATCGAATTTGGCCTTCATATAAACAGTAAAATGATACACGCTGTGTACTTAAAGTACACGCCGTGTATTTTCTTTTTTCATTAAAACGGGCAGTAGCCTCATTTTTGTGGCAGAACACACCTCCTTCACCCGGTTACGCGAACCATGCTGGACGAGACTTCAATCCTTCCCTCGTTCATCGTATTAACTCTATTTTATTCGCGGTTAGATGCGTTGTAACCCCCTTGGTAAGGCCTCAATTCCCCTTCAGCTGTTTTGTTTGATTTTTGTTCTAGAACGAGTTATAGGGGTTTGATCATTTTGGATTCTTTTGTAGATCTACCTCGTTTTAGACCGAATTGAAGTCTATTACTAGAGGAGTATCATCGTATGAGTCTCAGGTAGGTGGTTCATACCTCATTTTGTGTTTTTTGCAGTTGTTTTGGGTGACGTGGCCTTCTGCGCGTTTTTGGGTATTTTGAGCGGGACTTGTTTTATCTGCTATTTCATATTGAATTGCTTGTTGGACCTATGGGATGCCTTTTGGTAGGCCCTGTTACAAGTTGCGTGAGCAGAGCCAGGAGTGGGGTCGTTGCTCATCGGGGAATTTTGGTCGGGGAATGAAAAAATGGTTTAAATTGAGTTATATTGTTATAAACTATTTATTTTAATTTATTGAAGCCTGATAAATTGTTAGAGGCATTTAATACCTCAGTGCTGGTATGGGATAGCACCTTGCATAGTGCAATTCAATGGTTTAGTTTGTTTTGCCTAGTTATGTTTTCTGTTTACATATATATATATATGCAATTGCTGAATTGCAACTGCTGGACCCTTTGGGTTGTGTTGGGTTTGGCCCGGTTACGCTTGAGTGATGTTGATCATAGGTTGGGCTCGGCCCGGGTTACAATAGGTGGTTTTGACAACAGTATTGGGCGTCATGGACGTCAGATTGAGGCAGTACGACTGTTAGGTTGGGCATGGCCCAGGTTACTAGGATGGCGATGCCATCAGACTTGAGCGACATGGTCGTAGGGACACGAGGTTTCAGATGTGTTAGTGTATTATGTACTATTTTTGTGATTACCGATCACCCGGAACTTTGAGTTGTGTGCACACAGAGATACTCTTTGATGAGGTGGTTTTGACCACTCGTGTGGGTAGAGGCCCTCGTAGTTTCGGTTTGGTATTTTGGATGGGGTTGCTTTCCATATAAATCCACGTGGAAGGTGAAGAGCCTTTAGGGGATGGGCGTGCCTTCGGGATGTCGGTACTTGAGACACGAGGTGTCCGGAGGCACGTGGTGCCAGGTTACTATTTTTGGGCATGCCTTCAGGATTTCGGTACTTGAGACACATGGTGTCATGAGGCACATGGTTCCAGGTTACTAATCTTCGGCATGCCTTCAGGACATCGGTACTTGAGACATGAGGTGTCAGGTGGCACCTGGTGCCGGGTTAGACAATAGAGATTCTGGAATTGACAGAAGCAGGTGACACTACATGGTGGCTGTTGATCACTGGAGGAGTTTGTGTTTTCTTGTGCATTGTACTATTTACTGCTTTCCATGTTAATGCATGACTGCTTAAACACATATATTTGGTACACACCATTGGGTGGTATCCTACTGAGATTTGTCTCACACCCTGCACGGGCCCTTTAGGATGCGTGCAGACTTTATGGATTTACGTATAAGAAAGAGGTCAGCTTCAAGAGATGGGCTGAGTGAGTTGTTGTATGGAGATGTTATGGACCTTGGGGTCATACCTAGCTGGGTTTTACTTTGTTTTGTTTTCTTTTCGGTATCGGCATGCTTACTTGTTGTAGCTACTATTGGTTAGCCATTGGATCCCTTTTATATTTAGTTGTGTATGACCTACTATAGATGCATGTTTTACTGTTTAGTTGTAGTTACATGTTATTAGCATGGTTTTGTGTTTATTTCTTCTGTTGTTGTTATATTTACTGCTTCTGCTGTTTATCTATATTGATTATGCTTCCACTCTGAGGGTCTGGTTCGAGTCTGTTGAGTCTTTCATTCCGCTGCATATTTATTAATACTCTTAGACCAGTACCCTTATTATGATCCTCTGAGAGGGTATAACCTCCCCACTATACCTAACAGACCCTTGCTGCTAGCCGGTAGCCTTTGGAATTCGGGGAGGGGTGCCTAAGGTAGTAACACTCGACCCGTTTGGAACTGTTCTGGTTGTTGGCCGGGTCCGGGTCGTTACAAAGTGGTATTATAGAAGTTCTTGACAAGGATTTAGTAGCATCGTTTTACTGGCTACTAATGAGTTTGAGGTTTTTTGTTTCTTTTTGCTGGTTTTACTATTTGGGTTATGGTAGACTGAAGATAGTTTGTTATAGGGACAGGGTTTCTATCTTGTGCTTGGGTGCCTGTAGCCCCAGGTATGAGGAATGGACCAAGTTTCCATGGGTGTGAATTGTTGTCTAGTTTTTGCTCAGATTTCCATTTCTATGATTTCCACCTCGGTGGCTCATTTGATGTGTGATGTTCGTGATTGTGATATGTGACCCCTGACTCGGTGTGGTAAGGGAGAATTGGAACTTGGCCCGGTATGGCAAGGGTGGGTTGCTTGGATTTTGATAGGCACATTTTAGGGTATTTCAATTTCATAACTACACGTATGCTTTGTGAAGTGATAATACCATGTGAAAAAAAATCAATTTCCATACTCATATGCTTTGAAATATGAATAGGTGAAACTCCTGATAGAATTGCTTTTTTATTGCAATATAGATGGCATGCTTTATTTTTGTAGAATTACATGTGGCAGGATATTTGGGTCTGACTCTTATAAGAGCAGGCAGGTACTATGGATGAGGGAGTGTAACTGTCAGGATTAGGCGACTCGGTTGTTGGTTTGAGGCAACGTGAGTTGTCGGTACGGGCATGGCCTGAGTTACATTTGATACTTGGCTCTTTTGAGGGCCGGTAAGGATGCCGTGAGGTCGGGATGTCGTGGGGCATGGGTTTCGGGTCCTAGTGAATATCTTCCAGCTAGGTTTCTTCTCCGAGGTGGTGAACCAGGTTCTCATAGCCGAGGGAAAAAAGAGAGAAAAGTCTCGCATGGGTAGTGAGACAGCTTCAAGTGATGGTTTGGATATTAGGAAGCGAGGACGGGACGAGTTCCAGCAGGGAAGTCAGGTCAGGGATTAAGCTAGACCACATCGTGGTAGTTCTTCGGTGATTTTCCTTCAGTGTGGACAGCAGGGACATGTTTGGGCTCTATGAAATAGGCCTTAGACGGAGTGCCAGGCATGTGGATGGGACAAGCATCTACAGATGTTTTGCAGGAAGCCTTCTCAGATGGATAGTAGGCAGGGACCATGATAGACTATAGAGTCTGGAGTTGGTTCAGGTTTGGTACTCAGAGAGGGTAGTTGGGGTTCAGCTGTGCACGGAGTTCATGACAAAGACAGTGGGACCCAGATGAGGGGTTAGTGGCCAGTGACTGGAGCAACATCGTAGGGAGTTCAGACGTCAGGCAGCCATGTTTCAGGCCAGTTTCATGTCGTGGAGCTGCTAGAGGCTGAGTAGGCTGGTGAGCTGATGACAGTTAGAGGTACGCCACGGTGTTTCTGTGATAGCCATGTTTCCTTTTCGGCATGACCTGTAGAGGCATGTCTATTTTGAGTGCACGTGGTGCACATGATCTATGTGGACTGACTAGATGCTTGTCAGTGGGATTGGCACCGTAGTAGGTGCGTGATATATTCTATATATATGTATGAGATGCGTAGCATTAGGGAATCAAGGATGTAGGTTATTTGAGGTGTTGTGGACATCGGGGCATCATGGATGCAGGTTACTTGAGGTTCCCTAGGCATCGGGGCATCAAGGATGTGGGTTACTTGAGGTGCTAGGCACCAGGACCTCAGGGAGGCGGACACCGATTGGTTGCGGGTTACGTTGGGTGTCAGAAGCGACACAGGAGCACAATGGGGCACAGGGGTGACGATGCATCACAGGAAGACTATGCGTCCGGAATTTTTTTTAGTAAAACTTGTTTTCTTTATGTTTTGTTGGGTTGAGACCGGGTTAGGCGATTCCTAAGGTCGGGGGCCCCCCTTAAGGAATTTAGCTTGGTCCTCTGATACTGGAGCAGTCTGAGTTACTTTGATCGTTGTGGTATGTATGGGGCCATCTTTGGGTTTTGTTTGGTAGCTCGGGGATGAGCTATGTTAAGGTGGGTATTTTATAAGAACCCGGGTTTTTAGAAAAGGTCAAAATCCCAACCCCGTTTGAATTTTCGACTAGTCTCTGAGGAAACTGGAGAAAATGGGAAGTTTCTGGAAATTTCCAGACTACACACCATGTACTTTTAAGTACACTCTTTGTATATGTTAAGCGAGTGTCGGCCGTGTGCTCACCGAGTACCTGCCGTGAGGTGACCCTGTAGAAATTTCTTACTACACGGCGTGTAGTTTTCAACATTTCATGTATCCCCGACCATGTGGTGGCCATATATGGCATGTAGGCATATTGGCTGGGTAGAACCAGGTACACGTCGTGTTCCCATCGGACACGCCGTGTAGTCTAGCAGTGTATGCGGTAAATTCATGGTGTGTGGGTAAGTCGGCGAGGTAGAGAAGAGAAACGAAGTACACGTCGTGTACTCATGTCGGCAGGTTCGAAAAGTAAGTCAGCAGAATTCAGCCGTCATATGAACAGTAAAATGATGCACGCCGTGTACTTAAAGTACACGCCGTGTATTTCATTTTTTTGTTAAAATGGGTAGTAGCCTTATTTTTTGGGCAGAAAACACCTCCTTCACCCGATTATGTGAACCAAGCCGTCCGGGACTTCAATCCTTCCCCGGATCACCATCCAAACTCCCTTTTGATCGTGGTTGGATGCATTTGAACCCCCTCGGTAAGGCCTTGATTCCCTTTGAGCCATTTTGTTTGATTTTTCTTCTAGAACGAGTTATAGGGGTTTGAGAGGAATGGATTATTTTATAGATCTACCATGTTTTAGACCGAATTGAAGGTTGTTACTAGATTAGTATTATCATACGAGTCTTAGGTGGGTGGTGCATACCTCATTTTGTGTTTTGATGGTTGTTTTGGGTGACGCGGCCTTCTGCGCGTTTTCAGGTATTTTGAGCAGGACCCATTTTATCTGCTATTTCATATTGGATTTCTTGTTGGACCTATGGGATGCCTTTAGGTATGCCTCATTACTAGTTGCATGAGTGGGGCTGGGTGAGGGTCTGATTCTCATCGGGGCATTTTGGTCAGGGAATGCCAAAATGGTTTAAATTGAGTTATATTGTTATAAACTATTTAGTTTAATTTATTGAAGACTGATAATTTGTTAGAGGCATTTAATACCTCAGTGATGGTATGGAAAATCTCCTTGCGTAGTGCAATTCAACTGTTTAGTTTGTTTTTCAGGGTTATGTTTTCTGTTTACATATATATATATATGCAATTTCTGAATTGCATCTGCTGGACCCTTTGGGTTGTGTTGGGCTTGGCCCAGTTACGCTTGAGTGATGCTGATCACAAGCTGGGCTTGGCCCTGGTTATGATGGGAGGTTTTGACCACGAGATTGGGCTTTGTGGACGTCGTCTTATGGAAATATGACTATCAGGTTGGGCATGACCCAGGTTACTAGGATGGAGATGCCATCAGACTTGAGCGACATGGTCGCAAGGACACGAGGTGTCAGATGTTTTGGTGGCTTAGGTACTACTTTGGTGATTACCGGTCACCCAGAACTTTTAGTAGTGTGCACACAGAGATACTCCGTGATGAGGTGGTTTTGACCACTTGTGTGGATAGAGGCCCCCGTAGTTTTGGATAGGTATTTTGGTTCGGGGTTCATATTGTAGAAAACCAACTGGGAGGTGAGGAGCCTTCATAGGATGGGCGTTCCTTCAGGACATCGGTACTTGAGACACGAGGTGTTAGGAGGCCCGTGGTGTCGGGTTACTATTTATGGGCATGCCTTCGGGACGTCGGTACTTGAGACACGAGGTGTCCGGAGGCACATGGTGTGGGGATAATAATCTTGGGCCTGCCTTCGGGACATCGTTACTTGAGACACGAGGTGTAAGGTGGCACGTGGTGTTGGGTTACACAACAGAGATTCCGTCATTGGCCAAAGCAGGTGACACTCCATGGTGGCTGTTGAGCACCAGAGTAGTTTTTGTTTACTTGTTCATTGTACTTATTACTTCTTTCCTTGTAAATGCATGACTGCTTAAACACATATATTTGGTACGCACCGTTGGGTGGTATCATACTGAGATTTGTCTCACACCCTGCATGGGGCCTTTGGTATGCGTGCAGACATTATGGATTTACATACTGGAAAGAGGCCAGCTTCAGGAGCTGGGCTGAGTTAGTTATTTTATGGAGATGGTATGGACCATGAGGTCATACCTAGCTGGGGTTTACTTTGTTTTGTTTTATTTTCGGTATCGGCATGATTACTGGTTGTAGCTACTGTTGGTTAGCCATTGGCGCCCTTTTATATTCAGTTGTGTATGACTTGATCTGGATGCATGTTTTACTGTTCAGTTGTAGTTACATGTTATTAGCATGGTTTTGTGTTTATTTCTACTGCTATTTTTATATTTACTGCTTCCGCTATTTATCTATATTGATTATGCTTCCTCTCTGCGGGTCTGGTTCGAGTCTGTTGAGTCTTTCATTCCGCTGCATATTTATTATTATTATCAGACCAATACCCTTATTATGATCCTCTGAGAGGGTATAGCCTCCCCACTATACCTAACAGACCCTCGCAGCTAGTTGGTAGCCTTTTCCATTCGGGGAGGTGCGCCTGAGGTAGTAACACTAGACCCGTTTGGCATTGTTCGGGTGGCTGGTCGGGTCCGGGTCATTACACATTCATTGTCACAATACATATAATAAAGATATTCAATCATCTGCAATTTCATCAAAGTTTAATACATTGTGAAGATGTTTTAAATAAAAAAACATAAAATAATATGGTATAATAAGATGAAATTTATGATTTTCACTTTTATATGGTTCATTGTAAACTCACTAACCATTTTCATAGTTTGTTCAAAAAAAATTCCAAGTAGAAAGTAGATGTTACCAAAATTGATGTTGAAGAAAAGATAAATTATAAAATAATAATTTTCATGGGTATGTGTTAGAACTATTAAATTTAAAAAAATGAACTTTCCTATTTTTAACTTTTATTTCAATGAATTTTCAATTCAATTCCTCTTGACATGTGATATTATTTTAATTACAACTAAAATGGAATTCCTTACCATGACCTTTGTTCCTTAAAATTCTGTGTAATTTTTAATTTTATTTCAATTTAATACACCTAATATTATAGAAAATTAAATGTGATTTTATTTTAACTAAACCAGAAATCTAATGTGTTATTATTAAATATGCAGTTTAAATAAAATGTAGTCTAGTCAAATATAATTCACATGTCCTTTAATTTTATTTTGGATACATTACACTTATTAAAATACTATAAATTGAAAGAAAACTTTTCAATGGATTCTTTTCTCTAATGATGTTGTTGTTTATATTTAAGGTTATTATTTTAAATTGGTTTTTGGGACATCCTATGATATTAAAGGAAATTACCCAAAATCTAAAAAGGTTTGATGTTACTAATAAAATTACATTTACATGTACTTATTTGTTTTTTGTGATAACCAGATCTATTTTTTAATGTCTAGAACATAAAAATAATAGAAAAGTGTTATAGGTGATAGATTTAGTTCTCTAAAAGATACAAAATTTTCTAAATTTTATTACTATAATATTAATAAATATCTAATCACATTATGAATATTCTTCTATATAATATTATTATGATAATTTCATTTTTCATATTAAAAGGTTATATAATATCCTTTTTATAATGGGAACCTAGAGATATTGTAAAAATATTCTTAAATATCAGTCTTGTATA
This sequence comes from Viscum album, assembly GCA_963277665.1. Lineage (NCBI taxonomy): Eukaryota > Viridiplantae > Streptophyta > Magnoliopsida > Santalales > Viscaceae > Viscum > Viscum album. The sequence continues at coordinate 1,747,157,236 of OY728153.1, forward strand.
CTAGATATCAAATATCTAATGGGAAACATATGACATTTAATGTTCAAGTGTTGGGGGATCATAAGGCATTGAGGATTCTTCTCATGAATTTTGGTCTTTGCGATATCTGATAAAATAGAGGTTATAAGGATGTACTAAAAAACTAGTTCTACATGTGTATTTTTCATTTCATATTTTTATATGTAAATGTGATTATTCATCCCTATAATTTGGTATATTATTAACATATATTAAGAATCATGTACTTTGTTGTTTTGGAAAAAACCATGAAAACATGTTATCATGGTGTGTTAGTGTATGTTTTGTATTTCATAAGTCATATTACATTAATTGAATGAGAAAACAAAGAATTTTTACCCTACATTTTAATAGATTATGATATCTCTAGAACTTTTATTAAGATGGAGAAATCTGATTAAATCCATGACTAAGGTAGTTCATCGATGAGTACAGCTTAGAAATTCAACTAAAGATAAGTCAATTGTATAGGGTGATGAAATAATTATTCAATATAGTTCAAGAGATATTAGTAGAAAAACATATTATATTATGCAACAATGTTCTTATAAATATTTTATTCATTGTGAATTTTACTTTTTTCTTTGTGGTATCCATGATATAATATTAAATTATAATCTTGGAATATATTCATTTTCATATAATTCCAGAAATAATTAGGTCTAGAGGGTCACAAACTATGTGTTTCTAAAATCTCATTAAATTCGATTTAATATAATATGATGAAAAAATATTATTCTTGACTTTTGGAATAATAATTATTCATATATATATTATGAAATATATTCAACCATGATATATTCATGTTTAAAATATGTGAGTTGAATTTTATATCTATTTTATTATTCATTCAGTAATAAATAAGTTTTTATTTATTCACTAGTTAAGTAACCAGATTAATATAAATATTTATTTAGATACATGAATTGTAAAGTAAATATTTATTTAAGAGTTTTTTTAATATAATATTTTTTATTTATTAAATGAGTAATATCTATTTGTTGTAATATTTTATTATTCAAGGTTCAATAATTATATATTGGATTCATGGGTCAAGTTAGTAGTCGATGGAAGAATATATATTTTAATTAATTTCATTTAAATAAATATTATTTAATTTATTTAAGAAATTATATTTCAATAAATGCATGTAATGGTACATAATAATAATGATATTATTTTTATTATTATTGGACATGGGGTATTAAATATATTAAATATATTTATAAGATAATATATAAAACTATCAATTATTGTAAACCTAAGTATAAATTATCTATTATATTATTTTTGAGATTGTGAGGATTGGTGTGCACAATGAAAATCACTCTAGAAATCTCTAAATCTTGAGAGAAAAAATCCCCCCATATTCCCTCTCAAGAATTTAGAGAGAATAAGACAACTCTCTTTTTGAGAAAAATTATGAATGATGTGAAGTTCCTGGTTCCTCTATGCTGGAACCTAGAATAATAAGAACATCATGTTGAAATTCATGGAGCACATTTGGATACCACTAGAGGAATCCTCGCTTAAATTTCCCACTATAATGATAATGAACTGAGAATAGAAATAAAAATTGATTGAGGTGATTTTCTTGTTTGATGTAATTACTATTCTAAATTAAGTATAATAAAAAATTAATGATTACCTCTTAGATATTTTGGGGATTTATTCATCCAGTGGTCTGTATTTATCCTTTGAAACTAGATAAATACAATAGTTGATAACCCTCTCAATGCTTCCACTTATCCCCTAGAATATTCATATAGTATCTGAGTGGTAACATTCTACATTTTCATTATATATAATTTCATCTATCAATTAGATTCATTATCTTGTTGGTTTTTAATTTCTATATTTTTTTTCTTATTCCAGAAATTGAAATAATTTGTTAATCTATTTTTTTATAAACAATAACATGTTGAAAACTAATAAATATTTATCAAATATCACATGCATAGGTAACGAGTTCACTAGATGCACGAAATTGATACAAGGTGTGTAATATTTTATTAAATGTGAGGTACCCATAGTCAACTCACACTTGGAGGGCTCCATATATATAATGACATTACATGTGACTCGGTATGTGGTGTCATTACATGTCATGTATTTATTTCCAGCACTATAGGTAGTTTGATATATATTAAACAATCTATAGTTGATATAAACATTATGTATCCTCACACAACTTTTACACCTTGTATATTATGAAAATAATATTTTCAATGCACAAACATCAATACACATTTTGTATTCACTAACAATCGTGTGATTCAACAAATCATGGACTATAGATATTATAGCTTGAATGTAAAAGTCATGTAACACATTTAAACCCATGCAAGAAACTCACTGAGACTTAAATAATGTCATTTAGGTAAAAAACTAATAAAATTTAAGAATAGAACATACTACATTGTGTGTAATTGGTTGCACGATCTTGGTAACAAGTGTTGTTCAACAATAATTTTACACCATGTGTTTTTTGCCATGTTTTGTGGGTACACACACTAAATAATTATTACTACATAAACTCTAATAGTAAATAAATTTTTAATGGTCATCATACTATTTGTCCACTACATTGGAATTTCTGATCGTAAACATCGTGTATATTATAGTGCTCTATTTCGCCATACCCACCATGTTGACTACGCATATTGACCCATGGAATACATGTTGCGTATGTACATAGTACATGATACGGATCATGGAAATCATTTATCACACAAAATGTAGAGTGATAGTACATATTGTGTATGTATTAAATTTAAGTAATGGATTTATTATGATGTAGATTGTATGCATCATGTCACCTCAATGACAAAAACTGTGTTATTTACTATTTAAAAATTAAAATAAAATTTTTTTTATATATTAAAATTAATACATAATGAGAATATTATTATATATCAAGTACTGTTTAGACAAAAAATTAAGATAAATAAATAATTTGTCCACTAATTTATTAATTTTAATAATTTATCTTAATTAAAATGAATTGAAACGAATACTTAAAACATGAAATGCATGAATCCTTTTATGCTTGTATTGATAATGATCTTGGTCACCGGGTCTTTGTGTTGGATTTATGTATAGAATTTAATTATTTAATGTATAGTTTTATTGGATAATGAATTATTATTTTAAATAAGAGGATATGTGAATCATCCTTCCCTCCCGTATTATGTATTTTTTTTCATGTGAAATGTTTATTTTATTTAATCTTAATCCCCTAGTACCCCTTACTTGTGAGTGAGTAAAATTTTTTAAAGGATGGATCTCCCTATGAGAGGAGATCATTCAGGGATTATGTTGAGGTGAATACAACCTATAAGATACATAAAAGAATGAAGAAACATTTCAAAAATATCTAAGCATGGGATCAAGGATTTATTTTCTCTTTGGTCAAGTTCGGTTCATCTCCAATCAATAAACCTACATCTAAATAAAATCGCATGATCATATCATATATTTTTTTTTTATTTTTGTTCGTGGATGGTTATTTATTTATTTATGGGATACACAGTTTATTTAGATGATTAAATGAATTCACATAATGTAAAAAACATAACAAGCATTACAAAGATAAATTAATATAAAATAATTGTGTATAAATTATTTTATTGGACATGGTTAATAAATTATGTCAATTCAACATAATTTTAATACACATGTTAAGGGTAAAATAATAAAATATTTACATATAATCTAAAAAATAAAAATGTATAAATAAAAATATTATGTAATAAAACACCTTGTATCACTTTAATTAGAATATATCTATATTTTAATGTACTTTTTTGAGCCTCATTATGGTGAATAAAATTATACGTAAGTCCTAATGAAATTCCTAGGTCTAATTAACCTAGTTATTATTATGTTTTGATTTTATTATAAGTTCTTGGTACAACTTGGATGGAAGTGTTGGGTAAATTTAAGATTAATATTTCATGATTTTTAAGCTCACTCAAGAAATCAAGGAGATATTATTCATTGTTGTTGGAAATACAATACAACCTAAATACCTTCGAATAATTTGATTAGGCCTCCATATAGGTTATTTTAATGATAATATGGTTTCTTTGCACTAAATTATCTCTGCTATGGAATATTCCAAACACAATGGTGAGAGATTTTTCGATTTGATAAAACAGTTGGAGACTAATTGACTTTATTTATTATTCCATTAATGGTAATCAAAATAAAGTAAAAAAAATACTATCATTATTTTTTATAGAAAAAATGGTATTCAACATGACCACGACACTTTCCCTATGAACCAAATTAGAGAAAGATAATATCTTAACCAATTCTAGATTCTATTAATGGTACAGTCACTTTCATATTATATTATGAAAAATATTGGAAATTTTATTTACTATAGTCCTTAGTCCCAAATAAACCCTTCTGGGAGGATAACGAGGAGGAACAAAACATCTTCATGAAATATAAAAATGATTCATTGAATGTCAAGTGACTCATGTTATCCCATGACTAGTGAGATATAGAAGCATTGTGAATTCATGGATTCATAATCTGTGATGTATAATAATTATGATCTATTTCAAGATAATGTAAGTAAATAGTGGTATAAAATTTCCAAGGAACTTTTTATGGGTATACCGATAGAAGTATTTTTACTTACATTTTATGTATTCACAATGATTGGATACATCAAGCGTTTAGAAAATCTTAGATTCATATTTCCTAAGGAATTGTACAAAAATCTCATTCTGTTATTACTTCCATCAAGATTATCATGTTTTACTCTGAATCTAAACATAAATAATATAGGGAAGACACTACCATATTTCTTGACATTGATTTACTGTGTGGATAAAGACATTAATTGTGAAGATAATTATATCGTTATGCTGATAAAAATAAAATGTATGAGTAAAATTTATAAGGATATTTATAATCCCTTCTAATCTTTTTAATATCCTTCAAATAAAATAAATGTCTTTAACGATTAAAGAGAGATGATGTTGTATTTTTTATTACGGTATGAAAGTACACTAGATTAATAGATGTTCCATGATGAATAAGTGAGGGGAAGCATTAGGTATAATTATTGTTGTGTTGAACCACACTTTTTCTACAAATTTGTTATTGGATATATGTTTTAGTTCTCACATTATTATCCAAATACATGGACCAAGTATATTCTGGAAGATTAATAAAGATGAAGTGAATATTTTATTTACACATTATTGAGTGGACTGGTATTTCTATTAAATCCATGTTATTAGGTTCCCGGTGTTATCAAGAACATATTTTATTTGTATTTTTTAGTTATGAGTGGAATTAATTTCATTTTTGGAAATAAATTATTATACTTGTATAAAAATATTCTATGGTAATGGTCTTTATATACTATAATATCAAAATACAAACTTCAAAATAGACAACAAAACATGTTTACATGAATAACATCACATCTAATTGTGGAATTGTCAACTTGGTCATGTAAATTTGAAGAATTATAAATAATTATGTCAATAATTTTATTTAGATTCATTTAAGTCTAAACCCTTATATAAATTACATTATTTTCTATTATTGAAAATGATAGAGGATCATTTTATTACGAAGTGTTAGAGAGCCAAACAACTTCTCGGATTAGTTAATACTATTATTTGTGGACAATTTCTAAAAGAGGATAGAGGCGAAGACTCATACTTTATAGCTCATCTAATTATTTCTATTGATATATATTTACTATATGAGTTATAAGTCTAAAATCTTTACAAATTTGGGGAATATAATAATAAAATAAATAATCATTTTTCTATGAAGATGGAGAAACTATGATCAAAATATTGTGGGGTGTATCTTAAAAAAATTAATTAATTATCATATATATTTTAGGATATTATCCCAAATCACTCATCCTTATACACCCTAGTGGAATTTTGTTTGTTAAAGGAGGAACCAAACCTTATTAAACATGGTGATATTGATAATAAATCTTGTAGAGCTTCCATTATACTTTAGGAAATACATATTATAGAACTAATCTTATAAACTAATACAAAGACCAAATAATGTGGAAATAAAAATTCACAAATAGTTATGGTATAGGAATAAATACATATTTATACATATATTTGTGTTGGGTTGTGAAGCATTTTTTTGACTAATTTTCTAAAAATAAGTAATCATTTCAAAGGACAATGATTACCCATAGAGGATATTCTGAAGAAACAAGAGGATATTACCTTCTTGAACTCTTATATATAAAATTAATAATGAATATAATTTCCATGATTCTTGTAAGGGATAAAATATCCCAATGAGATAATGGGGGAAAGTAAAACTTCAAAAATGGTAAGGCTCGACATAAAAAATAATTTCAATAATAAGAAAATTCCACAATACCCAAGGGAAGTGGTTGTTCTGGAGACATAAATAATATTTTAGAGTACTAAATTGGTTATAGAACCAAATATATGTATTTTTCTAGTCTCCAATGAAGGTGATAGAATATTTCTATAAATTAATGATCATATTTCCTATAAGGAAGAATAAAGTACATCAGAAGTTACAAGGTGATAAGATTCCATTAATTCTAAAATAGATTTCATTTAGTAAAAATATATTTGAGTTTTTATTGATTATTCAATTGATATAAATATTATTGGGTATAAATGGTATTGATGAATATAATATTCCTTGATGGTAAATATTGTACCTAAAAATCATGAATGATTTATAAAGGATTTAGAAATGTAAAGGCATGGACTATCATATAAAACTTTCAACTATATCTATGTTAAAATCAATCAAAATTAAGCTTTTCATAGATAATTAACATTATTATTAGATGTTGAAAATATATTTTATCACTGTCTTAATTAATATAAATCATGTATAAATGTATGTTTTTCAAAACATGTAGGGTTTGTGACACCATGTAATTTCAATATGGTGTACAAGTTAAAAAGATCCATTTATGGGTTAAAGAATGAATTAAACTAATGGAAACATTGTTTTGATGAACCACCAAGATACTTTGGTTTTGTTAATTACATATGTAATCCAAAAATTTATAAGATATAAAGTGCTAGTGCAACTACTTTATTAGTAATATATGTTGATTATATATTTATTACAGGAAATAAGAGACCATTCTTACTATAGGTTGTGAAAAGGTTAAATAAATTATTCTCTATAATAGTCTTAGGTGAATAAACCTATATTATAGGCTTCAATATCCTTCAAGACAGATCTAAGAGGTTGTGTCAACTTATTCAAGGTATATACATTAACAATGTATTGAAAAGATAAAAGAAAAACAACATAATATTGGACTGATTTTTGTGCCACATGGTATAAATATATCCAAGATGAAACGTCCTCATTCATAAGAAGAGGGAGAAAGAGTGAGTATAATCCTTGATGCATATGTTATGGGATTGATCATTTATTCTATTATATATACTAAGATTGATGTTATCTATACGTTGATAATGGTAAGTAGATATCCAAGAGACCTAAGAGATCCGCATTGTTCTAGTATAGATACCATCTTGACGTATCCGAGTAATATAAAGGATATATTTTTTGTTTATCATTAATATAAGGAACTAGTTGTGGGGGAATGTATAACATCTATTTTTTAAATAGATCAATATGATCTAAAATCACAATTAGGACACATGTTTCTCTTAATAGATGATCTAGGAGTCAGAAGACCACTTAGATTCTAGTGATCACCAATAATATAGTACTGTTTGAGTATATTATGGATTTTAATTTAGATAAATTATTAGTTTGAGTATATAACTTCATCCAAGATATTGGTGTTGTACCTACTAGTGAAGAATACATCACTTTATATTATCATAATTTTATAGTAGTGGGTTGTATATAATGATATTAGGTCTCATCAATGGACAAATCATATTGTTCAGAAGTATATCCTATTAGGGGGTTTTTCTCAAAGGGGTAAATTGATAGAAATCATAGTATCCATAGAGGCAGATGTGGCAGACCCATTCACTAATGTTATAAGAAAAGTTTAATAATTACATATATCCTTTACACTGTTATCTACTAATTAGTCTATATAAATCACTATATATAAAATCAAATAGTCCAATATCCCTCTCACCTTTTCCAAAAAAAAATTATTTGACCATTTTATATAATAAATAATATGTTACATTATTAAATTATTTATAATTTAATGAGTCCAATAGTCCATTTCTATGGAGTCTTTTGATGTGTTTCTCATTTACATTCCCAAGGGGATAATTCCAACTATATGAGGTGTAGAATCAATCTAAAAATTCATATATTGAATTTTATGGATAGGATTATTGATATCCTTAATGTAAGAACCATTAATCATATTACCAATTTAATTAAATGATTTATTCATGCATATTGAAAAAATATTATTCTTATTAATTGATAAGAATCATTTCTTTTCCAAACAAGATACTGAAATGAAACTTCTATTTATGCCAAGAACATAATGATAGTTGTATCATTTGTAATCTAATCCTCTAGGTTCACTTAGATCATATGTTCCAACATATAATGTAGAAACTCTTTATCTATCTCAAACACGTAGATCTACATTGACTTTAATAAATTATCATTTATTTATAATTATATGTTCACAAACACAAATTTTTGATGCACACCTAGTATCCAATACCAATGATTCAGAATTAGATATTCATATATCTATAACAATTTAATTAGATGATCAAAGTTGTTCTCTTTTTAAATTATTTTCAACCTTATTTTTGAAACTAAAACTAACTTATAGGTTATACCTATTAGAAATTTCCAAATGATTATTAGGATGCAGTACATAATCTATAATAAAGACATATGTATGGTTGAGTATCTTGTTTTATATCTTTTCATTAGGTCCTTTTTCTAAAATTAATAATAATAAAATTGATGATCCCAAATATCATATCCATGTAGTGATCCAATATACATATTTCACAAAGTAAAATAGAATCATTTTTTACTATCATATCATAGTTTTATAGTTTTTCCATCTTGTTGATCATATCACATATGACTCTTGGATAGTTGATAGGAAACCTCTTTATCCTAAACCATCAAATTAAAAAAACTCTACTCAATTTCACTAGTATCCTAACTTTTATGGCTTCCCAACCAAGTGTCATAAAAATATTATAGTGGGGTATTGTAACCTAACTTTTAGGGTCATCCACATCAACCATGATTTAAACAAGATAATCCATGGGAACCTACTTTGGTAGAACCCATTTGAATAATTGGGGTCTTGACATGTATTTTCTTTGCAATAAATCATAGGCATAGTTTTTCATAGGCTTTATTACCCTCTCTACATTAATATGTATCATATATTTATATTAAAACTATAAATATTCTATATTATATGATTTTTATTATATTATGTTTTATTCATATATGAATGATTCTAGCATATTGTCACTTAAAATATGTAATAAATAATATTATCATCACATAAACCATTTATATGCATGAATATTTAAATTTGAATTTTATAAATAAATGAATTGTCACATTTTTAATAAGATATAGAGGATATTTAGACAAAAAAATCATCATGATACTTTTTTTATGATGTTTTTTTGGTAATCATATTAATAATATAATATTTATTAAAATTTTAGTAAACAATATTTGTACCATAGCATGGTCTTCCATGAAGTGAAAAAAAATCCATAGAATTACCAAGCCTATTTTCTAAAATAGTGCCTATTTTGGGAAGGCTTTAATAAGTCCAAAATGGATTTTTTAATATTCTATATGGAGTATTCTATCATCATACTTCCTGTGACTAGGGGATAAACATGGTAACGTCGATATAGAGGTATCATCAAGTGATGTCTTTTTTTCATGATTCCTAGCAATGCCTGAAATATCTATTTAGGGTTTAGTATGTCAGGGTCATGAAAATATTTTAACTAAACTATAGGTTTTGAATTAACAAATTTCATGTTCTAGTAGAATGAAGAACCACAATAGGAATTTTGGAGGGGAAACACCATGGTGTATGGGAAGAATCAAATTTGGGTTTTCCAATCAAAACATCATCTAATCAATTCATCACCTACTTATGTTATGATAGAAATGTTGGGTTCAATGGGATATCACTATGTCTAATCATATTAGAAGATTTAATATAATCAATTTTAGGATATACCATGATAGGAATCAATAATTCTAAATAATAAAAACCATAACCCAGCATACCTCACTATCCAATATTTTGATCTTAGTAGGTAGTGATTTTGATCAAGTTCCTTAATAAATTACTAATGGGTTCTTTCCTTTTTTGGTATATAAAAAACACTAGAATCTTTGAATTATTATATTGTTTTTACAATTATTCACTAGTACCTATACATTATTGAAAATTTAGAGAGTATAATCAAATAGAGTTTTGACCTATATAGGACCAACAATAGTACACGAATGAGGCTCAAAGCCCTCTATTATATACTCTAATATTAAATAAAGGTGAATATTTGATTTTTATTTTTTCATATGTTATGAAATGACAAAAACATTCTTCATTACACCTCATTCATTGATATTATTATTTACCTCCCTTAACAATATATTTTTTTCTGCAAGTTAAGAAATGATGTATCTATAAGATAAAATAGTCATGATAATCACCATTGGAGAGATAAATAAATGATATCATATATAATTCTTCATGATAATATTGATATAGAACTGATAACTGTTGGAAGACATTCACCCTGACCTGGTGACTCACAATTTCATGGTTGATCGTTTTATATACAATACTGAAATTTTCCATCCCCTACTAAAAATACAATTTTAAAATTAAAAATATATATTAATGAGATAAAATAAAAATGTTTTAAATATTTTAAATATTATATAGTGATTTAGTGTTTTTATTATTAATAATATATACCTGATTATAGTTTATTTATATTTTATCATGGAAATTCTATGATTTTTTTTCAAATTATGGCAATGAAATAATTTTATCAAACAATGATACCATATAAAATTTAAAATTAATATACGTCTTAAAAGTTACATTATAACTAAAAAAAATAACTTAATTTTTTTTATAGTTAGGAAATTTTATATTTAAAATAAATTATGTCGATTTTATATTGAAAACATTCACTGTAAATAATATTAAATTATACACTCATAAATATATCTTCATTAAATTTTAAATATGACGCAACTTTACTTGATAATAATCTTTTTTATCATGTATTTGTTGCTATATAATTATTAATTATCCCTAAAAGAGTGTATTTTTATTATATTTACCAACAATATATAAAATTCATGTTTCACTCATATAGTTCTCATATATAGGAAACTCACTTGGTGCTGGATTATATCATGGGAACCAATGATAAGTAACCTTGTGTTACTTCCATGCAATATTTCATGGTCAAAATCATTAGTGACCTGGATTTTCTAGGAATAGTAGATTTAATATGAATGGTTTTTAACATCCTTGATGATTTAGTTGTATCTTCTATGTATATGACTCAATATATTGATTCTTATTCTTTTTTAAGGTAAAATATTGAGATTTATATTTTATAACCTATTCAAATATTTGATTGTTATATGATTTGAAAATTTTTGATCACAACATCAATTTATAGTTATATTATAATAAATATGTCATATATATTAATAAAAGCCTTACATTTTGGGAGAAAAAAACACATGAAAATATCTTTCCATTTTGTTATAGAAAGCCGCAATAGGTTTTATTCAAGTGTAATTCCTCTTTCAAGTTATCCTTTTAGATCAACTAAAAAATGTATATACCATCTATTACATGCATATTATGTTTTTATAGAAAATTTTTATAAAAAACATCTTATTAATATTTCTTTTTAAACATTAATCTCTGATCCTAACTAGTAATGGTTGGGGTTGTTTTTTCAGTTATATTCTCTATGAGTAATTATATATTATAGCTTTGAAAAGTAGTATGATTTTAAATTTTAAAATAAAATCCATTTCATTAAAAAATTATGATATTCTAAATAAATTTAAATAAATATATCATTGAGTGATGAAATTTAAGATGAATTTTTAATATAATTAATCTCGAGTTCAGTAAAAAAAGGAATATGGGGGTGGAAATTAGCCTCAAAAGTCCACCTACGTCCCAATAGATTTAATAAAACAAACAATTAGTTTCCACTGACACTATTAATAAAACATGTGATGATTAATATTTAAATATTACGATTGTATAGATATGTAATCATTTTCTTCAATCCCCTAATATATTGGAGCAGCTCAATTATATAATACTAAGTGGTGGGATATGGGATGAACCTTGTAATGATGGTCATAAAAGGGTGAAGGAGGGGATCAGGGTATCAATCCATATCACCATGTCAAATTCATAACCATTCTAATATAAATAAGTATCTTTATAGAAAAATTTTTTGAGATGGAATGAAACATGTATAGAGGAATTTGGAATAAACAAATATGTCTACAAACATCCCGGTAGGACATATACAGAGTGTCGATATTAAAATACCTAATAGGAGGTTACCATACAACTATATAATCACCTATTATAAATTAGAGTTTCCATTGAAGAAATATAGTGTTATAGGAATTATTAGTCATAAAAAAATAACATAATTTAACCAATACATTTTTCATAAACAAAAATGATAATAAACTCACTATATTAGGAGGATTCATACCTCATATTTTTTCTTCAACCCTGGCCTAGATTCTAAAGAATAATATCGGTACTATCTACAAAATGTGGCACCAAGTTCACTTATATAAACTATAAAGATGTATATATACAAAAATATATAAGTCTGTGTGCATACCGACTTTGGGTGATACAATCATCCCATTTGTGGAAATGAAATGATGTATATATAGTTGGAGAAAACAATAGATTGCCTATTTGGGAATCGAGAGAGGGGCATCCCCATTCATGGCATTATGATATCATACCACAAAATCCATATATTCATCAATATGTGGTTACCCTCACAAGATGAATTACTACAAAATATTTATATACGAACATGCCTAATGTGAATGATAGATTTGTTGATAAACTATATAATATTCTTGGAAACCAAATCATGAAGTACAAGATAATATTTCACTTTAGATTACAGTGTATAGTGACACATAAAATAAACAGGCCTCTTATATATCTCAATGAGGGTAACTAAAATAATTAAAATGTTAATTCAATCTATAATAAGGAACAATACATAAAAAACATAACCATCACATGATATCATTGATAACGAATATGGAATAAACTAATAAAAATATTTTCTTTCCTAAAACAATTTAGGAAAATGTTCAATAGATGATAAATTTTATTATGGTTCGATCAAACCAAAACTATTTACAATCTACATATAATTTATATGAGAGGAATAATATGTTCAACTAACAAAAACAAACTCTAATGTATTCCCTGATGTCATGAGTAAGTTGGGATGTCACTGCATAGACTGAAAAACTATCCTATGGTCTAAAAAGTTTTTAAATTTCATCACTTCATTTAATGAAAATTAAATCTATGTATAGAAAAATTCATACCTTCAGCTTTTTTAGGTGGAACCATTATACTAGCTAAATATGGAGAGTTCAAAAGAAATTTCAAAACTCTAAATCCTTAGATTAAAGAAGAATAGGATTTCATTTGTTTCCGTGGATAAAGAGGAGGGAAAGAATGTTTGAGGAGATTCTTGCCAATAAATTTCTTATGATAAAATTCCATGAATAATCTAAGTTATATATGTCATGGTTGTTTAAGGATTCAATAGAGATAACAGATAGGTAAAGGAGATCTCCCAAGGGGTGGAAGAATGGATAAATGAAGAGGAAATGATAAGGGATTGTTATTTAGGGTTTTTAATTTTATGTTAAATAATAAAAACATCCCAAAATATATAAATACCACAAAAACTACTACCATGTACCTAATCCAGGTCCACTGGGTACTTGGTAGTGCTTTTTGTGGCTCTACGACCATTAGTTTTCTATCGGGTACTCAGTTCCATCCTATTCAGTACCTTTTGTTGTCAAAATTCCTAATAACCCCCATTATCCTTTAATCCTTAATCTAAACTCCTCTAAATACTTATAAACTTCAAGATATTCTTCAAAATAAACTCATATAATAATTTTAAATCTATAATGAAATAGGGATACTCACCTATAAAGGTATGGTCTCTACAACTGCCTCACTATTCCCCTTTTCATTCCTAGGAAGCTTCTACTGGTGCCCTGAGGGAATAATTATAACCATTATGCATTCTTTATAGATTCCCACTCCCATGTTTTATATTGGATCTTCCTAGGCTACCACCTAACTCAATTAATAAGTATCCTCTTTCCCTAAGGTACCTTTTGACTTAGATTGATGATACAAAAATGATGTTTCACATAGGGTCCATCAACTTCAAGATCAATGACATCATATCAAATGACATGTGTGGGGTCAGGTTTATACATCCTCAATTGATAAGTAAGGAAATTATTATTCAGGGAATAAATTTTTTTTAATATAAATGATAATCTACTTCACTAATTTTTTCCAAAATTAATAAAGTCTTGATTGAACTTGATGTTATCTTCACCCGGTTACCCATCCTCCAGTGACTGAATATTATTTAAACCTAAATATGTTGGTCCAAAATCCCTCAATGTAACATTGAAATTTTTTTAGGTGTTTGTGTTTGTTAAAAAATATGGTTTTTTTGTTGAAAAACTGGGTTTCCATGGTGAGTCGTCGAACTCCACAGATATTATTGACATCTTATGTTGACAATGTAATGAATGATTTGGAGGCAGTACAAAAAGAGTATATACAAGGTGGCACCTTTTTCCAGTGTTTTGAGTAAAGGGACATACACGCCAGTTTATTTGGACTTGGAAGGTTGTGCGCCATATGTTTTTCAAGATCATAGCATCAAAATAAGGAAACCGAAATAGGGGCGCCCATGTTTTGGTTTGGGACCACAAGGTGACTAGGGAGACAGAGGATTAGGCGGATGGACTTTCATGCTTGGAGGAGAATTTTTCACAGCACTCAGGGTTCTCCATTACCTATAAATAGTGGGCTACAAATCTTCATTTTAAACAATGATCAACAATTAGATAAAATTTGAGCTCCCATCACAGAAGTAGGTTTGGGTGTGCAAGTGGTGGTTTGGGCGCACAAGTATAAAGACATTAAGAAGTTGTGCGCAAGTTTATAGTTTTGCACCAATATTGGTTCAGGTGTAAAAGGGTGTGAGTCACCCACGTTTTGAGTATAATAAGGAAGTATCACACAAGTGGTTGGTGACACTTGCATACCAGGATTAGAGAAGTGTTCTGGCCATTCTAGGGTCACGCGAAGGTTGGAAGTTTTCCAGAACACCTATGGTATTGTGGTATTCATTAGTGAATGAAAGAGGAACTTCAACAGAGCATCCACATACATAGGAAGATACATTTAACTTTTATAATTAAGGTACCTAAAAGTCTTTAAACTGAGAGTGGATCTTCTAAAGAAGTTGGGATCACACTTCAATTGAGAGAGCAATGAGCTTTCATATTATGAGTGGTTGTAAACCAGGAGGGACAATGAGTCTGCTCTGAACTTTGTAAATAACAGTGTTCTTTTAGTGGATTTGGTACATCGACATGGTCTCAGTGTATGCTCCTTGGATGTATCCAAATGAGGGTGAACCATGTAAAACTTTTGTTCCATGTGCTTGATTTAATTTTTGTTCATACTCTACAATGAACAGAAGAGATAAAAGAGTTTTGTTTGACAATGAAACAAGATAAATAGGGGCAGTTTTTATAATTTATCATACCCTAATTTACCCCCCCTTTTGGGTATCTAACCTAGTGTACTTAACAATTGGTATTAGAGGGAATGTTTGATAGAAGTGTTTATCTCTCAAATAGAGGTCACCAATCATAAATGGATTCCAATATTGAATGGGAACAACTTTTAGCTATGAAGGAATCAGATGCAACAATACTTCCAATCATTGGGAATGGTTGTGTTTATAGCAGCCATGCATGGCATAATAGTTGATATTAATAATGGTGCATTATCAGAAGCTGAGAAGATTGAATGGATGTTGACTCCAAGGGAATCAATGCTTTAGGGGAATCATTATCTAATGTTATCTATGTAAAGGCGATGTCATGTAAAACATCACATGTGATGTGAGAAAAACTTTAAAACATATATGAATGAGATTGAAAGGTTAGAGATGCAAACCTGAAAGTGTTGTGGAATAAGTATAAAGATCTTGGAATAAACCCAAATGAGTCTCTTGATGCATTATTTGATAGGGTAAATTTTGTAGTAGAAGACAATTAAGGTCTTGGAGAAGTTATTGAAGTCATAAATATTGTGAAGCGCATCTTGAAGAAACTACCACCTTAGTTCAATCAGAAAGATTCTATTTTGGAAGACAAGGATATGAAAGAGCTGACACTTGACAATTTTTATAATACCTAGGCTGCGTATGAAATGAGGAATGATTATAACGAGGTTGTGGAAAGGGGGAAATGTAAGGAGGTGGCATTCAAGGACCTCAATAAGCTCACCATTGAAGATTCCCAAGAAGATATAGGGACATATGAGGTGATGTCATTTCATTCCTCAATTCTGAAAAGAGGAAAATAAAAGTTCAAAGGAAAACTTCCACTAGCTTTTTTTTGATGTGGAAAGTTTGGACATCTTGTAGCATGGTTCCCCAAGAAGTTCCAAGAATATGATGAGGATAAAACTTAAATTCCCAAGAAAAAGTCTTAATCCTATGTTAATGGAAATAAATAGTTCAAGAAAAAATTATTTAAGAAAAAGAATCTTCCTTCACAAGAATATGACAGTTTAAATGAGTCTAACTTTGAAGAGGTTGAGGAAATAGATAGCTGAAATGATCTTGGAGAGAATTTTATAGCGGTAGTTGTCAGTAGTTCTTAGAAAAATGAGGAAGCCAATATTGACAAATAAGAAGAATAAATTGATGGAATAGTTGATTTGGAGGCTGAATTATAAGCAGCACTTGACGAGATAGTTGTATGGAGAGAAAAAATAAATAAATCCAACGTAGTGGTTCATGATGTCATACTCTACATGAAGAAATAGGATGAAGAGAAGGGTGAGTTAATGGATGAGATTGAAAATCTCAATTCATTATTTCCAAAGGACTGAGTAACACTATGTTAGAATAAAATCAATGTTGGAGAACATAAAATATTTATTGATGGATTGAATATCAAAGTAAAAAAAAATCAACTGCATTGAAGAACTTGAAGAAGAAGTTTTCAGACTATAAAAAAAGTTAAGGATTGGGAAAATCTCTTGGCTCCTAGTGAGGCATCCGGAAAGAAGATCATTAAGAAGGTGAAAAATCAGGAAGCAGAGCATTTTAGCTAAGCAGTAAAGAGGAAACAATTATTTTAATATGGTAAGGTTATTTTGGGGCTTGATCAAAAATAGAAATCTATGAATGTTGAAGTCAGACCACAAGCACACATTCTGAGATTGAAGGATGATTTGGGCATGAAATGGAATCAAAATGTTCAGAAATTCCTAGGGAAAACTAGCAGTGCAGAAGTGACATAAAGGAATACACTCTACATCTGGTGTTATTACTGTGGAAAGATGGGGCATTCACAGAATGTGTGTTCTATAGACAAAAGATACTGTAGGGAACAAGAACAATGATGATAGCCAAACAAAGCACAATATTATAAAAAATCATTTGAGGGACATTGTTTTGGGTGTGGAGGATTTGGGAACATAGATATATACTATAAATAACACATGAAAACGAATGTTCTAAAGGAAAACCCAAGCAGTCTCAAGTAGAAAATCAGAGAATCAACATGTGATCTGACAACATAAAATCAATTTGCAGCACTGCATAATGAAGTTGGTCCATAACAATTTGAGGAATAAAATGTTTTTCAAACCACACAGACCATAAATTCAATGATATTTATAAAAAATAAAAAGGATGAGAAGGTAGTGGTAGTAGAAATTTCTCTTAAAGCATTAGATCGTTGTGGTGTTAAGATCCTTGACAGCGGTTGCACATCCCATATAATAGGGAATAAGGATCTTGTTATAGTCATAAAATATTACAAAGAAGGAGTTGTCAGGTTTTTAACTGATGAAGGCCTGCTAATTATTAGCTAGGGAAAAGCCATTTTTGGGGTTAAAGAGATGAGTTGTGCTGATATCTTGGTAGTAGAAGGTCTCAGTCCCAAATTACTCAATGGTAGTCAACTATGTGACTCTGGGCACATTATTAGATTTACCAAGATGTTGTGTTTTTTTAATGGAAAATATGGTTTATTTTTCCTATAGGGATATTGGACAAAGAGAAATCTATACCTAGTAAGTGGGAAAAAAGATATATGCTTTTTATCTAGAGAGAAACAAAATAGGGTGTGGCACAAGTGACTTGGCCATCTATGCCAACCATCCATAGATGAGATGGTTAAGTTTGATGTGGCTATAGACCTCCCTAGACTGTCACATTATCATACTAATGTGTGTGATGCATGTCAACAAGGGTAGATCATAAGAAATACATACAAGGAAAAGGAACACAAGTCAACCAAAGTGCTATAATTGGTGCATACTGATGTTTGTGGACCTATCTCACCAATATCCATAGATGGGAAAATGTACTATGTTCTATTCATTGATGACTATAGTAGAATGGCATGGGTATTTTTCATTGTGAATAAGTTCTATGTATTCACTTGCCTAAAATAGTAATGAAGGGAATCTGAAAGGATTCTTGGGAAGATAATTATGATGTTTTGTATAGACAATGGTACAGAATTTAAAAACAGACATGTGGAAGACTATCTCAAGAATCACCGGATAAGACATTACGTTTGTTCAGTAGGAACTCCCTAAGATAATGGAGTGTTTGAAAAGAAAAATTAGATCATCCATAATACAGACAGAACGATGATTATAGAAAAAGACCTACCAGAGAAATTTTTTAAGGAAGCAGTATTGACATCAGTCTACATTTCTAACAGGGCTCTATTATTTCCAAATGAAGGAAAAACTCCATATGAGATGTGGTAAAGAAAGAAGCCAATATTGAAATACTTTTTAATCTTTGGGAGTAAGTTATTTATTATCAATAATGAAATAAATAAAAAAATTGAGTCACATGGAGATAAGTGTATATTCATTGGCTACTAAAGAAAAGAAAATCATACAAACACTTTAAAGTGGCTGGGAAAAGTAATTGAGAGGAATGATGTCACTATTGTGGAAAATGATGAGAATAATCAATAGCACAGTGAACTGTTTCTTGATGAAAGTGATGAATAGGAAAGTAACATAGGGGGAATAGAAGTAGATGATTCTGACTCATAAGAAGATAATAATAGTGAACAATAAGTAATTATGTTTGTATCTACAAGGAAGAAAAATAATCGAGCCAAAATTAATTGGTAGAATATCATTGGTGGTTAGACCACGCCAGTTCATAAAAGAATAATGAAGTCACTACACCAGACATCTCTTTTATCTCATGTTGAACCAAAATGTTTTGTTGATGTAGCCAAATTTGACAACTGGGTTCGGGCGATGAATGAATAGCTAGACTTGATTGAGAAGAATTGGACATGGGAGATTGATTCAAGGCCAGTAGATAAGAATTTCATCCGGACTAAATGGGTCTATCACAACAAGATGAATGAATTTGGCATAGTTATTTGATACAAATCATGACTAGTGTGCAAATGATACTCCCAAATAGAGGGTATAGATATTGATGATACATTTCCAATTGTGGAAGGGAAAAAACAATTAGATTATTCTTGGCCATAGCAGTGCAACGAAAGTTCAAAGTGTTATAGATGAATTTCATGTCTGTATTTTTTATTGGGGTTCTGTAAAAAAAAGTGTATATTGACCAGCCAGATGGTTTTATCAATCATGAATATGAGAACAATGTGTACTAGATGAGAAAGGCTTTGTATGGGTTGATTCAAACACTAAGAGCATGGTATTCAAGACTAGATCAATTTTTTAAGAAGCATGGATTCCAACACGGTGGAGTTGATTACGTTTTATATGTGAATAAGGATTTTAATCAAAGGATGATGATGCTAGAATTTGTAGATGATATAATTTTTGGAGGATCAGATGAATCCTAGTGCAGACAGTTTTTTTAATTCATGAAACATGAGTTCAAAATGTATATGATTTGTGATCTAACTTTATTACTTGAAATATAGGTAACACAAGGAAGGAATGATAAATTTATCTCTTAATCAAAATATGCCACGGATGTATTAAGGAGATTGGGTCTAGAGAATTACAAGGAAATGAAGACTCTGGTAGCTACCCGGATGAAACTGTCAAAAGATGATGAAGGAAAGGAGGTTAATATCATAGAATAAAGGAAAATTATTGTATGTTTACTATACATTACCATAAAAATTCCAAATTTTGTATTCACCACATGCCAAGTAGTGAGATATAAAAGTAATCCCAAGGAAAGACAGATGATTTAAGTGATAAGAATACATTGGTATATCAAGGGAACTATGGATTTCATATTGATATATAATTACAAATCTCAGTCATTGTTATTGGGATATACTAATGCAGATTGGTCTGGTTTAGCTGATGTTAGGAAATCAACGTCAGGAGGTGCATTCTATCTTGGTGGATTGTGTATTTCTTGGCTAAGCAAGAAGCAAGATTACATTTCATTAAGCACCACAGAAGTTGAGTATATTGCAAACACTCAAGAATGTACACAATTATTGAGGATGAAGCACCAACTTGATGATATGGGAGTTGAAGTTAACTATCCATTTAGAATATAGTTCGATATCTCAAGTGCTATCAATTTTAGAAAAAAATTATCCATCACTCAAGGACAAAGAACATTGAGATAAAATATCATTTTATCAAGGAGAAGGTGGATCTTGGGCTAGTGAAGTTGAAGTTTGTGCCTACAGATCTACATGTTATGGACATTCTTTCAGAGGCCTTACCCAAGGATGTATTTGAGAGGCATCAGCTAGCTCTAGGATTCCAATCGACTCCCTCACTTGAAAACGTGTGGGTGTGGGTATCCCTCTCCGGGAGGTATGGTGTATCTTCCTTACTATACTAACATGTTCTCTCTACACTATTGCATACCATAAATGAGTGACCTTTGGGCTCATTGACAATGGGAGAGAAAGAGTGACTCCTAAAGGAAGAGAAACAGTGGCTAAAGAAGGGAGACAATGTCTTTTTCAAAGACATGGGGAGAAGCTGATAGGGGTTGAAATAAGATAGGGGGAGTTTATCATGATTGGTGAAGAAGCTGATAGGGGGAGCACCATTATGAGAGTATGTGTTGTTCGAAGTAATCAACCA
Organism: Viscum album; assembly: GCA_963277665.1. Taxonomy (NCBI): domain Eukaryota; kingdom Viridiplantae; phylum Streptophyta; class Magnoliopsida; order Santalales; family Viscaceae; genus Viscum; species Viscum album. The sequence goes on from OY728153.1 coordinate 1,747,178,681, forward strand.
GAGCTTATCTTGGACAACACAAAAACCCAAGAAGTGAAGAAAAAGTGTATTAAATATGACGATGCTTGAAGTGATTGATCAAAAATTAGGTATCATGGCAGGTGAGGTCCATGATGAAATCAGTTTATTGGTACCTGTATGGTATCAACAATTGGCTTTATAAATTTATGGAATCATTGATGAACTTTTCATACTATGGTTTCTCATGCTGAGCATTGTTCATGTGGGCTTAGAGTACGTGGTGAGTGAATATCTGGTTGCTATCTAAAACATAAGAGGAGAATGATGGTTGATGATGGAAGGATATTTAGTGAGGTATCAAACTCTAGAGATTTTTTATGATAAGAGTTGTCAACAAACACAAAGGGTGGATTTGGGGGGGGGGAAATCCATCAAGGTAACATTGACCAATTTTTTAAGTTGTTTGTGTTCTTTGAAAAAGATGGTTTGTTTGTTGACAAAGAGGGTTTCCACGGTGAGTTTTTAAGTTCTAGATATACTGACGAAAAGCTATGTTGACAAAGATTAATGACCAAGTAATTGATGATCTAGATGTGGCACAAAAAGAGAATATACAAGGTAGCACTGTTATATAGTGTTTTCCAAATTTTTGAGCCTCAAAATCGAAAAAATTGAGAATAGTGTTTTTGGAAAAGGGACTTACGAGTAAATTTCTTGGTGGCTTGGAAATTTTTTCAAACTATGTTTTTTAAAATCCGAACCACAAATATGGAAAAGGAAATAGGGGTGCCCAAGTTTTGGTTTGTGCGCACAAGGTGACTAGGGAAACAGAGGCTTAGGCGGTTGGACTTGGGTGCTTGGATGAGACTTTTCTGTGGCGCTCAGAGTGCCAAAAATGCCTATAAATTGTTGGATTCCCCTCCTAATTTCTAAAAAACCTCAAAAAATAGAGAGAAATTAATCTCAAATCGCGCAAGTACGTTTGGGAGCGTAAGTAGTGGTTTGGGACCACAAGTATAAAGATATTAAAAAGTTGTGAGCCAGTGTACAGTTTCCTGTCAATATTGGTTTGGGCATAAAAGGGTGTGATTTGCCCATGTTTTTAGTAAAATAATGTAGTTTTGTGCAAGTGATTTGGTGACACTTCCACACCGGGATTGGAGAAGTGCACTGGTCATTCTAGGGTGGTGTGAATGTTCGATGTTGTCCAGTACACCATTAGTAAAGTGGTATTCATTAGTGAATGAAAGTGTAACTTCAATAGAGCATCTAAATACAGAGGAAAATTCATTTAATTGTGAAAATTAGGGGACCTACAATTATTTAAAATGAGAGTGGATATTCTGAATAAGCAGTGAGAACATTTCAGTTGGGAGATAAGTGAGCATTCATATTGTGAGTGGTTGTAAACCAGAAGGGATGGTGAGTCCCCTTCGAATTTGGTAAACGTCAGTGCACTTTTAGGGGATTTGGTACATCGGCAGGTCACTGGTGTATGATCCTTGGATGTAGACTAGTGACGGTGAAGAAAGTAAAATTGTTATCATGTGCTTGATTTAATATGTTTTCAAACTCTTCAATGGGAAGGAGAGAGAATAGAGTTTGGTCAAATTACAAAACAAGATCAATAGGGGCAGTTGTTTTAATCTGTCATACCTTGATTCACCCCCCCTCTTAGGGCATCTAACATAGTAGACCTTACAAAATAAATACATGATCACCCATGTTTAATTATAAGGGACCCCATCTATGGTCATTGTTTGATATTTTTCATCTTTAAGTGGTAATAATCAATTTCCAAGTCAATGTCACCTACTCAATTATCTTCAAAAAATAGCTCCAGTTATGGAAGATTCACATATCTCCACTAAGTAGGGAGGTGAATGAAATGGCCTCCCAAACAAATCCTCATACGGATCCATATAAATTGATGACTAGTATCTATTATTATAATAGAATTATAATAAGGAAATGTGATCTCAAAATATCCATCAAATTCAATAATACAATCATGTAACATATCCACAAGAATCTTTAGGGTTCTCTCAGACTGGTCATTGACCAATGAGTGAAAAATTTATATTCAATACTAATAACCCAATACTAATTAAATCCATGTTTATAAATAGTCCATTAAACACAATTCCCTATAAATGATTCTTCTAGCTAGTATACCATGTATCTTGATAATCTCTCAAAAATAAATCTTCTTGAGCTCATTATTAAAAGAGATATACTTAATAGAGAAAAGGTATGCCTTGTTATTAAGACAATACACAATCAAGCACATTTCAAACTGGCATTTAGAGTATTTTGGTATGTTGGTTATTAAACCCATTGTGATCTCATCCCATTTCCATATTGGTAATAGAAGTGGTAGAAGAGTACATATTTTATTTATATACAATTAATTTTCTCATTATTTGGAAAGGAATCTAGGGAATAACATTGAGATATCCTTCTTTATTATTGTACACACAAACAAGAAAATAATATCATGATACATCTTTGTAAATCCATAATGTACAACCCATCAAGAGGCATGTTATTCCCTCAACACTTCTTCCTTTATATCCATGGGAATAAAAATTATTCCTTGGATATATATGAATGTTAATGAATCTAAAAATAAACTTTCAGGAATATCTCCTCCATCAATTGTCTATAAATAATGATAAAATTAAGATTAATGATATTGTATTACTTGATGTATTCCTTCAAAAATGATTTAATATAGAGTTATTATAAATGTACCCCATTATTATTCACACTCATTTACAAACAGAGTTTATCCATGAGAGACATCAAAATACATTATTCATTTTCCTCTTGCACCTATTGGGGGAGAATATTTCATCTAACAGTATTTACATGAATTATTGCCCTAAATTATGACTAAGTAGAGTTCAATGGTTATGAATAGTGGTCCTACAGTAGGGCCAAAAAGGGTGAACTTCTATGATTTTTTCCAAGAAGTGTTTGAGTGAGGATAAGACACATTGAAAGAACATTTTTTGACCCATGGTTATGGACATTAGTTATATAGGTGAACATTGAGTTTGTCAATATGACAATATATGGGATGAAATATTTCTTCCAGGAAACCGATGGTGCCATGTGGGCTAAGACCCAAGGGAATATTTAATCGTGGGTGTTCTTAGGCATGTCTATAGGGCCTGATTTTTATAGTGTGTGTTTAATGTATCAAAAAATAATTTAAATTAACTTCCAATGATGCTAATATAATAAAAATATCTATATATTTTTTAGGGAGAGTAGGAAATATATGTATATAGTCAAATCATAATGAAGTGTTAGATAGAAATGATAGTTATAATATCCCATGAAAATTACATTTTTATAACTAGTTCATATAGAGTTACTATGTACATGTTAGCTATCTTAATGTTTTAAAATTTCTAATTTATTATTTTTTTATTTTTTTAGAATATTTTTTATTATTTCATGGTACAAAAATAATTTGAACGTGTTATTATTAGAGAATTCACTCAAAATGAACTCTCATTGAAGAAAAATATCTTCATACTCATCAAAATTGTAAATTTTCAAGGTATTTTACTCGTTTTTAATGTAGAGAATAAATTATTTATATTTTCCAACTCAATACAACATTGGTTAGGGAATGGTGGTTGTGTTATTTTTCAAATCGATCCCTTTTCAAGGGTAAATTTATTTTTATTCTACATAAAATCCAATTTAAATATTAATAAATAAAAGGTGGTAATTATTTTAATATAACTAAAAAACTATTGTAGAAATAACTTATTTTTAAAATCATTATAAAATTTTGTCTATAATTTACGGAGAAGAATGATTCCAAATTCATCATCAACAAAACACTATAATAAGGTTATTATTGCATTGGCTATCCAATCATAGTTTACAACTTTATAGATGTTTTTAATAAATAAAACACATAAAATGGTGGTTTCATAAGCTTAAATTGGTTCTTTTCTTGCTTATATAGTCCACCGCAACCTCACATTCCCTTCTCCTGGATGGTTTGAATGATCTTCTATAAGCTGAAATTATATATTGGCAGTAGTGATTCCAAATTCTAGATAAATTAAAAACATATATTTTTATGGATGTGTGCGAGAACTTTAAACATTAAAATTTAACATTTATTAGTGGGAAATGGTTATTTTAGTGAAATTTAAATTTAGTTCATTATGGAATGTGGTCACATTTTAACTATAACTGATATAGAATGGAATACCATCAAATTTCTTGTCCAAAATTAATAGTAACCCAACATGTGGTTTCCTGTTTAATAAACATGAAACTCTCACAATAATAATGTGATTTGATTATATCTTTACCCAATATGGAAAGAATTATTATTAAATATATAGTATTATTTAATTTAGTTCGGTTATATATAATCCACAAGTCCTTCAAAAAGTTGATTGATGAACTATAGGTAAAAAAATATCATATTAATTGAATCATATTTTTTCTTCAGTGTCAAAAACGATATATAGTTTATATTCAAATTATATATTAAAATTGTTTAATATTACTACCTATTTTATTAAAACAATTATAAAAATCAAAAAAATGCATTATGTTACAACTCATGTTATATTAATATGTTTTTAGTATATTATGATAGTCGATTTGGTTTTCTCATGATGTGAGACTCACAATAATAATTTAACTTTTCTATCAGTGTTAGAGATGGTTCCCAATAGTAGGGTTAATTTGTACTATTGATTAATAGATTATTAATAAATATCTTATCAAGTGATGATTTTTCTTCAGCATACCATTAATTTGATAAGGTCATTAGAGTATTTTTCACTTAAAAAGGTTATAGAAATTCCTTGTTATAAAGTGAACTTAGAGATTCTGTGAAAATATTCTTAAACATATCTCAAAGGTTCTCTATAAAATATATCTGATGGGACACAAAATATGTATGCCTACCAGGTTTTAGGAGTTCATATGAAATTTATAATTCTTCTCATAATGTTTGGGATTGGTCATCTCTAATAATGTATTTTTTAGAGGGCAGAACCAAAAGAAATAATTCCATACATTTATGGGTCACTGTATTTTACTATCTTCAACTGTGAGTATTAGTCACTCGATGTGATATTATTATTAATATATTTTTTGATTTACATAAGTTGATCTATATAAGGAAATAATGACAACATATGTCTACAGTGAGGTAGAAAATATTATATGCATCATAAGAGATATGGAATTAAATGAATGAGACAACAAATAATTTTTCTCATCCATGTAAATGGATGAAGATATTAATTTTTCTTTGATTGAGATAGAACTATCTTATAAAATCCATGGCCATGGATGCTCATTGACATTTTCATTTTGAAAAAACAAATAACTATAAATCAAATGTATAGGGTGATTCCGCAACTATGAATCCTACTAGTTGATATATCAGTAGATAAAGGAATTATATTACGCGATGTCATTTATAGGAACTTTTTTGTGGGTGAAACATAAATTTATTTATTTTTGGGTGTATTGATATAATGTTAGATGATGATCATGGAAAATAGTTAACTTCACCTATTTCCTTTAAGAAAGGTACATAAAATGTCTTACACTATGTTTATAAAGTATTTAATTAAATTATATTCAATCTAAAATTAAGTATAAATTTTATTCTCGACATAGAGAATAACAATATTTTAACTATAATTGATCACATGAAGATTCAATCAGAAGATATTCAAGTTCAAAATATAAGAGATGAATTTTTTCTATTATTTTGTATTGAAAACGTTATAAATATATATTCATTTATTAACCATTTTCATGAATAGATTAATATAAATATGTATTTAGTTATATGAATATTAAGATTAAAATATATTTTGGATTTTAGTGAATGTAATATTTATTTATTTATTGGATGATTAAAATTTATTGGATTAATTATTTCCTTATTCAAGTCTCAATAAATTCAATGTGGGATTGACAGGTCATGTTCATTGCCCGATGGGAAATGATATATTTTATTTAATATCATTTAAAAAAATATTATTTTATTTATTTAAGAAATTATTTTTAAATAAGAACATACCATGAGGTATATTATTATAATTATTATTATTATTATTATTCGATAAAGGATATTAATTGTATTAAATATAATAAAAAGGGACTGTGTATGGTTATCAATTTTATTAAACCTAAGTATAAAATCATTATTATATCATTTTAGATATGGTGAGACTTTTTTTGGATAATGGAAATATACCTAGAAATATCTCAAACATGAGAAAAAAAATCACACCATCCTCCCTTTAAATAATATATTGAGAACAAAAAAGTTAAATCCTTATTGTGTTCAATGAGGAACGATTTAAAGTTCTAGATTCCTCTATAATAGCATTCTAAATAACAATAATATCATCTGGAGATTGGTGGAGCGCATGTATATAGAACTAAAGGAATTCCAAAATGGATTCTCTACCACAATGACAATGCACCAAGATCATTAATGAAAATTTAATGTGATGATTATTTAATTAAAGGTAATTCATATTTTAAATTAATTATATAATAAATTTAAAGGATATCATTTTAGATATTTTGGGGTTCTGTTAACCATGTTCTTTGTATTCATCTATTGAAACTGATTAAAGGCCAATGTTTTCCACCCACTTAGTGCTTCCAATGCAACTTGTGAACCTTCATGGGGATCAGAGAGTTTACGTTCTAATTTATAGTTATTTATAATTTAATCAATCAATTTCATATGTTTGAATTTTTTTTTCATTATCATATTTTTTATATTATTTCTATGTTTAGGATAAAATGTTAATCAAATTATGTATGTCCAAGAACATTTCAAAAATGTATCTATCCAATATGGAGGCTTCATGGTCACTAGATAAATTCTTAGGATACACAGTGTGTAATGGTAAATTATACACCAGGTACCGATGGTCGACTCACACGAGGAGAGATCCCCATAAATCATGACTCACCATGTAACTCAGTAGAAAACATCATTAAACATATCATATTGACCACCAGTGAAGCATGATGCTTGACAGTGATTACATAGTGTTTAGTCGGTGTGAATAACCTATATCCCCACATGGTTTGGACCCAGTAAAAATTGTGGGAAGTTTTTTGGTAAATATGTGAAGTCATTAGAGGCCTCATATTGATTTCCAATCCAGAAATGTGGTTATTCATGGACCACATAATATTTAGTTTTTATGTACACTCCATGTAACATGTGTCAACCAATGCAAGAAACACCCTAATATTTTTTGTGTATCGATTATGTCAACATACGGGAAAATATAATTGAGATAAAAACTAGATGATGTATAGTTGGATGTAAATGTAGTGAAATGAGAGTCGTTCCTCACCATGAACATTTCCAGTGTTTTTTTGAATGTTTTTCTTGTGTCTACATTTATTAATTCATACCATATAAATTTTACCACATCAAAATGTTTTGTGGTTATCATATGCGTTGTATAGTAAGAAAGTCCATGTATCGAGCATGCCAAGTCCAAAAAAATTATTGAATAAAAAAAATATAAATTGATGACACATAAAAGTCCACCAAACATGAAAATAGTCATCCCACCACCCAAAATAAGAAAATAAAACTCCAAGACCCAAATAATCGATCATAATACACACATAAAGTGGCCTCAAAGACCAAAAAATGTAGCACTAGGAAGAACCTTGTGATCCCATCACCAGCCAGATCTCATCGCCAGCCAACGGACTGGCCAGATTTTGTCGCCAGATCATGTCACCAGCCACTAGAAATACTTCTCCCTAGGTCGCTGCATACTGAGGTTGCTACATCCCGAGGTCCGCCTACATCACAAGGTCAATTCATACTAGGGTTGAACCATGATGAGGACCACACACACCAAGGAAATCTCTGACCATCCAGTGTTTTCGTCGATGCAAGTCATCATCGGGTGCCCTACGATCCAAGAGTGACACCATCTGGTCTCCAATCTCATTGATAGGTTGGCCAGCCTTCGAGCTCACGGACTGCATGGCTCCAGTGGGTGCACCACATCCCAATATTTGGTCTCCATCCCCACTTATAGGTGGGATCCTTACAACAACATCACAACCATCACCACCGGGTCCACACAACCCATTACATTTCTAGCCACATAAGCTACCACCGGGGTCCCTAACCCATCCAAATACATCTAAAATGAACAATGTCGGCGTAACTCCATTCAAAATTCTATGAAAAGTTACTAAGGTTCACACCTTCTTAGATATAAATCCTTGTATTATCTTTGGATGCCCAGTATACTGTCGTTGGGTCCCCCATGTAGTACTATAGAATGCCTTGGATACACTCCCTAGATCCAGCATTGAAAAGTAGGTGCCTTGGATACACTCCTTGGACCAAGTCCTTTTGTATCCCCATTTTACCTTGGATGCAATCCTTGGACTTGGTTGGCATATTATTATGGAATTACTTGGATTATGATCCTATGATTACACTCTTACACCTTATATAGACTCATATACTGCTGAGTTAGCATTCTGTGAGTTTAGGTTACCTTGGTTGTTACCCTGGAACTCCCTCAATTCATATATTTGTTAGGTTGCCTTGTTACGTATTGGGACCTTAACTAATTATACTATCACTAGGTTTTTTCCTTTTTATTACCTTGGTAATTAATTACTAAATACCATCATAGGATGACTTGGATACACTCCTATAGTCCAGTATTGACAAGTATGGGCCATGGTAAAAGCCCATCGTGACCGGTCATTGCTTAGCCCCATTTTACCTTAGAGGAAGCTCCTTAGTCTCAGTTGGAAAATTAATCACATTTGAATTATAAATGGAATGGTATTACTCAATTAATGAACAAGTTGCATGTTCAAACACTAGCCGAGGGCTGAAGAGGGTACTTGGTTATTTATTTACATTGTACTTCTTATTTTATGTATGCATGCTTTCACCCTATTTAATTTATATTATACTATCAAGATTGGGTTAGAAACTATTGGTGTCGTCCTACAGAGATTTATATCTCACACCCTACCTGGGGCACTACTGCACTAGGGTACCTGAGTAGTCCTTTATTTCTTACAGGGCCTTGGACCTTGTTTGCTGTTGTTTACTTATACCGGGAGTAGGAGAAATGAACGAATCAAGAGCTCAGGATGCTCGTGGAGATCACCTTTGGGATTTTTGTTCTTGTCTTTACCTGAGTCCTACATTGCATTGTATTGAAAATAATGTTTTATTGTTTACTGCTTTCCATAATGTATCAATACCATGTCATGGATTCATTTATTGTATAATTTGGAATTGGAAACTTTTGTTCATTTACATGAATTCTATCTTCTACTTCTTTCCTTTTATGTATTACTGCTTCCACTGTTGATTTTTATTTACTCTTTTATACTGTTGTGCAACTTTGATAAGAGGGTATAGTCGCCCAACTAACTATCCTTACACCCTCACAGCTAGTCGGCAGCCTCTGGTGTACAGGGAGGCATGCATGAGGTTATGTGTAAACTGGTCTGTCCATCGTCTTAGTGGTGAGCTAGGTCAGGTTGAAAAAAATTTGTAACAGAGGTGGTTTTTCCTTTTGTCTTACTATTTTTGGTAGGTAGATAGGATACTAGGAACGTTTCAGTTATTGGTTAATATATTTTCTTGGGATTGATCACCCCACATTATGGGAATGACCATGTGGCTAGGGATGAGATTTTTGTTTAGGTTGTTCGTTGTTACAATTAATATGATTTCACCTAGATTTATTGGTGTACATTCCACTCCTTGTGATTTATGAAATTATAAACATTACCCATGGCCTGTTATGGTATTTATGAAACATAGGTGCATCATATTAGGCACTTAGAAATTCATATTCCATGCATATATTCCCTGAAATGTAGTTTCATTAGTAATTATCCTTCTATGTATGATTTGGTGTCATGTTAATATGACATGTATATATTTAAACTTGTTTAGGTAATACATTAGTATTCCTTTTATGTTTACGGTTCATTATAGCATGTTCATGTGATTCAAATGCCATGCTTCTGTGATTTAATCTTGTTTCTCTGCGTTAGCTTCTTGTAGTGACATGCTAGCATACTTGATTTATGTAATTGGTTTCGATTATGTTGGAATCCAATTTTTAGTTATAAGGTTTTTGGGTACCTTATAGATGGAAAAAGGTAACTCATGTAATTGAACAATTGTAAAAAGGATGCTAAATTCAGTTTTTAAGTGAAGTTGGTTTTGAATAAATGGATCCAAATGCCAAAATGTAAAGTTTATGGGTGATTTGAGGGTTGGTATATGGAAACCCATATAATTTGGACTGTTATGTTTGACCATGTTAAATTTTAAATTGATGGTGGATTAGATTAACGAGAGCCAAATTTCAATCCATGAAGTGTATGGGCACTTCATGAATTGGGAAATGGAAACCCGTATTAAATGAAATGGAAAGATGATTTGTAAAATTCTATTAGTGTTAATGATGATAAATTTTGATCTAAAATGAAATGACTAGCTTTCAAAATGAAACTGGACCCATGTTGGTCAGTTGGAGAATGTTTTTATGAGATGACCTGTTTGGGTGTTTAAATTTTAATAATCATGCATTTACTATTGAGTTTCTTTATATAGAACTCAAGATGGTTAAAATGGGACCCTTTTAGGTTTTCTTTTTGGTTAAAAGGGAATTTAATTTTTATATGTTTCCTAAAAAATGATGGGGTTTCATCTAATGTGAAATTCTTTAAAAAGGATGTTTTATAAAACGTGCATGTTTGTCCCTTAGGGCGTTTGTTAAAATCAAGTACCATGTGATTTTTTTTTGAAAATGGTACTTTGATGATTTGATTAAATATTTGATGATTAAAGATTAAATTTGATTAAATATAATAGTCTTGGAAATGGAACATATAGTGGTTTCTACTATTTTAAAACCCTCATATAATGTGTAGTTCAGACCTTCCCTTGAGTTTCCTTGGAACAGAAATGTGAGTACATTAATAATGAGATATTTTCCTTAGCAATGGATTAATGATTGGATTTTGAGCCTAGTGACTATTGTTTTTCCTGAACTGGTTTTAGGGTTGACTCTTGTTCTTCGTAAGGGGATAATCCATGGTAGGTAGCGCCCTCAAAACTTAATTCCTTGAAAGTGTTGTGACCCTTCTCACTCTTTGGTGTTGTTGGGTGTCATTGTACCAAGTAATAATTTCAGTTTTAAAGTGACACCCTTGTTCGGAAGGGTGGTCATGTCTTTCCTGACCTTCTTATGGGATTGAGCATCAAGTAATGCTTATTTTCCGCAAGTCAGACGTGCCTCGGGCAAGGTTAGCTACTTGTTGGTCGTTTGACCCTCTCTCATTCGTAGTAATGGGTGACTAGTTATGGAATCATCTAGGTTAATATTCATATGAGGCAACATGACATTGTAATAATTCTTCATGTACAGTTTATTATGGTCTTGATTCATCTCTTAGTAGAGTGAATTGAGAGTTAAAAAATTGGTTCCATACCAATACTCGGTTTGGGTTTCAAAAGACTTGGGTGTTTTGATATGCCGGTTACGTTATAATAATCTAGCACACTTATGAGAAGTTAGTTTTCTTATCTTTCTATTAGGAGACACATAATGTGGGTATTTTCTTGTCGAGTTTGTTAATGTGTCCTTCCAAGTAGAAGGAGCACAACCTAATAGAACCATTGGAAAATGGTTGGTTATTTCTGTTTTTCCTTGAGGCTTGCAAGTCTTAAATCGAGTTGGTGATTTCTTGGCCGCACAACTTTTCCTTTGTTCAACTGTTTGTATTCTAGTTTCTGGGTGTGTGTAAGTGGAAACCCCATCTTAAATCCTCTTTGTGTACTCTTATTAAGAGGCGAGCATGTTCCCTATCTTGACATCATTCTTGATGCACTAAGAATGTGTCGGTCTTATGCTATGCTAAATCTTTAAAAAAAAATGATCTTGTTGGATGATCTTTGTCAGTGCTTCATGATATGAGTGGTCCTTCTAGAGGCTTGGTTAGTCCTGAGTGATTCTTGGGTTCCCATGTAGGAATGCCTTTTTCAGACTCATGGGCTCCAACTGTTTCTTCTAAATTGATCTGGAATCCTAATCCAGACTTCTATGAGATAATTCAGCCATGTGGCTAGACTCATTCTCTCTTCCTTTAGTTCAATGTTTTCAGTTATATGGGGTCATTTTAAATCACTTTTCTAGGAGAACGCAATTGTGGTCTCAAGGTTGGAAATGTCTTCTGAGAAATATTGCTCAACCAGTTTCTATTTGGTCGATCAGGATTCAACTATTCTTTTTTAATGAAATTATTCGAGGAGTGTCATAAAAACACATAGACTTATTCCTTACACGAAAATTCCAATGGTGATAGTATTGTGGCATGGAATTTCTCCCTTCTTAAGTTCAGACCTATGGTGATAATCACCATCAGTCGAGTGCTTATCGAGACTTTGACCTGATCATGTCTTTATCTAAATGAGCTCAAGTAAGCTCTATTTCTATGTTCAAGTTGAACTTTGAGTGTTGGATCGGGTTGTAAATGCCGAATTGTGGAATGATTAAGACATTATTAAGATTCTTTTCATGTTGTTAATGAAATTCAACCATTTAAACAATACATCACCACATTTTTAGGTTGGGTGGTGTCTATGTTGTTCTCTAGGGATTCTCAGGGATGAGAAGTTTTTAAGGTGGGTAGATTATAGAATCCCATGTTTCTCACTGAACTAAAATATGGATGTTTTTGAACTCTTCCACTTACGAAACCAGTCGTTTTTTAAATCCAATCTTTAGAACTAAATTCCTATAGTTTAATCACTACTATGTGATTTTTTTTGGGAATGAGTGAAGGTCCAAGAAGATTCCCAAGGGTCAGGACATGTTTTGGTATTCCCATACCCCAAAAACTTCATGTTTTAAGTGACAGAAGAGGTTTCATGGTTTGTGCATGGTTTGTTAAACCGTGAGGCCCACTATAGGTAGCCGTGTGACCCTGTTGAAAATGGGGCAGTGGCTTTGCACATGGGCTATGAATTTTTTCCTAAACTATGCACCTAGCCCTTGCAGGGTGTGTCCTGAAGGCAGTGGGGGTACCACACGATGGGTGCACAGCTTGCCAAACCGTGCGGCTTAACCGTGCCTGACACCCTGGTATGGGTTTTTAATTGTTTTAAAGTTTAATTAAAATTAAAACCTAAAACTAAAATACCCCTAATTACCTCTCTCCCTCATATCACGATGCAATAGGGGGATCCCCTTTGATATGCATGCATGAACCCTACGTGGCCTCCTCTACTCTTTGATCTCCATCGTGTTTTCTTTATTTTTCTTGGTTGGTCCATCATGGTGTGTCCTCTCCTACCTTATCCTCCTTGTTTTTAGTTTCTCTTCGACCTAATTGGTGCCCATTGAGAATCGGTCAAACCCTAGGGTTGTGGGTGATCTTAATTTCAGATTTATTTTGGTCTAGGTTGGACTAAAAGGTATCTTGGGACCTTTGGATGCATGTTTCAGCAACCACCACCACAGGTGAGGTGGTTTAGATGGTTTCGGTTCGTCGGATTGGTTTCAGGGTATGGTTTTTACCTTCTGTTTTGTTTTTCACATGTTAAATTGTGGGATTTTGGTGTTTACATATCCCTGGATTATTTCTTGTAGTGTGTTGAGCTTCACCAAGTGGTTTCACTTCATTTTGGTCTGTCGCCAGAGTGGATGACTTGGTTCCAACTTGAGGTAGAGTCCCTTTCCAAGTCCTCAATTTAATAAATGCATTAATAAATTTATTACTACACTTTTATTTGAAATTAGTTTCATGCAGTGAAGTATTTATATTGAATTCCTCTTAAATTTGAATTTATCATGTTTTGTTTAAAATTATAAATATAGAAAACGATTTGTTGATAAAAAATATCATGTTTTTATAATAAAACCCCTCCAATGGAGGTGCACCACCTTCAATCTAAAAAGTATTGGTTAGGCCTTTCTTGCTTGACTTGTCATGTTTTTAATTCTTATACCTTCATGTTATTTTGAAATATGAAATATTTAGGACATGAACCTAATGGTGTTAGAGACACTGATATTCTTTTTTTCAAATTCTTAAAGAACCAAAGCATCGTCTAAGAGTTTGATCCAATTATAGATTGGAGTTACCCATGTAGGTAATCGCTCTTTTGTATGGATACTTGGGGACGTTAAAATAAAGATGACATGTTTTGGTAAATGGAATGAGTTTAGTTAAATAAATTATTAATACTTAATTATTGACACTCAAAACAGGTCACCAAATTGTTTTCAAATGTTTTGAATACTAATAACACGTTGGGTGACATGTTGGTTCCCTTGTAGGAAATTCATGGATGGACCTGGGTTCATGAGACAAATATTGGTTCCACATCCATGAAAACCATTACCATGCTAAGGGAATGTAGCGATGTGGACCTTGCCCTTTGAAAATGCCTTAATAGTTTTTAATAAATGGTTGAAATGCGACATGGCCTTTCCACACTAATGGGGGTCATGGATTGTGTCAATAAATAAATAGTTTCAATTCTACTTGACCATTCCACACTAATAGAAGGCAAGGCTTGAAGTAATATAATAAATGGTTGCAATTCTACTAGACCTTTCCATAATAATGGAAAGAAAGGATTGAACCAATAAATAATGGTTTCAATTATAATTTGCCTATACACACTAATGGAAGGCAATACATAAACCTGATGAATCATTACATTTTTTCTTAATTGAAAGGGAATGGTTAGACTTGTTCGTGTCATGGTTTCTGATCATAGAATACCATGAGAACTCATGTACCCAATTCCAAATTAAAGGATGAGTTGCTAAGGTTCAGACCTGCCTAGATCTTATTAAATGTCTTATATTTAAATTCATGGAATACTATCGTTGGGTCCCCCATGTAGTATTACAAGACGCATTGGATACACTCCTTTGATCAATCATTGACAAGTAGGTTCCTTGAGTACACTCCTTGGACCCAGTCCTTTCTTGGCCTCATTTTCCATTAGATGCACATTTTGGACTTGGTATGAGTATTATTGTGGAATTCCTTGGATTATGCTCCTTAGATAACACTATTACCCCAAATCTTGACTCATATAATACTAAGTTATCTTTCTGTGAGTTTACGTTGCCTTCATTATTACCCTAGAACTCCCTCACTGAATATCTTTGTTAGGTTGCCTTATTAAATATTAGGACCTTCCCTAATTATACTATCACAAGTTTGATTCCTTGGTTATTAACATGGGGATTAATTACTATATTCCATTATAGTATGCCTTGGATACACTCCATGGTTATATCATTGACAAGCAGGTTCCATGGTTAAAGCTCATCGGGCCCAGTCATTGCTTAGCCCCATTTTACCTTAGAGAAAAATCCATGGACTCGGTAGGAGAATTAATCACATGTGACTTATAAATGAAATGGTAATACTGAATTTATGAACAAGTTACATGTTCAAAAACAAGTTGGGGGCTGAAGCGAGTACTTAGGTATTTAGTTACTTGGTACTGCTTATGTTATTTATGCATGCATGAACCCTATTTAATTTGTATTATACTATCAGGATTAGGATAGATACTGGTGGTGCCAGAATACTATGATTTATATCTCATACACTACTCAGTCTGCCATTGCCCTGGGGTACCAGAGTAGACCTTTCTTGTTCACAGGACCTTGGACCTTGTTTGTTATTTTTTTCTTGTACCAGGAGTAAGAGTAAAGAACTGTGCTAGAGCTCGGGATTCTCGTGGATATCACCTTGGGGATTTTTGTTCTTTTATTTACTTGAGCCCTACATTTAATTGTATTGGAAATCATGATTTACTATTTAATACATTACGTAATATAAAAATACCATTTCATGCTTTAATTTATTGTATAAACCTGTATTTTCCACTTTTGTTCATTTGTATCAAATTTGTCTTCTACTGCTTTCCATTTATGTATTTGTGCTTCTGTTGTTGATTGGTATTTACTATGTTATATCGCTAAGAAACTCTGATGAGAGGTTATTGTCTCCCCACTGACTATCCTTACACCCTTGCTTCTATTTGGCAGCCTCTGGCATATAGGGAGGTACGCTTGAGGTCATTTGGTCAATAGTCCGTCCACCGTCTTAGTGGTGAGTCAGATTGGTATGTTACAATCTAATATTGTTAAAACCTAAATAAATACCAGATCACCCATGTTTAATTATAAGGGTCACATTATACAGTCAGTGTTAGATATTTTTCATCTTTTTTTGGTTATAATCCATTTCAAAGTCCACTTCACATACTCAATTATCTCTTAAAAATAGCCCCATTTATGGTAGATTCACATATCTCTATTAAGTAGGGAGGTGCATGAAATGGCCTCCTAAAAATATACTCATATAGTTCGATATAAATTAATTACCAATATCTATTTTTCTAATATAATTATACTAAGGATTGTTGATCTCAAAATATACAACAAATTCAATAATATAATCAACAAAAATATCCCCTAGAATATTGATGGTTCTCTCAGAATGGCCATTGTCCAATGAGTGAAAACTTATATTCAATACTAATAACCCAATACTAATTAATTACCCTTTTATAAATATCCATCAACCATGATTCCCTATAAATGATGCTTCTAGCTAATATAATGTGTCTCTTGATAATATCTCAGAATTAAAGCTTCTTGATCTCATTTGTAGAAGAGGTATCCTTAATAGAGAAAAAGTGTACCTTGTTATTAAGACAACACACAATCAATAAAATTTCAAACTGACATTTAGTGGATTTTGGTATGTTGGTTATTAAACCCATTTTGATCTCATCCCATTTCCATATTGGTAACAGAAGTCGTAGAAGAGTATATATTTTATTTAAAGGCAATTCCTTTACACATTAATTGGTAAGAAATCTGGTGATGAAACTTGTGATATCCTTTTTCCTTATTGTGTAAAAAAATAGGAAAATAATATCATGATACATCTTTGTAAATCCATAATGTACAACCCATCAAGAGTCATTTTATTCCCTCAACACTTCCTCCTTTATATCAGTGGTAATCAAAATTATTCCATGGATATATATGAAGGTTAATGAATCTTAAAATAAACTTTCAGGAATATCTCCACCATCAATTATCTATAAATAGTGATAAAATTAAGATTAATTATTTGGTAGTACATGATGTATTCATTCAGAAATGATTTAATATAGAGTTAGTATAAATTCACCCCATAATATTTCACAGACATTTCCAAAAAGAGTTTATCCCTGAGAGACATAAAACTACATTATTCATTTTCCTCTTGCACCTACTAGGGGAGAATATTTCATTTAATAGTATTTACATGAATTATTGTCCTAAATTATGACTAAGTACAGTTGAACGGTTAAGAATAGTTGTCCTACAGTATAGTCAACAAGGGTGACCTTCTAGGATGTTTACCAAGAAGTGTGTGAGTGAGGATAATACACACTAAAATAACATGTCTTGGCCCATGATTACGGTCATTAGTTTTATAAGTGGTCATCAAGTGTGTCAATGGGAGAATATATGGGGTGACATATGTCTGTAGGGTAACCGATGGTGCCATGAGAGCTAGGAAGAAAGGGCCATATGGAATAGTGGGAATCCATAGGTAGGTCGATGGGGCCAGATTTTTATAGGATGTGTTTAATGTAACCATAATTAATTTAAATGAATATACAATAATTTTAATATAATAAAAATTTCTCTATATGGTTTAGTGAATGTTGGAAATATATGTATATATTCAAATCAAAATGAAGTGTTAAATGGAGAAGATAGTTATAAGATCACTCGATAATTACACCTTTTTAACTAGTTCATATATAGTTATTATGTACATGTTAGCTATCATGATGTTTTAAAATTTATGATTTATTATTATTGTAATTTTTTTAGAATATATTAAATTATTTCATGGTACAAAAATAATCTCAAGGAGTTTTTATTAGATAAGACACTCAAAATGAACACTCATTGAAGAAAAATATCTTCATCCCCATCAACATTGTAAATCTTAAAAGTATATTACTAGTTTTTAATTTAGAGAATGAATTATTTATATTTTCAAACTCAATACATCATTTGTTAGAGAATGGTGGTTGTGTTATTTTTTAAATCGATTCCTTTGAAAGGGTAAAATTATTTTTATTCTACCTAAAATCCAATTTAAATTTTAATAACTAAAATATGGTAATTGTTTTTGCATAAGTAAAAAAAATTGTAGATATAAATTAATTGTAAAATCATAATAAAGTTTTTCTATACTTTATGGAGAATAATGATCCCACATTCATCATTGAAAAAGCCCTACAATAAGGTTATTCGTTCATTTACTATCCAATCATAGTTTATGACCTTATAGATGTCTTTTGATAAATAATACATATAAAGAGGTGGTATCATAAGCTGAAATCGATGCTTTTCTTGATTATGTATTCCATTGCAACCTCACATTCTCTTCTAATGGTTGGTTTGAAACTTCTTCTATAATCTAGAATTATATATTACCAGTAATGATTCAAGATTCTGGAAAATTAAAAAACATATATTTTTATGGATGTGTATGACAACCTTAAACATTAAAATATAACCTTTATTAGTTGGAAATTGTTGTTTTAGTGAAATTTAAATTTTGTTCATTTTGGAATGTGGTCACATTTTTACTATAACTGATATGGAATGGATTACCATCAACATTGTAGTCCAAAATTTAGTGTAACCTAACATGTGATTTTTTGTTTAATAAACATGAATTTCTCACAATTATAATGTGATTTTATTTTAGATTTACCATAAATGGAATAAATTATTATTAAATATATAGTATAAATAAATTTAGTTCTATTAAATATAATCCACAAGTCCTTTGAATATAAAGTTGAGGAATTATAGTTAAAAAATGTATCATATTAATTGAATCATATTTTTGCTTCACTATCTATAAAAATATATAGTTTATCTTCAAATTATAGTTTAAATATTTTTAATGTTACTACCGATTATATTGATAAAATTATCAAAATCAACAAAGGAATTATGTTACAAATCACATTACATTAATATGTTTTTATTATATTCTAATAGTTAAATTGGTTTTCGCTTGATGTGAGACTCACAATAATAATTCTCCTTTTCTATCATTGTTAGATATGGTGCCCTAGAGTAGGATGAATTGGTACTTTTGATTAATATAATATTAATAAATATATTATCAAGTGGTGATTTTTCTTCAGAATAACATTAATTTTGTAAAGTCCTTAGAGTATTTTTCACTTAAAAAGGTTATAGAAATTCCATTTTATAAAGTGAAAGTAGAGATTCTATGAAAATATTCTTAAACATATATCATCTATTCTCTATAACATATATCTGATGGGACACAGATGATGTATGACTATCATGTTTTAGGATTTCATATGAAATTTATACTTATTCTCATGATGTTTGTGATTGGTCATCTCTAATAATGGAATTTTTTGAGGGAAGAACCAAAAAATATAATTCCATATATTTATGGGTCATTGAATATTATTATCTTCAATTGTGTGTAATATTCCCTCGACGTGATATTATTATTAATATATTTTATGAATTACATAATTTGATCTATACAATAAAATCCTGACAACATATGTCTGCTGTGAGGTAACAAACATTTTATGAATCATAAGAGATATGAAATTAATTAAATGAGACAAGAAATAATTTTTCTCATCCATGTTAATGGATGAAGATATCAATGATGCATTGATTGAGATAGAACTATCTTATCAAATACGTGGGCATGGAAGTTTATTGACATGTTCATTTTGAAAAATCAAAGAATGATAAATCAAATGTATAGGGTGATTCCACAAATATGCATCTTATTTTTTGATATATCAGTAGAGAATGAAATTATATTACGTGGCTGCATTTATGGGAAGGATTTTTTGGTTACAATATGCTTGGGTGTATTGATATAATGGTAGAAATTGATCTTCTATGTAACATCCCAAGTATGTAAAGAATAATATATTTTCATATCAATGTCTATTTATGAATTAGATAGTGTTTTAGAGGATTAAAATGATAATAAAACCAATCTTAAGAATAGAATACTCTGATAATTTTAAAAGATGGGTTTACCGCCTTTTGATGGAAACCCATTTTTAAATATAAATTTTGACAATATTATAAGCTCTATTTTTCAAAATAAACTTCTTCTTTAGAATTGGGACATTGAAAATTAGTTTGGATAAATTCTTGGTATTTCTCTGACAATGTTCATTTTTTAATGAATAGAGTAAAATACTGCATTTTACTTCAAAACTACTTTTTCATCTAATTTAATTATATGGATAGTTTATCTTTTAAATTGGGTATAAAGTGTAATTAGAATATATTTTTACCATTTAATCCAATGGAGGTCATTAAAATTAATTTCACTTTGAAATGGGACATAAACAACTGTCAATATTTTGATAGATATTGTTTCTTAAAAACAAGCTATTTGTTTTGACAACGGGAATTATTTTTAAATTAATTAATGAAATTTCTATGTTTGGAATTTGGTAAAATGGATTCATATTTGTAATCATAAGTTCCAAATTAAGTAATTAATAATATTTTGTTTTTTGACATTATAAATAGTAATGACGTTAATTATCTTTTATTATTGTGATTAATTAGCAATCAGGTTGTTATGGGTAATAAAATAATATAATAATTATTTAAAATGACCCCAACATGTATCCAAATATACTTATATGAGTCATGTCCGACCATGGGATTCTTTTTACAGAACTTGAGGGCCCATGGAGTCACATGGGCATAATAGTGACATTTATGAAATTATTTTTTAAAAAGAAGAGAAATATAACGAAGGTTTGTATATCCAATGTGAAAAAAATTAATTTTTTTTACATAAATTATCTATTTGAAAATAAATATTCATTGGAAAGCTAAAAATATTTCCTACATCATGGTATTTTTTTATAATTTTTAGATATTAAATAAATTTATTTATATATGACACCATAATGATGCAGTGATTAACTCATTGATGAATGATTTAAATAAAATGAAAAGTTAAGGTAAAATATAAGACGTAAACTTGTCTAAAACCAATTATATGGATGTATTTCGAACCCTTATCACTTTATCCTCGAAATATATCATTGTGGGGACTTTAGAATCCGAAAACCATTTTATAATAAATTAACATTCCCAGACTTTCCAAAAGTGACCCTCCTCCCACTTATAAAAGGCAACCACATCTACCCCCTTACCCACACCTCTCAATCACATGGATCATCAAAAATATTCTCATATTATCTCTACACATCCCTATCTCACACTTATAAGCCTCACTTTTTCCAGAAGTCTTTACAAGGAAGCCTTTGGCTCAAATAAAAAAGAGTTACCCGATTTAGAGGTAAACTCTTCTCTCGAGTTTCTTCCTTTTATTTTCCTTCTTCAGTCACCACTATCTTCTTATTATTTGATCCCATAATAACAACAGTATCATAAATATACTATTATTTTGTTATTATAAGTATTATACCTACACTTACACACACCACCATCTAATGGTTAAAGAACATACTGTTTCTGTGGGTGGTGAATTACTACCTCATGAAACGATGATTGTTCAACCTTCTTTTAACACATTTCATGGTGGCCATTATGTTGTAACTATATTTATATATGATATATTTGTTATTTATTTTTTTCTATATGATTTTGAATTTTATATTTAAATCACATCGTTAGGCTTTTCATGCTGTGGAACCGCGATAATTTCATCTGAGGAAGTGTGGACTATCGCCCCCTTAAGTGATGTGACTCATTCATGCCAAACATGGAACTTATAAATAATGTAATTAATGAAATTATTTTACCTATATAAAATATATGATATGCTGTAATTGTAATGTATATATGACTCAATTAATTTTAATTCCTTTAATATGACAAAGAAATGAAAGTAGCATTCATGCGTATGTATGGCCTACCGTCTCCATGAACGGTGAAATTCATTTTTTATCCCCAAATGACATGTAATATTATAAAATGAATATATACTGGATATATATTATATTTAAATCATTAATACCATTTTGGAGATGATTTACTTATAACTAAATGGGAAATTCTTTTCAAAGAAGATTATTTTTGACTCATGTTCCGAACATCGACAAAATGCATGATATGAACTCACATAATTAACTAATTATTATAAAATGATAATATGTGATATGAATTGAATAATAAAAATTAATGGTAGTGCTTAAGAAATTAAAAATTCACCAAAGTTTATTATTCAAGAATACAAAGAAACGAACCGAACAAGTCAGACTTATGGTAAGGGACTTCCTCTCAATCTCCTTTCATTGATGCATACTTCAATTTATATACAACCTTCTTTTATTAGTTGTATAATAAAAACTTTTGACTTTTAATTTCATTAAAATTGAACCTTTTTACATGGAGAGTTTTACTAAACCAAAAAAGGGAATGTTTTTGTCTTACGTATGCGGCGACAATGAATTCTCCGCCACCGTGACCATTATTTGAGTTTCGGCTTCCTCTACACGCCATAAGGTTTTTTAAATGAAAAATAAATACCTTTCTTTAATTTATTTTGGTATTGAAAATTGTTTTGATAATAGTTTGAATATATCAAATTTTTGTATTGATATCTTATGATTGAAATGTGGAAATGTAATGTTTCCATTATTCATGTTTTATGTGATATGAATATGTTATGGTTCTTGGGAATTGATTATGAAGATGGGTGGTTCTGTGATAAACTAAGTGTGGGTGAGCCCGAGATAGCTCTCCAATGCATTGGGTAGTGTGAAGTAGTTCAACTCTATGTTTTTTTTTGAGAGATTTAGGGAATATACTGTGATGGGTATTCCAAACGTAACCATGAGGGTTACTCCCTACATAAGAATGTTATGAATGCCTCAAGTTACCTTTATGTCTTATGCTTTCTATGAATTATTCATAAATCTTATGATTTTATGAGGTATGTTAAATTGCTTGTGTTTTAAGAGTAAAGTATGATTTCATTGATTCTTATGTACACATGGACTAATATTTTCTTTCCGTATTTTTATATCCGTTACTGAGATTTTTATTCTCGTCCCATGTTTTTGAAATGTTTTTCATAGGTCAAGGGAAATGTACATGATGTGATGATAGTGTCGAGGAAGTGTCAAGAAAGAATCCATGTTTTATTTTAAATATGTTTCCTTTGATGGAAAAAATGAATACTGTCTTTGATGTAACCAACTTATTTAAATATGGAATGTAATGAATGATTTATGATCTATTTCTCTAAAACACTAAACCTGAAAATATCCTCAATGTGAATTCTTGAAATAACACAAGATTAAGTAATGTATAAGGTTGGGGCCTTATATTGGAAATTAGTTAACTTCACCTATTTTCATTAATAAAGAGACATAAAATGTCTCACACTAAGTGTCTCTAGAATTTCATTAAATTAAAATCAATCTAAAATTAAGTATAAATTTTATTCTTGACTTAGGGAATAATAATTTTCCAACTATATTTGATCACATGAATTTTCAGCCATGAGATATTCACGTTTAGAATATATGACTTTAAATTTTTATATTATTTTGTATTAAAAAGGTAATAAATATATATTAATATATTCACCATTTTCAAGGATAGAATAATATAAATATGTATTAAGTAATATATATATTAAGATTAATATATATTTAGGATTTTAGTGAATTTAATATGTATTTATTTATTGAATTAGTAGTATTTATTTGATTAATTATTTCATTATTCAAGTCTCAATAAATTCAACGGTGGATTGATGGGTCATGTGTATGACCTGATGGGAAATGATGTATTTTATTTAATATCATTTAAAAATTATTATTTTATTTATTTAAGAAATGATATTTAAATAAGAACATGTCATGTGATATATTATTATTGTTTCTGTTGTTATTATTATTATTCTTCTATAAGGGATACTATGTATATTAAATATTTTAAGAAGGGCCTATGTATAGTTATCAATTGAATTAAACCTAAGTATAAAATCACTATTATATCATTTTAGAGATGTTGAGACTTATTATGCATGACGTAAATCTCTCTATAATTATCTCAAATATGAGAGAGAAAATACCCCTATGCACCCTTTAAATAACACAGTGGGAAAAAAATATAACACCTTGTTGTGATCAATGGAGAATGTTTAATGCTTTAAATTCCTCTATACTAGCACTCTGAATACCGATAATATCATCTGGAGATTGGTGGAGCACATGTATATAGAAATAGAGGATTTTTCACTTGGATTCTCTACCACAATGACAATAAACCAAGAGCATTAATGAAAATTGGTCATGAGAATTGTGGAATTAATGGTGATTCTTAATTTAAATTAATTTTATATTAAATTTAAAGGATCCCATTTTAGATATTTTGTGGTTTTATTTTCCATGTTCTTTGTATTCATCTATTGAAACTGATTAAAGATAAATATTTTCACCCACTTATGCTTCCAATGCAACTTGGGAACCTTCATGGGGTATCAGAGGGTTTAAAATCTAATTTATAATTATTTATAATTTAATCAATCAATTTCATTTGTTAGAATTAATTGTTTTCATTATCATTTTCTTATATTATTCATCTCTTCAAGATAAAATGTTAATCAATGTATGTATGTCCAAGAACATTTCAGAAATGTATGCATCCAATATGGAGGCTCCATGGTCACTAGATGAATGTTTAAGATACATGGTGTGTAATGGTAAATTACACAACATGTACCTGTGGTCAACTCCCATGAGGAAAGATCCACGTAAATCTTAACTCACCACGTGACTCGATACGCAACATCCTTAAATATTTTATATTGACCACTAGTGAATCGTGATGCTTGATAGTGATTACATATTTTATAGTCGATGTACATAACCTATATCCCCACAAGGTTTTGACCCTATATTTATTGCGAGAAATTGTGTGGTAAATATTTGATGTCATTAGAGGTCTCATATTGATTTCTAATCAAGAAAGGTGGTCATGCAAAGACTACATGATATTTATTTTTTATGAACACCCCATGTAACATGTGTCAACTCATGCAATAAACACCCTAACATTTTAGTTGTATCAATTATGTCAACATAAAAGAAATTTTAAGTGAGATAAAAAACTATATGATGTATAGTTGAATGTAAATTTAGTAGAGTGGGTGTCGTTTCACACCATGTACATGCCCATTGTTTTCTGGAATGTTTTTCTTATGTCTACTCTTAATAATTAATATCATATAATGTTTTTCACTTCAAAATGTTTCGCAGTTATCTTATGCATAGTATAGTAAGAAATTCCATGTACAGAGCAAGCCTAGTCCAAAAAATATATTGAATAAAAAAACAATGATGAATTAATGACACATAAAAGTCCACCAAACATGAGAATAGTAATGTCACCTCCCAAATTAAGTAAATAAACCACCAAGGCTCAATTAGAAGATCATAAGACCCACATAATATGGCCAAAAAGGCCAAAAAATGTAGCAATAGAAAGAACCATGTGATCCCATCACCCTCCAGATCCCATCTCCAGCCAATGGACTTGTCAGATCCCATCGCCAGATCACGTTGCTAGCCACTGGAAATACCACCCCCTAGGTCGCCACATACTAAGGTTTCTGCATCCCTAGGTCTGCCTGCATCTCGAGGACGCATATAATGAAATGGAAGTTGGTTTTACAAATTATTTTATGTGTGGTTTCACATAAAATAGTTATAAAGAAGGTGATAGATTTGGTTTTTAAATGGTTGAAATGACATGGCATTCTTAGTTGGTTTCTGAAAAAGGCATATTTTCACTTTATATAAGATATTTTTATAATGAGTATCAGACCATCTATTATTCCCCTTATTTTGATTATGCCTGATTTTAATTATGACCCTAGAGGAGGGATGTTTTATTCTATTTTTGATATGGATGGAGTGAAAGGGGTTATTTCTTGTGAGGGAGTTGTATTTGGAGGTGAGATGAGATTTATTTAAAATATTTTTTTATCGATTCCTGTAATTACTTTGATTATCCACCTCCACTAGATTGATTTATCATGGGAACTTAGGTAAATAAATGAAGGTCTAGCAGCATGTGATGCTCAAAAAGAGTATGTTATCTTGATAGTGCCCTAGGATATTAGCACCCTGCCAGGGGTCTAATTTTTATGTTGAGAGACCTGAAAGGGGAAGCTGAATGGGATGATCTGATTTCATATAGGGTCCCAAAGAGTAATACGATGACCTAGGTGTAGTATCACCCTTTCTATATCCAAATTACTTTCCTATGATGTCTATAATTCATTGAATATTGATTAGAGGATCTCATCACATGCCTTATTTGTATCCCCACTATTACTTCAGTTATTTCTTTTTATCAATTTCCCATTGATATCTTGGTGCATGTTATGTTTCTATATTCCATTTAGGTTATGGTTTGGGTTTATATTCAAACTGAAATAAAAAAATAGTTGTGAAAGTATATTATTAAATAAAAGAATTATGTTTGATTTCAAGGTGTGGTTTTGTGATATATATTTGAAAGAATTGGGAAAAAGTATCAATTCCCTTTTAATGGATTTGAAACTCCCTTTTCCCTTAGTTTGTAAGCATTTCCTTTTAAAATGAAAATGGAAGTTGTTTTATAAACGAAATTATGGAATGTTACAATTTTTCATTACAACCCCTTGTGAAAAACCTATTCACTAATTATATTTTAAACAATCATTAATAAAATTTCATTTCAAAACAATTATACATACTCTTTAGTGAAATCCTACTAGGAACAATTTGGTTCACACTGTTCATACACCTATGTGTGTATGAAAATTTCATGTTTACCTTCAAGATCCCATGTTATTTTCTTTTACCTTGGTTTATGCTCAAGTTGGTCTGATGATAGATGGTATAGGATGGCATCTGGGATTTTTGGTATTAGGGAGGTTGTTAGTAGTGATGCAGGTTTGGTCATATTTCGGGATGTTTATATATAATTCTTGTTGGCCCAGATATATCTTTTAGTTTATTATATACATGGGATTATTCCTATTAATTTATTATGTGATGATGTGATGATGTAATTTATGACCTTTTTTGTTTCTAAAACATTATACTATGTTTTATTGATTCATTTATATTGATATTATTTATTTTTTTCATGAGTGACCGATGTATAGATGAGTCATGTTGGATTTATGGGTGGAGTCCTTGATGTGTTTATTCATATTTGTAGGGTGAAACCATTACCAATGGTTATACATTGATACCCTCACACTTTTCACCATCCAACACCAATTAGAGACATTCATTGGGCCTTGTGGAGATCTGGGTTTGGCGACATGCCAGGTCAATCAGGGCCAGTTCATTACAAAATGGTATTAGAGGATCCTCTTATTATTTGATGTGTGTATTAGTATAAAGTAGAAATGATCATCATCATGACTCAATAGGTTGGTCACGAGTAGTTTATTGATCATCACTTTTCATAACAAAATATGAGTTTTCGTGGGTAGTTGTTATTTCAATCTTTGATTTATATTCCAGTTTTAATTATTGTGATAATGATGATTAGATCCCCATTGAGTTATATCATAAACTTTGGGGTATTTATTTATGATTTGGGATGAAATTAGGAAGGAACCAAAGTATCATCATCATCTTACATGGTCTGAAGAAATATATGGAACCTATGCATGTGGTTTCAAGAATATTTCAGACGCTATTGTATGATTGGTGTGTGGTTCGCTAAACCATGTTTCCAAGTCATGCACAACATTGCCTCAATTTTGGATTTATTTTGTAAACCTATTTTGATTTCCAATGGATCCTAAGGAACTTTACACCCTGGTAGATGGATCAAAGGAGGTTTTAGTGATTTTTTTGTGTTATTGTAATGGATTTTTATGCAGTGCCACATTATGGTTTGATTACATTTGGTGCTTCAATTTTTTTGTACAAAAGTACATTTATTGAAATTTTTTGATTCCAAAACCTGTTTTGGGGGATTATTTGTAAATTATTTTGAATATCATGTATAAAGTTTTCAAGATTAGTAAGGCTTAAAAATAAATTATGAAATGATTTAAAATGAAAATACATTTCATAATGTATTTTAATTTAAAACCTTTTCTATGATTAATTTGAAAATGGGACTCATGGATGTTTTGGATTGAAAAAAACAGGTTTTATGATTTTTTTTGACTTTCATACGATGAATTGAAAGTGTTTGATTACATTATATAATTTGTGAAATGATTTAAAATGAAATTGGATTTCAGGAAATTTTTTGGTCTTATGATGAAATTCATGAGGTGTTTTGAAAATAGTGGAGAACTTTATAAATTTTGAGTGAGATTTTAGTTTAAATAAGATCATGATTATCAAATCTGGTGTTAATATTTTTTGAAACTATATACTTGGGATGTTGTAATATTTCCCTATGAAATGGATTTTGTATTTTTTTTAAGGAAGTGAGATTATATTCAATGTTCTTTTCTTTTTGAAATGAGTTGTCATACTTCTTTTTAAACTGTGGGGATTTTTAAGAAAGATATTTTTATGAAGGGTGTAGGGGGGGAAGGGAGTACAGTAGGGAGGGGGTAGTGGGGGGTACAATGGACAGGAAGAGAGGTGGAAGGTGGGGAGGGGTGTGTTAGGGGTTAGTGGGGATGAAATGGGGGAGGGGGTAGGGTAGGGGTTGTTGTGGTAGGGGGTGCTGGTGCAGGGGGGTGGTGTTGGGGAAGGGGGAAAGGGTGTGTTCAGGGAAGGGGGTTGGGGGTGTGTAGGGGGGTGGTGCTAGGGAAGGGGCAGGGGGTGAAAGGGGGTGTGCAAGGGGTGTGGAAAGGTGTGTTCTAGGAGGAAGGGGTAGGGGGTGCATGGGGTAGGGGGAGGGGTGAAACACCATGTAAACTATTCATTAAGGTGTTGGTGGGATCTAAAAATCACAATATTTCAACCATGACCTCACCTTCCATGAAACACCATTGCACGGAACACATAAGAACCACATGCACACACAACACATTCTCACAATGGATGCTATAATTTACCACACCTACTACATGGCTTGCTGACTATGATGGCTACCTAACTCAATTTCTCATTATTTTTTATTGTCCATGGCAAACATTAGTGTCGTTAATTGTATTACATAACCAAATGATGTTGAATTGCTTCAATGTTCTCTCTGACACTTGATTGATTCTATTTGCTAAGAATAACTAAGAGGCATGCCCCACTGGCATCACATTTAACCATATCTCACATATAAAAATGAGTTCCTCCATTATGTTATGCATGGTAAACTACATAGTATAAGTTACTCAAAGGCCTAAATCTGAGTCTCAAATAAATAGATTCATAGGTTTTATGTATCATAGAAATATAAATGATGTTTACATAGTTTCACTTGATGTGTGACCATGCCTAGACACTTGTTAATGTCTCTATCAAGAACTGGCATGGTAATCCCTGTGAAATTACATGGCATTTACATATGGATCACATAGTATCTTATCTTCCCTGGGGTATTCTTGTGTACTTTAATCAATGCTTGTGTATTATCACATATGCTTGTGAACTCAATGTACACAGATTTTCTAGACATGAAAAAATACATGGCATATCTCTTAGGGTACAATTAATGTCTATCCACATGGTGTAATTAGTAAACATGTACCCTATCTTAAATTAATTCTTACATTTGGTGATTTTTTCCATGAATCCAGATTTAGATTTTATGTAATTTATTCTTCTTACTCATGTTTAATGTAACAACCTAAAATGTTATGAGAATTATTCTTTTTTATTTCATTAATGTCTTGTGCTGTACGCTACACCAAAATTTGCTTGTACTAAACGCAACACCATATTAGCTTGCAGTATATGCAACACTATTCTTGGATCGTGTTGCACATAATTTCAAGTTCGTTTTGTGGAAATTATTCTACACAACATTAAGTATAGATTTTGTTTAATGTATAAATGAAATAAATTTTGATTATGTTATACGCAACACCAAACATAGCTTTCACTACATGAATCCCTGACTTGGCTTGCATTATAGGTAATCAATACCTTCCTCAATAGCATGTGTAGTACACAATATAGAGTTTCACTAAATGAGATATTATTATAATATTACTATGAACTAGCCAGTATGAATAGTAATACCCATTTTTTTAAATTTTATAAATTTTATCCTTCAAAGTGGACATCATTTTTGGATTCAGAATATCAAAATTAACCTAGGATGAAATTTTGGTATTTTTCCGAAAACATTCAATTTTTGATGAATAGTGAAAACACTAGGTTACTATTTAAAAAGAGACTTTTTATTTAAATAATTATTTATTTTATTTAAATTTATTTTAGGTCAAATTGATTCATAATACCTATATAAGTTCAATGTAATTAATTTGAGTCATTTTATAATAATTTTAGATATATAAAAAATTTATTGAACTTTTCACCGTCTTTTACCCACCTCCTAGGAGAATTTGGAAATTTACATAAAACATAATTTGACCACTTCTGTGAGTGGAATTTCGAAAATCCGAGAGACACGGTTAATATCAAGGCGTAAAATGTGGTTCAATAAGATAAAAATAATTTTTGGTGAATAGTATCTTTTTACTTTTTATTTACCATGGTAAAAAGTAAATGGGGTAATTAAGGGTAAAAATGATATTATTATTACCCTAACACATGTCCTAATTATATTGGATAAGTGTAATTAGACCCAAAAAACCTTAGGAAAAAAAATATTACCCTTTAGGTCCACTTGAATTAGATTAGGACACTTATTATTATTTTATTTAAAGAATAGTTAAAATAGTTAAAAGAAAAGTTTAATAAGTGAAATATTTTTAATATAAGGTTATAAAAAATATAAATTCTCCTATAAACATTCATTACAAATATAAAATTAGTTTATACATAATTTTATTTGATTTATAATTTTTATACATTAAATAATTTAATTTATTTATGACACAATGATGATGCACTAATTAACTTATTAATGAAATATTAACATAATTGATGTTATAAATACCGAAATAAATGTAATTTGAGACTTTTTATGAGTTAAACTAATTTTATAGGTTAATATGACATGTTTTCATTTATTAAATTACATTTTTCGAACTAATCATGTTTTTATGATTTTCACAAAAATCATTACCAAATAGTGTCAAAATTGACATAAAATTGTTTTTAAAACAAGTATTATATAATTAATTGTTATTATATTTCTAAAAATCTAAGGATTGTCCAAATGACATATATAATGTTATATATATTAATAATGAACAAATTGGGGTTCGTTTGGCTTGTTATTGTATGTTTATTAACCATATAGTGTAAGAAAACAAGAAGACACGGTAAAAGTTAAATTATTTAACTTAGAATAAAATCTAAATGATAAGGTTAAAATAGTAACCTAAACTTGTCTAAAACCTATTTTTTGAGAGTATTTCTACCCATACCCAATTTATCTTCTAAATAAATCAATTTGGAGCTATTATACACTGAATATTACTTTATTATAAAATAATATTATAAGTTTTTCCAAAGGTGCCCATATCCTCCCTTATAAAAAGGGCACCCCTTACTCTTATATTCACACACTTTGGAGCCTTGAATATCGTTCAAACCCTAAAAATTCCACTACTCAACATCTTTAGTTATATCATAGAGGTTCTGGTCTTCTCAAGAGAAAAACTATAATGCCCTAAGAACAAGTTTAAAGGAGGTGCATCGAAGAAGAGGTAATCTCTTCTAGCGATTCTTTCAAGTTTCTTTCTTCTTAAACTTCTTATTATTTATTTGTTTCATCATAAATTAATAACATCAGTGTCACTAATATATTTATATTTTATTATGAATATGAAACAACCCTATTTCACCATCTATCCATCCTACGAAAAACGAAATCACTGCGCGTGCGTACGTAAGGAATACCGTCTCCACGCCGTGGTGTAATCTGTTTTTCCACCACCACCTTACTTGGATGGGTATAATGGCGTAAATAATAACTATATATCATTATTATAACATCATAAGGATTTTTAGAAATTATATCATCCAATCCAATTCAATTCAATAATTATGGGAATGATATCATCGCTCGTGCGTACGTACTGTTTACCGTCTCCACGACGCGATGAGATTTATACTCCATGTTAACCATTCAAGAATAATAATAAAGTATATATAATGAATAATAATGAAATATATGACATGATTAAGTTACTGGATATATATATATATATATATCATCTAATTATTTCCTTTCAAGTCAATAAGGAAAAGAAAACAGCGTTCAGGCGTACGTACGACCTACCATCTCCATGAACAGTGTATTTCATTTCATTTATCTATATATTATATATATAATAAATATATATGATATATAAATCATGATTTATATTCTGTAAATAATTAAATAATGATATAAGTAATAATAATATCAATAACAACAAGTCCAAACACGTACGATAAATAAAACGATTTTACCCAAAACGCTACTTTAACCAGAAATTTACAAAAGAACGGGTAATATAAAGTCATAAGTAAACCATATATGATTTCATAACAATGAATATTATTATTTAATAATTCAATGAAATTATTTAAATCATTATAAAGGAGATTCAGATACGTATTAAGCATATCGTACCTAAGGTAAGGGATAATTTTGCAATCTCATTTTTATTCGAGATTGCTTATACGTAAGTATTTATTGGGGTTATATTTTTCATCCATGCCCGTAAAAGGTTTTTCATAAAGTTTTTAATATTATTACATGTAGTTTTAATGTCATATTCACCCCTCTTTGAATTTAACTTTGTGTTATGGATGGAATCATTATTTCGTTTACCATGCGAGGAACTTTTTGACTTTTCTGACAAAAGTACAAGGAGAATGTTTTTCTAAACTTATACGGCATGAATGGATTTTTATGGTTTCATAACTCTTTATTTTAAAGAAGATTAATCTACAAGATTTCATAACTATTTTCAAAAAAATCATTTTCTTTTAAAATTTCATCGCATTTTGAGAAAAGAAAATGATTTTGAAGAATAATGGATATTTTCCTCAAGAATTCTTTTCAAGTGATTTATCAAAACCAATTTCCATTTAAGATGAAATTATTCCATATATGTATGTTTCAAGTATAATTTATCTATGATTTTCATGATTTAACTTCTATTATGATGAAATGATATCCATTTGTTTTATATATATTATGTTATGATAGAATGATGTTTATGGAACCCATTTTATTCGTTGGGTTATTATGAATGATGTATGTTTATTTTGTGGCACACGAAAGAATGGTTTCATTATGAGATAGGTGGGAACTATATCCCCCTTCAATTAATTGGGTAAATATTTATATCTCATGAGATAGACATGGTTGGAATGGTAAGTTAATCTGGTTCAGTGATACAGGACTGGAACGAGGAGTGAACTCGATTCAGAAAGGGACTTTGTCCACTAAGATGGTCTTGGTAGCAATGCCTTGGCTTCTATGGAAATCATATCATGTGCGTAATAGTTTTCCACAATAAAATGTTTTATTCCCATTCTATTTTATCATGATTAATGTTTCTTTATGATATATGCCTTACGTACTTCCATGTTTTATGTCATTGCTCAAGATTTTGATGTTTAAATATTATGTTCATGTTTTGAAGTTCAAATGTATATGGTTTGTTTTATTTTCTCCATTCTTACCCTTATTGAGAATTTGAGCTCACCCTTTATATGTTTTCTTTTCCCCAAGATATAAATAATGGTTTTAGGTAAGAAAAAAGAGGAAGATCTTTATGGGATATGTTGAAGATCTTTCACCAAGATTATAAGATTATATTCCGAGTTTCCAAAGACACTAAACTATTACTGCGCATTAGTGTCTGTTTTTGTTATGTATTAGATATTCCGAAAAAGTAATGTAATGTCTATGTACATCAAGATTGGGTCTCTATAGTTGGTATCAGAGGAAAGTTTTAGTTAACCTTTGAAACTTGGATGCAAAAACATTAGGTAGATCCCTAGAGATATTTCTAAGGTATATCTAGGGATGTGCCTAAGGTTAAGTATAAGTATAGGTTATAATCCTAGAATTATGGTAACAATTTTACAATTAACCCCAAGATGTTATATATTGATGGTACTCCCTCTTTATTATGTTGTTTTCCTTAGCATGATTCTTGCCTCTCACACTATTCTTTTTGGGTTTTAGGTGATGGCTAGAACCCGACGGATCCGTGTTGATCAATGTAATGGACAATGCGATGATTTTTCTCCTGAACAAACCAATGTTATGGGAGATGGAGTGAAAAATCTTATTGCTATACTTACACAAGCTATGAATCCTTCTGGACTTCCAAATATGTATAGAAGGGAACAATATTCTATTGAGTCCTTCATGAGGCAACATCCACCTTCTTTTAGTGGGTCTTCTGATCCACTTATTGCTGAACAATGGATCAGTACCACTGAAAAGATATTTTCCATACTTTGCTGTTCAGAACATGGAAAAGTCATTCTAGCTATTTACCGTTTATATGGTGAAGCAAATCGATGGTGGACTCTAATTAAGAATATGAGTCCCTGAGATGAAATTGAATCCATGGAATGGGATGAGTTCAAAAACATATTTTTCAATAAGTACCTCTCTCATATTTGTGAAATAAATATAGAAAATGATTTCCTTGAGCTTAAGAAAAATGATTATTAATCTGTAGGTATATACGAAGAAAATTTTACAAGGCTTTCAAGGTATGCATATGGCATTATCATCCAACCTGAAAGTAAAGTTGATCGATTCTTCAGTGGATTAAAACCAAGTCTTCGAAAGGCATTAGCTATAAGAGACATCAATATCTATGAAGAAATTGTGTGTTGTGCTATCAAGGTATAAATGGAAGTGGGTGTTACATATTAATCTCATGGGTTTGATAAGAAACGAAAGATGGAGTTCCTGGAGAAATCTCATAATAATGGTGAAAAGAAGATGAATGTTTCTTTATGCTCAATGTGTGGAAAGAAACATGCTGAAGATTGTATTAAAGGGTCTAGAAAATATTTTAAATGTGGAAAAGAAGGTCATTGAGAAGCTGAGTGTTGGAGTAATGGAAAAAAGGGTTTCTAATGATGTGAATAAAGAAAAGACTATAGAGAACGCACCACCAACACTTCAATGCATCAAGTGCAAGGAAATGGGGCATTATGCTAATCAATGCCCTAATCCAAGGGTTAATGATGATCAACTTGAGAAACCTCTTAAGGAAAATGATAAAGGGAAGTCACATGAGATCACTATTTGTGATGTTGAGTATGACAATGATGTTGTGTAATGATTAAGTGTTTATGTAATGAGATTTAAAAATTGTATCATGGAATATCATTTATGGCATCGTGGAATTTTGGAATATCTATGTATTGGTTTTCAATAATAATATTGTACCGGAAACCATGAAAAGTGATTGAAATATTTTTGGAAAGAAGATGATATGCACATAATGAAGGGATAATGAAAAAAAATGAAATGATCTCATGACTGATATAAGGACAAAGTTATATCATGGTTTCAGTATATAAAAATTTTGGGATTTTGGTATGTGGAAAGTGTTAAATTTTGATAGCATTCATGTTTTCACTAAGATTAAATGGGTATTAATTTTTCAAGATAATACATGATTAAGGTATTCACATGTTTGTAATTTGACCAACAAGATATATCGTATGATATATGGGGAATAAATGATGGTATTCACGTGCTTGTTATGTGGCCTTTCAAGTAATTGTTTTCTTTACACTATGAGATTGGACAGATGTATTTTGGATAATCATAAAGATTGGAATGGATTATGTTGGACATCAAATAGTATTATTTAAGGATAGATCTTGTTTTTTGATATTATTTATGGAATGTTATAACAATGTAGTTTTAGAAAAAGGGACTACCTGCAGGACGAGCAACAACCCGTCACGTCGGACAAGGTTGTGGGAATCGAACCCACAACCGAAGTGAGAAAAGCCTTTATCGCCTACCTATGGCCTACAGGAAGTCCTTTGTTAGTAAAAACTAGTTTTATTTTATTAAGCGGTATGATAGATGAAGTATAAGTCCATTTTTGGAACCATATATGATTAATCTCACCATAGATGGCCTTATGTATATAACTTTTTCTAACCGTATGTTTGAGATGGATGGAATGACCTATCATTCTATCTAATTATCTTCTAACACTTCAAAGAAGACAAATTCAACTTCATTTATTTAAGAGATTAAGTGGAAATTGTTCAAGGCACAAACAATAGTTATATTGTACCAAAATCAAGTATGGATTTCTTTTAATTCAACAATTTTTCAACATTAGAGAAATGATCTTGAAAAAAAAATGTTTTCCTAGTGTCGTTATATCCGATGAATTAGATGGTACCTTAAGTTACAAAAAATTATGGCTTTGGGATTGTTGGCTTTTTCATAGCCATGTCCTCTACCACTCTCTATCAGAACGTGATGGTTAGATTTTTCTTCCATATCCATATTTGCACCTATATTCTCCTATGCGGAAACCTAGTGATGAGTTAATTTGGATAACCATTGCATTTCTTAATTTAATTTTTAAAATCAACTATTACTTTTACGATGTGGGTTTCTACGAATGAAACTTTCAAGTAGTAAACCATTTATAACCCCGGCGAATTTTGAGGGTGAAATTCATTTAAGGGGTGTAGAATGTAACAACCCAAGATTTTATGGGAATTATTCGTTTTTATTTAATTGTTGTCTTTTTTTGTAAGCTACCCCAAAATTAGCTTGTACTATACGAAACACCGTATTAGCTTGCAGTATACGCAACACTATTCTTGGCTCGTGTTGCACAAAATTTCTGGTTCATTTTGTGGAAATTATTCTACACAACATTAATTATAGATTTTGTTCAATGTATAAATGAAATAATTTTTGATTATGTTATACGCAACACCAAACGTATCATTCAATACATGCAGCCCTGACTTGGCTTGCATTACATGAAATCAAGACCTTCTTCGATATTGTGTGTAGTACGCAATACCAAGTTTCACTAAATGTGATATTATTATAATATTATTATGAACTAGCCATTATGAATAGTAATACCCAATTTTTGAAATTTTATAAATTTTATCATTCAAAATGGACTTCATTTTTGGATTCAGAATATCAAAATTAGCCTAGGGTGAAATTTTGGTATTTTTCTGAAAACGTTCAATTTTTGACGAATAGTGAAAACATTAGGTTACTATTTAAAAATTGAATTTTTATTTAAATAATTATTTATTTTATTTAAATTTATTTTTGGTCAAAATTGATACATAATACCTATATATTTTCAACTTAATTCATTTGATTCATTTTATAATAATTTTAGATATATAAAAATTTTATCGAACTTTTCACCGTCTTTTACCCACCTCCTAGGAGAATTTGAAAATTTACATAAAACTTAATTTTACCGATTCTATTAGAGGAATTTCAAAAATACGAGAGACATGGTTAATATCAAAGAGTAAAACGTGGTTCGATAAGATAAAAATAATTTTTGGCGAATATTAACTTTTTTACTTTTATTTACCACAGTAAAAAGTAAATAGGGTAGTTAAGGGTAACAATTATGTTATTATTACCCTAACACACATCCTAATTCTATTGGATAAATGTAATTTGACCAAAAAAATCTTAGGAATAAACTATTACCCTTTATGTCCACTTGGATAAGATTAGGACAATTATTATTATTTTATTTAAAGAAGAGTTAAAATAGTTAAAATAAAAGTTTAATAAGTAAATAATTTATAATATAGGGTTATACATAAGATAAATTCGACTATAAATACTCATTAGAAAGACAATAATAATTCATACATAATGGTATTTTGTTTATAATCTTTAGACATTAAATAATTTAATTTATTTATGACACAATGATGATGCAGTAATTAACTTATTACTTAAATATTAACATAATTGATGTTATAAATGCCCAAATAAATGTAATTTGAGACTTTTTATGAATTAAACTAATTTTATAGGTTAATATGACATGTTATTATATATTAAATTAACTTTTTTCTAACTAATCATGTTATTATGATTTTCACAAAAATCAATTACCAAATAGTGTCAAAATTGACATAAAATAGTTTTTAAAACAAATATTATATTATTAATTGTTATTATATTCCTAAAAATATAAGGTTCGGCCAAATGAGTTATATAATGTTATATAGATTAATAATGAACCACTTGGGGTTCTTTTGGATTGTTATTGTATGTTTATTAACCATATAGTGTAAGAAAACAAGAAGACATGGTAAAAGTTAAATTATTTAACTCAGAGTTAAATCTAAATGATAAGCGTAAAATAGTAACCTAAACTTGTCTCAAACCTATTTTTTGAGAGTATTTATACCCATACCCACTTTAGATTTGAAATAAATCAGTTTTGAGTAATTATAAACTGAATATGACTTTATTATAAAATAATATTTTAAGTTTTTCCAAAGGTGCCCCAATCCTCCCTTATAAAAAGGGAACCCCTTACTCTTCGATTCACATCCTTTTGAGGCTTTAATCTCGGAAAACCCCTGAAAATTATTCTTCTAAAAATATCTAGTTATACAATAGAGGTTATGTTCTTCTCAAGAGACCAACTATAGTGCCCTCAGAATAAGTTTAAAGGTGGTGCGTTGAAGAAGAGATAATCTCTTCTACCGATTCTTTCAAGTTTCTTTCTTCTTCAACTTCTTCTTCATTATTTGTTTCATCATAAATTAATAAAATCAGTGTCACTAATATACTTATTTGTTATTATAAATATTAAACATCCCTATTTCACATTCTATCCATCCTACGAAAAATGAAACTATCGTGCGTGCGTACGTACGGAATACCGTCTCCACAATGTGGTGTAATTTGTTTTCCCACCACCACCATTCTTGGATGGGTATAATAGAGTAAATAATAACTATATATAGTTATTATAATTTCATAATGATTCTGAGATATTATATCATCCACTCCAATTCAATTTAGTAATAATGGGAACGATATCATCGCACGTGCGTACGTACGGATTACTGCCTCCACGACGCGATGAGATTCATTCTCCATGTTAACCAATCATGAATGATTATAAAGTATATATAATGAATAATAATGAAATATATGACATGATTAAGTTACTGGATATATATATATATATTTCATCTAATTACTTCCATTCAAGTCAATAAGGAAAAGAAAATAGCGTTCATGCATACGTACGGCCTACCGTCTCCATGAACGGTGTATTTCATTTCATTTATCTATCTATTATATATATAAATATACTAAATATATATGATATATAAATCATTATTTAAATTCTGGAAGTAATA
This sequence comes from Viscum album, assembly GCA_963277665.1. Classification (NCBI taxonomy): domain Eukaryota; kingdom Viridiplantae; phylum Streptophyta; class Magnoliopsida; order Santalales; family Viscaceae; genus Viscum; species Viscum album. The sequence continues at coordinate 1,747,218,231 of OY728153.1, forward strand.
AAATCATGATATAAGTAATAATAATATCAAAAACAACAAGTCCAAACACGTACAACAAATAAAACGATTTTACCCAAAACGTTGTTTTAACATGAAATTTACAAAAGAACGGGTAATATAAAGTCATAAGTTAACCATATATGATATCATAACAATTCATAAAATTCTGTAATAAGTCAGTGACATTATTTAAATCATTATACAGGAGTTTCGGATATGTATGAAGCATATCAGACCTATGGTAAGGGATAAATTTGCAATCTCATTTTTATCCGAGATTGCTTATATGTAAATATTTACTGGGGTTATGTTTTTAATCCATGCCCATAAATGTTTTTTCATAAAGTGTTTAATAGTATTCGATGTAATTTTAATGGCATATTTACCACTCTTTGACTTGGACTTTGTGTTATGGAAGGAATCTTTCTTTTGTTTACCATATAGAGAACTTTTTGTATTTTCCGACAAAAGTATGAGGAGAATGTTTTTTTAAACATATACGGCATGAATGGATTTTTATAGTTTCATAACTCCATATTTTAAAGAATCTTACTCTACAAGATTTCATGACTATTTTCAAAAAAAAAACTTTTATTTTAAAATTACATGGCATTTTGTGAAAAGAAAATGATTTTGAAGAATAAAGGATATTTTCTTCAAGAATTCTTTTCAAGTGTTTTATCAAAACCATTTTACATTTAAGATGACATTATTTCATATGTGTATGTTTCAAGTATAATGTCTCTATGATTTATATGATTTAACTTCTCTTATGATGAAATGATATCCATTTGTTTTATATATATTGTGTTATGATGGAATGATGTTTTTGAAACCCATTTTTTTCGTTGGGTTATTATGAATGATGTATGTTTATTTTATGGAACACGAAAGAATGATTTCATTATTAGATGGGTGGGACCTATATCTCCCTCAAATGCATTGGGTAAAGATTTATATCTCATGAGATAGACATGGATGGAATGGTAAGTTAATCCGGTTCAGTGATACAGGACTGGAATGAGGAGTGAACACGATTCAGAAAGGGACTTTGTCCACTATGATGGTCTTAGAAGCAATGTTTTGGCTACTATGGAAATCATATCATGTGCTTAATGGTTTTACAAAATCAAATGTTTTATTCCCATGCTATTTTATCATGATTAATGTTTCTTTATGATCTATTCCTTACATACTTCCATGTTTTATGTCATTTCTCATGATTTTTATGTTTAAATATTATGTTCATGTTTTGAAGTTCAAAGGTATATGGTTTGTTATATTTTCTCCATGCTTACCCTTACTGAGCATTTGAGCTCACCCTTTATATGTTTTCTTTTCCCCAATATATAAATAAAGGTTTTAGGTAAGAAAAAAAGGAATATCTTTATGGGAGATTTTGAAGATCTTTCACCAATATTAGAAGATTATATTATGAGTTTCCAAAGACACTAAACTATTACGGTCTTTTGTTGTCTGTTTTTGTTACGTATTAGATATTCCACATAAGTAATGTAATGTCTATGTACGTGAAGATTGGGTCTCTACATTTAATCCACTTTTATTGAAATAGGATGTACCAAAAATGTATGTTTTCAATATATTATGTATATTCAATTGTCATGCAGGGTTTTAATCTTGCATACAAGCTGACAGGGTGGGCTGACAGTCGATTTTGGAGAAATTCAACGTCATGCATGATTGGAGCAACGATATGTTTTCAAGAAGTGGGTCATTTTTTTGTTCCAGTTAATATTTTTCCATTAATTGTATTAAATATGATTCCTGCTTCATTTTTTAGATATCATGACTCTTATTGAGCAGTGGATGATTTATTTAATTTGATCAGTGGATAGATTTTTAGACCGTTAGAACATTTTTAAGAAGTAATGTTTTTTTATTGAGCAGTGTGTCATTTATCAGAGCATTGTATTATCACCATGTGAATGCATGTGCAACAACCATGATACGGGGGGTGTCTGTCTAGGTGGGTCGGGGGGGCTATCTGCAGGGGTGTCTGACTGAGGGGGAGGGGGGTCTTGTCCAGGGGGGATGTAGGGGGGATTTTCATGGGGTAATGGGTGCTGTGGGGGGGGGGTTCTGTAAGGGGGTTCTGTCCGAGGGGGGGGGGGCTATAGGGGTGGTCTGTCTAGGGTATGTCAAGGGGAAGGCTGTCTGGGGGGGGGAGTGGAGGGGGGCCTTTCATGGGGAAAGGGGTGCTGCAGTGGTGGGGGTCCTATTTGGGGGGGAGGGGTCATGTCCAGGGGGAGTTTGTCCACTGGTGTTGGTGTACTCAACATTAGGGTTGAATATTCCTTCCCCATCCTTAAAAAGATTACCACACTCTTTATAGGCTGATTGAATGAGGCTATGATTTTTTCTCCTAGCAGTATCAGGCATGCTAGTGGATTTTTACTAATCCTTATCTGTATTAGTGATCTAGCTAAGAGTGTTGATAGTAAGATCTAAAATCTCATCTAATGATTTTGGATCAACTATTCTCTTAATTAGCCTCTCCTTAGATTTCCAAAATTGAACATATAAAGAATAGTCCCCATCCTTCTTCCCATATTCACCTATATTAACCACTGTTAAAGAATCCTTCTCAGCCTTCCTAGATTCAAATAAACTATTAGTATCACTGTTAGCAGTACCAGCTTCAAATTCCATACTTTGATCATCCTCATTACTTGTATCATCCTTATTAAATTCATAAACATCTCTTTTAAATAATAAATTATCTCTAGAGATATCCTTGGATTTTCCCATTAATAGAGTGGTTATTCTTAACTTCCTATGATTTTGAAATAAATGTAGACTTCACATATTTATCCCTCTTTCCATCCATAATAGAGAAAATTTGAATAGGTGAATAGAAATTCATAATAACAACAGAATTATTCCCTTTACTACTATCATAACTCATAAAAAAGTTTCTCTTGTAAGTCACCAACATCATCTCCTACACCCAATTAGAACTTATACTTGGTTGAGAGGGTTAATCTTAGTGATGTTTATGATTGACGACCCTAAGTCATTTCTGGGATGGTAGATTTGGTTTTTATATTCATATAACCCCATGTATTTGGAAAGCCAACCATAAAGGAAGTGTAATGGGCAGCACACATAGAAGGGAGTCTTCTGCAGGCTGACAGAGGTAATGAATTGTATAGCTTCACATGCATTATGACTACTAGGATTTTTCCCTACCTCATCTCTAGCATCTTATCCATGACAATGTTACCCAGCCACAACAGCTTGGGTGCATCCCAAATCTATATCATCCACCTACAAATCATAATAGTAATACATACAGCTAACCTGACCATGAGATCCTTGGGCTTTACGTTTTATCCAAAAACTACCATATGTTCTCCTCTAGTATTTTATAAAATGAGTTCTCCTTTCCTTGTTAAATATCTTTTGGATAATGAAACATCTTCTCTATATGTATTTCTAATGATTCAGGGTGGTGGGGTCTGTCTGGGGGTGTGGGGAGGGGGTGTCTGTCCAGGGAGGTGGTGGGTTGGTGGGGGGTCTGTCCAGGAAAGAGGGAGGGTGTGTAGGGGGGTGTCTTCTTATATATTTCATTTAAAACTCAGTAATGTACAATGTTGTTTCTGATTATTTAATGTAATATAACAATGAATAAGGTAATGGGAATCTGATGTTTATTTGGTTTCTTTTTAGTTACTTCAATGAGAGTATCCAGCTCGAGTGAAAAATATAAGAGGATGGTTGGCTCATTAAAAGAAGAAAAATACATCATATCATTACAAGGGAGTACTTAATTTAGTTTTTACTTGTTTATAACAATTCATTCATGCTTCCATTTATTGGAACCCTTTTGATAGTCTTGATTTGAGGATGTTATGATTTTTGAGTGCTTTTGCTTAAACTATTGAATACATTTCATGTTGATGTTATTTAACTGAATATGGTTATGATGGTTATTGAAAATATTCCTGATTATGGTAAAACATTTTGAGTGTTGGGGGTGTCTACGAGGGTCTATAGGGAGATGGGGGCTATCTTCGAGGGGATGATGATGTCCATGAGGGTAGGGGCTGTCCAGGAGGGAGGGCTGGAGTCCAGGAGGGGGGGTCTAGGTGGGGGTGTTACTGCATTCTAGGAGGGAGGGTGAAAGGGGGCCTGTCTGGGAGGGGGAGGGGGTGCTGCTGTCTAGGAGGGGGGATGGGGGGGCTATCCAGGAAGGAGGAGGGGGTTTCCATAAGGGGGGAGGGGGTGTTGCTGTTTGGAAGGAGGGGGTGCAACTTAGGAGGGAGGGTAGGGGGTGTCCAGGAGGGGGTGCTCTTGTCCAGGAGGGAGGGGGGCTGTCCGGGGGAGTGCTGTCTAGGAGGCGGGGGGGACTGTCCAGGAGGGGGGTGCTGTTATCCAGGAGGGAGGGGAGAGGGGCTGTCAAGGAGGGAGGGGTGTCCATGAGGGGGGGGGGGGGGGGGGCTATCCAGGAGGGAGGGGGCTGTCCCGGGGGTGTTTGGGAGGGATGGGGGGCTATTTGGGGGGGGAGAGATGTCCAGGTGGGTGTCCTAGATGGATGGGAGGATGTCCAGGGGGATCGGGGTGTCCAGGGGGGGTCTAGGGTCTATCCAAGGGGGGGGGGGGGTTAGGGAAGCTGTCAGGGGGTGGGGGTCTCTCCATGTGGGTGGGGTCTATCAGGGGGTGTGTGCATGGGGGGTCTGTCTAGGGAGAGGGTGGGGGTCTCTCCATGTGGGTGGGGTCTATCAGGGGGTGTGTGCATGGGGGGTCTGTCTAGGGAGGGGGTGGGTGGGTGGGTGGGGGTCTGTCCAGGAAGGAGGGGGTGTAGAGGGGGGGTGTCTTCTTGAATATTTCATTTGAGACTCAGTAATTTACAATGTCTTGTCTAATTATTTAATGTTATCTAAATAGGAATAGAGTTATGGGATTATGATGTTGATTTTTCTTATTTTTAGGTTCTTCAATGAGAGTATCCAACTCGAGTGAAGAATATAAAAGGATGGTTGGCTAATTAAAAAAGAAGAAACCAACATCATATCATTACTGGGGAGTACTTAATTTGGTTTTTACTTGTTTAGAAAAATTCATTCATGCTGCCACTTATTGGAACTCTTGAAATTATGGATTTTAGGATGTTATGCTTGTTGAGTGTTTGTGCTTAAACTTTTGAATACTTTTCTGGATGATTTTATTGAACTAAATCTATTTATTATGGTTATTGAAAATATTCTTGATTTTGGTAAAACATGTTGAGTGTTGGTAGGGGTGATGTCTATAGGGGCCTACAGGGGGTTCTGTTGTCCAGGATGGGGGGGCTACTGTCTAGGAGGGGGTGTTCAGGAGGGAGGGGGTGTGTCTAGGATGGGGTGTGGGCTATCCAGGGGGTGTCCAGGAGGGATGTGAGCTATCCAAGGGGGGTGATTTCTAGGGGAGGGGCGGGTATTCGGGAGGGGGGTTATGTCCAGGAGGGATGGGGCTATCTTGGGAGTGCAAGGGGTCCTATAGGGGGTGCAAGGAGGGTCTTCAGGGGGGAGGGGATTGTCCAAGAGAGATGTGGGTTGTCCAAGGGAGAGGGGGCTGTCTAGGGGTTGTCTATGAGGGAGGGGGCTGTCAGGGGGGAGGGGGTTGTCCAGGGGGGTGTCCTAGAGGGGGGGGGTGTCTAGGGGCTGCAAAGGGATCTATAGGGGGGGTGCATGGGGGGTCTGTAGGGGGAGGGGGATATAAATGAGGGAGGGGTTATCTAAGAGGGAGGGTCTATATAGGGGTTGAAAGCAGGTTTTTAAGGGGAGGGGGGCTGTCTAGGGGGTGTACAGGAGGGAGGGGATGTCCATGGGGGGTGCAAGGGGGGGTTTTCATGGGGGAGGGGGGGCTGTGCAGGAGGGAGAAGGGGCTGTCCAGGAGGTGTCCAGGAGATAAGGGGATGGTTGTCTATCTAGTGGGTGTAAGGGGGTCTGTAGGGGGGCTATTCAGGTGAGAGGGGGCTATTCATGGGGTCTCCAAAAGGGGGGGGGGTGCGGTGTGATCTGCAAGGGGGATGGGGGATGTCCAAGGGTGCTGTCCAGGAGGGAGGGGGTGCTGCCTAGGGTAGTGTCTAGGAGGGATGGGGGGCTGTCCAGGGGGGTGCAAGGTGGGTCTGTCAGGGGAGGGGTAGGGGGGACTGTCATGGGGGGTCTGTCTGGGGTTTTTTTATTGAAATGGTAATGGATATAGAAACAATTTAAAACCATGGATATATACCAATAGCTATGGTGTAAAACCTTGGAAATAGGGTTTTCCCTATATCCACACCAATACCATCCACGGTTCATTAAACCACAGCTATAACCTATAGCCACTATTTTTGGGCTTATAGCCATGGTTCAAAATCGTGGCTATAGCCTAAATTTCTATTAGTGCATATCTGAACGATGGGGTATTATAAACCAATTGGTTAGGGCGGTTAGGAATTGATAGAATAATATGAGGCTAATTAAATTAATTAATTATTTTATTACTAGTAATCCTTATAATGTACTTAATATTTTCTTTATTTATTATTGAAATAAAAATGTAATGTAGTATAGCCTCAAAACATTCGCTATGATCTGTATTGGAGAAAGGCATTTTAATGACTACTTCTAACTTCTAGTGTTGTTTAGGTTCATTCACAATGTACTATTCCAAGAGAGAGAGAAAATTTGTGCTCGAGTCCTCAGTTACCACTAAACACATTCACAAGGCTAGTGATGAATAGAAAACATGTATTCTAAAAACACATGGATGTTTCATTAGATTTTAAATGCCTCATATTATCATCCTTGATTTGTGAAATCTATAAGATTCATGAATAAATTGATGCACACTCCATACATTATCTTATTTTTTATCATAATCGGTAGAATATAAGGCAAGATGGGTATAAAAATCCCAAATCACTCTTTACATGCATACGAGGTGAAGAATTTATTTCTAGACCATATATAGTTAATTTTAATGGATACTTTGAGCATTTTAAAAAGTAATATTCACAGTAACTAAGGAAATTTTAACATAACTACTTTTCACCTCACTTCCCTTAAGTTATACTGTGAATCACATCTAGATAGATATAGAAAAGACACTTGTATTTCTATTAACATTGATTTTACAAGAGGATAAAGATATGAACCATGAAAAACCTCTTGTAATTATGGTGAAAAAAGGAATGTTATTGTGAAATGGTCTAATTTATGTTCCAAGACCAAGGAAACATCCCGAAATTATTCAAAAAAGGGAATGATCTAGTGGGAGGTTAAGGATAAGGATGTTGTTTGTTTTTCTTGTGGTAGGAATGGCTAATGGAAGAATAATTTTTCTTTGGTAAATAAGTAAGGTAATTATTTATGTACATCTATTATGGAATTCAAACTTTATATTTATACTATTTTGTATTATATAAAGATTCTAGTTCTCATATTTGTATTGAATATATGAATCAAGTATATTTTGGAAGATTTATAAAGGTGAAAGGTATATTTGAGTTTCCAATAGGGTGATAATAGCTATGATGGATATTGGAGACAACCATATAACATCACTAATTGTAATGATATTAGTTTTAAATTATTGTTATTATGTGCTCAATGTTACAATGAACATCATATGTATGTCAAGTTAAACGTATATAGTTTTATTTTCATGTTCAGAAATAATGAATGTTATTTTTATAAATATTGCATATTATATAATATGGAATATCCTAATAATAGTTTTTAAATGCTAAAATATCAAAATAAAGTCTTTGAAATAGATAAATAATCATATTCACATGAATCATATCAAACCCAATTGTGGCATCATCTAATTTTCATGTAAAAAAAACCAATTGAGATAATTATATTAAGAAGGGAATTTGGATTATTTTGAGTTAAAACCTTTAAAAATATTTTATTTTTATCTATATGAAATCATTTTATTAGAAAGATTGATAGATACACAAATCTTCCGGGATTAGTCTAGACAGATGTCTGTTGACCATTTCTAGTAGTGGTGAGAGATGGATACTCTTACTTCATAACATTCAATAATGAATGTAGTCGAAAAGGATAAATATACAAGATAATGGTTCCATAAAAATTTGTAAAATACATGTATTAAGTATTGAATGATTTCAGTAATAATATAAAGAAACTCTAATTATACTAAGAGAAAGAGAGAGATCATCTAAAACTAGAATTAATAAAATATCTTAATGAGTTTATGATATTATCCCAAATCACCCATACTTATAAACCACATTAGAATGGTTCTAGATAAAGTAGATGTAAAACCTTTTTGGACATGGTGATATTGATGTGAGTCATGTTTATCATCCATTATTCTTTTAGGGAATCACATTATAAAGCAGATTATATAGACTAAAATGAGGGACAACTAAATCTGAAAGTAGGATCACATATAACTTTTTATATAAGAATAAATCCATTCTGTTACATATAGGTATGTAACTATGGGAAGAATTTTTAAGTCTAATTTGATCAAAAATCATTCATTTCAAGGGAAAAGTGCACCTTTATTTAATATTTAAAATTAATATGAGGATATTTCCTGTATGACCCATCATATAAAATAATAATCATGGATAGATAAAGTCATGTTTTGTGTAAGGGAGAACATCTCCAAAAGGATATGGTCATAGAAGGATAAACTTCTATGAAGTTGGGTCTCGATATCCACAACAATTATAATTAAAAATGTTTCATCAAGATCTAGTGGAAGATAATTCTCTATAGATATAAGTATTGTGTAGGTGTACTAGGGTGGTTTGATAGTTGACATATATATAGTTTTCTATTCATCAAAGAAGGTGACACATTATTTGTAGAAAATAATGAACCTCTATCCTACAAAGAAGTTAGAAGTGTCATAGAAGTTTCTATATATAAATAAACCATAAATTATAAAACAGATTCCAGGTATAAAAACCAATTTGGGGTTTTCAAATATCATCCAGTTGATGTTAATACTTTTGTCTAATAAATGTTCTTTATAAAGAAACTATACATGGGTTGTAAAGTTAGTACCTATATAAGACTTCTGGTTTCCCAAGAGATTAACAAATTTAAAGGAATAAAATATATTGACAAACCATTTCTAGTTTTTATGCTGAAATCCATTAAAATTATATTCATGATAGCATATTTCCATGATTATAAGATTTGATAAATGGATGTCATGACCACCTTCATTAATAGAAACATTGTGGAAGATTTATATATAACATAATCATAAGGGTTTGTGACACACAAAAATTCCAATATGGTTTATAGGTTATAGTGGTTAATTTATGATTTTAATTAAGTATTAAAATCTTGGGAAATTTATTTTGATGAAGTCATAAGAGAATAAATGTTTTTCTAAGAAGGACTGTGAACCCTATATTTATAGAGGATTTAGTGAGAGTGTAGTTTTTTATAGTAATATATATATTTGATATATTATTTATGGGAAATAAGATAATATAATTATTGATAGTAAATACACGGTGGATTAAATGATTCTTCATGAATGACATAGGTTAAGTAACTTATATTATAGGGATCATGATCTTTATAGATAAATATAAGTGGTTTTTTAGACCAAGACAGTGTAAAAACATTAATAGGGTATTGGAAATATACTAGATGAAAAAAAATATAAAGTATGATTATCTCTTGTGTCACATTTTATATATGTATTTAACAAAAAGCTTTATCATATACAATAATATAGAAAGGGAATTATTAGAATCCCTTATACATTGGTGATTCAATCTATTAGGCATATCCTACTATGTACCAAGCTTGATGTAGCTTATACATTGATCATAGTAAGAAGATATCAATAAAACCTAGGAGATCCATATTGGTCAGCTATAAATACTGTATATAAGTAAATTAGGTATACAAAGGATAGGTTTCGGTTTTATAGAGGATATTAGAAACTAGCTGCAAGGGGATACATAGTTGATATTTTCCTAACCAATTGGAATAATATAAAATATAAAATTTTATATTTTTTTTAAAGAATGAGTTTTGAGTTGTAAGAGCTCTTAGTAGCCAGTTCTCACCAATTATATAGTAGATTTAGAGTATTTTGTGGCTTCTAATGAAGGTAAAGAAGTAGTGTAGGTTTGTAATATCATATAAGATCTTGGTATTTTCTTATTATAAAGACGTAGATGTTTCCTTATGTTTAGGAGACATGATTCCCAAGGTGTATAATGATTTAGTTATTCTATCATTACATTATTTAAAATCAGTTTCACCGTTCATGTTTTCTTCATAGAAACTATCAATGGTTCCCACATCCATAATGCTATACATACATACTTTTTGAATACATGAAATCATTTAGGGTTTCAGACATGACGGTGCTTATGAAATCACATTGGTCAAGAGGATGGGAGGTCAGGATCATCACACCTTTTTAGTGGAATTATTACCTAATTTGAGACTCTGTAATTGATTTTGGATATGCTCTTTAAATCCTTCCCAGGCCCCAATACGGGACTAGTAATTCTTGTGTGAATGACTTGGTTAAAATCTTGTGTTGATGGGAACAACTGTGTGTGTGATAGGCTCTCCATCGTTTCATAATTCATTTACGATTCTATAGTTTATATCTATATTTAGGCACTATAGAGTTTATCATAGTCTATGGAGGTAGTTGGTATCTTGGATATGGGATCAAACCACTATGAGGAATCTTATGTATCTAATTAAAACCAGAATCAAAATCCATATAGTTAATTTGACATAGTTTAAATTCGTGTGAAATGGCTGTAAAATAAATTTTAATTTCATGATATAATAATGTAATTATTATGATTGAACCTTGAGGATACATCCTATACATCCTGTTTATAACAGGAATTAGAGAACACATGGTTTAGGTAACATGTGTCTGCGATGTGAGATATGAAACAAAAGAGTCCTTGAGAAGGACTTGTGTGAATAATTCTTCCATGAATTTCATCATTAGGGAAATGAACCATTGAGTAAAAAAATGATGTAATAAGAAACACATCCCAAGGAAGGGAAATTTAGGGGATAATTTCAATGTTATTGGATTAATAATCGCCAATCACTAAGCCCATGTGAGCTATGCATGTTTTGAGAAAAAGGAGATAGTGGAATATTAGAAACATCTCCTGAGAGCATATTTTTGTAGGGCATACACATTAATTTTTCCCTCTAAGAGGTTTGATTACCAGTATCAGGAAGGATATGATATAGAGATCAAGCCTTAGGAAGGTGTCATACATATCCTATTTATAACAAGAATCAAAGTTCTCATGGTTTAGTTCATCCCAAACCAATTGATGGGTTTGAGGTACTAAACGTCATGGTTGGGGAATAAAATTAAAATAATATTTGATTCCATCGGACTCCTAATCTGTTGATGGAAAAGGATGGATGAAAAGATCAATAGAAAAATTTATCCCCATGATTTGACAATATTTGAGACATGGAGGGACTCACACCAGGGTGGATTCTCATTGGAGCTCAGGCCTTAGGAAAGTGTTCTATATATCTTTCTTAAGTGGGAATCAGAGTTCCCATAGTCTTGTTACCCCATAACCCACTGAATGATTGGTGTGTTTTTTTCACTCAATGAAATTATTTTTTCACTGAGGTTTAGGAATTCTAGGGTCTTATACCATGAAGCATTCCCATGTTATATATTCGTTCTATATCTTCTAAAAGATAATGAGAGATTATGTCTATGAGAGGTCTACCTAAAAGGCTGGGTATGACATAGAGGTCCCATCTAAGAGCTTGAAAAAAATAGGGGCACATGAGTGTGTAACCTTAAATCATTAAAGAAACCCCTTATAAAGGTGGTATGTGGACAAATGTTTTTGGTGTGGGGTCTACATGGTATAAGTACAATGTGTCTTTCGGACAAGGTTGACGTGTCTGCTTGACATGTATTGATATTCTTCTTGACATGTCTTGATTGTCTTGTTGAAATGTTTTTTGTGTTGGTATTACTTGGAAGGCAAGTCTATGGGTGTCTTCCAGACATGTTCAAGATGTTTCACATGATCAAAGTTGACATGTACAAGATCATTCACATGATCAACTAACTCGTCTGAGATGTCTTCACATGATCAACATGACTTTTCCTAGACGTCTTCACATGATCAAATTGGATATGTCATGGCCCTTTCACAAGATCAACTAACTTGTTTGGGATGTCTTTTAATGTTCAATTTAAATAGTTGGAATATCTTTGTACGATCAAAGAATACATATCGAGGGCCTTTGATATGATCAACTGACTTTTTCATGATGTATTCACATGATCAAAGTGCATTATCTGGGATGTATTTTCATGATCAATGTGGACATGTCCAGGGTCTATCATGTGATTAAATAGACTTGTACAAGCTCTGTCTTGTGATCAACATGACATGTTCATCATTGCCAAAGGGAATCTCAAGACCAGTGAAGATTATTGAGATCACATGATCTTAATATAGTCATGCTATAGAGACATGAGAAAATATATAGGATCACACACATGTCCAAATGTTGGATATTCATGTTTTAAGGGACCATTCCTCAACATCATGGGAAACATTTTCACTGGAGGTGGAGTTCATAGATAAGGGCTTATGCCAATACTGCACATCCCAAGTATTACATAGTGAGATGAGGTCCCATAATTGGGTTAATATAAATTAAAAGGCCTCTTACTTTCCAAAGAGTTCCCATATGATGGATTTTCATGAATCTCCACTTCTCATGTGACTAGATTGACCTCAAAGGGGGTCTTGTGGTAGATTCTATATGAAAGTGAAAGGGACAATCTATTTGAGACATAGGAATTGATGAAAATGAAAACTTCATATTAAAGAGGGGTATATGGAAAATTGGCTGCATTTACTTGGTTGTTTCTCTTTATTTAAAGGGTTTATATCAACAGATATTAGTATGGATTCCCTACAAGTCTACATTCTTGCACCCCATGATTGAATAGAGGCCTCACAAGACCAAAGTGTTCTATATTCCATATCTATATGAAAATAAATCATTCATCCAATATTCATACATACATTTCATAATAGGATCTCTCATTATGGAATTTCATGATGATTTATTACTCACACGATCACGAGACCCAAAAGGGGGTCTTGTGAGAGGATTTGTGAAGATGATAATGGGGTTCACACAAGGGTTTCACGTATGGTCGAAGGTGTAAATGACATATAGGGTGCATGGATTCATCATTTGTCTACTAGTTATTATGAAAATAAAATCCACATGTCATTAAAGGGATATTCTTCTAACAGGGTGGTGTGGCCTTGAGAATTCATGGCCGAGTGGTGGTTTCTATTCAAATAGGGTTTGCATTATATTATTTTTTCTAATGTGATCATGTGATCTTTAGGCGATCATGTGACAACATCTTATTGTGGCATATAGTTGTAGGATCTCACAATGTTAGTCTCTTGGTTACATATTGATACTTTCTGAGGTTTATATCCAACTCTCCTCCTTTATTTATTTCTTCATTTTAATCCCTTCCTATACTCTCCTCACCTCGCCCCCTCACATGTCTGTTTTTTCTAAGGGAACATGGGTTTATATAGATGGAGTCATCCTAGAATATCACCACTTTACATGGTGTTAATTCAATCTATTCCATATTGAAGTAGTGGATATACTCACATGACTAACATCATATGATCGCATGATAGGTTCGTGTGATGGCACACATGACAGCCTCCAAGGCTTCACCTTATCAGATTCATGCATTCATGCCTAGATTTGGATAGGGGTAGTGGAGATCTACATGATCAATATATGGGAATATATTGTAATGAAAAGATATGTTCTTTTCAAATGAATCCTTAGTGATAACTTCTTTGCCTCACCTGACCATCAATATTTCTTCACATGATTCATGGTACTTCTTCAGATGCCCCAAGTGGCTCACATAATCAACATCACACATTCATGGGATGAGATGATAGTATTTATGCGATGTTTCTGATCATTTGATTCAAATATTTTTGCATGGACGATGTAAAAACATACCCATTGGAGATGGATGATATGTAGAACATTGGATAGTGGAGTCATGTGAGCATCAGGAGAAGATCAATGCATCAAACTAGTGGTGTTTGGAGTAATATGGGAAAGTGTGTAGTTTAAGACGATGCAGGAGAAGGATTGGATGGCTTCGATTGGCTCTTCTAGATGGAGGATTTTTCTGTACTTTTAACATATGAACAGTTCTTCACTCAGCCGCATCCCACATCCGTTTCTTAGTCAAAATCTGTTTTCTTGATAAACAATAATGGATCCAACAGTCACCAGATGTGAGTACCTGGGTCTTCACCTAACAATCACTATAACCACCCCATGGTAGCCCACATTCTTAATTTTCTGTATTCCAATAAAGTGAATCTTCTCATCTTGTGTGTGAACTTGCTTATTCACCCCATGTCGCCTATGCTAGTAAACTGAGTTGGCTTCTAGGGCATGCTTGAATCAACTTCCACAAGAGCTTTAGTCGATCATGATTAGCTATATATCCTTGTATGGAAATTATTTTTTTCTAAGGAGAATATTCATAAATACATGAAAAATAATTATATTGGTAAAATAAATAAAACACATTCCAAAAACAAATGTATTTATAAAGAAAATCCCAATCCCAACAATTATTATTCAATAATTCCACCTCCAAGACATTCACAAAAAAATATGAAGTATATTTATATTGGATTCAAACATCCCAAATATTTGATGGAAAAGTGAATGGAACACAATTATGGGTGCCTAAAAAATGCCCCTAAAATTAAAATCATTCAAGATGAAGAGAATTTAGTTCTAAGATAAATTTAGATCACTTTTCTATATATTTGAACATTTGACAGAATTTGATATTTAGCCCTATGGGAGGATTTCTCAATGTTGTGTTGACTGAAAGATTCTAATTGATATCAAGATGAGACTCATGACCTGGAGTTCTTTGATGAATCCAAACTAGTGTGTAACCTTTGATTTGGGTACATATATCTTAAAATAGTAATGTGTATGAATTCTAGGATGGAAAAGAGATTTGAAGGAAAGGAACTTGTGGCTTTATCAGAAGTAAGGTACATGGGTGTCACTACATATCCATTGAAAATGAGAATCAGGCCATACTTAATTATGAAATATACAACTATGAAAATCAAACTCATGTAGAGAGAACATTAGTTCAAAGATGAATAACTCTATGACGAAAGCTCCTGCATAGATCTTGTTCATACATATGATGGGGGATGTCACTATTTTGTGATGAAATCCTTGGTAGAGGCCCATTTTTTGGAAGAGATATTTCATGGATCATCAATGTAACCCATCCTTTTTATTATATCAAATAAACCAAAATGAAAGAATTTGATCGCTTTACATACAATTTTTTTGAGAAATTCTCCTCAATTCCCACCAACATTAGATTTATTGTTGATGTACCCAGTCCATTTTCCTTGAGATCTCTTGATTTACAAGGTTAATTTAGTTATGATATACATCCCAGAGCTAGAAACCTCTAATTTCTACAAAAGTAAGTGGGCTTAGTGATCATTGGTTTATTTTTTTCTAGGTACAAGTAATGATCCTTAAAATCATTGTATAATATTGGTTTTATTATTCTAATTTTTTACTAAGAATGATGTGGGGAAAGATATGAAATTGTGGACTTGGATTTTGATCAGGACTCCAACTTATGGGTTTTTGACAAGACAAGTTTTTTTCATTTTCTGTTTTATAAATGCTCAATATTTCCATGATTACAAAAAGTGTGTGTACAGCAAGAAAAGACTTGGATTTTTAATAGGATGCTATTTTCTATTTTGTAACCTAGAGATAATTATGAATCTTTAAATAGGTTATATTAAGGCCTTAAAAACTCAACAATGTATGTGAAATAATTTAGGGTCTTCTAGTTTGGACCTTCTACTAGTAGTATTTTATTGTCCTCTAGATCCTACATTCTACTTTTGGTAGTTTAGAGTATTTTTTTCTCAGTATTTATATAGATAGTGGATGATGGGTATTCATGAAGGGTTTTAGATCCTTTCATCCTTAATGGTATTATGATTAATGAGTGTCAATGAAGGGTTTTGGTACCCTGAATTTTAAAATAATATTCTAAATAATAAATGTTCATGAAGGGTTATGGCACCCTGTGTTCACGAGGGATGAGTATTCATGATGGGTTGTTCCACCCTAAATACTAATTGAGATTATGTTTAATGTATGGTGAAATAACATGAATGTATGCCCCACATAGATATTTGGGAATATGGGTTGTGTATGTCACATGTCTAAGATCTTGAATTGATCAACTTGGTACATGGAAGACATACCTGGGATAACCCAAATCACCCTAAGATGTTGAGTTCTACTATGGTTTTTTCAGGGCTCATGAGGATTAGAGTTCAGTACATGAAAAGAGGAGATCCCTCTATTTTTTTGGTTAGAAACCCATATATATGATTCTATGGTGGTTACATACATGGTCAGGTATAGGGGAACCCCGCCCTTTTCCAAAGGACATATAGGATTTTTAAAGACTCAAATGACCGGACTATAAAGTTATAAAGGCAGTGAAAGCTATAAAAGTAAGGGTTATAGAACCCTATGGTAGTTTATCTCTTAGTTGGGAACCTCAAAACCTACACCATGTGGTTTTGAGTTAGTTAGTGTGGGCCATCAAGAGGTTTGTGAATGGAATGACACATTCCTTGTTTGAGAATGGTTACAAAACCTAGTGATGTAACTTTGATAATTTCAATTTTTTTGAATATTATGGTTATAGGGATTTTGAATCATGGCCTAGGATTAAATGAGTTAAATTTAGGTGGTAACTAGAGGTTACACATCCACCATTATTAATGGAATGAGCCCATAATGTTCCATGTGGTTAGTGAAACAACTCTTTGATTTCATGGGGGCTCATCTCTAAGACCAAAAAAACCTCTAGAGATATAATATTGGTTATAGTTTTCAATTCATCCAATCATCCTAGTAGGGTCATTTATGGATTATCCAGTCCCTGTTACAGGTTTTCTATTGGGGAGGATCCAAGAGTAAAGAATCCGAACATCCATGAGGTTTCAGTATAAGGATACCAACTCCAAGAACTAGTTTTCCGAGATTATACTTCCTATAAATGAATATGGTTTATGAAAAGTGTAATATTCAAGAAGGTTTTAAGAACCCTGTAATTTGTGTTGTCACCCAGTGAACATGGAATTTCAATGAGAAGATGTGACAAACCATTTAAATTTTCATAGACTAGAGGGTACAGTGAGCATGGTTCAGCTTTTACTGGGACTAAAAAGTGGACCCTATAATATTTATACCTTGTTTATTTATTATCTATTCTTTTCTTAAATAATGGATATAAAGTGTTTAAGTTATCAGAGACTTGAATTTTTCTCAGGCCACCCTTTTTGGGTTATCACTATGATGAGATTTATGTATATTTCACTGGTGGTTTAGGTTACTATGATTTGAACCACTAAAGGATAATGTTTAAGTTCATAGAACTTTGACCATGGTTTTTTCCTTTTAGATTAACATCATGTGGTAAATATTTTTTTCCTTATAGTTTAACGTCATGTGATAAGGTGTGGAAATCAACATGAAATTATACAGGATATATTTTGGGACAATTTTCACTAGTTGGGGGAATTTATATATAAGTAACACCTCTTATCCATCCCTAAATGAGATTTTTGATGGGTAGCCATATGTTGGAGCCCATTCTTCAGAGATTTTTCTAATGTGAAATAATGTCATGTATAGATATTAATCCTCTATAGGTAGAGTGATCTTGTTTGAATAGACCCTCTTTAAGTAGTGGTATAAGCTAATTTTATGGATGGGTTTTCCTATGTTTCCCTATTCATATTTTAAGGGAAGGAATCATTTCATAATTAGCTCTTTTAAGGGGATCCCTCTGCATAGACTCGATTCATATGCAGGGGATATGGGAGACTATCTCATAGTGATTAGTTCTTCACAAAATATTCATACCTCGAAATTGAAAGGTAGAAGGATACAATTTAATAATACGACTTTGAAAATGGTTATGATTTAAAGATGTGTAACATTAAGGTAATCTAAATCAACGTGAATAGGTGGGTTACAGAAAATGTAAATCCTAACCCAAGAATATCTTCGTTAATTAGAGGTTGGAACTAGTGGGTACATGTCTAACAATGGTAATGAAACGGTCCCTTAATAATTCAAATAATCATGGAAATTCTCATGGATTTAAGGGGGATCATCTAGGGATCCAATGATCCATTTGGATGAAATAATCCCTATGAACAATTTCATATAGGGAATATCCAAGATAAAAGAAATCTCAAGGTCCCTGGGGTTCAAAGAAAGGGGTATCAACTCGAGGAACTAGTTGTTTTGACTCAGACATAAAATATATGGAGATGGTTCCATGAAATCATACTATTCAAGAAGATTTCAAGCACCCTAAAGGCTATGATAGTGTGTATTGAACACATTTCAAGGTGGCGGAATAAAACATGTGATTATTGGATACACAACCATCATAGGGGGTGATATTTTCAATGTGAAGACCATTTTCCATTTAGTTTAATTTCATGAAACCAGTATGTGGTTTCAGATCTGAGGTGTGCCTTAGTCATATTGGCTAGACTTGATTTCCAAGTTACTCAAGATAACATTATTCATTCTCAACATAAGAATCAATGGAAAACTAGGTAGCACACTGATCCACACAAGAGTGGCTATTAGATGGATCAGTGCATATGTCTGAAACATATGCTTTTAGGGGTGAATGTTTTATCATTTTATATATTGTGGTTGAACATAGGATTTGAGATATAGGCATTGATATATATATTTTTATTATAGGAATCAAGCTACTTTTAGTTCTTTCATGAAGGATCCATATGTAGGTCTAACCTGTATACAGGGAGGGGGAAATTTTTTTATATTGAAGCTAAACCTAGGATCGAAGATCCATGAATCACTATATATCCTATGTTGATAGGAATCAAGACACACATAGTTCTTGAATGGGAAACTCTACACTCTTGTTTGAACCATATGCAGAGGGGAGAATTTTTTCCATTGGTTTTTTATGTTGTACTAAGGATTGGTGATCTGGGAGTCACTACATATCCTATGAGGATAGGAATCTAGCCATACATAGTTCTTGGATTAGAAAATCTATATTTAGTTTTTGACTAATTAGTAAAGGGAGAATTCTTCTTATTGGTTGATGTGTCTAGACCCATTATTGTATATTTCTCTGTCACAATGTATCCTATAATTATAGGAATCAATCTATATGTATTTCTTTAATGGGAAACTCTAGAAAAAGGATAACCCATATGTCGAGGGAGGAATTATTCCCATTTATTATTTTATATATAACTATGATTGGAGATCCCAGCATCACTACAGATCTTGTGATGGTTGGAACCAAGCCACACATTGTTCTTTAATAGGAAACTCTCCACATAGGTCTGAACCATACATAGAGGGGGAATTGTTATCGTTGATCATTACAGCATGACCTAGGTTTGGAGATATGGTCATCACAACATATCATGTGATGGAAATAATCATGCCACATGTAGTTATTGAATGGAGGTGTAATGGGGAACCAAAATCAAGGATAATATTCTTCCTGATAGAGATCCATAATAATGCAGAGTTTTATATCACACTGCTGACATTAAATATGTTGTTTAACATCATGTGGTAATAATGTACGGTGTACCTTTTAAGGCCTTGCATCCAGGACTATGCTGAAACAATCATGAACTAATATGTCTCAATCATACTAAGGATCCTTTATCAAAATTCATAATCCCACATGAGCTATGCTCAGTCTGAGGAACAAGAAATGAGGAAGGTTTCTATCACCAAATATAGGAAATTAAAGGAAATGACCAGGGTATTTTTATAATGTGGTGGTTGGGCTAAGATATATGATCTAGGATTTTCTACATATCTGATTGTAGTGAAAATAAATTCCTACATAGTTCTGAGAAAGCCATTTAGTTTAACATCATAATGCAAGTATATCATTGATGAATTTTAACTTCATATTGTACGGAAGAAGGGGACTCGACATGAAAGAAAAAATATTACAGGTGGACCAAATACTAGAGAAAAAGAATCACTATGTATCAGGTAATTTTAAGAATCATGCCACATTTAGTTCTTGATTAGGGGGATTTCCTATGTGTATTTGACTCACACACATGTATGGGGCACTTAATTTCTCTTCTGCAAAGATTTTTCTCATATGTTGAGGGTCATCTGTGAAGTAACATTTTCATTATCATATAATGTTACGTGGTAAGGAAGAGTGGAGTCTATTATTTTTAGGTTATATAACTAAGAAAACCTATGAATTTTAGAATCATGTGACCTGTAATACTTCATTAAAGTTTAATTTCATGATCCTTGGATGAATTGGGCAGTTTATCATCATGCAACTTGGACATTATCCTTATAATATAACGTCATGCGATCAGAATGTATTGTGGATTCTATCATCATATTACCAGGACATTTTCCATGAAGGATAACATCATGTGGTACAGTCTTATTATGCTATTAAATTTAAATTATATCTTCCAAGACATCTTTCATTTAGTTTTACCATCATACATTAAGGAAATATCATGCAGTTTAATGTCATATGACTAGGATAACTTCCTCGTAGTTTTATAGTCATTTGGTTAGAATGAATTCCTTGTAGTTTATTGTCATGTATTCTAGATGTATTCATTGTACTTTAATCATCATGTGGTTAGGATGGTAGGATTTTGTGAATTTTACAGTCTTTCTTCCATGAATTGATATCGTGATAGGGGTGAATTATCTCCGGTATTTGCTTCAAACCTCGATTTTCATCAGGTGATCCTTGATGGTGTGTATCCACATTAGGATTAATTAGTCAATTTTTCAGTAATTCCAAGTGAACACATATTTATTTTTCTAGAGGAATTTAATATAGATATCTTTCTCCTCGAGGGGCATGGTGACAATGATCAATGTTGGGCATCATTCTTCTTTTGTTCCATGATTTTCATGCCTGATCTCATCAATGGTGATGGAGACAACATCCTCAAAATACACAAGGGGTTTTCTAGAGGTAATCCTCTTATTCTTCCACCTCATATTCTGTAGAGTAATTTTTAGATATGATATATAATATGGTGGTTTCTCTATCATTATCAAGGCAAGAGAGGCCGTGGGAAGTGTAATTTTCATCTTGAACTCCTAGTGTTGTGGCATAGAGATTTGGGAGATGACTATTTTATTAAACACTATCCCTAGTGAAAATAGGAGTTTATACATCTAGGATGAAGTCTAATATCACAATCAGGTTTACAGGTAACACATAATCACTACTGAGCATACTGTAGGGATTTATAGTGGTGCTCCCCAGGCCACTAGGGGCTATATCCGGTATATTCTCCTACACAAATGGTTTTTTGTCTTCTCTTTTGTTGAAAAATATCTTATCATATATGATTTTAAAATAAAATAAGTAGGAACCATCACCATGAATCACACCAACCTTCTCATCGATGGGGTATTTTAGGTACTGATGGAATTGTGAAAGTATCGTTATGTGGTTGGGAAGACAAGATCGTCCATGTAGGACATTATATGTGGTGTCTTATTGAATGACCATTAACTTGGTGTTTGATATGAGAACCCCAAAGTGATCATTCAGCTTGATCTTCCCAATAAGTATTTTAGTTATCTTATCATACCCTTTAATGGTTAGATGTTTAGGAGATAAATCATCTTCTCTACATCCCAAATGTCTAAGGTTCTGAACAGGGATGACATTGATTACATAGCCATTTTCAATTAGATCCCTTTAGATGTTGACATCATCAAGACTCGCTAAAATGTATAGGGTCATGATATATCCCAAGATAAACTATTATTTATCCTAATGTATAAATGAGATGGAAACATGGAATTCTGATGGAACAACCACCACTCAATTAACCTTGGATGTAGTGACTTCGATCTCAAATTTCCATGGGCTCTAGTGGGCTACAACGAGTGCCTCAATGAGTTTCATCAAAAGATAGAAATCACTTAGGATTTTCTAAATTACACCTCATTATAAAAATATCTCCCATAGATTAATGTATATAATAGTTTTTTCATCCTATACTAGGGATGTGTTCTGTGTAGTTTTACATCATGCGGTAACAATGTTGTCATAGAGTTCAATGTCTTGTGACTTGGATTCCATTGTACAGTTTAATGTCAGGAAACTAGGATGTGGTTTCCTAATATAACATCATTTGACTTGGATATCATCATGTATTTTAACTTTGTGATACTAGGACATGGTTATGTAGTTTAACATCTTGTGACTAGGACTTTGGTGTGTTTATTAACATCTTGTGACTTAGAAGTCATCATTTAGTTTTAAATCATGCAACTTGGGAATGTCATGACTTTACTTTTTAGAAAGGTAGATTTATTTTCATTAATATAGTTTAGATGACTCTTATACACATTTCATGAGTTTTACGATCCTCTAACTCTACCAAGATGTCATTTAATGTGTCTCACTAACCAATCCTTAAAACTAAATAAGCTATCCATTGTGTGGTAGAGATGCCAGTGCTAGGGTAAGTAATTATCATAGACTATCAGTCGCTCTTCTCTTGGATTCTTGTTTGCAAGGAGTTTTATCCAATCATTCCCCATGGAATAATTAATGTACCTGGGATATGTTTATATTGGAAGGAATACACCTTTATATTTTTTGATGAAGAGATGAGCAACCATGATTCTTCTCATGTGTGCTACATATAACTCTGTTGGAATGAGAAAATTGAAGAATTTGTAATTTAGGGTGTAGATACCCAATCTTCATTAGTTTATAGGTTGTTTTTGAGGCATTAAGGGTCTTGGATGTTGCAGATTCTACTTGTTGTTTAAATAAACTAGTCTCTCTTGGAGGCTTTATGAAAATAACTAACGTCAGATATTTTTATAGAATAACCTCATTAAGGATGTGGAAAATATGGAAATTCCCCCAACCCCCTGGGATGAGGGTCTTGAAAAAATTAAAATTACTCCATCTCTATGGTTTAGGGTGAGATGGTATTTTTTTCATTTCATGAAATGTGGTCATGAAAAATAGGAAAATTCATCTAGCCTTGTGGGATGGGGAACATCACTAAAAGGAAGGATTCTATAGGAGTATGCTCTTATATTATTCCAGGGAGAGATCCCAGAAGTATTCCAACTCTTAATTCCCATATATCCTTATTCTCTCGTTGGAGTTGAGTGATCTAGAATTCTTCAAAAATTTCCTTTCCATCCTTAAGTGGATGAAAGGAAGAAGCCATGACAACACCCTTTCCCAGTCAAAGGGAGTGTGAGATGATGATAAAGGGAATCTAAATGTGGACCCCGAAGACTAAATACGCTACTTCCACTGGCCATATTACCCATTGACATTACCCTGTGTAATACCAACACGTTCAACAATACCTTTTATAGGTGAATTAAAGATACTCATGGGTCATTCTTTTCCATCGCTAGAGGAAGAAGGTGGATGTTCCTATTATGACTAGGATGAATGTAAGAGGGTCTGATTTTAATTTTTTGGAGTTTTCTTATTTTCATCCAATTAAAAGTATTCATATTAGGTTAATATCATATTCATGGAGACATAAGAGGTCTGGTTCTTCTATTCAAACGATTATCTTGTTTGATAGGTTGGTGCCTGATATTTTCTTTTGTGGGATAATGGACATTGTACCGTTTGTTGTGTAATTACATGTTGTACCATTTCATGGGTCAGTTCTCGTATTACTATTTGGTGGGACGGCACACATATTACCATTTAGGGGGTCTTCGACCATTGAATTTTTTGGTGGGTCATCGCTCATAGTAAAATTTGGAGGATCATCACCCGTATTGATGATGAAACCATGGTAAAATATATTAAACATTCCCCAATCCCTAAAATTTATGGTTCTCCATATGATTCCAAAGTAACTAAGGCTATTTTTGATGAAGTTAGATGCTCCTGGATAGTAATGATATGGGATTTATTCTAGGACACAATTTGGATGCACTTGTGGTCCACAAAAAGATTGGAAGTAATAGTGATATAAGCCTACCATGGAGCTTCGTTATTTGGATACCCCTGGGGGATATCCTATGGGATTCCCCAATTTGTATCCTTAGGGTAGGAGCAACTTCTTATATATCTACTTGTATAATTGTGATAACAAGATAATGAATATGACTAAAATGGTTGGGAACCATCCTAGGAAGCTCCTCAGTGACTGCTTTGACATTTTGATTTTCCTCATCCAACTCCCTAAGGCATGGAAGGTATGCATTGTTGTTCTCTAGGGATAAGCTCCCAAATATTTTGAATGTGGAAATAAGGACCACTTCCTCTTTGGTTTAATATCATGGGAAATATGGCTTATTAGAGTTCAATCTCTAAATTATTTCTTGAGTTGATTCCAAATTTGGGATGGTTCCATTGATGTGGTACATATAGACTAACACGTCCATGAATTTTTACTAGAGGTGTTGCATTTGTGATAATATATATCAAGGCCTTGGGGCCAAAGAGGTTTTTTGAATGATCTCATAATCAATTGGCACATTCAATGATATCATTTAAATTTTAATGAATTAGATAAGTCCTATAAATTAAAAAAGTCACCTTATTGGTGTGAAATCATATATAAGAGTACCTGTTTGATCAATTACATTCATAGGTAAAGGATAAAAATATATTCCCTACATTTTTGAATGATTCAACACAATTTTTTAAAAAAAAATCTATGTTAATCATTGACAAAGTAAGAACTAAATGTTCTAAAGGGAACTGGAAGTATATCATTTTTAACTAGTGAAAGGGATTAAATAGTTAAAATATTTTCCATCGGGTTCACCATTTTTATTTCTTTAAAATATGTGGATGATTCTTCATGTTTAGGATACATGGTTCCCAATTCCTATAGTGATTCATTTATTATATCATTAAATGATTTCACATTAGGTTCGCTATTATTTTTTCTTTCTATAAACTCACAATGGTTCCTAGATCCAATATTTTGTATGGACCTGCTTTCTAAAGGTCGTGGTCATTTGGGGTTTCAGACTTGACATCGCTTAGTAACTCACATTGGTTGAGAATGGATGGTTGTTATCATCACACCCTTTTGGGCATAATTATTACAAACTATGGGAATATATTATAAATCTAATATATGTTAATGAAATATTTCCAAATCCCCGATACAAGACTTGTAACCATTGCGTCAATGACTTGATTAAGATCACAGGAAAATTGAAAAAATAGCATCTGTCATAGTTTCTTCATCATTTAATGATTAATTATAATGATTTAGTGTATATCCATGTTTTGGATATCTGTATTTTATCACCATCCAGGGAAGTGGTTGGTGTCTTGGAGATGAGATTGAACCTTTTTATGTCGTCCAATGTATCTTGTCAAAATTAGAATCAAAACCCACACTGTTCATTTGAGATAGTTTATATTCATGTGAAAGACTATACCATGCCGTTTAATGTCATGATAAATGGATGTAAGTATTAGGTTTGGGAATCAAGGAGGCATCCGGTGTAGCCTTTTTATAATAAGAATCAGATTCCACTTAGTTTGGGTTACGTGTGTCTATATCATGATATATGTGATAATAGAGGCCTTGACTGGGGCTTATGCATATAAGGCTGCCAAAAAACGCCTCATTAGGAATATGACCCCTTGAGTGAAAATAAGATGCAATCAGACTCATATTCCAATGAAGGAACCACACTAGGGGAATCCTTTCCAGGATTTTGGTATATTCATTGCTAATCCCTAATCCAAAAAGATATATTCTCAGTGTGAGAAACCATAGATAGCAAAAGATCCGACATATATCATTAGAGAATATTTATATAGGGATTACACATTAAATTTTTCTTTGGTGATGAATGATTACCAGTATCATGGAGGATATGGTATGGAGCTCAATACATATAAAGGAATACTACATATCTTGTTTATAATAGGTTTTAGAGTTCTCATTGTTTAGTTCTTCCCCAACCCATATATGGGTTTGAGGTACACAAGGGAACGATCATGGATTACACATAAAAGGATTCACATTTACAATCCCACTCATCTTACACTGATGGAAGATTAAGTATGATAGACTCATAGGAATAATTTAGTCACATTAGCTGAGAATCATTAGGATATAGAGGTACTAACACCAAGGTGAATAACCATTGGAGATCGGGCCTTTAAAAGGCATCATGCCTATTCTGTTTGGGTAGGAATAAGAGTTACCATAGTTTGGTTACCCCTAAACCACTGATGGTTTGGGGTGGGTGATTACACTTAGAGAAAATATTTTTTTCATTGAGGATTAGAAATTCTAGGGGCTTATATGAGGATGGATTCTGATGTTTCATATTTATTCTCTACCATATAATAGATAAATAGAGATGGTGACCATGAAATGTCTACCTAATATGTTGTGTATGAAGTGGAGGGATTGTCTTGTAGAACAACACAAATAGGTTTATATGATTTTGTAACCCTAACCCATTGAGGAGACCCCCTATAAAGGTGGTATGTGGCCAAAGGTTTCTGGCTTGGGGTCCAGATGGTAAAAGTCCAAGTGTGTATGTCATACATGGTCAACATGTCTACCCGACATGTCTTTATTGTCTGCTTCACATGTCATGATTGTATTCAAATCATGTATGGGGTGTCATATTGACATGAAATACTTGTATAATGGTTTCAACCTAACATGTCCAAGATGTTTCTCATGATCAAAGTTGATGTGTCCATGATATTTTCCGAGATCAACTAAAATTTCCAAGATGACTTCATTTGATCAATCTTACTTTTCTAATATGTCTTCTCATGAACAAAGTGGACATGTCAAGGTCCTTTGACATGATCAACTAACTTGTCTGGGATATCTTCACACAATCAATTTTCATTATTTAGGATGTCTTCGCATGATCAAAGAGGACATGTCTATGGCCTTTCCAATGATCAACTGACTTTTCTTGTATTTCTTCACATAATCAAATTGAATTGACCTAGATGTCTTATCATCATCAAAGTGTACATTTCTAGGTCCTATCACATGTTCAATGAAAATTTATTAGGGTCTGACTCATGATAAAAGTGACACATTGAAGGTCCCCTATGGTCATCGCATGAGAAATTAAGAGTCTTAAGATCATGTGATCGTAAGATATTTATTTGATGGAGTCTCATGAACTTTTCATGGAAAATGTGTATGTCTATGTGTTAGAGTTTCATGTCCCAAGGGATAATTCCTTGGACACATAAGCAAAAAATTCATGGGAGGAGGAGTTCATGGATAAGGGATTAGGCCTAGACTGCATATCCTGGGGATTTCATGGTTAGGTGAGGTCCTTTACACAGGTTAAAATGGATAATAATGCCTCATAAATGCCAATTATTTACAAGAAAATGGAGTCACATGAATCTATATTGATCCTGTAATTCACATGAACTCAAATGGGGTCTTGTGATGAGTTCTGTAAGCATCTGTAGGGGACTGTCTATTAGAGCCATATGCAGGGATGGTGATGAAAAATGCATGGTGAATAAAGGTATATGACATATGTGGTGAATGTTTGTATTTTTTCATTTTTATGGAAATGGTGTATGTCTACGAACATCATTATGGATGTCCCATAGGTCCTAGGTATTGCATCGCGTGATCAAAGACAGAAATCATAAGACCAAAGGGTTTTGTCTTCCAACCCCACAGGAAAATGCATCAAATATCCAAGATTCATACATTAATTTTATAATAGGATATCACATTATGGTGTATCATGATATTCTATTAATAATGATATAACATGACATTAAGGGAGTCATTTGACAGGTTTTTCAAACATACGCATGGGTTGAAAATTGGAGATGAACGCATGGGTGAAGGTTTTCATAACATATGGGGTGAATAGATGCATTTAATGTCCAATGGTTCTTATGAACATCAATGTAATTTTTCATAGAAGGGATATTCACATTAAAAGGATGTGTGTATGTGTACGTTCATGGCTGAGTGGGAACATCTCTTCACATAGGGTTTTTATGATAATATTTTCGTTCATGGTACTAGGTGGTCTTAAGGTGATCATGTGATGGCTTCTTGCAGGGGAATTTTATGGAAGGTTATTGATATTGGAATATCATGATTAGTTATATATAATCTCTAAAGGAAGTTTCTAAATATACTCATGTGTTTCCTTCTCCATTGTTCTCCCTTTATCTACTCTCTACCCTTCTCCCCTTTTCATGTGTGTTTATTTCTGTGGGGATTGGTGTTTATATAGGTGGAGGTGGACCGAAATATCACATTATTCCATGTTTTGCATGAAACATGTTCAGAATTGAGGTAGTGGAGAGAATAATATGAAAAAAATCAAGTGTTCTCAATACATGTTCACATGATGGAACTGTTGAAAATAGTTGAGGCTTCCTGTGGTTGGCATCATGTAATTATTCATTGGCATGCACAATGTCGAGGTGGAAGATCTCTTTATGATCATCATATAGGATGATATTGTGATGAAAATATTTTTTTTTTTCATGTTAACCCTAATGGATATTTGCCTTTCCTCTCCTGATCGTCACCATTTCTTCGTGTGATTAATGGTCTTTATTACGATTTATCCAAGATGCTAGTGTGATTGACTTCACTCAATCACACAATGAGATGAAAATATTCAGGTGATATTTTTGATTGAGTTATCCGAAGATACTTACACAACCACGGTAAAAACATGCTCGTTGAAGATGGATAATAGAGAGTATATCATATGGTGGAGTCAAGTGAGCAACGGGTGAGGCTCACAACATCATACCAGTGGCGTTTGACAAAAAACTGGTGAGCAGGAGGTTGATGATGATATAGAAGCATGATCATATGGCTTGGATCAGATAAATTGGATGGTGGAGATTTTATTCATATTCTTAACATATGAATAATGCTCCACTCATCCATTTCCCACAACAGTTTCTCATCCAATATTTTTGTGCTTAATAAATAATCCCAGATCCACCAGTCACTGTAAGTTAGTATCGAGGTCCACTCTCGACTATCGTTAGCATCACCCCATGTTAGGCCACTGTCCCAATATTTTTTCTATCCATATCACTTGTGATACCTCCCGAGGTGGAACTCTCATAAGATATTAGGTTGATCTGGCTTATTTAGCTATCTATCCTTGGCTAGCCTTTTTTTGGATAGTGGTTCATATTCATAAATACATATAAAATAATTATGTAAGTAAAATTAATATAATAAGGGATAATAACATATGTCCATATAATGTAAATCCAAATCCCAACCACTATTCTTCCATAATTTCACATCAAAGTCCTTCATAAAGAATTATGAGATGTATTTTAATGGGCTTGACAACTCCCAAATATTTAATGACAAAGTGTATAGTTCACAATTATTGGTACCTAAAGTGTTGTACTAAGCAGTAAAGATGTTATCACTCTATCTTTTGATAACACTAAAATAGTGGTTATTTCAAAGAATCCTAGGTCACATCAATGAATGTAGCATATTATTCAAAAGTGTAACTTTTTGAGGGATTTTTTACAAAGGGGTAAATTGCACTATGATTGGTTTCTATAGTTAAAAATCTTGAAAAATGATCAACTAAATCCTTATCTCATTAGAATTTTAATTTCATGTAATATTTTTGTGGTTAAAAGTTTTTTAAAATTGATTATACTGTAAGTGGGAGTATGTTGGATTTGGTTCTCATGAACCAAAAAAATTGTATGTTTGATTACCATAAAATTAATCAATATATTATCACATGATGATTTTTTACTATGAAAATTTATTGTTATAATTACTTTAGTGTGTTTTTAATATCAAAATGTTTAAATAGTTCCCCGTTATAATCAGAAAATAGAAATTCTATAATAATATTCTTAAACATACATTATCTAGTAAAGTTAACATTTATATGATGCAACACATGTGATATTTGACTATCAGGTGTTAGGGGATCATGATACATTGAGACCTATTCCTATGATTTTCGACCACAATGATCTTCTTGAAAAGGTATGTCATGAGGACATACCCATAAATAGGAATTCCACATGTTTATGTTTTATTGAATATTCATATCCATAAATTGGTGTATTCTTCCTTAAACATGGTAATATTATTAATTTATATCATCAATCACATACATTGAGATAAAAATGAAAATTATGGAAACAAATTATTGCATGATGGTATAATATGTTATATGAATCATTATTGATATGGAAATAGTTGAATGGGTAAAGAAAGGATTTTTCATTTTCATTTTTAACAAAATAAGATATTTATATCTTTTTTATAGAGATGAGATTGTCTGAATAACTCCATGTCCAAGGTAGTTCATTGACAAGTTCATTTCATAATTTCGTAGAAATATAAATTTATATAGGGTTATAAAAAATTATGCATCATAATTGTTGATATATTTTTAAAAAAGGGATTATATTAAATAGTAGCATTCATTGGATGCTTGTATTTGTTATAATTTTATCTTCTTATATTAAATCCTTGATGTACTGTTAGTCATTGAAATTCTACTTTATGTAATTTTACATGATGCCAATGAGAAAAAGGTAAAAAAAATGTCACCTAATATTTGTATCTAGAATATCATTAAATAATATTGAATTTAAAATCAAGAAAACATAATATTCTTGTCTTGTGGAATAATAGTTATTCAATTAATTATTATTTCATAAATATTCAAGCATGAGATATTCAAGTTTAGATTTTGTGAGAGGAATTTTATCTATTTTTTTATTATCAAAAAGGTAATAAATAAATATTTATTCATTTACCAGTTTAGTGAATAGATTAATATAAATATTTATGTAGTTATTTAAATCTTAAAATAAATATTTATTCATGAATTTAGTGCATATTATATTATATATATTTATTGAATTAATGTTATTTATGTGATTAAATATTTTATTACTTAAGATTTAAATATGAAATAGAGGAATGATGGCTCGAGTTAATGTCCCAAGGAAAATGACATTGTTTTAATATCATTTAAATAAATATTAGTTTATTTGATTAGGAATTTTTTTTAATGATGTGTGTGTCCTGAGATATATTATTATTATCATTATTTGAAATGGGGTATTATTTTGATTAAAAATATCAAAAATGGTCATTGTGAAATTGTGAATTATTTTGACCATATGTATAAAATCCACATTATAACATATTAGAGATGGTGAGATTTATTGTGGATAATATAATGCAATAAAGAGTACTCCCAATCCCTCAAGAGGAAATTATCTCATCCTCTCTCTCAAAAATGTAGGTAGTACTATAGAACTACTTATTGTGGTCAATGATGAATAATGTGAAACATTATATCCCCCCATGTCATCATAGAGAATACCAAGAACATCATGTAGATATTTACAGATCATGTTTGGTTTCAAGTAGAGGAATACTCTCTTAGATTCTCCATTATAATAACAACGCATGAAGAGGGGAAAAATTAATCGAGTGAATTTTCTTGTTTGAGTTAATTATAATTTTAAATTAATTATAAATTAAATGTGAAATATTATCTCAAGACGATTCTGAGAATGATTTCATCAAGTTCTTTGGATTTGTACATTAAACCCCGATGAAAATCAAAAGTTGGGAACCCACCCAACACTTTTTTATTCCCTTGGAACCTTTAATTAGGAACAATATTACTATTTCAGAACTATTATAAAAAAAATACATTAGATAATAAAATTTTAAACTGTATATCCATCTAATTATTGTTTTTTATTCAATTATTTCCACTTTTGACTTCATTTTTTAAAATATCTATTTAATATATTTCCCCTTTTCCATTTTTATTTTCTTTTAAAGGAAACTTTTCATATAACTATGACTGAAGAATCACCACAATTGACCCTATATCATGAATTATTTTTTATACTCATGTATTTTGGAGAGTTAATTAAATTTTAAATGGTAATTTTGTACCCTCATCAATATCATGAGAAATGGTTACCAACTAAATTTAAAACCATGCAAATTATTTGTAACATTTAACTATAATTTGTATTTTATATCCTTGTATAAGATTACCTATACAGTTAAATAGAAGAATATTTTGTATTGTTCGTTCCCATTATCTTGATAAATATTCTTTATGAAATTATCTCATTTCAATTTGGAAAAAAATCATTAAAAATGACAATAATAATAACATACCAAATCCAATTTCGAAGATAACTAATGGAAAATTCCATTGGAAGCGTCATATGAAACACAAATATGATTATCACACACAAATAATACAATTATATAATTTGATAGAAATTGAATCACATTAAATAAGATTATAAAACAAGAACTAATCAATTAATATTCATGTGTAGATAAATGAAATATTAGTGGTGTATACCTATCAGCAACTTGGCACATCAACGTAAGGTAATGGAAATGATTTTTAGGTAATCTATCTCTCACATAAAATCTATCCTTTGTTACCAATTATTTATTTTAATTTAACAACCACTAAAACATATTAAATAAATATAAAATTCTTAAAATGAAATATACATAATCATTGGGAAGTCCATTAAAAATTTCACTTAATTGAGTTATATGAATACCCAATTGTAAAGAATCATTCAAAAAGTAATGAGGCTACATATCTCACAAAAATATATATCATCTAACCATTTAAATTTACTATACCCATATTTATTTCTTAATATAAGAATTATTAATCAAATTATTCATCATAATATTATAAATAAATACACTTCATAAACCATATAAAAAACAAAGTTCTATCTTTAATAAAATTCCTTAAATGTTTGATTTAATTTTAAATAAAATTATATATACCATATCAGTGTCATGTTTCTAATAAAACATGGAAATGGATTTTTATTTTGCTTCAAATTTATCAATAAATAACTTTTGGGTTAACTTAATTTGATGTACCCTTAATTTTTTTTGTAACTCCTAATATAAGGAACTCACTGCTCCATCATTTAACAATGTTTCCATATAAACCATAATATATCGATGATGATTGAATAAAATTGAAACAGTTAAGGGGATATAAAAATTATTAGTACTAAAAGTAGAGTAAAATACAACATCATATATTTATAACTCATGATCAGTCTCTATATTTAAAATTACCCTAAAAATACATATAATTTCTTCATACATATCAAATTACACAGTTTTAAAAATAATAGATTATACTAACTTTATATTTCCATGTAATCAAACATGATACTTGAATTTTCATGAACCAATTCATTTAGATGTTTGAAAAACAAAAAAAATCACTAGATTCACACATGTATACCCTACAACATAATGACATCCTATAATAATTATTACCAATGAAAATAATTATTTGGATTAATACCTTCTAAAATAGTCACATACAACATTTCTATGTGTGACTATGTTACCTTTATATGGAATCTCATCATTTTAATTTATTAAAGATTGTGAAAGGAATCATTATTCACTTCCATAAAACAATTACACACATAATTTCAACAATATTAAAAATTAACCCCCAATCAAGCTAGAAAACATGTACATGTCTCAAGAAGTGGAAATTTCCCAGTATGTCAATACACTAGCCTGTAACTACAATAATTCACCACCTTCCCCTATATATCATGGATTATAGATGCGGATTTGAATTTTGATGTGAAATGGGACCAGTGGGATGATCAAAATGGATAATAATGCTTCCATAAAATATCATCTTAAGTTCAAGAGATCCCTTCATCATCAACTCCATGAGAATTAAAATAATGAATTATAAGTGATTAAATATCCAATAATATTGTGATAAAATATTAAGTAGATATATAATCAATTAAGGTCAGTAATTTTACTAATATTACGTTATAAAATGAATAATTTACCATTTCAAGATTTTAGGTCAGTAAACATATACTATTAAATATTAGTCGAAATAAGTTTAAAAATTAACTTTTTTGAAGAGAATATTACCCATATAAATATATTAGAAATTTGTTTCAATATTTCATATCATAAATTTTAATTTGGAATATATTTTTTTGAAAAAAGTACTATGAAATACCTTCTTACCTTCTCATTTTATAATATACCATTGAACCCCTTAGATGGAATCATGAAGTTCAACTAACTAACTCAGTATTAATTTTTTTAATTTAATGTGATTTCTATATTCATGGTCATGGTGATGAGATGCATATTCGTGGAGAATGAAAAAACGTGCTACATGAGCCAATGATCAAATTAATATAGAAAATGAAACAATTAAAAGATTTAAATATTAATAAACCATGTATAAAGAAATCAAAAATTTTTGTAAGTCAATGTTTTTAGTATAGTACGAATGGTCCACAATAATGATCATATCATATAAAAAACATTTTTTTGATATTTATTTATAATTAGATAATGGGAATGAGAAAATCATTAAAGATAATTATGAATTTTATTCCCAGAACCATGATGAAAACATAATGAATTTTGATTTTTAATTTCATTATAAACTCTGAAAGTGAAGTGTGTTTTGAGAATATATAGAAGATCATGAAGGATATTTTCTATTATTTTATAAAATATATTAGTAATTTTTATCTGATTTATGTTTTTAAATATATAATTTTAATTTATTATATATATATATGTATTATTTATTATTATTGGACATGAGTGTTATAAATCATTTTATATTAATTAAATTAGATAGGGATGATATCTGTTTCATTAAAAATACCATGACACATATAATACTTGAACATCAGAAATATTTTTAAAATCATTGAAATAAGAAGTTCTCATGTGTGTACCTAAACTAATTATTTATAAATAATCAAATGATTCAAAAGATAAAATATATTCTTACGGGGTAGTGTATAAATTTTAATAAATATTTTTTTATTTTCTCTAAAATCAAAAAAAATAATCACTTGAAAATTAAATATTTTTATTAAAATATATATAATAATGATATTATGAATGATGTATATTTTCAATACCTTTTACATAACAAGCATTAATAATAAATAAGAAATGATTTTAGGGGATGTCTTATGTTTTCTTAATGCTTATATGATGTGAATATATGTATAATTAAATCTAATATTGAAAACCATAATTTTACCATCCATTATACGTTAATTATATTACATGATCACCTAGGCCATCATG
Organism: Viscum album; assembly: GCA_963277665.1. Classification (NCBI taxonomy): domain Eukaryota; kingdom Viridiplantae; phylum Streptophyta; class Magnoliopsida; order Santalales; family Viscaceae; genus Viscum; species Viscum album. Next base: position 1,747,253,554 of record OY728153.1, read on the forward strand.
TATCAATTATGATATAAAAAGTAATAAATATATGCATGAAAATAAATTTGTTTACAAAAATGTTATTATACCTAATGATTTCTTATGTGTTACTTATTCTCAATGAATGTCAATTATGAGTTTTTCACCACAAAATATGGGGACTGAATGCCCTGTGTTCTTGGTGGTAATTAATAGTGATATATGTTTTTAAATTTTATCACCCCTTGAACTTTTAAGTATTTCTTGATTATGGTTAATGTTTCAACTAGATGGTCTAATTAAATATTATTATCAAATCTTAACGTATAATTTATAAGATTTCATTCCCTTATAGTAACATTCAACCTATAATTTCTCCACTGTACAATTTGGTAGATTTAATTTGATAAATCTAATTAATATTCATCACATGTTTCTAATAACTATTTCATGTTATTTAGAATAAAGGTTGAACCTATTATTTTTCATAATGAAACTAAAAATGGTCAAACTAAATCATTTATAATGATATTAAAACCCATCACTAGACTACTTCTAATGAAAATAAAATTTCCCAATTTGACAAGGGATATGATTTTTTACACAAAATCAATGATTTAAATAATAAAATCAAGTTATCATAGATATTTACTTTCAAATTAGTTTGTTTTTATGAAATATCTGCATTATATTTAAGGAAATCTATATTTTTTATACGTACCTATCAAAACAATATGCCTATAATGAGAATAAATGGTACCCCAAAGAATGATGTGGATTTTTGTGGGATTTCAATTTTTCACAATTAAAAGGTATCATTAAATGATGATAGGATATATACATTCCCTAATATTTTTTAATTACTAATTTTATTAAAAAAACTTACCATGATTAAAACGGGAAAAATAAACACCAAAATAAATATTATATAAAATGATATCATTTTTTCATTCTAATCCTCATACAGATATGAGATAACTAGAAGTTATAAAGATAATTAATTTATTATTTTTTAGATCAATTTCTAAAGAAATTCAACGATTCAAAATTGGTAACAAAATCCTATATACTAATTGTAAATAAACTAGCTAGAATATATGTCACATTAGTAGAATCTTATTGGGTAAACTATAATTATTCAAGTACATGCCTAGAGTACAATAAACCACATTCTAAAAAAATAAAAAACTAATCATGTGATGGGAAATAAACCCTTTATTATTGATAAATTGAATAAACATGATGAAAATATAAATAATTTTAACTACTCAATTCATTAAAAAAGGTGCACCCAAAGTACATGATTAGATTAGAATTAAATTTATATAAATTTTAGTATCACCAAAAGATGATGCAACTTGCTGGAGTCAATTATTAATGACGCATTTTCATATAATGTGGAATTTGATATTCCTAATGAGGATAAATAACCTATATAATTTCCCATATAATTACATTATTTTTAATAGAAATATCCTGAAATAATCAAACAATTTTAGTGGTGTCTCATGTTTGTGAGATTAAAATTATAATATAATATTCTAAAAATAAAAACATTATTATTTAGTTCCATATTTATATTATTATCCTAGATATCCTCACACTTATATCACTACGAGGGGTATCTTAGGGATATATATATATATATATATGAAAATGGTGAGTTATAAATACCAACAAGTTAATAAAAAATACATGGTGTGGGATAATCCAAGAAACAACAATCACAATGTATAATCATAAAATAGCAATATCATATATAAAAACATAGAAACATGTCATAAGTTATATAATAGCATTGAAACATATAAATAATTAGAATAATAATAATGTGACAAAAAGGAAGACTTTTCATAATAAATATATTTTATAATCACTTTAAACACATCATAACATTATGGATAAAGCTAATTGCCTCATGACCATGCATAACAGTATAATGGGCTAACTGTATCATTCCCTTTTATAATGATCTCTTGAGATAGAATGAATTACCTAATCAAGTAAAGGGATATATAATTTTAGTCACACCTAACATATCATAATTTTCTATGTCTATGTATTCCACCCACAAATATGTTATACAAAAATAATAAGAATTTTAAAACCCCATGAGAAAGAAATAGGTTATATAATCTTGTATAAAAGCATATCCAAATGATATATCATAATGTTTTACAAGAAATTAATTTATTTAGGAATTTATATTATATTTATTTTTTAATAAAGGAACATAATTCATGAATATATATCTCCAATGAATTAAAACCATAAGAAATAGAGAAGAAACAAGTATAAAACTGAGCTCTTTAAATAGTGTTTTATGAAATTGGTAAAGAACCATTATGGAAGATAAGACAATAGGGTTATCCTCAAAACTATAAGTGAAACAATATATTTTTCATTGAAATAATGATTATTTTTAGAAAACATAAAATAAAAAAATTATTTTAAATATTGATACATGAAAATTAATAAGAAATAGAAAAGTTCCATTTTATCAAGTTTGATTTTTAGAATATTTTAGAAGGTTAAATTGGAAAAATAACATATCTCCATAACATAAAATGAAAATAATCCACATATATATAGATAAAAAAAATAAAAAAACACAATATATGAATATATATATAAGTTAGAGATGAATAAATTGAAGATATATAATGAACCAAGTTAGGATTTCCCCAACTGATACACAAGACAACCCTCCACAAGGCCTGAGAGTCATTATCTATCACAATAGTCTGGAAACTACTGTTATGGAATAAAATATAATAAATACAAATAAATTAACCCTAATAATGAATAATAAATTTGATTTGATCGAATCAAGAACCTGATATGACCTCACCATACGTTGGTGACTCATGAAACCCATCATGTAGTTTTAAAACTGAAAAAACTAAACATATAATTTCATAAGATAATCTAATTCATAGGGAGATTATATTACAACACGAAACTAGAAATTATGTTTAGAAAAAATAAAAAAAATAAATTCATCCATGTTAAATTGTCATGACTTTATCATACTCTAAAAAGAAAAAAACAATGTTATGGAGATCTAGTTATGTGATATATAAGGGGGGTGAGATACATGTCTAAAAATAAACAAAAACACAATTTTACCCAAACCTGGATATTATGAAAAATAATCCCTCCAGTTAGTGTTTGGCCTTTACCTATATCCATAAACACAAGGTCTATATACACCTATAGGGTGTGTGTATGGTTTAAACATAGCTATACCAATAATACTATACCAAATACCATATGGAAATCAATTATAAAAAATCAAATTCAAGCTAGTATGTTATACACATAGAGATGGATGAAATTTAAAAATTAATGAAAATAAATAATAAGGATATTATAAACAATATTCAATATCATTAAGTAAATAGTAGTAGTAAATTTAAATTTTAGAAGAAAATATAATTAAAAAAGAAAGTATTATAAAATAGAACATCATGGTTTGGTGCTAATGGATTGAAGCTAGTGGTAATAAAATGTCTACCCTGAAATCATATTCTTGAAATAAATTTTTTTGTGAGAGAACACCATATACACATCTAAATATTTTAGGATGTTATATGTCCCATGTGTGGGTATCTAAGGGAGGTTCATGTCATAAAATTTATCACACCATTAAAAATTAGCATTCATTAATTGATACATCCTTTAGCACCTAATGGAATCATTGAATAAATTTTCAATGATGTACGGATCATATTCCATCCAATTTAATATAAATAAAAACATAACTTCAGTAATGGGAATCATAAAAAAACACATTATTAATCCCATAAATCCATATCATAATTCCATGAAAACCATTTCGTTTTAATCAATGAAAACTAGGTTAGGCATTCATCGAACACATTGTCGGTGTAAAATTGAATGAATTTATTCATGAAAATTTAAATATATATTTTCTACCCAATTTATAATCTATGATAATATAAGTAAATAACTAAAAATCCACCCCTATAGATTAATTACTATATAAATCATCTTAAAATAATGCAATAATTCATGATTAATAAAATAAAGTAATTTTAATTGGTCCACCAATTAGAACATCATTAAATCCATATGAAAGGTTGTTTTGTATTATAAATTATTATACAGTCCCTTAAAAGAAGGGAAAATCCCTATATATAAAAAATCTAAAATGAAATCCATAGAATTAGAAACCGCATTACACTCAGGTCATTGTGTTAGAGAAAAGGTTAAGAAGAGGGAAGAATATAGGAGGGAAAAATCACTTACTTAAATATATAATAATATTTAATTTTTATTTAAGGAAGAAATATAGGAGGAGGAGTGATTTACAATTATTACAATGTATTTAGTAGGTTGGAGTGGATTCTAGATGTTTGGGTATAAATATGGGAGTATTATAATGGAAATTATATTTTAAATAATCAATTTTTTTAATTATAATATCTTTAATATGTACCATACAAGGGTTGAAAGCTTCTATAGGTTATCTATTTAACTCACTACCTCTATGTAAAACCCTAATAAAAGTAAAATTCCAACCTAAACCTCAAAATAAGGTAAGAATAATAAATAAATATTTTAATTCTAGAAAATTTCATTTTGGGTGTCATAATTCTCCCCAATGTATCAATTTTTACACTTATAAATTCAATATAATGGTAGTTGATTCAAGAATAAGTGAGGCCATTTATTCCCCATATATTATTCCCACTCCCATGTTTCTTGATAATACCCTCTGTACAAACATCAAACCCATACTAAGGGACTTTATTTCCTTTACCCCACCTTCTTTTAAGAATTTATTTTTTTCACTTGTTTCTCTACTATTAATACACCAACCTCAATAACTAATTCCTCATAACATATAACATATGAGGGGTCATGTTGAAATATATTTAATTGATATACATTAAATATATTCTTAATTAACACAATCTGAGGTGGAAACACCAACCAGTATGCAACATTCCAAATCTTTTATATGATTTCAAATGGTCCTTTATACTTTGGAGTTAGATTCCCTTGTATTATAAGTAATCGATCACCCAAATGTGGTTATAACATTAAAAATACATGGTAAACGAATACAAATCATAGGGGTCTGTGGATTTGATAAATATAGGTCTTCTGAAGATTTGGACAACTACCAGTTATTTCTAGATTAGCTAAATGTTTTATAAAATTTAATGAACTATGCTCAGCACCACTAGTGAATCCTCACCAAACCTAAACCAATAATGTTGGGGGTGGAAAATTTGTCCATATAATGCTTCAAAAGTTTCCATCTTGATTAGTAATTTTTATTTTTTATTATAAGTAAATTCATTAAATAGAATTTTTATATCACATGATCATCCAAAATTGAACACATTTTTATGAATCAAGTATTCCCAAATTTGAATTACCCTATCTATTTTTTTAATTTTCTTTTACTTTTTATGTCATGATTAAATTCACCTAAAATAATATATACCCTAGAATACCACATCAAAATTAAGATTAAAATCAAGGATTCATAATGAAAATGATAATAGAAATTACCTCACATTGCTTCATAATCCCATTCACATACATATTCCTCAACTCTTCAACCTTGATGTTATATTTGAATGAAATGAAATTAGATTATTTGGTGCGTCTATAAATGATAACCTAGATCACATTATTTTACAAAGGGGTGTAATTTATTCAAATTATAAAATCCATGGACACATCATCCAATTTTTTGGTATAGAGGGGAATGAGGTGAATCATACTTGAGGTCTTCTAATTCTCTTATTTCAATTTTTTATGTAAATTCAATACATATAAAGTTATGATATTCCTTATTTCAAGACACCAATATCAATGTAACATATCATAATAAATATTACTGGTGATTAAGATAAATTCTCACAAATACTGATGAAAATTCATCACAACTCTTCGTCTCATATAATGAGGGAAAACATACCACTTCTTGAAACAAAGGATTACATAAAGTAAAAGTGACCATTTTCTAGTGGTCTCACCAATGTTTAGAAATCCCCTAAGACACCATCATTCATTATCTTATGGTTTTTCTTTTATTTAATCTCAATTAGATAAGTTATAAATTAAAAGTTATATAGTAATATAGTCACCCTTTCCTCAATCACCTATAGGTTCATTTTTTTAAAAACTCATCAGCTTCCATTCATTAATAGATTTAATTAAATCCTATGATGATAGTTTCTTTCTGAGATAATTGATGATGAAATTTCAATTTCTTTACTTATAGAAAAGGTTAATATATAATTTTTATAGGTATTTGACTCATCAACAATTTCTATGATTAAAATATTTTTTTGAAAATACATAAATCAAGATTTTATGGTCAGCATACAACATGTAAATATCACTGAATAGTTAGTGTTACAATTAAAAAAGATAATTCATGAATTCTTATAGTTCAAGATCATGGGTTGGGTAGTTTTTCATGTGGGTGGAGTTAGTGGGATCTATAATCCACCACATGATCACCTTGCATATGTATACCTCCCTATACCATTCTTGAGGCATAAAAATATTCCACAAAAAATTTACCAAAATTTATGTCGAATAAATACTATAAGATTCATTAACTACCAATTTAATTCATCAATGAAATCTTGGTACTCGAGAAGAATGAAAACATCATGATTTATTTGGTGAGAATTGTTAATGGAGATGCAACCCTTGAGAAAGACTTTACAAAATATCAGTAGTAACTTTATTATCCCACAATTTTTTGAATCTAGGAGTGTTATTAGGAACATCCCATGTAATAATTGTAGGTTTTGGGCGCATCGGAAGAGCTTTGGTGGGTTTTCCCAACTTTAATTTTAGCGTTAAACAACATTCAATCTGAGATCTGTCATAATATAAAACGCCAGATCTTCAGAATGGAACGAAGAATGAAAAAGGAATGAAGTGTCCAAGAACCATTGAGATAGGATCATCATATGTTGGTTATAATTAATTTAATTATTTTATAATAATTACATCAGTGGAATTATTTCTTCTTCAATGTCTCTGGTCAAGATCCTGTGATTCGTTGTTGCATCGTAGAATCCAAGTATAGGATTCCTCTAGTGGTGATCCACATGTGCTCTACGTATCTCTGGACGTCACCGAAGGGATCTCTGGGTGCTAGGACGGAAGAACCTTCGCTTGCGATGTCCGCCTTTAACCGCCTTGATCCGGTGGAGGATCATGCTCTCGTAACTTGAGGGAATTCTTTGTAGAAATGTAATTCTCTCTTGGATTGAGAGTATTTACATATCCGTTGTGCATAATAATGGCTCTCCAAATTTTTGGGGTTGTGAGGATATTTAAAATTGGGTTTGAGGTCAATAGAGTTATGACAATAAATAAATGTGTTACGTGTTTAATTTATTTCATTAACTCTTATTGAAAACCCCTTGTCGAATTATTAATTCCCTGACATGCGCCCACGCTGATTATAATAAATATCATTTAATAAAACAATATTATATCCTCAAAATACCAACTGGAAAAACTACATGGCGGGTAATAATTAATACACGTCGTGTACTTGTTTTCCATATAACTACATGGCGTGTATATTTAATATACACGGCGTGTACTTTTATTTTCCATTTTTCTCCACCACATTTATTAGACCTTGAGTAATGTATATTTATTTCTTAAATAAATTTAACTGCATCAGTCACTAATAACTAATATTTCATCCATAATATATTCTCTTGAATAACTAGTGTCGAAATAAATGCGATCAGGCATCCTTAGATAATTATTAAACCACTGTCGAGAATTATATGTTTTTAACTTGTTAAATTAATATTTAACTGAGATACATGGACACACTTAGTGTGTGACCCTCTAGGCCTCTTTCTTAGTGGCATTAGGCGGAGCCTGTCTAAAGTCCATGGTTAGCGTCTAGCAACATCCCAAGGATCCCATAGAGAAAGAAGTTAATGCCGCAATGACGTGTCACCTCCTACAAATGCTTACAGTGTAACATAATCCCTTTTCCACGATATCTCGATTAAAGCGGGTTGCATGCTAGTGTCATCAACCCACGTGCTCAGTTATTATTTCTTTGACTCTTCTGAATTGAACTCTCCTATACCTTACCATGGCCATTGATTTATTTAGGCTATATCAATTCTATCAAAGGGCCTAAGATATCTACTTCCATTATAGAACAGAAGTGAAAAATCCTTTCTCGCATTATCTATTAATGATGTATTACTCGTGACTAACCCAACGTATCCTACCTCGCCGTGTACAGTGTTTTGTCACATTTTTCATCAATACATCTAACTATACGAGCTGTAATACCCATTAATAATAATATTAAAGTCTAAGGACCAATACATGCGTCCATAGATAGGAACATCCAATGACACTATGAAATGTGGATTTCCTACCGGAGGGTCTTGTTCACATAATATCCTCCTTGATATTACCAAGGGTGTACACCATGAGAAGGTGCCTCAAAGTTTTATGAGTCCTCAACCCTAATGGCCTGTATTATTTGTTCCCCTCAAATAACATTATCCGGCCATAGAACATATATTCAAGAACAGTGTTATGGCACTTCCAATTTCTCATCATAGCAGGGATCTACTATGACCCATTAATGAAATAGTTGACCTTAGGACATTATCACATGCATTGTCATGCAGAAGAACAATCAAGATGTGATAAGGAATTTATTAATGAATAATGTACAAAGTAGTTGGTTATAGGTCACCAACTCCAACAGACTCCCACTTGGACTAGAGCCAACTACTAACAACCTTTAACCCACTAGCTCTCACATGATATTCATGCTTCTACTGAGAGAGGCCTTTAGTCATGGGGTCCACCACGTTCTCTTCCATGGACACTCTTCTCACTGCAACTTCACCCCTTTGATAAAAATACCTCAAGAGGTGATACTTCCGGAGTATGTGCTTTTTCCATTGATGCGACCTTGGTTCTTTTGCAAGAGCCACCACTGCTGTATTATCACAATACAATGTAATGGGATCATTACTGTTAGGCATCGTATCAAGCTCATGGACAAAGTTCCGAATCCAGACGGCTTCCTTAGCTGCACCAGAAGCTGCTATATATTCAGACTCCGCTGTAGAATCGGCGACAACTGGTTTCTTTGAACTCTTCTAGCTCACAGCTCCTCCATTGAGACAGAAAACATATACAGATAACGACTTCAGATCATTATGATCTGTTTGAAAAGTAGCATTAGCATACCCTCTGATGACAATCTCCTCATCTCCTCCATACACCAGGAACATATCCTTAGTTCTTCTCAGATAATTAAGGATAGTATTAATAGTAGTCCAATGTTTTTCTCCTGGATCTACTTGATATCTGCCTACCATGCTTAGTGCATAGGCAACATCAATCCTGTTACATAACATGGCATACATGATGGATCCTATAGCCGAAGCTTATGGGATCTTACTCTTTCTATCTTTCTCTTGTTGTGTTTGAGGATACATTTTCTTATAATGATGTAGGCCATGTGACACTGGAACAAATCCCCTCTTGGATTGTTCCATACTAAATCTCTTTAGTATCTTGTCAATATATATACTCTAACTTCGTCAAAATATCCTCTTGGATCTATCACAAATGATCTTGGTCCCTAGAATGTAGGCTGCTTCACCCAAGTCCTTCATGGAGAAACAATTGTTCAACCAGTGCTTAACTAACTGTAAGACTGGTACATCATTTCCAATAATAAATATGTCATCAAAATATACTACTAGGTTAATGATTGCATTCTCCTTAAACCGTTTATAAACACATGGCTCACATTCGTCTTAAATGAACCCAAATTTTTTTTAGGCTTCATCAAATCGAATGTTCCATGACCTGGATGCTTGCTTTAATCCATAAATGGATTTTTGCAACTTGAAAACCCATTTGGCTTCATCTGGGGTCACAAACCCTTATGGTTGTGTCATATAGACATATTCATGAAGGTTCTCCTTAAGGAATTCTGTTTTGACATCCATCTGCCAAATCTTGTAGTCATGGTAAGCTGCTATGGCAAGTATGATTCTTATGGATTTAAACATGGAAACTGGCGAGAAACTTTCATCATATTCAATTCCTTTACGTTGTCTTAACCCTTTAGCCACTAGCCTTGCTTTATAGGTACTAACTTGACCTTCCATGTCCAGCTTTCTCTTGAATAACCATTTACATCCAACATGCTTTACATCAACTAGCTCATCGACCAGAACCCAAACTTGGTTCAGATACATGGAATCCATCTCAAAATTCATAGCTTCTAGCCATCTTGCAGATTCTGAGATTTCTACTTCATACTTGTAGGAAATAGGTTCATCATTGTCCAACAATAATGATTCACCATCCTTGGTGACAAGGAAACCAAATATTTCTAGTTCCCTTCCCTCTCTTGAGCTCCTACGCAGTACTTGTGTTTCTAGAACCTCTTCCATAGGGACCTGTGGAACTTGTTCCTGTAACAACTCATGTGTATCTTGAGCATCAAATTAATCTAAGTCAATCTTGCTCCCACTATCCTTCTTGAGGATGTGCTCCCTCTCAATAAATAATTCTTGTCTGGAAACAATCACTTTCTTTTCTGAAGGGTTTTATAGGTAATATCATTTCGTTTCATTGGAATATCCTATAAAGATACACCTCGTGACCCGGGGTGATAGTTTGTTGCCTGAGAAGGCCTTAACAAACTCCTTGCATCGCCATACACATGTGTGCGACAATGTGGGTTTCCTTCCATTCCATAACTCATATGGAATTCCATTTTCTGCCTTAGTTGGTACATGGTTTAATGTATATGCTGCAGTTTGTAATGCATATCCCCAAAAGGATAATAGAAGATCTGAATGACTTATCATCAACCTCACCATTTCCAACAAGGTGCGATTCCTCCTTTCACTAACACCGTTCCACTGTGGTGTATAAGGAGGAGTGAGCTGAGATAGAATCCCAGACTCTCGGAGAAGATCGATGAACTCTTGGTTCATATATTCTCCACCTCGATCTGATTGAAGTTTATTTATCTTCTTACCAAGCTGGTTCTCTACTTCATTCTTGAATTCCTTAAATTTCTCTAAGGCCTCTAACTTATACCTCATTAAGTATACATAGCCATATCTACTCAAATCATAAGTAAAATTAATGAAGTAATAATATCCATTTCTAGATTCTACCGGAAATGGTCCACACACATCTGTGTGTACCAATCTGAGAAGCTCTGTGGCCCTTTCGCCCTATCCACCAAAAGGTGGCTTGGTCATTTTTACTTGTAAAAAAGTGTGACATTTATCAAGTGGTTTTAGCTCATTAGAGTCTAAATAGCTATCTTGGCAGAGCTTTGTCAAGCGCTTCTCGTTCACATGACCATGATGGTGATTCCACATCTGGGTGATGTATGAGTCATGTGAGTTTGTTTCGTTATCGATTGCCAACAATTGGTTTTTGTAATTTAATTCATTCAAACCATTATTGAAATATGTCGTACCATAACAAATGTTATTCTTATAAAAGAGACAACCCTTACTTCCAAACTTGAAAATAAATCTATCCATATCCAAAAAAGATATAGAAATTATGTTCTTGGTAACACCAGGCACATAATAACAGTTATGTAAAACCAGAATCATGCCAGTTGGCAATGAGAGGTGGTAATCGCCAATAGCCAATGCAGCCAGCCTTGCGCCATGGGTAGCTCAAAGATCCACCTCTCCTCTGGAAATATTTCTAAATCTACTTTGTTCCTGTATTTGAATACAGATGTGAGCCCCAAAAGCTGCATCTAATACCCAATGTGTAGAAATAGAAAGATTACACTTGATAACGAATGAACCTTTAGCATCCCAATGCTTCTGGGTGTAGTTCTTATTCCAGGGGCCTTCCTTACCACATGAAAAACACATTGTCTCCCGTTCCTTTCCTTGCCTCTGGATGTTCCCCTTCTTGAAGGGACGGTGCTTGGGGAATTTAGACCGATTATAAGTCTTTAGCCCCTTTGAATTTTCCTTCCTCTTACTCACCAAAAGGACTGCAGGTTTCTCACACCCCATGTCCTTATCTACCTTGTGAGTTAAGGGAAGAATTTCTAATCTAGGTGCAATTGGAATAGGCTCTTCCAGCACGTACAATTTCCTCTTGTGGCGATGGATGATGCATAAACACCTCTGCCACTTTTGGAAATTGGTGCTGGTGAGAAGGTTTTAATTCTCGAGTATAGTTTTATATGATATGTTTGAAGTCATTTTTTGGTTGTTTCTACAAATTAATATGACCAAAGGTTTAGTATTTTTTTTCAAAACTGAGACAAATACATAAATTAATACTTATTAGTCTCCCATTATTTTATCGAAATCCAATAGCCCTCACCATTGATTTCAGAATATTCTGTTGCCTGAATATTCTAGTGGCAAGGATCCATATTGCCTTTCGCATTACCCCAACTAGGGTTGGTCAAGCAACATGAAGGGTTTTAGGTAGGCATTCTAAATTCCAACTGCATTAACTCACAAATCCTTGATCCGCTGAGTGTACTACCCAATCCTAAAATCCTTTTATTTTGGATTTCCTCAACCTTTGCCTCTTGGTCACACCAAGTCCTACTGTGGCAGTCAACCCATGATGCGAACCAAGTCAATTCAACCCAAAACCTTGAATTATAATTCCCTAATAATGGAAATCACCCCAACTAGGGTTGGTCAAGCGCATTGAACTATAGTTCGATTCTAACCAATATTATGGAAGGCTATACCGACTTAATATTTCTTTTGAGGGATTTTATCCTTATATTTAAATTCCCAATTTATTATCTTTGATTACATGCTTTTTATTATTTAGTGTGATATACTTAAGTGATTAACCATGTCTAAGATAATATTTACATATAATCCAGTTTTATTTTAGTTTCATCTTGCATGCTTGTTTAATTCATTAATTTTGTGATCGTGACAACACACCCACAATAAATAAAACATACAACTGATAGAAATAAAGTAAATGGTATGATCATGAGCTTTGTTCTATTGGATAGTTTATCTAGCGGTTGATAAAATAACCCAAGACCTAGGGGAGAAAACACCTTGAACCTTTCGGGTTCGTGTTTACAGCTTTCCACCTGCCCACCTTTGTATCTCATTGGATTGGTTTCACCTTGGATCCTGACTTGAGCCAGCTCCACTAGCATGGGAGTTCCATCCATTACATATGCATTTATCTCACACATAGGTGAGGGGTAAAAAGGGGGTTTTACATAGATGAATCATTGGGCATGCAGGCCATACATATTAATGAGGAGATGGCTCACATGCCAATAAATTTAATTTAAATAAATAAAAAGAAACCATTAACATACAAAGGTCTCGGTCTAGCTCATGATCATCCATACATACAACGATATTTACGCATAAATAAAATGAGAATTCGATTCTTTAATCGTTATTGTTTAAGATAAATCACGCTCTAATTAATTAATTATCTTTAATTAATCAATCCTTTTATCCTAAACTATTTTCTGAACTTCCTTGAGATTCTCATCCATCATAATTTTAAACAAAGAAATTCATTTAAAATTATCCTTGAACATAACTTGTACCATTGAGGCAACCTAGTGAATTCATGTTCATTACACAGATGTTAAATTAAATACATATATATATAAAACACATATCACGTGTTGTGCCTCAACTTTACGCCTGCACCATGGTACACGTCTCAAGGGTTTGTATAATATAATAATAAATTTTAAAAAGTCTTCATAATTTGGGTGAGTACACGGCGTGTAGTTCCGACTACACGACATGTACTTTTCTTCACCCTCCATTTGAAGTACACACCCAGGGACATGGCGTGTTTATGTACTTCAGAAATTTTTGGAGTACACGGCGTGTTCTGTGGGACACATGCCCTGTAGTTTCCACGTTACACGGTTTCCAGTGGGGCAAGCAGTGTACGTGGTACACATACCAACCCTAACCCGAAGGGACTACACGCCGTGTTCATTGGACCACAGGGCGTGTAATATAGAAACCGTGTGCCACCTATTTCTGGTCAATACACAGTGTCTTAAATTCTTAGAAAGAATCCAATACATGGCATGATTTGGCAGATCACTCAATGCATTGAACCTAGACTACACGGAGTATACTTATGAATACACGCTTTGTATTCTGGTGTTTTACGGCCAGAAACATTTAGCCTCTCCGAATGAGTTCCTCTATTTTATTTTAATCAAAATTAAAAAAAAATCTTTTCTGTGAGGTGAACGAGAAACCAGGGAGGAGGAACAAATCTCACGATTCATATTTCCAGAATGATTAAACATGAATTGAAATAACTAAATTATTAAATGCATAAATCACCAACGAAAAATTAAATAATTATAATCAACGATGTGACTGCCTCTAATACCCCTTGTAGGTTCCGGGCACAGCGGAAGCACGTTGGTGGGTTTTCCAAACTTTAATTTTAGCATTAAACAACGTTCAATCCGAGATCTGTCACGATATAAAACGCTGGATCTTTGAAATGGAATAAAGAATGAAAAAGAAAATAAGAGTCCTTGAACCATTGAGATAGGATCATCATATGTTGGTTATAATTAATTTAATTAATTCACAAGAATTACCTCGATGGAATTTTTTCTTCGTCGATGTCTCTGGTCACGATCCTATGATCCGTTGTTGTATCATAGAATCTAATTATAGGATTCCTCTAGTGGTGATCCACACGTGCACCACATATCTCTGGATGTTGCCGAAGGGATCTCCGGGTGCTAGCGTGGAAGAACTTTCGCTTGTGATGTCCGCCTTTGACCGCCTTGATCCAGTGGAGGATCTTTCTCTTGTAACTTGAGGGAGTTCTTGGTGGAAAGGGAATTCTCCCTTTGATTGAGAGTATTTCCAAATCTGTTTTGCACAATAATGGCTCTCTAAAGTGATGGGGTTGTGAGGATATTTATAATCGGGTTTGAGGTAAATAGATTTATGACAATAAATAAACACGAAACATGTTTTATTTATTTCATTAACTCTTATTGAAAACCCCATGTTGAATTATTAATTTCTTGACATTCACCCACACTGATTATAATAAATATCATTTAATAAAACAATATTATGTCCTCAAAATCCCAACTACAAAAACTATACGGCATGTAATAATTAATACACGGTGTGTACTTGTTTTCCATAAAACTACACAACATGTATATTTATTATACATGGCATGTACTTTTATTTTCCATTTTTCTCCACCACATTTATTAGACCTTGAGTAATGACTATTTATTTCTTAAATAAATTTAACTGCATCACTCCCTGATAAATATTATTTCATCCACAATATATTCTCTCTAATAACTAGTATCGAAATAAATGTGATCAGGCATCCTTAAATAATTATTAAACCACAGTCTAAAATAATATTTATTTAACATGTTAAATTAATATTTAACTAAGATACATCGACACACTTAGTTTGTGACCCTCTAGTCTTCTTTCTCAGTGGAATTAGGCGGAGCCTGCCTAAAGTCCAAGGTTAGCATCCAGCAACACGCCAATGCACCCATAGAGAAAGAATTAAATGCCATAATGACGTGTCACCTCCTACGAACGCTTACCATGTAATATAATCCCTTTTTCATGATATCTCGAATCAAGTAGGTTGCATGCTAGTGTCATCAACCCATGTGCTCGGTTATTCTTTCTTTGATTTTCTAGAATTGAACTCGGCCATACCTTACCATGGCCATGGTGTTACTTAGTCTATATCAATTCCATAAAAGGGCCTGAGATATCTACTTCCATTATGGAATAGAAGGGAAAAATCCTTTCTCGCATTATCTATTAATGCGGTATTACTTGTGACACACCCAACGTATCCTACCTCACTGCGAATAGTGTGTCATCACAGTTTTCGTCAATACATCTAAGTGCGCGAGTTGTAATACCCATTAATAATAATCTTAAAGTCTAAGGACCAATACACACATCCGTAGATAGGAATATCCAATGACACTATGAAATGTGTATTTCCTACTGGCAGTTCTCGTTCTTATAATATCCTCCTGGATATTACCAAGGGTGCACACCATGAGAAGGTGACTCAAAGTTTTATGAGTCCTCACCCCTAATGGCCTGTATTATTTGTGTCCCTTAAATAACATCATCAGGCCATAGAACATATATTCAAGAATAGTTTTATGGAACTTCCAGGTTCTCATCATAGAAGGGATCCACTATGACCCATTAATGCAACAGCTGTCCTTAGGACATTATCACATGCATTGTCACGCAGAAGAACAATCAAGATGTGATATGGCATTTATTATTAAAAAAAGTAAAAAATTAGTTGGTTCTAGGCCACCAACTCCAACAGTAATAACATTAACCTCTCTAAATCAAATGAAATTCCATGTTTTACACAATATGTCCCATAAAATGACTTATTAGATTTAAAATTCACACATTTAAAGCATTTCATAAAGGCAATGATCCTAGATAGTTCAAATGATGATTCTCATATGAGGTTCATGATCTTATTCTAACATATAATTTTATAAAATTTCATCCCCGAATATCATAACAAAATAGTATAGGTATTTATTAAATATATTATTCATAGCATTGGTAAAACTGAATGCAATTAGAAGATACTCTAAATAAACAAACATAGTACTAAAAGTGATCTTTGGTATGTAAAACTCCTTCACCTTTAATTGATGATTTATTTCCCATATTTTAATTTATTAGAACTATATTTTACCTTTCAACTAACTATAATAGTCATTGATATGTGGAAATGTATACTTTTTAAATATCTAACCAATTAAGATTCTAATAGTCAATAAATAAATGTAAAGTTATACATTCATTCTTAGAAAAGAAAACATGAATTGAATATAGTGAAATTAAAGAATAAATAAATACCTTAGCATCAATTTCATCATAATTTATTTTAAAATCATTAAGTTTCACTAGATTTATATGATAACATGGAAATTATATCAAATTAATCTCCTGGACTATGTTGATAAGTAATTAAAATTATCATTTGATAGGTAATTATAAGAAATCAAAAAAACCCTCAGGAATGTTTAAAACCATATGAGGAGGATCACTTCTTGAATTTTAATCATTAGATTATATTAGGAGAGATGATATCTGGTATCATAACATACCATGTTTAATAATTTTAGGTCTATCTTGACTGGATCTAGAATCTCATTCACCTTGAAATAATTGTTAGTTTCTATCGAGGGAAATTATTGGACCTCTATGATGATCAAAATTGATTTGTTACATAACTATATCCATTAAATTAATCATGAGAATTATATCAATGATACTCATTTCAAGAATGATGAAGTCCCATGAAATATTCATTCCTAAAATAGAGAGAGGGAAATGACCCTGAAACTAGAGCTCATTCTTCCTAAAAAGAGTAGATATTTCTATTTTACAAGTCATGGGATCATAGGGTAGGTTCAGTGAATCCACAATTCCACCATCTATAAATGGTTATAAGGAAACTATCTCATATAAATAAATCAACATATAAGATTAAAAATATGTACATCACATTATAGAAGGACCTACATCATATTCTTCCAAAGTATGATTGACTGTGTGTAACTATCTAGATTCTGGTTGGTTTTGAGACCCCTTTCCATAATAATTCACACTTAATATCTAGATATACCAATGTGAGAAACTAACTCATCATATATATTATTATGGTCAAGATCCCATTGCTTTTAAGGAATTTGATTTTACTTAACATCCCTTGGGAGGTAAATATCCCATAACACTCCTAAGATAAAGGTTTAATTACAAAATGTTTAAAGGTGCCCCATTACACCACAAAAATGGAATTATTTTATAAACTCATGAAACATAGAATTTTTATAACATGAATTTCCATACTAGTGATATAAGATAGACCTTATTACCAAGGGTTTTGAGGAGGCTGATTAAGTTAGATACCTTGACCCACCTCATTACCATCTAAATTCATCTCACTTCCCATTCTACTTTGAGTAATCCTCTTTTACTTCCAGTTTTAATAGGTTGTACAATAACTATATCAGATATCTAGGCATGATCTACCTCTACCATCATGACCCTATTAGGAATCTCAATGTAGGTTTATAATTTCAAAAAAATTATTTGATATTTAATAATATGTTTAAGACTCATTTCAAATTGGTATGTATTAAACTTATCATTGGAGACTGGTTATAGTGTAAAGTGAATAAGGTTAGTGAAACAATTAGAATAATCCATTATAGTTTGGTAACTCAATTATAGAAAAATAAACACCCTTTACTTTTATGGTTTCATTATTTTTGGATTTATCTTCTAATTAAAAACGACTTTAAATTATTTTCATGCCCTGTTCTCATATAGTTGTTTCCTAAACTACGGAATCCCACCAATTCTAGGTGAGGCCTTAGGGAAAAAATGAAACATAATTCACATTGGTATATTCAATATTCTCTAATAATTCAAGAATCCTTTCAATATTATCCAAATACTTCTTCACATATAGAGGTTTATTTCTTTCCTGAATGGATTGATGGTTATGAAATGGGCCCCATGATAATAGTGAGAATAAATTATGACCGGGGGTGAATCAATGAATGTTATTCGTTTTATATTTCTCATTCAAACAAACTTTTATTCTTATTAAATTTATTGAAAATATTGATGTATAAATTCTACACACACTTCAAATAATACAGATAAAAGACCAAAAATAATTATACACGGTTAACTACTAAAAAATGTATACCTACATACATGGAATTATTCGAAATTAGTTGAGATCACATAATCAACTAAATTATAAAAAAATGGATACAATGATAAGGTTTTATCCTTGAACTCATGGTACATAATGTGCCACATAATTTTTTTAATATTATCTTACATAAAACTTTATAGAATCTAAAATATAACAATAATAGAGTATCCACGTGATATAGACACCCATTAATTTGTTATTGTTCTTTATCCTCTTTCTTATTTTTATTCTTATTCATCCACTTCATCATATTATTCTTATTATTCTTTTTCTTATTATCAATTATTTTGTGAATTCACATTTCACAAACTCTCTTTATCTATTATTCTTCTATAATATTATATTCTTGTATAAAATTAACCTTTCATCCCTTATTTTTTAATCTAAATTCTAAAAACATAATTGGTTGAGTAACATCCACTTCTACCTTTCCCACTTGTTTTCAATCCAATGAATCTATATAGGCCTTCTATTAACCCATGGATATGATTAAGGATACTATAGTGTAAATTTAGAGTATCCCACGAATAACAAAGTAGTCCACATTAGGAAATATCTTGAATTTTAGACTTTAACATGAAACACAATGTGACCCTTTATATTGCGGCTTGATCATAACAATCATGGTGTACCCAACTACTTTATAGTGCCATTAAACAGTTTTCCTTAAACCACTTCAAAAAAAATCTTCTGTTCTGGTGTGAATGTTTCTTTTATAATGTGATCATCGACTCCATTAATTCTAGAGAAGTGCCTAATTATCATGGCCTAATCTATGTGGTGTGATCCAATACACCATGGAGTAACCTATATATTCATGGGGTATCCATTATTTTATTAAACCACTTGTAATAAATAATTTATATTATTTATGGAAATGCATACATAACACATCATCATGGTAACCCGACTACTGGACTATGCTCGAGCACCACATAACCTCATGATTGTATCTCCATAAGCCAAAGGTTTTAAACTAGTAGGGAGACATTATGACTAATACTGGGTGACTAAAATCTCATTAATACCAACCTTTTTAAAAAATAATATATCAAGCACAACCCTTCAACTAATCCACATAGAATAAATATAACCAAGAAATAGATGCGACTAAACTATAAACCTTGGGTCTCATATCATAATACTCTCCCAAAATCCATCTGGAATCACCACCAAGAATTTTTCATACGACCTATCATTATATAGATAATATATTATCTACACATGAACCTGGATTCCCATGCATGGTGTGAGTATAAAACTCAGTAGGGATCTTCCAATGAATCCCTTATATATTTCATATTATATAGTGTTTCCATGTATAAAAATAAAATAAATAATCAACACAAATAATGTACAAAATAATTCATGGTTATATTTGTTCTCAAGCCCGCCATGACACTTTATCTTTCCTACTTTGGCTATCTATAAGTACCCAACCTTAAATGTTACATAATCTTGAGATAAGTCAACAATTTGACTTTAATTCACTTCAAGGATCATTTTAGGTTTAGAGATTTAAATAATTATGTCATAAATAATCCCTAATAAATTAAATATTTCATGTAGACCCTTATACTCACAATCTATTTTTTTCATAAAATAAAAACTTTATAAAAGGTATCATGGTTCATTCCATGTTTAAATAGAACGAATTTCCTTGATCCCATTATTGACACTATTCCTCTTTATGTCCCGTGAAAAACAATTCAAAACACATGATAGTATAAAATGCTCAGTAAGGAATACATTAATAATGAAACTTGTTAGTCTTGAAAAAACATGTAAACCATGAATACTTTTTCATTAAGTAACACTTTTCAACTTTAAGAAGTAGTAGATAGTCTTTACAGAATACAAGCTCATTGCTTATCATATTTGTAACAAAATGATTCCCATAAAACCATAGAAAGAAACATATAATATTTAAAGTTTATTTGGGGAATAAACATACTTAACACAATAACCATATGGTTTACTTTTACAAATATCATTAAATAGAATAGACATATGGTCAACTTCTATACCCAATGCATTGAAGGTTATAATGTAACCACTCATCCTTGGTTTATCATTGAACCTCACATATTTAGATTATTACATAACCAACCATCATTAGTTTATCATGTAACCACCCTTAATTGGTTTATCATGTAACCACCCATCAAATTTCCTTGTACCATTATATAATCACAATGCATAAAATATTGCAATTATCAACATTTCACTCATAACATTTCATTTGAAATCACAGGAAATAATTTCAAGATATGGAAACAGTAAATCCACTTTGAAAACAATTTTCAATACCAAATACCAAAAAATGAAACAAGGTATCGATTTTCCCATTAAAAACATTAAATCTATAGAGTAATCCAAATATCAAATAACGGTTATGGCAGTGGAGAAGTCTTTGTTGCTATGTATGTTAATAAAAGTCTTTTTTGTAATTTTGTAAAACACTTCATAGAAAATATAACACCATATAATGAAATTAAAAGTACATGGGTTTTATTATAAACCATATATAATAAGGTCTTGTATAAATTAAAATATTCCTCAATGGAAGGAGATTGAGACGAAGTCCCTTACCTTCAGTCTGACTTGTCTTGTTCATTCTTTAATTTTATTAATAATAAAATCAGGTCAATTTATACTTTCATAAGACCCTATTTAATGTTTATAATTAATTTTATATCACTTATTACAATTTTATAACAATGAGTTAGTTATTTGAGTTCATATGAGACATTATGTCGATGTTCGGTACTTGAGTCAAAAATGAAATTGCTTTGATGAAAATTATCAATGTGGTCATAAGTACATTATATTCTGAATTATATTTTTGATTTAAATATCATATATTATATATATATATATATAATTATCCTAAACATTTGGAGATAATAAATGAAATACACTGTTCATGAATACAGTAGACTGTACATATGAATGAACGCTACTTTCATTTCTTTATCATATTAAAGGAATTAAACTAAATGATGTGTAGGTATATTATAATTCTAGTATAATATATATGTTATATATGTTACATATGTTCATTAACTCCATCCTTTATACGTTCCATGTATGGCATGAACATGCCATATCCCTTGGAGGGGATGGTAGTCCACAGTTCCCCAAATGAAATTATCATATTTACACATTATGGAAAGAATGAAGGTTTGTTTTGAATAAAAATTATAGAATAATAGAGATAATATAAATATTATATATATCATATATAAATATAGTTCCATTATAATGGCCACCATGATTGGTTGTAGAAAAAATTGAACAATCATTATTTCATGTGGCAGTAGTTCACCATACACAGAAACAATATGTTTTATATCCATTAGATGGAGGTGTTTCTGTCACGACCCGACCCTACCCGGGCTCGAGCCACAACTACCCCAAGCCCACCTCCATAGGCCAGGGGATGGAGACCAGCGTCGAAGGCACAACAAATCGAGGAGGCCTTTGCCAAAGTACCTGTACACACATACGGAGCACACTCAATGCAACAGTGCAGAGTAAAATAAGTGATAAGTAAAGAAAAGGGAAACTGCTATATAAACCCCACAAATGTGCATCGACCACTAAACAGTAGTAAAGTGCTGAAAAGGAAAAAGGGGGAAAACACGCGCCCAACCAGAAAAGTGCCACAACCCGGCATCAGGTAAACAAAAGATAGCTGACGGGTCTCCCACCTAGAACCTGGCTACGACCATCGCACGTTGTCCAAGCTCCCAAAATCCTATGCTCCACTGAAGTCATGACCGACCTGTCTATCGTCTTCAAGGGCACACCAAGTGTGGGCAAATCCCAAGCAGGGGTGAGTATAAAAAATACTCAGTAGGATACCCTGAAGGCTCGAGGGAGCAACAAAGGAGGTACCGATGGGTGAGTAGTAGAGAGAACAGGGAAAAGTAAAGGAGCACAACAGAAAGGGCAGTAAGAAGTACAGTAAAGATTCCATCTCAACCCAACAAGAGGAAAGAAGGTAGACTCGACCAAACACAAGGAGATGGAAATGGTGAGAAGATGAACTTCCCATCGAGTCTTCGCTACCAATAGTAGGAGAGTAGACTCGTCCAACCATGAGATGATAGAAAAGAAAATCATGTGGCATACCCCAAGCGTCTTCACCTCTCCTGGAAGGAGAGTAACAAAACCCAAGAAGTTGGTACTAGAACAACGTATATACGTATCCATATGCTCTGTCAAGAAGCCTGAACAACGTCGTAAGGGGATCTCCATCCCATAGCTCAGCCCAAGAAAGAGTAGCCAACAGTCCTAGAAGTAACACCATCGATGCCCAGCATCCCGCATGTCTGCCCCAAACCACAAGCCAAGGGCTCAATCACCACACCTCGACACTATCCTCGTTGGGCGGCACTGACTCACCCACACGGTTTTAGGTCACGTCACAAGGATGCATCTCAGTGGGGGAAAATGATCCTCGTACTTGAGAGTTCTGGGGGAACACCAAACCACAACTCGACACTTCCCTGTAGTCGAGAGGTATCAAATTCGACAGGCTACCCCCTACCCAGCCCCGCTGGAGGGTCCCTAGAAGTCAACGGGTTCCCACTACAGGGAGACCCGGATAGTCGACGGGTGCCACACTACCCAGTCTCGTGATAGGGTAATCCACTAGAGGGTGACCCGGCTAAAGTTAGCGACAGGACCACTGCCCAGCCCACCTGGAGGTAACTCCGCATCGGGGACCACTGCCCAACCCAGCTGGAGGTAAGCCCGGCATCAGGGACCACTGCCTAGCCACACTGGAGGTAATCCCGGCATCGAGGACCACTGCCCAGCCCAGCTGGAGGTAATCCCGACATCGGGGACCACTGCCCATCCCCGCTGGAGGTAAGCCCGGCATCGGGGACCACTGCCCAGCCCAGATGGAGGTAATCCCGGCATCGGGGACCACTGCCCAGCCCCACTGGAGGTAAGCCCGACACTGCTCTGGTCATCCCTGCTGGATGGTACTACTCGGTGAACACCGCTGTACTGGCCATCCCTGGTGGATGGTAACCCACTGACGAGCCCTGCTCGATACAACCTCAGCCCTGCTGGAAACAGCCTCAGCCCTGCTGGAACAACCTCAACCTTGCTGGAACAACTTCAGCCCTGCTGGAACAACCTCAGCCCCGCTGAAAAAAACCTCAGCCCTGCTAAAAACAACCTTAGCCCTACTGGAAACAACCTCCGCCCTGCTGGTAACAACCTCAGCCCTGCTGATAACAGCCTCCTGGCTAGAGGATCAGTGCCCACGTAAAGTGTTGGTCACACTGAAACCACAAGCTCTACCAGGGAACATGGAGCTACAGGATAAACTCCCCATGCCTCACAAGGCGATCACGCTCCAATCCGCTGAGCACTGTTGAAGTGGACCAAGTCAACTCACCCCAGAAAGTGGGGAAAACACCCACGCTGCACGGACACCCGTAATGGCAGATAGAGTCGCAGTCTGGTGAAAGGTCATGGTACTGAAACCCCTCACAGCCTAAGAAGCAGAGGAACCAAACCATCTCTGCCGGCTAAACCAATGAGATCAAGACCATGGGGAGAACACTCAACCCTGCTGGTCAAACAAAAGAGCACCTGGCATGGGGAAACTAAACCCTGCTGGTCAAACAAACGAGCACAGAGGGACCCTCTACATCGCGAGAGGTCAAAGTACGTAATGCAGAACATGGCATGCACATGGGACCCACACGACGTGTGGCCCAAAGTCAACCCCAACTGAGCGCACAAACATCCTCAGATAAAATAGCCACATGTACCTCCAAGAGCTCCCGTATACTCCCAGAGTATACCTCATTCCAGCCCAAAGGCTATCGTGCACATAGCACCCAGCTTCAACACGAAGGCGTGACGTAACAACTCCACCTAAAAGGCCCAGGTACGTCCGACCACATCTCATGGACCAATTATATCACTCTCCCAAGATTGCGCGATCACACGCCCAGGGTCCCCTACAAACAAGGTAGGCCGAAGCACACCAGAGAACCTCTCATGCTTCTAATTTTAATAATATCATGCAATATTCTCCGCACAACCGAAAAGATCACACCGTTGTAATCCTCACGAAAAAACACGCGATATTGACTACTTACACGCCTCAAACGGATATCTGACATAAAATTCACCAACACCGCCTCAGGCCCGAACGGCGTCCCGTGATCTCGAGCCTCGACCCCCAAAACAGTCGGGTGCATCGCACCATTTCGATCCCCTCGGGAAAACACGTCAAAAGCTCTACTCACATGATTCCAATTAATATCCGGAGAAAAAGGTGCATCCCGGCGCACCGCACATGAGCGGTGCCACGTGGGACCCACATCCCTGTCTCAAAACTCAACGAACGGATCGCACCGTTGCGATCCTCTCAAAAAATTACACGAAATGGACTGTTCACTTGTCCAAAACCGTCACACGGTGATAAAGCTAGAAATCACCGTCAACTCCCGAAATAATCCTCACGGGGCCCAAACCATCGTGCGGAATTACAGTGGGCAGACTGCGCCAACGCGATGCCCTCGGAAAAACACCAAATATCGACTGCTCGCATGCCCCGAACGGACGTCTGAGGAAAAAGTCGCTAAAAGCTGCACGCAGCTCAAAAGACAGGCCATGGGTCCCACGCCTCAACTTCAGCATCAACGCCTGAAACCACCCTGGAAAGCTACGCCTCGATGTTAGGGTTCCGACGCCACTGACGGTGCTCAAAACGGATATCAGACGCATCCGCGCCATCCAAAACAAGATCCGCCGAAGATACGAATAACCCCTCGACGTACGTTTCGCGCCACTGAGGCCCCTCGTTTCGGGAATTAAAAATTCCCGAAACCATCTCAAAAATTCTTCCTCGTCAGTACAGTTCCACCACAGTAGACGGCACTCAAAACGGACACCCGTAGCGGAAAATACGGGTGTCCGAACACAAAGGTGCAAGGCTCCTGGGGCTGGACCGGCCGGGACCGGCCGGTCCACGGCTTAGCCGCGCGTGCCGGCCGCGGACTCGCAGTACTCGCGCAGACCGGCCACGAGAGCCGGTCATGGCAGCCGTATGATGACCCGCGCGGCACGGGTCTTTGTCGCCGCACGAGGGTCGCGTGCCGCGGCCCTGCGGTCGCCGCTCCCTGGCGACCGCCGCCTCGCCGGGCGCTCCGCCTGAGCCCCGGCCTCCTCCAGACACCGCCCCCCCCCCCCCCCCACCCTCGGCTGAAGGAACGTCGCGCCCCAGCCTCACCCAGCCGCTCTACCGGACACCCGCAGACACCCCCCATGCTGCCGCCGTGAGCCCCCAGCCGCCTGAAGCTCGGCCGAACCACTGCGCCGCTCTGCTGCTCAACCTATTCCCGCAAACTTCGGTGAACAACTGTAAGCAGCTCAGGACTCGGAATTGAAATCCGAAAGATGAAACAGAAATAGAATAAAATCTACTTCTCATTAATGGGCTTTTTTTGATAATCCAATAGAGTTCCAATACAAATATTTGAGCTTGAAGTAGGTGCGGTGAAAGGAAAATGCAAACGACAAATCCTACTTCGATGGGCTTCGCCCGAAGCTTCGTCGCGATCCGTCGGAGCTGCGCCTTTCCGGAGAGGAGGTGATGGAGGGGAGCTTCCTCCTTCACTGTGGGGAGCTGCTGGCACCAGGGGAGAAGAGGGGAGGAAGGGGATGAGTTAAGCATTTAAATAGAAAATGCTTAACCACCCGCCCATCGGTCCGAACCCGAACCCCTAGAAGGGTCAAGGTTAAGCATCCCCTAGGGTAAACACCACCTCCCGAGCACAACGGCAGTCTCAGAATTTTAATCCGAGACCCCGTTCGAAAGTTATAAAATTTAACGTCCGAAGCCGTTAAATTACGAAAATGCCCCTAGAACCATTTTTTCCAAACAGCCCGTGCCCGCGAAACTTATACCCCTCCTAGGGTAAATGGCACGATTCGAACTCAACGGTGCCCTTGGTTTTCCAATCCAATCCACCGTTTAAGAGATATTCAAGTTTCACCATTAAACGAATAAATAAATTAATTAATTAATCCATTTAACATTCCAGAAGCGGGCGAGGGGTCCAAACGTCCCGCGCTAACAAGTTTTATGTCGTTCCTAGAGTAAACACCTCATTCCGGACCCATCCGTACACTAAGATCTCTGATCTAAAGCTCTGTTTAGGAGTTATCCTATTTATTTAGCATTCCCAGTGTGAACGCACTGAAAATTTAATTTCGGCCACTCCGGGGCTCGGAATCGCACGCCGTCTGAAGGCACTGCTCTTGAATATTATCAAGAATATTCCAAAGTCTTTTTAAGAAAAAACCGGGTTCTTACATAATTCCCTTCTTCGAGCTTCTCGTCACCGAAAAACAAAACTAAGAAGCAACACAGGATACTAAGCCCACACCTGGCTTTCCCATACCCAGAAGAACCCACGCACAGCTCTGCGTCACCGCACACAGACCAAAGGATTTATCTGTTCACGCGAGGTCAGCCCTTGCAGACGACGTTCACCCACTTTAGACTTCGGGAGTAGGGCAAGGCGGTAGGGCAACTCGCCATCCCTTCGCACCGTCTCAAAGGCCCAAAGGCCCTTGGGGGTAAATCACCTCCCTGACCAAACCTTTACGTCGCACGTCGTGATAGGAATCACCGGTTGGGCTTGGGACAAGGCCCAGTGATTCCCTCCTTCAGAATATCCATATGGTAGAACACCCAAGGATATCTGGTCACGAAAGATTCCACAGTCGATGCTCTCTTACATGCTCAAAAGGCGAAGGATTCAACACCATCGACTAAAGGAAAAGGTCTCACGCCTTTTTCCTTACCAACACAGGGTTACACCCGACGCCCTGCGTCACCCTTGTAACACCTCAAATAAGGAGCAGGGAGAAAATCATTTCACATGCAGAGCCTAAAAATTCTACTGTAAAATGTAGAAGAGTCGCAAGGGGTACCTCTCACCATCCCATGCTCTGCAGGATCGTAGACATCCAAAGCACGCGGCTATCCGTGGTCCCAACCGTCAGCTCCCGGAGCCTGACGTGGATCGCCTAGTGGTGATGGGGAGATCTCGTAAAGCCATCCCCCAATACCAGCTCCTCCTGCTCCTCTGCTAGCACCACCTCTATGTGTACTACTCCGATCACGGCGTTGCCTCTGCCGTGGTGGTGCGCCTACTGCCTGCCCGAAGCTCCCAGCAACTCGGGTCGGGCAGTCTCGTGACAAGTGACCTCGCCCATCACAAACATAGTTCCGACTCTATCTGGGCTGCACTGGTGCCCTCTGGCACCACTGTGGTGTACGACCATGCCCCTGTGTCCGGTTGACAGTAAGCCACCTGCGTCGAGGTTCTTCTTGCCGACGCCCACTAGCTGCGGCAGACGTCTTGGCTCTAACTTGCATGCTGCCTCCACCAACTTTAGAACGTGACAGGAATCCCTCTGTCACTAGCGCCTGCTCTAGCACCCCGGAATATGAGGAAATGCCTAAGGGTGATATGACAACATGAATCTCTCGGCGGAGACCCTGCTCAAACTTTCGTGCTCGGATTTTGTCGTCATGGATCAAGTCCGGGTAAAAGAGTGCACGGTCTGCAAAACTAGTCGCGTACTCGGCCACCGTCATCCCTTCCTTCTAAAACTGCAGGATCTACTGAATCTGAATGGAGTGCAAGCAGGTGGGGAAAAAATCCTCACGAAATAAAAACTTAATGTCACCCCACGAAAGCGACGACTCGTCAAGAAACTGAGTCACCAGACTCCACCAACGTCGAGCGGCTCCATGAAAAAGGGTGGCTGCCAAAGCCACTCTCTGATCTGTCGTCATTTGCACAATCCTGAAAAGGTGAACCACTGCCTCGAGCCAAGCCTCTACTGCCTAAGAGTCTGGCTCACCACTGAACCTCAGCGGTCTCTACCGCTGGAACTCACGGAGCGCGCTCAACCTGCGCTCAAGATCAGCCTGCTCTACTGAAACTACTTGCTTCTCAACAGGTGGGGGTGCTGGTACCAGCCCACCTGGAGAAAGGGTCTCGCATGATGTGTCCTGGACTATGGCCTTGTAGCTCACAGGGTCGTCGTCACAAACCAAAGATGGTATCCTGGCTGGCTGTCTTCGCATAGACATCCTGAATATTAAAAAGGCGTGCCGCAGTCAGATGAGCATAATGTATATACCAACAACAACAACGATGGGGATCTGACTCAAGAAGGACAGTCAAGAATTAGTCCTATGTGATGCACAAACAAATTCCCCTGCAACAAGTGTCTCAGCATGCCGAGTCAAGAAGCGGGTTATCAAGGTCTTGGTGAATGGATACGTTGACCGCCGCACCATCACTGGACTCCCTGGCCTCAACGCCGCTCTCGAGACACATTAACACTGTTTCCCTATATCCCAACCAATTCCTTTTATTTTAGGGATGTCTGAATAGCGTCCCAAGGAACGAACCAACTCTCATACCACTTTTTCATGACATAACCCTACACAGGCTCGAGCTGCAACTACCCTAAGCCCACCTCTATAGGCCCAGGGCTGGTGACCAGCGCCGAAGGCACAACAACTCAGGGAGGCCTTTGCCTAAGTACCTATACACACACACGCAACACACTCAATGCAAAAGTGTAGAGTAAAATAAGAGACAAGTAAAGAAAAGGGAAACTGCTATATAAACACCACAAATGTGCATCGACCTCTAAACAGTACAAGTTAAATGGAGAAAATGAAAACGGGGCAAAATAGGCGCCCAACCAGAAAAGTTCCACAACCCGGCAACAGGTAAACAAAATATAGCTGACGGGTCTCCCACCTGGAACCCGGCTATGACCACCGCATGCGGTCCAAGCTCCTGAACTCTTATGCTCCACTAAAGTAATGACCAACCTGTCCGTCGTCTGCAAGGTCACACCAAGTGCGGGAAAAGCCCAATCTGGGGTGAGTATAAAAAATACTCAGTAGGATACCCCGAAGGCTTGAGGGAGAAACAAAGGAGGTACCGAAGGGTGAGCATTAGAGAGAACAGGTAAAAGTAAAGGAGCACAACAGAGAGGGTAGTAAGTATTACAGTAAAGAGTCTAGCTAAACCCAACAAGAGGAAAGAAGGTAGACTCGTCCAAACACAAGGAGCTGGAAACGATGAGAAGATGAACTTCCTGTCGAGTCTTCGCTACCTATATTAGGAGATTAGACTCGTCAAACCATGAGAAGCTAGACACGGAAAGCACGTGGCATACCCCGCGCGTCTACGACTCTCTTGGAAGGAGAGTAACCAAACCCAAGAAGTGGGTACTAGAACAAGGTATATACCTATCCATACGCTCTGTCAAGAAGCCTGAACAACATCGTATGGGGATCTCCGTCCCGTAGCTCATCCCAAGAAAGAGTAGCCAACAGTCCCAGAAGTAACACCATTAATGCCCACTATCCCGCACGTCTGCCCCGAACCGCAATCCAAGGGCTCAATCACCACACCTCGACACTATTCGCTTTGGGTGGAACTGACTCGCCCGTATGGTTTTAGGTTGCATCACAAGGATGCGTCTCAGTGGGGGAAAACAATCCTCGTACTTGAGAGTTCTTGGGAAACGTCAAACCACAACTCGTCACTGCCCCGTAGTCGAGAGGTCTCAAAGTCAACAGGCTACCCCCTGCCCAGCCCTACTGGAGGGTCCCTGGAAGTCAACGGGTTCCCACTATAGGGAGACCTGGAAGGTCGACAGGTGCCACACTGCCCAGTCCTGTAACAGGGTAATCCACTGGAGGGCGACCTGGATAAAGTCGGCGACGGGACCACTGCCCAGCTCAGCTAGAGGTAACCCAGCATCGGGGACTACTGCCCAGCCTAGTTGGAGGTAAGCCCGGCATCGGGGACGACTACCCAGCCCCGCTGGAGGTAAGCCCAACATTGGGGACCACTGACTAGCCTATCTGGAGGTAAGCTCGGCATCGGGGGCCACTACCCAGACCCGCTGGAGGTAAGCCCTGTATCGGGGACCACTGCCCATCCCAGCTGGAGTTAAGCCAGGCATTGGAGACCACTGCCCCGCCCCGCTGGAGGTAAGCCCGGGACTACACTAGCCATACCTGATGGATGGTACTGCTCGGTGAACACTGCTGTACTGGCCATCCCTGCTGGATGGTAACCCACTGACGAGACCTACTCGATACAACCTCAGCCTTGTTGGAAACAAGCTCAGCCCTGATGGAATAACCTCAGCCCTGGTGGAACAACGTCAGCCCTGCTGGAACAACCTCAGCCCCACTGGAAACAACCTCAGACCCACTGGAAACACCCTCAGCCCTGTTGGAAACAACCTCAGCCCTGCTGGTAACAACCTCATACCTGCTAGTAACAACCTCCTAGGTAGAGGATTGGTGCCCGCATAAAGTTTTGGTCACACCGAAATCACAAGCTCTACCAGGGAACACGGAGCAACGAGGGAAACTCCCCAGGCCTCTCAAGGTGATCACGTTCCAATCCGCTGAGTCACTGTCGAAGCGGACCAAGTCAACTCACCCCATAATGTGGGGAAAACACCCACGCTGCATGGACACCCATAGTCGCAGATGGTGTCGCAGTCAGTGAAATGGCACGATACTGAAACCCCTCACAGCCGAAGAAGCAGAGGAACCAAACCATCTCTACCATCCAAACCAACGAGATCAAGACCAGGGGGAGACCACTCAACCGTTCTAGTCAGACAAAGGAGCACTAGGCCAGGGGAAACTCAACCATGCTGGTCAAACAAAAGAGCACTGAGCCAGGGGAAAACTCCTCCCTACTGGTCAAAAAACGAGCACAGAGCCAGGGGAAAACTCCACCCTGCTGGTCAAACAAACGAGCACAGAGCCAAGGGAAAACTCCACCCTGCTGGTCAAACAAACGAGCACAGAGGGACCCTCTACGTCGTGAGAGGTCAAAGTACGTAAAGCAGAACACAACACGCACATGAGGCCCACACGACGTGTGGCCCCAAGTCAACACCAACTGAGTGCACAATCATCCTCAGGTACAACAGCCACATGTACCTCCAAGCGCTCTCGTATACTCCCAGAGTATACATCGTTCCAGCCCAAAGGCTATCATGCACACGGCACCCAACGTCAAGGCGAAGGCATGACATAACAACTCCACCTCAAAGGCCCAGGCACGACCTACCACATCTCGTGGACCAATTATATCACTCTCTCAAGAGTGCGCGATCACACGCCAAGGGTCTGCTACAAACAAGGTAGGACGAACCGCCACTGTAACACCTCTCATGCTTCCACTTTTAATAATATCGTGCAAGAGGCTCTGCACAACCAAACAGATCACACTATTGTAATCCTCGTGGAAAAACATGCGAGATCGACTACTTACACGCCTCAAACGGATATCCGACGGAAAAGTCACGAACACTACCTCACGCACGAACGGTGTCCCGTGATCCCGAGCCTCGGCCCCGAAAATAGTTGAGTGTGTCGCACCATTTCCATCCCCTCGGGAAAACACGTCAAAATCACTACTCACATGAGTGCAATGAATATACGGAGAAAAAGGTGCATCCCGGCACACCGCACACAAGCGGTGCCACGTGGGACCCGCATACCTGTCCCGAAACTCAACGAACGGATCGCACAGTTGCGATCCTCTCGAAAAAGTA
Source organism: Viscum album (assembly GCA_963277665.1). Taxonomy (NCBI): domain Eukaryota; kingdom Viridiplantae; phylum Streptophyta; class Magnoliopsida; order Santalales; family Viscaceae; genus Viscum; species Viscum album. The sequence continues at coordinate 1,747,286,005 of OY728153.1, forward strand.
CACAAAATGGACTATTCACATGTCCAAAACGGTCGCTCGGTGATAATGTTAGAAATCACTTTCAACTCCCGAAACGGCCCTCATGGGGCCCGCACCATCGTGCGGAATTACAGCGGGCAGACTGTGCCAACGTGATGCCCTCAGAAAAACACCCAACATCGACTGCTCGCATGCCCCAAATGGACATCCAAGGAAAAAGTCACTAAAAGCTACACGCAGCTCAAAAGATGGGCCGTGGGGCCCACACCTCAACATTGGCCTCAATGCCTGAAACCACCCTGGAAATCTCTTCCTCGATTCCAGGGTCCTAACGCCACTGACGACGCTCAAAACGGACATCGGACGCGTTCGCGCCGTCCAAAACAAGATCCACCAAAGAAACGACTAACCCCTCGACGTACGTGTCGCACCACCGAGGGCCCTCATTTCGGGAATTAAAAATTCCCAAAACCATCTCAAAAAGTCTGCCTCATTGATATAGTTCTACCTCCATAGACAGCACTCAAAACGGACACCCGTAGCAGAAAATACGGTTGTCCGAACACCAAGGGGGCAAGGCCCGTGGGGCTGGACCGGCTGGTGCGCCCGACCGGCCGCGGACTCGCGATCTGCGCACAGACCGGCCACGAGGGTTGGTCGTGGCAGCCGCGTGAAGACCCGTGTGGCGCCGGTCTTTGTCTCCGCACGGAGGTCACGTGCCGCGACCCCGCGGTCACCACCTCAATGGGCACTCTGCCTGAGCCCCGGCCTCCTCTGGACGCCGCCCCCCTCGCCCTCGGCTGAAGGCACGCCGCGCCCCAGCCTCACCCAGCCGCTCCACCAGACACCCGCGGACCCCCCCCCCCCCCCCCCCCCCACTGCCGCTGTGTGCCCCCGGCCGCCTGAAGATCGGCCGAACCACCGCGCCTTCCTGCTGCTCAACCCAAATTCCCGCAAACTTCGGCGAACAACTGTGAGCAGCTCGACACTCGGAATTGAAATCTGAAAGATGCGTCGGAAAGAGTATAAAATTTAATTCGCATTCAAGGGATTTTTTTGATAATCCGAGACCCCGTTCAAAGGTTATAAAATTTAACGTCCGAAGCTGATAAAATACGAAAACACCCCTGGAGCCATTTGTCACAAATGGCCCGCGCCCGCGAAACATATACCCCTCCTAGGGTAAACGGCACGCTTCGAACTCAAGGGTGCCCTCAGTTTTAAAATACAAGCCACCGTTTAAGAGATACTCAAGTTTCACCATTATACGAATTAATTAATTAATTAATTTATCCATTTAACATTCCAGAAGCGGGCGAGGGGTCCAAACGTCCCGCGCTGACAAGTTTTATGTCGTTAAACCCCATTCCGGACCAATCCGTACACTCGTATCTCTGATATAAAGCTCTTTTTAGGAGTTATCCCATTTATTTAGAATTTCTAGCTTGAACACACTGAAAATTTAATTCCGGCCACTCCGGGGCTCGGAATCGCACGCCTGCTGAAGGCACTGCTCTGGAATATTATCTAGAATATTCCAAAGTCTTTCTCAGAAAAAACAGGGTTCTTATAGTTTCTAATTTTAGGTTGAAGCCTTAGCATAAAAACATCCAATTATATTGAGTATAATTGTTTTTTATAATATAATGAAATAAATAGAGGTCAGGGGGTGGAAAAGAAAAATAAATGAAGGAAGCTTAAGAAAATATGTTACCTCTAAATCGGGCAATTCATTTTTATTTGAGCCAAATGGATTCCTTGAGTTTTCTTATACCCAAGGTAAGGATTCTAGAAGTAATTTATACATGTTGTGAGATTATTTTAGCATTATTTTGGAGAGAAGGGGCTTTAGAGGTGTGAGTAATTGGGTAGAGGTGGTGGCCTTTTATAAGAGGGAGGAGGGAAACATTAGAATAGTTTTGAAATATTATTTTATTGTAAATTTATTTTGGAAATATAATAGCTTAAAATTGATATATTGAGAGTATAATATGATTATGGGTCTAAATCCTCTCAACCAATAGATTTTAGACATATTTAGGGCCCAAATTTAACCTTATCTTTTTCCTTTTACCCTTAGTTAAATAAATTAACTCTTACCATGTCTTCATGTATTTTTAAACTATATGGTTAATATATTAACTATAAAATTCCCAGATTAACCTAAAGTGGATCATTAATTAAAATTTTAGCACTATATAAGTCATTTTTCTGAATATTATATATTTATTACTATTATATGATTTAATAAAATATTATTTGTTTTAAAATCTCATTTATTTCAATTTGAACCCTATTTTGTAATTGATTTTTGTTAATGTCATAAAAAATGGATTCATTAAAAAAAGTACATTAACTAAAAAGATAACATGTCATAATCAACAAGAAAATTTTTCAATGGCTTCAAAATTTTCAAATTACATTTATTTTAATATTTATAATATAATTTATTTTAATTCATTCATTAATAAGGTAATCACTACATCATCATTGTGTCATAAATAAATTTATTTATATATTGTCTAAGAATTTTGAATATAGTAACATGATATATGATATATTTTTAGCTTTATAATTAATTTTTATATTCAAATAGATCAATAATATCACCCCATATTGTTGTTTCTTAGTAAAAAGATAGGTGTTTATGTTATATTTCTCTTTACATTAAATTAATTTTTATAACATGTCATTATCACACCCAAGTGGTTCCCAAGTTCAAAACTTTTTCCTAGGGATTTTTTTGGTTTCCCAAGACCCATCCAATAGGATTATAACATGTGTTATGGTATTTTTATATTATTATAGTATTATTTTTATCCATATTTAACTAATTGACCCTTTAACCGTGGTAAATAAAAATAATTACTGAAGTTACTATTCATAATGTCAAAAAATAAAAGTTACCTATTTATAAATTTTGGACCTTATGATTCAAAATATGGAATCTATTTTTTCAAATACAAATTACAGAAATTTTAGTAAATAATTTAAAATTAATTCTGTTGTCAAAACCAAAAATCGGGTTTTTAAGAAATAAAATCTATCAAAAGATTAAAACGTGTTTACATCCAATTTAAATGTGAAATTATTTCCAAAGAAAAATATTATATTAAATGATAAAAATATAATCCAATAAAAAATGAAACTAATTAAAAAAGATAACCTGACTATATAAATAAATAATCCGAAAATGTAGTATTTTCACAATTCATTAAAAATTGGATTTTATCATAAAAATACCAAAACTAAAATAAAGTAAATTTTGATGTCATGATTTGAAATAAGTATTTTATTGTGTCAAATAGAAGCTATAAAAGTTACTAAAACTAGATTTAAAAATGGTTCCCCATCAAAAGGTGATAAAACAACCATTTAAAAATAATAGAGTATTTTATGTTTAAAATTGGATTCATTATCATTTTAAGACTCTAGAATTTATTTTATAAATGTAAAAAAATTAAAAAACACGTGTAGTAATATTGTAGTTAGTTCTATTCATTTCTACCAATAGAACAGTTATGCATTAACTACCATTTAAAATAAAAATATTATAATTGTATTATTTTTCAATATAACTCAATGTTGTGTGAAACCTAAGATTTCAGAGAAACACATTGGTGTCTATCGAGTATGCTCTTAAACAAAACTCCCCTTAACATAAAAGTAATATATTATTCATAAATATTAATAGATATGAAAATTTATTATTCTATAATTAACTGGGATGTTGCATCCTTCCCTCCTTTGGAAATTGCATCCATGAAATTTTAAAATTGGGCTCGGTAACTTTATTGAAAATACCACATCAAAAAAAGAATCAATAAAACTACCACTTTAAAAGAAATAAAGAGAAGTAAAATGGTAACTCGAGATAACACATACTAGGATTAAATGTAGGAAAACATGAATATGGAAGAAAATATGACCATCTTGTTCTGATAGAGAGTGAAAGAAAACATGATCAGAAGAAAGTTAATAATCAGAAAACTAAAAACTGGCGATGGGTTAAACGGTCTTTGATTTTGCAGTAGGAAAATTAAACGGAGGATTTTTTTTTTGAAGGTCCTTTTCATAATTTAGAGTAATTTATTTACAATATTTCTTATACAAATAAGGAAATATTCTTATCAAGTAGAATTTTATCCTTTAATAAATTTCTTCCACAAACCCATATTTTCTCCACACAATTAGTATTCCAGATGATGTGGTCACACATAATGCACTAGAATCAACTTCTATAGAATAACATAATCCGAAAAATATTAAATATCGATTCATATTGCCCTAAAAATTAACCAAGACCAAAATTTTTAGGATAAGATGAGATAATTGCACAAAAATAATTATCATTTATAAGAAAAAATACTACTTTTAATCTCCAAAATACAACAGTAATACCCAATTTCTAACATATACCATTCAAAAAATTACATTAATTAAAATTTATAAAATAATCCAACTAAGATTGAAACCCAAAATTTAAAATCATTTGATCACATAGTCATCCATGATAAGTTTTTAAAAAAAATATCTCCATAGAACATCGACCAATCATAACGTCTCATACCCAAAAGTGATTTTCTAATCACATATTTTCCAAGATAAGTTAATCAATCCCATAAATAACCAAAATCACTATAATTACATAATAATGAAATATATTCTTCCAAAATAAAATTCATCCATTATCACTCAAATAAAATAATATAGTATTCTATATTTCATAGGAATATGGGGTTCCCAAAATAGTGAATGTCTTCCAAAATATCATTTATCACTCAATACCCAAATCATTTTCCAATACCAAATATATCCTTTCAATAAAACATAAGTTCCAAAAATAATATTATTCTTATTACATGAAATCATTTAACCAAAAATAAATTCATACTAACTATGGACTTCATGTAGGCCAGTGGTAGGTGATGCACCCTTGTCACCCTTCAGCTGTGGTTTCGACTCCTATGACCTTGTCGGATGTGACGAGTTGTCACCAATCCTATATTTTGTCCTTTTTCTGAAACTATATCATTATTATAACAATATAAAAAAATATAGTGTCCTCAAAGAGAACCACAAAAAGTTTTAACCTCAAAGGTTATCTCACACCTTTCATTTTCATCCTAAAAACCAATAACCCTTAATCACCTCAAAAGAAAAGGTTCATATGAACCTAAAATGCTATCCATTACATTTATTATTATGTCCACACAAGAAAATATAATTCTTACTTGAATAAAATTTTCACATAACAAACTATTGGGTTACACATACAAGAAGAAAGTCTTCCAAAGAAATCCCATTATCAAAAGAGCATTAATACTTTTAAAATTTTCATCACGCTAAAATCTACAATAACTCTTGAATCCATTATATGAAGACTTATTAATTATTCAAAATTATTCATAATACATTAACTACACATTTATACATTATTTCTTAATACATCATTCATACAGATAATATATCCTTATCATTTATAAATATCAGTCCAATAATGTTTCATTCTTTATGGATAAGAAAATAAATCATACCTTGAATCCAGATATCATGATATTCTTGATGTTTCATTTCTCTTATTGTGTGTTTTCATACATTCAAAAAGAAAATTTTCACACCTCTCCTTTAATTTGACTTTTCCCTAGATTTGGATAAGTTGAGTTCTTGAAATCATATGAAAAAAAACCATGACCCATAAAATTGTTTTATTAATGAGTATGTGTTGGATAATTGAAACAATTTCTTGTAGGTGATTTTAATACTCAAGAAGCTATATAAATCATTTGAACAATCTTTATCCATAATATTTATGATCCAATCATTAGGGAGGGATAAAAAGGTTGTGCAATATCTCATTCCTTCCATCTTGACAAACAATCATTAATCTACTAAAAAGAATCATTAAATAAACATGAAATGAATTATTAAATTAAGTAGTTGGGGTTTGGATTAGTGGTAAGCACCCCATAAATCTACATGAAAAATGGGGGTTCAAAACCCATTGGGCACAGGTACTGTAGAGTACTGTAGCAGCGGCAACACTATAGCAACGACGGGCACTGTAGCGGCGGCTGGTCACTGTAGCGGTGGTAGAACACTGTAGCAGTGCTGGGTACTATACAGTACTGTAGCAACGCGGGTACTGTAGCATTACTATTCACAGAATGGGCTTTGGGCCAAAAAAATGGGCCTACGGGTCATGTAATGGGCTAAATGCCCACTGGGCCTTCGGGATATGTAATGGGTCTCCCTCTACCCAGTTAAAGAGGTCTTTGCTTTTCTTTAATAATAAAATGGGGTTTCAGCCCCAACCTTTATAAAAATTATTAAAATAAGAATCCTCTATAGGGTAAATATGACAAATTTTTTTTATAATACTCTAATCCATCAAGCTCCTTATATCTCAATTGTTTGGGTTTTTATCCAATGAGACTAATTTACAATAAACCTCCAAAATATTCCATATGTTAATAACCCTATTGGTTATATGGAATCCTTAACCTACACCCAGATAACATCCTACCCTTTATAGATGTCTAAACCAACCTCTGATACCAACTATAAGGCCTCAACCTTAAACTTTACATAATCCTGAGATAATTCAACAATTTGACTTTAATTAACTTTGGAGATATATTCAGGATTAAATATTTAGATAATTAGGTCATTACTCATACATAAAAACTTCAATATTACAATTAAACACTTCTACTCATAATCTATTTTTTTCATAAAACAATTTTTTTAAAAAAGAAACATGGTTCCTTACATGTTTAAATAGCATGAATTTTCATTGTACACATCCTTGACTATTTTCTTATTTATGTCCTTTGAAAAAAAATTCAAAACTTGGGATGATCATAAAAATATCAGTAAGTGATATATAAAGAATGAAAACTATTAGTCTTGGGAAAACATGTAAACCATGAATACTTTATAATAAAATAAAACTTTTCGCCTTTAAAAAGTAGTAAATACTATTTACTGGATATAATCTCATTGCTTACCCTTTCTGTAAACCAATAATTACCATAAAACTACATAAAGCAGCATAAAACATATAAAGGTAAATTGGGACATAAATATACTTAAATGGAATAACCATAAGGTCGATGTCTACACATATCACTAAATAGAATATCCATACAACTGACTTCCATACCCAATGCATTGGAGGTTAAAACATAAAAATCCATCATTGGATTATCATGGAACCAACCATTCTTAGTTTATCACATAACCACCCCTCATTGGTTTATCATGTAACCACCCATCATTAGTTTATCACATAACCACCCGTCAAATGCCCAAGTACCATTATATAATCATAACACAAAAATATTGCAATAATCAACATTTCACTAAAAACATATCATTTGAAATCACAAATAATTTCAAGATATTTAAATAGTCAATACACATTCAAACCATTTTCAATACCAAAATACCAAAAAAACAGATTAAGTTGTTTCATTTCCCTTAAAAATACATTAAAGCTTATAGAGGAAACCAAATATCAAATAATGGTTATGACGTCAAAGAAGTCGTTGTCACAATATACGTTAAAAACATTACTATTTGTCATTTAGTAAAAAAATCATAGATAAAATATCACCTTTTAATTAAATTAAAATTCAATGGGGTTTATTATACACCATATATAATAATGTTGGGTATAAATTAAAATATTCCTCAGTGAAAGGAGATTGAGATGAAGTCTCTTACCTTGAGTCTGACATGTCTTGTTCGTTCATTAATTTCCTAAATAATAAACTTAGGTTAATTTATAATTTATTCAGAACCTTTTTCAAGTTTATAATTTATTTTATATCACTTATTACCATTTTATAACAATTAGTTAATTATTTGAGTTCATATCGGAAGTTTTTGTCAATGTTCGGTACTTGAGTAAAAAAAGAAATTGTTCTGATGAAAATTATCCCTGTGGTAGTAAGTAAATTATCTCAAGAATGATATTTGAGATTTAAATATCATATATATCCAATATATATGTATTTATAATAGTCCATAACATTTCAAGATATGAAATTAAATGCACCGTTCATGGAGACGGTAGGTAGTACATACACATGAACTCTACTTTTGTTTCTTTGTCATATTAAAATAATGAAAAATAAATGATACATAGGTATACTATAATTACAGTATAATATTCATTTTATAAATGTTACATAATTTCATTAACTATATCCTTTATAAATTTCATATATGGCATGAATGAGTCATATCACTTTGAGGGGGTGGTAGCCCACATTTCCTCAAATAAAATTATCTTATCTACAAATTATGGAAAGAATATAGGTATATTGTAAATAAAAAATTATAGAATCATAGAAAAAATTTAAATATAATATGTATCATATATAAATAAATTTCCATCATAATGGACACCATGATAGGTGGCTGGGGAAAATTGAACAACCATCGTTTTGGGAGGCAGTAGTTCGGAGTACAAAGAAACATTTTGTTTTATATCAATTAGATGGAGGTGTGTGTAAGATTAGGTCAAACCATTAGAATAAATACATAATATTATATTGAGGATAAATGTTTTTTTATAAAATAATTTAATAAATAGAGGTTATGGGGTTGGAGAAGGAAAATAAATGAATGAAACATGAGAGAAGAAATTACTTATAAATCAGGTAATTCCTTTTGATTTGGGGAACAATGATTTCTTGAGCTGCCTTATGCCCAAAGTAAGGATTATAAAAAGAATTCAATGATTTTGGGAGCTTATTTGTGCATAATTTGGGTGATATAATGGGATTTAGAGGTGTGAGTAAGTAGATATAGGTGGCGGCCTTTTATTATAGGAGGAAGGACACTTTAGGAATGTCTTGAAATATTATTTTTTTATAAATTTATTTTCCAATTATATTATCTCTAAAGTGATATATATCTATTATAATATGAATATGGGTCAAAATATTCTCAACCAATATGTTTTATAGAATATTTGGTTACAAATTTAACCTTATATTTTGCCTTTAACCCTTAGTTAAATAAATTATCTATTACCATGTCTTCTGGTATTTTTACACTATATGGTTAATATAATTAATATAAAATGACAAGACAATGTAAAGTGGATCATTAATGACATTTTTAAAACAATATAAGTCATTTTTCCAAATATTATATTTTTATGACTATGTTATCATTTTATAAAATAGTATTTGTTTTAAAATCTTATTTTTGTCAATTTCGACACAATTTAGTAATTGATTTTTGTTAAAATCATAAAAACTAAGTTCATTTGAAAAAACTACATTAACTAAAAGATAAAATGTCATAATTATCCATAAAAAATTTATGTCATCAAAATTTTCATATTAAATTTATTTTAATATTTATAATATCATTTATTTGAATCATTCATTAATAAGGTAATCACTGCATCATCATTGTGTCATAAATATATATTTATTTATTTAATGTATAAATATTATAAATATTATGACATGATATATGAAATATTTTTATATTTATAATTACTACTTATAGTCAAAGAGATCAATTAAATAACCCCATATTAAAAAAAATTAGAAAAAAGATTCATGTTTATGCTATATTTGTCTTTACTTTATATTTATTATTATAACATGTCATTATCATACCCAAGTATTTACCATGTGCAACAATTCTTCATAAGGATTATTTTCGTCATCCATGACTTAAAAAATAAAATTAAGACCAATTTTAGGGTAGTTTGAATTTATTATAATTTTATTTTTACCCATATTTACCTAATTTACCCTTTAACCTTGGTAAATAATAATAATTACTAAAGTTACTATTCATAATTTTCAAAACTAAATGGTACATATTTCTACAATATGGACCTTTTGATTCCAAATATGGAATCCATTTTTCCAAATTAAAAACACAGAAATTGTAGTAATTAATTTAAAATTAATTTCCCTTCTCAAAACCAGAAAGTGGGGTTTTAAGAAGTACATACTATCAAAATATTGATATGTGTTTATATCCAGTTTAAATGTGAAATTACTTCCAGTGAAAAAAATTGTATTAGATTTTAAAATCATAATCCAATTTTACTTTAAAAATATTCAAAAGATAATCTAACTATAGAAATAAATGAGACGAAAAGGAAGTTTTGAATTAAAATGCAGTATTTTTCAATGTTCATTAAAAAAATGAATTTTATAAAAAAAATACCGAAATTAAACCAAAGTAAATATTGATGTCCCTGTTCTAAATAATAATTTTATTTTCTCAAATAGAACATATAGAAGTGAAAAAATTATATTTAAAAATGTTCCTCTATCAAAAGGTGGTAAAACGAAATTTTAAAAATATTAGGGTATATTATGCTTAAAATTGAATTAATTATCATTTTAAGACTCTAAAAGTTATTGGATAAATTTAAAAACATTTAAAAAACATGTTTAATCATATTTTAGTTATTTTATAGAATTCTAACCTGTACAATGACAAAGCGTTAAATACCATTTAAAATAATAATTTTATTATTTTATTATTTTTCAGTATAACTCAATTTTATGTGCAACGTAAGATTTCTGAGAGACCAGTTGTTGTGTGTTAAGTGCACTATCATAAAAATTTCCCAATTAATGTAAAATTAATATGTTTTCATAATTATTAATTGATATGAATATGTATTTTTCGATAATTAACTGGGATTTTACATCCTTCCCCCCTTTGAGAAATTGTGTCTTTGCAATTTTAAAATTGGGCTTGTAACTTCATTGAAATCCCATATAAAAAAATAGTCAATAAAACTACCATTTTTAAAGAATTTGAGAGAAGTAAAAAAGGTCACCGGAGATAACATATATAAATATTACATGTAGAAAAACATGGATATAGAAGAAAAACTAACAATATTGTTCTGATGGAGGGTGATATAAAACATGATGAGGATAAAGTTAACAATAAAAAAACCACAAACATGTGATGTGTTAAATGGTCTTCGAATATATAGTAGGAAAATTAAGAAAACAGCTTTTTTTAAGGTCCTTTTCATAATGCTGAGAATTTTTTTATGAGCTCGACTAAGAAAATAAGAAAATATTCTTACTTTTCAAGTAGAATTTAATCCTTTAATAAATTTTTTCCAAAAAAACATCTTTTCAAAAAAAAATGATTATTCAAGCTGGAATGGTCACACCTAAAGAAATATAATCAACTACTAGAAAATAAAAAAATCCACAAAATAGAAAATATTTATTCATCCTATCTTGAAACATTAACCAAAATAAAATTGGTTAGGTTAGGATAAGATAATTCCTTAAAATGAATAACCATTTATAATAAAAAAGAATACTTTTAATATCCAAAATTCAACAGCAATACCCAAAGTTCAACATCATCAATTCAAAAAATTGCATTCCTTAAAATTCATCAAATAATCCCACTAATATTGAAACCCAAAATTCAGAATGGTTTGATCACATTGTCTTCCATGATAATTTTTAATAAAATTTATCTCCATAGTACATTGACCACACTTAATGTCTCATACCAAAAATTGATTTCCTAATCATATATTCTCCAAGATAGGTTAATCACATCCATAAATAACCCAAATCAATATATTTCCACAATAAAAACATAGATTCTTCCAAAATAAAATTCACCAATTATTACTCAAATAAAATCCCATAGTATTCTATTTTTATTTGGCATATAGGGTTCCCAAAATAGTGAATGTCTTCCAAAATAACATTTATCACTAAATCCTCAAATCACTTTCCAATACCAAAGATATCCATTTGATAAAAAATTGGTTCCCAAAATCAACTTATTATAAATATATCAATTAGTTTAACCCAAAATAATGTCATAATAACCATGGACTTCATGTAGGCCAGTGGAAGGTGATGCACCCTTGTCACCCTTCAGTTGTGGGTTTGATTCCCACGACCTTGTTGGACACAACGGGTTATCACCTATCTTGTGGGTTGTAATTTTTCTAAAACTATATCATTCGTATAATATTATAAAAAATATATGATGTCCTAAAAAATATCCATGACCTATGTTATCCTCAAAGGTTATCTCATACCTTTCATTTTTCATCCCAAATACAAATAACCCTTAATCATCTCAAAAGAAAAGTTCATATGAACCCTAAAGGTTATCCATTACTTTTATTATTATGTCCACATAAAAAAGACAATTATTCCATGAATAAGATTTTCACGTAAAAAACTTCAGGGTTACACATACTAGCAAACATTCTTTCAAAGTAATCACATCATAAAAATAGGACTAATAATTTCAAACCTTTCATCATCCTACAATCTACCATAACTCTTGAATCCCTTATATAGAGACTTCTGAATCATTCAAAATTATTCATAATCTATTAACTATACATATCCACCTTAATTCTTAATAAATAATTCCTACATATCAAATATCCTCATCATTTATAAATATCAATCCAATGTTGTTTCATTCTTTATAGTTAAGAAATTAATCAAACCTTGAATCTAGATATCATGATCTTCTTAATGTCCCATTTTATTTTTTCATGTTGTCCTACTTTCAAAAATTAAACATTCAAAACACTTCTATAATTTCATTTTTTGATTGAGTTGGACAAGTTGAGATCTTGAAATCATATTAAAAAATGTCCATGACCCGTAAAATTATTTTGGAAACGAGTAGGTTTTGGATAACTTAAAAAATTTCTTATATGTGATTTGAATACTCAAGAAGATATCAAAATCATTATAAAATGATTTTTATATAATAGAAATGACCAAATCATCAGGGAGGGATAAGGAGGTTGTGCAAGATCTTTTTCCTTCCTATCTTGAAAAATGATCCTTAATCTTCTGAAAAGAATCATCGAATAAACCTGAAATGAATTATTAAAATAGGAATCCTGTATTGGGAAAATATAATATAAATTTTTATAACACTCTAATCCATCATCCTCCTTGTATCTCTGTTGTTTAGGTTTTTATCCAATAAACCTAATTTACCAAAACCCTCCAAAACTTTCCATATGATAATAACCATCTTGGTTATGTGGAATCCTTAACCTACACCTAGATAACATCCTAACCTCTAATGATGTCTAAACCGACCTCTGAAACCTACTATAAGGCCCATACCTTAATCGTTACATAATCTTTAGATAAGTATATTATTTTAATTTAATTCACATCAAGGATATTTTATTGTTTATAGATTTAGAGAATTAGGTCATAACTCATACATAACAATGTAAATTTAATAAGTACACACTTATACTCACTATCTATTTTTTCTTAAAACAATAAATTTTTAAAAAGAAACATGATTCGTTCCATGTTTAAATAGCTTGAATTTTCATTGATCCTATCCTTGACTATATTATTCATTAAGTCATGTGAAAAAATATCAAGCCTTGGGATGAGCATAAAAATATCAGTAATTTATATGTAAAGAATGAAAACTATTTATCTTTAAAAAACATGTAAACAATGAATACACTATCGTAAAGTTACACTTTTCACCTTTAAGATATAGTAAATACTTCTTGCTAAATATAATATTATTCAATAAACTTTTTGTAAAAAATGTATTATCATAAAACTGTAGAAATCAATAGATAACCTATAAAGGTATCTATGGGCATAAACATACTTAAAAGGAATAACCATATGGCCGACTTCCACACATATCACTAAATGGAATAGTCATATGGCTGACTTTCATACCCAATGTATTGAAGGTTATAACGTAACCCGCTTTCCTTGTTTTTTCATGGAATCACCGATCATTGGTTTATCATTAACCTAGCGTCATTGGTTTATCATGTAACCACCCATCATTGGTGTATCACATAACTACCCATCATATGTGAAAGTACTATTATATAATCATTGCACATAAAATATTGTAATTATCAAAATTTCACTCATAAAATATAATTTGAAATAACAGTAAATAATTTCAAGATATTTAAATATTAAATCCACTTTGAAAACATTTTCAATACCAAAATACCCATAAAGTAAATAAGGGATTTTTCCCTTAAAAAACATTACAACTTAAAGAGGAATCCATATATCAAATAATGGTTATGGAGGTAGAGAAGTCATTGTCTCCACATATGTTAAAAAACTTTTTTTTCATTTATTTAAATGATTCATATAAAAAGGATTCCCTTCTAATGAAATTAAATGTCAAATGGGTTTACTATAAACAGTATATAAGAAGGTCGTGTATAAATTAAAATATGCCTCAATGAAAGGAGAATGAGACGATTCCCTTACCTTGAGTCTGAATTGACTTGTTTATTATCTAATTTCCTGAATAATAAAATTAGGTTAATTTATACTTTCTCCCGAACGTTTTTCAAGTTTACCATTAATTTTATATCACTTATTACAATGTTATAACAGTTATATAATTATTTGAGTTCATATCAAACATATTGTCAATGTTCGGTACTTGAGTCAAAAATGAAATTGTTTTGAAGAAAATTGTCCATGTGGTCATAATTCTATTAACTCCAGAATGATATTAATGATTTAAATATCATATATATCCAATATATTTTTATTTATAATATTCCATAACATTTGGAGATAAGAAATGAAATGCACTGTTCATGGAGACGGTTGGTCGTACGTACGCATGAACATGACTTTCATTTCCTTTTCATATTAAATGAATAAATAATAAATGATACATAGGTATATTATAATTTAATTATAATATCTATATTATATATGTTACATAATTTCATTAAATTCATCCTTCATACGTTCCATGTATGGAATGAATGAGGCATATCACTTTGAGGGGGTGGTAGTCCACACTTCCTCAAATGAAATTATCGTATTTACACATTATGGAAAGTATAAAGGTATGTTGTAAATAAAAATTATAGAAGAATATAGAAAATATAAATTTCATATATATCATATATAAATATAGTTCCATCATAATGGCCACCATGATAGGTGGTAGGATAAATTTGAACAATCATCGTTTCATGAGACAGTAGTTCGCCGTACACAAAAACTATATGTTCTATATCCATTAGATGGAGGTGTGTGTAAGTGTAGGTAGATAATGTAGAATAAAAACATCCTAGTATATTTAGGATAGTTTTGTTTTTATAAAATAATGTAATAAATAGTGTCTTGGGGATAGGATAAGAAAAACAATTGAAAGGATCTTGAGAGAAGACGTTGCCTCTAAATCAGGTAATTCCTTTTGATTTCAGAAAAAAGTATTCCTTGAGTTGCCTTCTTCCCAAGGTATGGATTCTATGAGTAAGTGAGGTATTTTGGGAGATTAATTGAGTTGAATTTTTTTAAACCAATGGGCTTGATAGGTGTGAGTAAGTGGGTAGAGATGGTGTCCTTTTATAAGAGAGAGGAGGGGCACTTTAGGAAAGTCTTGAAATATTATTTTATTATAACTTTATTTTAGAAATATAATATCCCAAACTGATATATTTATATTATAAGTTGATTATGGGCCTAAATAATCTCATCCAATATGTTTCAGATAATTTTAGGTCACAATAATAACCTTATCTTCTAGATTTAACCCTTAGTTTAATAAATTAACTCTTACCATGTCTTTTTTTACACTATATGGTTAATATATTTACTATAAAATTCCAAGAGAACCTCAAGTGATTCATTAATGACATTGTTAACACTATCTAAGTCAGTTGTATGAATCAAATATTTTAATGACTTTTATATCATTTAATAAAATAGTATTTTTTAAAAGCTTATTTATATCAATTTTAACACTATTTAGTAATTAATTTTTCATAAAGTTATAAAAACTTGATTCAATTGAATAAAATAATTTAACTCAAATATAACATGTCATAATCATCTAGAATTCTTTTTATGACATAAAATTTTTCAAATTACATTTATTTTAATATTTATAATATCATCTATTTCAATCATTCATTCATAAGGTTATCACTACATCATTATTGTTTCATAGATAAATGTTTTTAATTTAATGTATAAAGATTATAAATAAAATTCCATTATGTAGTAAATATATTTATCCATATAATTATTATCTATAGTCATAGGGATCAATTATATTAACCCACCTTAATTTTTTTTTATGTTAAACGATACATGTTTATGTGATATTTCTCTTTACATTAAATTAATTATTATAACATGTCACTATCACACCCATCTAGTTCCCAAGTGCCAAAAATTATGCCTAAGGATTTTTTTGGTTACCCATGACTAGTCCAATAAGATTATGATACGTGTTAGGGTATTTTTATATTATTATAATATTATTTTTACCCATATTTACCAAATTTACACTTTAACCGTGGTAAATAAAAAGAATTACTGAAATTACTATCCATAATGTCCTAAAATAAAAGGTAACTATTTACACAATTCAGACCTTCTTGTTTGTAATATGAAATAAATTTTCCCAAATTCCAAATATAGAAATTATTGTAATTTATTTAAAATTAATTTCTCTTGTCAAAACCAGAATGTGGGTTTCCAATAAGTAAAAAACTATCAAAATATTGACATACATTTATGTCCAATTTAAATTTGAAATTACATCCAATGACCAAAATTAGAATAAAATATTAAAAATAATCTAATTACACTTTAAAACCAATTAAAGATTTAATATAACCATATAAAAAATGAGATGAAAATATAGTTTTCAATTAAAATTCAGAATTTTTCACTATTTATTAAAAATGAATTTAATCTTAAAAGTACCAACATTAAACCAAATTTTTTTTTGATTCCCTTATTCTAAGGAATAAGATTATTTTTTTTAACAAAATATATAAAAGTGAAAAAAAATTATATTTAAAAAGGGTTCATTATCAAAATATAGTAAAACAACTTTTTAAAAATATTAGAGTATTTTCTACTTAAAATTGGATTCATTCTCAAGTTAAGCCTCTAAATTTTATTGGATAAATGTAAAAACATTTAACAAACATGTGTAATAATATTTTTAGTTTGTTATATTCATGACCTCTAATACAATAACTAGGTGTTCACAACCATTTAAAATAATAATAATATCATTGTATTATTTTTCGTTATAACTCAATGTTAAGTGCAACATAAGATTTTAGAGAAACCCATTGTTGCATGTCAAGTATGTTATTGGAAAGTTGTCCCCTAAATGCAAAATTAATATCTTATTCATACATATTAATAAATATGAAAATGTATTATTCTATAATTAACTGGGATGTTACACTATCATTGTTGAAAAGTCATATAATAACACTACACTTACCAATACTCAATATCTTATAGTAGGGAACTAAGGAGCTCTCTCACTCAAGAAATGGTCCCATAAAAAAAATCCTAATCTCATTTCTAGTTTTATTTCACCACCCTCTCACTTCGGGTGAGGATTCATTACACATCTCATACTAGGTCTCAGGGTACCAGCCTCTCACTTAGGGTGAGGACTCATACTACATTATATACCACATCTTGTTCCACTACCTTCTCACTCAGGGTAAGGAATCATATAGTCTTAACCACTCCATCTCACTTGGTGCACAATCTAAACCAAGTCTTTTACACTCACACTCTCACCCAGGGGGAGGCCTCATACTGGTTTTGTTATTAGTTTCATGAACCCAATAAGGATATTTATCAAGAATATAATATACAATCATCCCATATCCATTATATAGTGACACACACACATATCCACATACCTTTATTCTAATGGATGAAACAAAAAACTCATTATAACATTCCATAACCAACCTCTTTAACCATATCCACTAACCTAACCCACAACTACTCCACACATGGGATGATCTCAAGCCCAAGAGAATTACCCAAATAAAAATTTTGACCCATATGTTATACCTAGCCATGATAAAAACTAATCCTCTCTCTAAGTCCATACACTGAACTATAATTCCTCTTAGTAATACACATCCTACCCTCTACCCCGTCTCTAGTACTCATCTAGTACCCAACAACATAGTCATTCCCCTTGATGTTTTTCACCTTTAAAAAACTTTTTAAACTCTTGTTTTACACATGAGATAACTAAATTCCACAAGAAATACCCATAGGTATATCCCTTCAAATACATTTCATGAATCACGAGCCTTATGACTGAATATTCATACTCCATGTTTTGTTATACTTCATTAGGAGTTATAAAATTGAGAGATCTCATTATTTCACTTTTAAATCCCTATGTGTTAGGTCCACATGGATGAATACCCTGAGAGGGGGGGGGGGTGAATAAGGGTATGACTAATTGAAAATTAACACTCGTTCTGATCTTGTTTCGCTGTTAGGAAAAACACTCTTCTCTCTCTTTCCTTTTGCGCAAAGTAAGTAGAAATTAAAGCATGCACAGGACACAACAATTTTACTTGGTTCACCGCAAAGGGTTACGTCCAAAGAGAATAAGCCGAAAAGTTCTCGGTCGTACCAAATTACACTAAACTTTACTAGCTGTGTATTACAAGGTTTGGGCTAGATCACTTCTATTCCCAGGCTCACTACCTTTACAAAGTTTAGGGTCAGCTCACTACTTTCCAAAGGGTCACTCCCTGTTTCTCTCTCTCTGGCTCACTGGCGGTGGAGAGGATCACCATCTTCCTCTTCCTAGGCTCACTGCTCTGGAAGTAAATCCACTCACTGTTTATAGACATGTAGGTCTCTTCATTATCACTAATGAATGCATCCTCAACTGTTTATAAATGCTATGTTGAAGTCCAACTTTAATCCAATGATGAATACCTCTTTTCCTCTTAACCACTGGGAAATTCACTTTGAAAACACCTTCGCAAAGCACCCTACTTCGCTAGGCTCCCAATTTCGTGAAGCTCAAACAAGCCTTTGTGAAGCTATTGCATTTTCGCGAAGCACTACCGTGAAGCACTACCGTGAAGCTCAAGTCGTTGTAGAGAAACTTCCCTCACGAAGCTCACTGAGCCAACGCGGAGCGCGCAACTTTCCGTGAGCTACAATAGCCACTGCGAAGCTCTTCTTTCACGAATCACACATGCTACATGAACTACCTTCGCGAACCGAGAGCAAATGATTTTCTATGAAAATTCTCTTAACTTATCTCAAGGGGGTCGACCTATATTTATAATCGATTCCACTGACCCTCGACCCTTCCACGCGAAGTCAGCGCCACGTCTTCTCAAATTGCCAAGCCTCAAAGTTTCTGCCAGAATTATGTCCAAATCGCGAAGCACCCTGGAAATTTTCTGATCGCAGAGCTCGTCGTAATCGCGGAGCATCACCGTCAACATTCCTTCACGCCTTCGCCATGAAGCTCCCTCGCAAAGCCCTCCACTGTCGCGATGCGATTCAACTATGTCGTTCGTGAAGCTTTGACGTAATCATGAAGCATCACCGCCTAATTTCTCTGGTCTTAGTGAAATTTAATCCATGCATCCCTTCTTCAAGAAACACATGCCTTTTCCATATAAAAATATGATCTTCATGGAAATTCTATTTTCTTGATGCTCACCAAACTCCAAATTTTGGACCCCAAAAATTTGGCAAACACTAGGAAACGGAGCCACCTTGTACTGCTCTTTTCTACCACCTCCAGATCATCCTTTATTTTGTCATCGTTCTTTGTCAACATGGATTGTCAATAAATTCTCTGGAACTCAACAATTCTCTATGGAAACCAGCTTTTTCAACAAACACAATCAACCCAAAAATACTACAATGTTACCTTGAGGGATTTTTTCCCAAAAATTATGCCCTTTGGGTTTGTTGAAAATTCTTCATAACTCTTCTCAAAAAGATTTTCTGCACGTTGATACCTCACTGAGTCTTCTTCCAGCCGCTACCACCATTTTCCTCTTGTGATTCTAATATCGTTCAAGGATTCAATTAACACGTACTCTAGGCCCACATGAGAAATGCTCATCATGAGAAACAAGATTAGTATGAAAAGTTCATCAATGAATCACTTCATGTCAAACACCAATTGTCGACTCCAACCTGATACCAATTCTTAAATTGATACCAATTGTTGAACCACACTGATCCCAATTAGTGATAGCTGGAAACCTTCTCTCACTATTCCAACACCACTATTCTGCTTTTATCACGATCCTCAGCTGTCGTGATATCTATTATTTTATCGATCACTTCTAGAAACATCAGATTTAAAAATATCCCCCTTGCTCATTTCTCCCCCTATCTGGCTGCTCCATTGGTCAGCTTCTCCCCGTATCTCTCATGATTTCTCAAATAGCCACACTATCTCCCCCTTGAACAATCAATATTTTCTCCCCCTTTGTCAATGAACCCAAAGGTCACTCCTTTGTAGTCTGTAACAAAGTAGAGAACACATATAAGCACATTAGAGAAAGGCACATCATACCTCGGGAGAGAGAGTGGGGGGGGGTCCACATCCACACTATTTCAAGTGCGAGGAGTCGACTGAACTACCAGAGCCAGTCGATGCCTCCCAAAAGCTTCCTTGGGTAAGGCCTTTGTTATAATGTCTGCAACATGTAGCTCTATAGGCACATACTCCTACTTCACAATTCCCTGCTCAGCCTTCTGTTTGATAAAATGATACTTTATCTCCATGTGCTTTGTCCTTGAGTGATGGACGAGGTTTTTTCTGAGATTTATAGCACTTGAGTTATCACACTGGATTCCGATCGGATACTTCACTTCAACTCCCATATCTTCAAGTTGCTGCTTCATCCAAAATAACTTTATGCATGCTTGATTGGTCGCAATATACTCAGCTTCTACGGTGCTCAATGAAATACAATCTTGCTTCTTGCTTATCCAAGAAATACACAATCCTCCAAGATAGAATGCACCACCAGATGTTGATTTCCTGTCAACTATTGAACCAGCACTGTCTGCATCAGTATATCCCAATAACTCTGTTTTAGATTTGTTGTTATATGTCAAGCTGAAGTCCATCGTGCCCTTGATATACCGAAGTATTCTTTTCACTGTGAGCATGTGACTTTCCTTGGTATTACTCTGATATCTCACTAATTGGCATGTGGCGAAAACAATATCAGGCCTTTTCGCAGTCAAGTACAACAAACTTCCAATAATTTTCCTGTATTCTGTGATATTAATTGCCTTGCCATCCTCATCTTTTGATAATTTTATCTGGGTAGCAACCAGAGTTTTCATCTCCTTGGAATTTTCCATGCCAAACCTTCTTAACACCTCCTTGGCATATTTCGATTGAGAAATTAATGTTCCATTCCTTCCTTGTGTCACCTGTAGACCAATGAAAAATGTTAGTTCTCCAATCATTGACATTTCAAACTCATTTTTCATGAATTCGGAAAACTGTATGCACTGAGCTTCATCTGATCTGCCAAAAATTATGTCATCGACATACACCAGCACCATCATTCTTTAATTACTATCATTGATGAAATAAAGATTTTAATCAACTCATCCACTCTAGAAACCAAGCTTCTTCAAGTACTGATCAAGCCTTGAGTATAATGCCCTTGGTGCTTATTTTATCCCATACAACGCCTTCTTCAGCCTACAAACTTTGTTCCTGTCTTCATGAATGAGAAAACCATCTGGCTGCTCAATATACACCTCCTCTTCCAGAACTCCATTCAAGAATGCGGATTTTACATCCCTCTGGAACACTTTAATCTTTCTTTGCACTGCTATGGCCAAAAATAATCTGATTATCTCCATCCTTGCAACCGGTGCAAATGTCTCATCAACATCTATTCCCTCTATCTGGGAGTATCCCTTGCACACTAGTCATGCTTTGTTCCGAATCACTGTTCCATCTTCATTCATCTTGTTGCGATAAACCCATTTAGTCTGGATGACATTCTTGTCTGCTGGCCTCGAAAAAATCTCCCATGTCTAGTTCTTATCTATCTGATCAAGCTCTTCGTTCATATCCTGAACCCAATTTTCATCTTCAGCTGCATCGGAAAAGCATTTCAGCTCCACTTGAGACAAAAATGATGTTTGCTGTAATGATTTCAGTCTTCGAGTATGAACTATAGCTGTCTGATCACCAATGATATTCTGCCTATCAATTTCAGCTCAACTCTTTGGATTCCTCGCAGACATAGACTTGACACTTTCTTGTTCATCATCAGTATCTTCTTCTGAGTCAGCTTCTACCACTTTTTCTCCCCCTACGTTTCTTACCTCATTATCACTTCCATCCAGGAACTGTTCACTGGGTCATTGAGTATTCTGTTCATTTTCAACTATAGTGAAATCATTGCTCTCAATGATTTTTCCCAGCCTTTTGTTGAAATATTTATATGCTTTGCTTTTCCCGGAATAGCCAAGGAATATCCCCTCATCTCCATGGGACTCAAAATTCCTATGATTTTCTTTGTTGAGAATGAAACACTTACTTCCAAAGATTATAAATTATTTCAATGTTGGCTTCATTCCGTACCATAGTTCATACAGAGTCTTCCCTTGCTTCGGACACAACAGAGACCTGTTCGAAATATATACCGATGTTAAAACTGCTTCCTTCCTAAATTTCTCTAGTAGGTCCTTTTCAATAATCATAGTTCTGGCCTTATTTTTGATGATCCAATTTCTCCTTACAACAACTCCATTCTGTTGGGGAGTTCTCACTTATGAAACTTGATTCCTTAGCTCGTGTTTCTTGAGATATTCTTCTACTTTACTATTCGTGAATTCTGTATTGTTATCTGTACGGAACATCAAAATTTTCTGCCCAAGCATCCTTTATGATTCCCTCTTGTACTTTTTTATGCAACCTAACACCTCTTTCTTATTGGTAATGAAAAATACCTAGGCCATTCTGCTATAATAATCAATAAAAAGAACATAGTACCTTTTCCCATTTATAGATCGTGGTGAGATAGGTCCACATTCATCAGCATGAACCAATTCGAGCACTCTAGTTGATTTCTATTCCTTGGGCATGTATGTCTTTCTGATGATCTTCCCTTGTTGGCAAGCATCACACGTATGAGTGCGATCACATGATAGTTTGGGAAGGTCTCTAGTAGTTTCACACTTTACTAGATCTTCCATAGATGGTTGGCATAGCTGACCAAGTCGCTTATGCCATAATTGGTTTGCTTCCTCTCTGGATAAGAGGATTCTATCTTCATCTCTACTTACAAGGTAGATATTCCATTTTGTCCTTTTTCCCTGTAGAACCACTGCCCCATCTTTTCCCGTGACAGTACAGTTCTTCTTGGAAAACCGTATTGAATGTTTTGAGTCACAGAATTGACTGACACTGAGCAAATTATGACGGAGACCTTCTACAACCATGACATCAGCACGTCTAATTTCTTTGCCCCCAAACCTAGCCTTTCTTGATCCAATTATCTTCAGGCCTTCATCATTTCAAAACTTGAAAACTCTTTCTTTGTCATATTTTATGCCTTTAACCAGATCCTTGTTGCCTGTCATGTGATACGTACAACCACTATCAAGAATCCACACACCAGAATGATCTGATGCTTTAAGGGCAATTTCAGCAACTACTTCCTTCTCTGTTCTCGTTTTCTTGGTCCATATTTTTGTCTCCATACATGGTATAGATTGAGGCTCATGATCATTCTCAGATTATGACAGACCAGCTTTGTCTTGCAGAGCTGCAAATCTGTTCTGAACTTTGAACACACTTGTCGGTTTATTGATCTTCTGCTTGTGAACATTTTGATTCTGCTTTGGCACATTTCTCTGAATGGTTGGAGTGAAATACCTATCCATGTGTCCAAATCATTCGCACCCATAACAGTGTCCTTCAAAATATGTTCTGTAAAACTGTTCTATGTTTGGCTTCCATCTCTGTTCCTATTCCCTTCTAGATCTCTTGGCTATGGAACACACATACTGTGAATGTCCCATTTTCCCACAGCAATAATGCTTGATATAGGATGCATTACTTCGTGATACTTCAACACTACAATTTTCCCTTTGGTATCTCTGAATATTCTGATTCGGTTTTTTGCCCAAATCAACCTTCAATTTCGGGATGGTTGCTTGCAGTCTAACAGCAATTGTCACAGATTTTTGTTCTTGATTAAGCCCTGAAACGACCTTAACATCTGAGCTCAATTGCTACTTCTTTCCTGGTGAACTACTAGGCTCCTCTTTCATCTTCTCTATCTTCTGAATGGCCTGCTTTTCTGATATCACATTGAGGTTCAAGATTTTTTCTTGATCCTTAATTTTATGTCGCAGACTGACCACTTCATCTTCAATCTCTTTGATACGTCTGACCTTCTCCTTTCCTATGTTAGTCAAACAATAAATTTCCATCATTTGTTCCTCAATTTTAAGCTTATACTTAACAATATTTTCTGAGCTCTCTGGTGTTGAGGAGTTTTGTCTTTAAATTTATTCTAATAGCTCAGAATTTTATTCATCCTGTTGTTGCATAAATTGTTTGGCATCACGAACCACTTTATTGGATTTCTTTGTTTTGAATCTCCAAACATCTATCTCCTCAATATCTTCTTCCAATTTGGATTCTATATCAACTCTTCCTTCAATTTCTTCTTCTTCTTCTGTGTCATCTTCTTCCTTTTTATGAGAACTACCAACAATCGCCACCAAGGCATTTACCCCAAAATCTCTGCAATTTTCTATTTCCTCAACCACTTCATCCTCAGACTCATCTGAACATTCAAATTCTTTTGCAAGAAGATTATTTTTCTTGAAGAAATTTCTCTTGAATTGTTTTTTCCCTTTCACAAACGCTGAAGTCTTCTTCTTGGTAATTTCAACTTCATCATCATAATTTTTGTTATCTTGAAACATATTGGGGCATCATACCACAAGATGAACAACCATTCCACATCGAAACATTCTAGTGGAAGTTTCCCTTTAAACATTCCTTTTCCTCTTTGAATATTTGAAGAAAGGAATGGAATCACCTCATCTGTCTCTTATTCTTCATTAGACTCTTCAATGGTGAGTTTCTTCATGGCCTTGAATGCCAATTCATTGGATTTACCCTTTTCCACAGTCTCGTTATCATCGTTTCTCATTTCATATGCAACAAGAGTGCTATGCAGGTTATCCAATGTCAGTTCTTTTGGGTCCTTATCTTCCAAAACAGAAACTTTCTGATTGAACCGAGGTGGAAGTTTTCTCAATATGCACTTCACAATTTCTATATCTTCGATAATTTCTCCAAGACCCCGCATGTCTTCTAACACATCATTTACCCTATCAAAGAATGCATCAAAAGACTCATTTGGGTTCTTTCTTAGATCTTCATACTTGTTCTACAACACTTGCAGCTTTGCCTCTCTCACCTTTGTATCCCCTTCATATATATTCAAAAGATTTTCCCACATGGCATGTGACTTTTTTCATGCAATCACCTTTGTATAGATGGGATTGGAGAGGGCACCCCCTAATTCATTGATTGCTTTGGAATCAGCATCCAACTCTCTATGTTCAGCTTCTGATAACGCACCACTATTAATATCAGTTGTGATACCATGCATAGCTGCTGAAAACACCTCCATTCCCATAGATCAGAAATAGTGCTGCATTCGATTCTTCCATATCTGAAAATTACATCCATCGAAGATCAAAATCCCTTTATGATTAGTGACCTCCATTGAGAGAAGAACAACTGTCAATCTTTTCCTTTGATACCAATTGTTAGGTCCACAGGGCTGAAAACCCTGAGAGGGGGGGGGGGTGAATCATGGTATGACTAATTGAAAATTAACGCCCGTTCTGATCTTGTTTCGGTGTTAAGAAAATCATTCCTCTCTCTCTTTCCTGTTGTGCAAAGTAAGTACAAAGTAAAACATGCACAGGAAACATAAATTTTAATTGGTTCACCGCAAAGGGATATTTCTAAGGAGCATACGCTGACAAGTTTCCGGTCATACCAAATTCCACTAAACATCACTAGTTGTGGATTACAAGGTTTGGGCTAGATCACTTCTATTCCCAGGCTCACTGCCTTTACAAAGTTTATGGTTAGCTCACTAATTTCCCAATGGTCACTCCCTGTTTCTCTCTCGGGCTCATTGCCGGTGGAGAGGATCACCTTCTTACTCTTCCGAGGATCACTCCTCTGGAAGGGAATCCACTCACAGTTTATAGACCTGCAGGTCTCTTCATTATCACTAATGAATGCATCCTCAACTGTTTATAGATGATCTGTTGAAGTCCAACTTTCATCCACTGATGAATAACTCTTTTCCTCTTAACCACTGGGCAATTCACTTTGGAAACACCTTCGCAAAGCACCCTACTTCGCTAGGCTCCCAATTTCGTGAAGCTTAAACAAGCCTTCGCGAAGCTCCTACTTTTTCGTGAAGCACTACCGCGAAGCACAACTGCGAAGTTCAAGTCGTTGCAGAGAAACTTACCTTGCGAAGATCAATGATCCAATGCGGAGCGCGCAACTTTCTTGGAGCTACAATAGCCGTTGTGAAGCTATTATTTCGCGAAACACACATGCTACGCGAACTACCTTCGCGAACTGAGATAAAATGATTTTCTATGAAAATTCTCTCAACTTCTCTCGAGGGGGTCGACCTGTATTTATATATGATTCCACCGACCCTCGACCCTTCCGTGAGAAGTCAACGCCACGTCATCTCAAATCGTGAATCTCTGAAGTTTCTTCCAGAATTCGATCCAAATCATGAAGCACCACGGAAATTTTCCGATCACGGAGCTCGTTGTAATCGTGGAGAATCACCGTCAACATTCCTTCGCGCCTTCGCCGTGAAGCTCCCTTGCAAAGACCTCCATCACCGTGATGCGCTTCAACTCTTCAGTTTGCGAAACTTTGATGTAATCACGAAGAATCATCACCTCCATTTTTCTGGTCTTCGCGAAATCCAATCCATGCATCCCTTCTTCACGAACGTCATGCCTTTTCCATATAAAAATATGATCTTCATGGAAATACAATTTTCGCAATGCTCACCAAACTCCAAATTTTGGACCCCAAAAAATTGGAAAAATCTGGGAAATTGTGCCACCTTGTACTAAATTTTTGTACCGCCTCCAGATCTTCATTTCCTTTGTCATTGTTCTTTTTCAACATGGATTGTCAACAAATTCTCTGGAACTCAACAATTCTACATAGAAACATGTTTTTTCAAAAAACACATTCAACCCAAAAATACTGCAATGTTACCTTGAGGGATTTTTTCCCAACACCAAGTTACTCTATCCACACTTAATAAAGGTGATAACCCTCTCTCATAGTATAATAACATGACTATATGAATCCCAATTACCAACCATTATCCAAAAACCATTTTACTCTCCTACTCTCCTCACCCAAGGAGTTCCAAAGTTCTATGGATATTTTCAAACCCTTCCCCATACCACTCTTATTCCCCAACCCTAACTTGTATATTCTAAAAGGAAAAACTATTATAAATCCATTAACCCACTAAATAGAGCTAAATCTAGGTCATTCATCGCTTAGTCCATGATTAATGACTACCAAGAGATCCCTAAAATAATCCTAGTCATCACATCCCTTTGTGCATATCCATCAGGTACCTATCAATCTAAAACTCATGTGAAACACACTCAATTAATTACTAAAATTCTTAACCTTGGCTTATATCACATCCTAAAAATCAACTAACCCTATTCAAATAGTTCTAATATATATAATCCTTTCCCTGTAGAAACAAAAATATAATGCACATGCATATATTCAAATGGTTAAGTATTAAAGGGACCACCTACCTTGATATTGGAGTTATTGTCCCAATCCATGTGCAACTAATCCTTGTCCATGTTTTCACCGAGTTACTCCAATCTACAAGACCTTATATCAACCTACAATGCCCAAAAAAATAATTATAAACCACTATAATTAATTAATAAAAATTAATTTGATGATAAATAATTATTAATAATGTTGGGTCTGATGGACCTGTAATCCAGAAATCAAACACCCAAAACATATACAATAGAAAAAAGAATAGAAACTATAAAATTGGAATGAACCAGACTGTATCATGTACCATAACATTGAAGATAAACCAAACCTAAGTTAATGAACTACAACATTAATAAAAAATCCATACAAGGTCTTCTAGATGCCAAATATAAACAAAACATATGCAAAGATAAATACATGTTTACATGGTTTGTATTTTTACAACTAAGTGGGGTGAACACTGAAAGTAGATTTATTCAATAATTGGATGATTATTAAAATTCCAAGATGTCATCAACGTGAATCCACTAAAAAAAATATAGTAAATCCCAATTGGTTCCACCGCTTTCTTATCTTCACAGAGATTAATCCAACCTTGATTTAATATTTATGGGCATCCCTACACTTGATCAAATACATCTATATCCTTAAGTTTCTCTATAGGTAAACAATGAACACATATGTGAACTTCATGAGTGTACATTATAAGGCCTCGACCTAAAACATTACTTCATATTAATTTAATTCAAAAAAGTTTTATTATTTAAAATTGAGGATATCTTCAAGTTTTGAGATCAAGATAATTAGTCTATAACTCATAAATAATAAAATCATTGAAATACCACGTGGAAACTTCTAACATTATAATTTGTTTTTGATAAAACAGACATTTTTAGAAAGAAAGGTGGTTTCTTTTCATGTTTGATCATCATAACTTTAACATAATCTTATCCTTGACTCTATTCTCTATTAAATCAGATGAAAAACATTTAAAAACGTGGGATCAGAACAAAAATCTCAATAAGGGAAATAAAATAAATAATTAAACCATTAGTCCAAGAATATTTTAAAATCATGAATACATTTTCTCAAAATCAAACTTTTCACCCATAAAACATAAACCCTTTAAAATACCTCATGAAATC
The DNA here is from genome assembly GCA_963277665.1 of Viscum album. Lineage (NCBI taxonomy): Eukaryota > Viridiplantae > Streptophyta > Magnoliopsida > Santalales > Viscaceae > Viscum > Viscum album. The sequence continues at coordinate 1,747,314,807 of OY728153.1, forward strand.
ATAAGATTCCGAGAAAACTCATGGAAATCAAAAACAATAAATGAAACTTGTGGTGTCCATATCATACTTACATTGTAGCTTTCATAGCTACATATGGAGTAACCTTCATGGTTGTGTTTGGAATACCCATCATAGTATATTCCATAAATATATTTGGACAAACCTTATCATTTAACAATGTTTTATTACCTAATGCATTGGAGAGATATCACAGGCTCACCCACCCTCGGTTTATCATGAACAACCATTATACATAAACAATTCCTAAGAACCATAACATAATCATTTCACATAAAATAATCATAAAGGAAAAATAACATTTCCACATTGCAATCACAAAATATAATTTCATGATATTTATATAATCAATCCCTTAAAAAACCATTTTCAATACCAAAATACATGAACAAGGAATATGGTATTTATTTTCCTTTTTAAAAAACATTATGCCTTGTAGAGGAAGCCAAATATCAAATAATGGTTTCGACAGAGGAAGGTCATTGTTTCCACGTACATTAAAAAAATTCCTTTTTTATTAAGTAAAAGAAAGTATGAAGGTCACCTAAGATTACACATACTAGGATTCAATGTAGGAAAACATAGAAATGGAATAAAAAATAATTTCTAGGTTCTTATGGAGAGTGTTAGAAACGATGATCAAGAGAATGTTAACAATCAAAAAACCACAAACATGTGATGGGTTAAACAATCTTTGACTTCATGGTAGGAAATGTAAACAGAAACATTTTTGTTTTAAGAACATTTCTTTGAGTTGTGGAAATATTTTACTACTTGTACTAAGATCATAAAGAAATATACTTACTTCCAAAGTATATTTTAAACAACAAATCGAATTCCACCAAAAACTCATCTTTTTATCAAAACAATTAGTATTCATGTTGTATTTTTTATGCATGAATCACTACAATCATATTATACAGAATCACATAATCTATAAAAGATTAACTACATATTTCACCTATATTAAAAAATTAAACCAAACTAATATTATTAGGATAAAATAATATAATTTCCTAAATATAATAAACATTAAAATGATAAAGACTACTTTTAATCTCCAAAATTCAATAGTAAAACCAAATGTTCAACATAGTACATTTGTCAAATAATAGTCATTAAAATTCCTCAAATAATCCAAACTAAGATAAAAACCAATAAATCAAAAATATTTTATCACGTTGTCTTCCAAGGTAAATTCTAAAAAGTATCTCCAAATAAAATCTATAATTATTAATATACCATACCAAAAAGTTATTACTCTAATAAAGAATTATCCATGTTAAGTTAATCATTTCCTTAAATACCATAATTCTCATAACCCATAATTAAAACATAATTTATTCCAAAATATAGTTAAAACATTATTAATTAAATAAAATCCCACAACATTCTATTTTCCTCAGGCATATAGGGTTCTAAAAATAGTGAAAATATTCAAAAATTTCATTTATCACTTAATCCCCAAATCATTTTTCAATACCAAGGATATTCATTGGATAAAACATTAGTTCCCAAAGTCAGCTTATTCTTATTCCATCAACACTTTTAACAAAAAATAAAGTTATACTAACCTATGAATTCACATAGTCTAGTGATAGGTGTTCCACCATTATTACCATTCAGTTGTGGGTTCAATCCACATGGACCTTCCAAACGTGACAGGTTGTTACCCATCCTCTAGGTTGTCCTTTTTAAAAAACTATATAATTCTTAAATTATTGAAAAAAATATTATAAATACCTCAAAAAAACCATAATATGTTTTGACCATAAAGGTCATCTTATACATCTCAGTTTCATACCAACTCATAATGACCTCAATATCTTAATTCATGAAGTTTTATATCTATTGACATATATATTCTTTTTTTTTATTTCACCCCCGAATGATTTAATAAAACTATTAACAAAATAAATAACCACATACCATAATCCAGGTGTCTACCTCATTTCATTATGATTTTTTTCATGTAGATAAAAGGACCATGCATTGAAACAATGATTTAGAGATTCTTCAAACTCTCTTGTTTCCTTTGTCCAAATGAACATTGTACAACTGGGGTTGTATGGGTGTTCACTGAGAAATAATTTTTGAAACTAATCTTGTATGTCATATAATTTCAAAACATCATATAAGACTTTCATTTTATAAAACATTCGGACCGAGTTTAAGTTGAATCTTTCAATCAATGGTCCTTTTAAAATACCACAAGTATGTGCTGAAATACTCTATTTTAAAATCAAGTATAAATAGGTTGCATAAAGGTCACCTTCTTTATTAGTTTTTTCAAAATAATAATATTCTTCATAGTCTTGTGATAAGGTAAAATATCTAAAAATTCATTGATGATATTTAACTTTTTTAGAAATATGATAATATTTAGAAAATAATATTTGATAAAAAACCCATGATCCATGATGGTATCGAGTTATAATGGAGGTTTTTTATGTCAAAAAACACTTCTAGCACGTGAGTTGTATGTTATAAAAAGTTTCAGAATCATATGGAAATGACTTTGTAATAATTTTTTCAAGCTAGTCATCTGGAAGAGATATAAATGTTGTTTGAGATCCTCCTCCATCCATTTTTAACTGACTTTCCTTGATCTGAAAAAGTTATTGAATAAGTATTTGACAAAAATAATAGGCACATAATGTTACCATATGTTTAACCAAAACTCCTAATCCCTAAAGTTGTCTAAAGCGACCTTTGATACCAACTATAAGTCCCCATCCATAAAAATTACATAATCTTGAGTTAAGTAAATAATACGAATTTATTTCAAATTGAGTATCTTTTAATTTTTAGAGAGCTACATAATTAGACTGTAACATATACATAACAAAAGCACAGAAATAGAAAGTGTACTCATCCAATAGTATCAATTTCATCCATTAAATAGAAACTATTGAAATGAATTGTGGTTTCTTTTCATGTTTAATCATCATAAATTTTCCATAATCTCATTATTGACTATATTTTCCTTTAAATCTTATGCAAAACACTTAAAAAATTGGGATGAGAACAAAAATCTCAGTAAGGGATATAAAATAAGGAATGAAACTGTTTGCCCATGGATATTTTAAAATCATGAATACATTTATACAAAATCATAATTTTCACCCATAAAACATGAATACATTAACATACCTTATGAAATTATAGTAGTCATGAATAACTAATGGAAATACTATTTCATAAAAGTAACTTATGGAATCTATATCATACTTACATTGTAGTTTTCACAGCTACATAGGGAGTAACCATCATGGTTACGTTTGGAATACCCATCAGAATATATTCCCTAAACCTCTTTGGGGAAACCTAATTTTTTAACTCCATATCATTACCCAATACATTGGATATATATCGTGATCTCACCCAACATTTTTTTATCATAGAACTACCCATATACATAAACAATTCCAATGAACCATAACATAATCATAACACATAAAATAAGCATGAAGGAAATATTACATTTCCAAATTTAAATCACAAGATATAATTTCAAGATATTGGCATTATAAATACCTTCTAAAAACTAATTTAAATACCAAAATACATGAACATGAAATGTAGTATTTATATTCCTTTTAAAAATAATACGGCTTGTAGAGGAATCTAGATATCAAACAATGGTCATGGAAGCAGAACGTCATTATCATCACGTACGTTAAAAAACATTCCTTTTGTCATTTATTAAAATGATTCACAAAAAATGATTCATTTTGAATTTTTTTTTGATAAATTAAAATTAAAAGGGATTTATTATATGCTGTATAAAATAATCTGGTTCACATTATCAAAATATATCTCAACGATAAGAGATTGAGATGAAGTCCCTTACATTGAGTCCGACTCGTCTCGTACAATCATTATATTCCTGAATGACAAACATAGGTTAATTTATACTTTATTGAGAATCTTTTTCAAGTTTATTAATCATTTTATATCACTTATTATCATGTTGTAAAAATTATATAATTATTTAATTTAATATCGGATGTTTTCTCGATATTCGATACTTGAGTCGAAAATGAAATTGGATTGATGTCAATAGTTCATGTGGTCTTAAGTCCATCATCTACAAAAAAATATTAATGAAATAATAATCACTTTTATTTACCCATTATAATTTTAAATCCATTCATTAAATATGGAAATGAAAAATGAACAACCTTACAATCATGGAGAGGGTAAGTCGTATGTACACATGAGTAACATTTCCATTTTTCATTTATCATTATGAAAATAAGGTAATTATTCTTTTATCTTTACAGAATCATCATAATATTATTAACATCATAATAATCATTTAAATATACTTATATATTCCATACAAGTTATGTAGTGAATAAAAATGATTCACATCGCTTCGTGGAGGTGATAGTTCACATGTACACATGAAAAAAGTTATTGTTTTTATGTTCATGGAAGGTAAGAAAACAATTGAAATATTATTATTCAACAAAATAAAAATATGTCATGAATATCATATATAAACATTGATTATATCATTATAACTAGTCCTGATATATTATAAAGAAAAATGAACTATATCAGTTCGTGAGGTGGTAGTCCTCTATATACACGAATGAAATGTCTATTTCTAATTGGATGAAATTTGAGATAGATTTAGGTGATGATATTTAAATAATAAAATCTTAGTATATTTAGGATACTGGATTTATTATATCATCTTAGAGGATGAGGATTTAGAAGAAGTGTAAGAAGAAATAAAATAGAAATAATTAAAAAACATTACCTCTTATTCGGTTAGTCACCTATAAAGAACACCATAACACCTCTAAGAATGTTGTTATGCCAAAAATAAGGCATCAATAACATTGTTATGGACTCTAGGAATTGGTTGGGGTAGATATTGGCCAAAAAAAGGCTTTGTAAGTGTTATTATTAGAGAAGAGTGGGTACATTTTTATAAGAGAGGGGAGGGGAACCCTTGTAAACTATTAAGATATTAAATTAATATAAAATCAATTCCATTTCCAAATGCCCCCACAATAATTTATTTAAAAGATAAGATGATTTTGGGTCAAATACCCATATCCTATTAAAATGATAATTTTTTTAATATTTTTTAATCCTTGTCCTCTTGATTAAACTCTTATTTAACCCTTTTTAATCTTATCGTGATATTATGTTTTGTAAAATTAGTGGGTTAATGTAATTAATATAACATATCAAAAGACCAAAGATAGTTCCATTTATGGAACATATTGAATTATTCTAAACATTTTTTTGAAGCTTAGATTTTTAGGAATTTCATATCATTTAATAATATATTTCATATTTTAAAATACCAATAGTGTCAATTTTGACACTGTTGACTAGTTTACATTTTAAAATACCATAACAGGAAGATAACATCGAAAAAACTACATTAAGTCATCAAAAACATGTTAAAATAGTCCATAAAATTCATATATGGAATAAATTATGTCATATAATATTTATTTTAAAATTTATAATATCTTTTATTTGATTTTTTCATTAATTAAGAAATTACTACATCATCATTATGTCACCATTTAGTTTAATTATTTATTACTTAAAATTTATAAATAAATTTCAATGATGTAGGTAATATTTTTATATTCCTAATGAATATTTTTAGTTGAATAGAACTCTTTTATAACCCCATCATAAAAAAAATTTAGTTCTGAGAGACAAGATTTTGACATCATCATCTTTATTTTAAATAAAATGTTTATAAATGTCATAATAACATCCAAATGGCTCTATGTTATCCTAAAATAGACCCAAGGATTACCATGGTCATTATAAACTAATAAAATTAAATTAATAAATGCACTAGAGTATTTTAATAACATTATAATATTTTGTTTGCGTCTAATTACACGATTTATCCTTAACCATGGTAATTTAAATAGTTAATAAAGTTTCAATTAATAACATCCAAAAACAATAAAAAAATTCCTATTTAAATAATTGGGACCTTATGATTCCAAAAATGAAATCAATTTTTCCAAATTAAAAACACCAAATTTTCAGTAATTAATTTAAAATTAATCCCCATTGTCAAAACGAGAAAATAGGTTTTTAAAATTAAAAACCATCAATAGATTGACACGTGTTAATATATAATTTCAATATGAAATTTATTCAAATGAAAAATATTGTATTAAATGATAAAAACATAAAACAATTATACTTTAAAATCAATTAAAAATATAATCTACCAATATAAATATTTTAGACGAAAAAGCCATTTTGAATTAAAATGGAGTGTTTTTCACTATTAATTAAAATATGTATTTTATCATAATAGCAACAAAACATTATCCAAAATAAATTTTGATTTCCATATTCTAATTAATAAGATTTTGTTTTAAATATAACAAATAAAAGTGACAGAAACTAGATTTAAAAAGTGTTCTCCTTTAAAAGGATTTAAAACATCATTTTTAGAAAAACACTAACTTTATCTATAACATTGTATTTGTTATTATATAATGTCTATAAAACAAAAAATCTGAATTTTAAATATTTTATTAAATTAATATTTCTTTAATTTAATACAATAAGAGTGATTTTTTTATTTTTTAAATAGAATTGTTCACATTTAAATATTTTTTCATAAAAAATGTTATTTATATTCAATTAGTTTTTATTTACATTTAAAATTAATTTTACAAACAATTAATTATTATGAAAACATGTGTAAACCGTATTTTTATAATTCAGTTAATCCTTTTCATTTCCACCATCATAATGGCTATGTGATAACTATCCTAAAAATATCATGTTATCATTTCTGCTAAACGTGGCCTATCATGTATGCTATATAACATAGTGTTTCTTTTTAAAAACACATGTTGTTATATTCACCCCCTCCCATTGTGGAAATCATGTCCTTGAAATTTGAATTTGGGGTCGGTAACTAAGTTTTTACTTTTCAAAATACCTTTATTGTAATCCAACATTGGAAAAAGGATTAATAAAACTTCCCCTTTAAAATAAATAAATGAAAGTACTAAGCTCACATGAGATAAAACATAATAGGATTCCATGTAGGAAAACATGAATATGGAAGAAGAAAAAAACTTCAATGTTCTGATGGAGAGGGATATAAAACATGATCAGGAGAATGTTAACAATCACAAAACAACTAACTTGTGGTCGGTTAAACTGTCTTCGACTTCATGGATAAAAAATTAAAAAGAAAATGTTTTTATTTTATGATCCTTTCATTGAGCTATATAATTATTTTAAAACATTTACTAAGATTATATGGAAATATAATTACATAAAAAGTATTGTTTCATAAACTAATAGAATTCAACCACAAACTCATCCTTTTCTCTAAATGATGAGTATTCAAGTTGAATTTTTCATGCTCGAATCACTAGAATAAAATTATAAAGAATGACATAATCCACAAAATATTTACTATATATTTCTCTTATCTTGAAAAACTATACCAAACCAATATATTTAGGATAAACTAATATAATTCCCCAAATATAATAAACAATAAAAGAAGAAAGTCTACTTTTAATCTCCAAAATTCAGTTATAAAACCAAAAGTTCAACGTAGAACATTTAACAAATAAATGTCCTTAAAATTCCTCCAATAATCCAAACTAAGCTTGAAACTCAAAATTCAAAAGGATTTGATCACATAGTTTTCCAAGATAAATATTAACTTGTATCTCAAAATAAAATCAATTACTCTTAATTTCTCACACAAAAAAGTAATTACCTAAATCACATATTCTCGAAGTTAGGTTAATCATTTCCATGAATAACCTAATTCCCATAAGTCCACAATAAAAACATATATTCTTCCAAAATATAGTTTACACATTACTCCTCAAACAAAATCTAATAGTATTTAATTTTCCATAGCCATATAGGGTTCCCAAAATAGAGAACGTCTTCCCAAATAACATTTATCACTTAATCCCAAAATCATTTTACAATAACAAGTACATCCATTTGATAAAAGGTAAGTTCCCAGAATAAACATACTCTTATTCCATCAACTTGTTTAACTAAATATAAATTCATACTAACTGGGGACTTTATGTAGTCAAGTGGTAGGTGGTGCACCCTTCTCTCCCTTCAGTTATGGGTTCGATCCCCATAGCCTTTCTGGACATGATGTGTTGTCACTCATTCTTCAGGGTGTTATTTTTCAAAAATTATATAATTCTTATAATATTCCAAAAATATTGTAAAGACCTAAAAAATAACCATAAACCATTTTAACCTTAAAGGTTGTCTTACACATCTCATTTTCATACAAACTAATAATGACCTCAACATCTTAATTCAGGATGTCTTATATATATTGACATATATTTTATTTTTTTAACTTCCCCTCCAAATGATTTAATAAAACTTTTTCCAAAAGAAATAACAGCATACATTGATCATGTTTTCTACCATGTTTCATTCTCACTTTTTCATGTAGATTGAAGGTCCATGCATTAAAATAATTATTTAGAGAATCTTCAAAATCACTCGATTACTTTTTTCTAAATACACCATGTAAAACATGGGCCGTATGTCTATTTGCAGAGAAATAATTTTGGGAAATAATCTTATATGTCGTATAATTTCAAAACATCAGATAAAACATTCTTTTTATAAAACATTCGGATTGTGTTTGAGTTGAAACATTCATTCAATGGTCCTTTTAAAATACTGTAAGTGTGTAAAGAAAGACCATATTTTAAAATAAAATATAAATAGGTTCCACAAGGTTCACCTTATTCAATATATTTTTCAAAATCATAACATTGTTCATAATCCTATGATAAGGTAAAATATCTAAAAGTTCCTTGATTATATTTACCGTTTTTTGAAAATATGATAATTTTGAGAAAATAAGAATTTATTAAAAATAACACATGATCCAAAGTGGTATGGAGGTATAGTGGAGGTGTTTTATATATTAAAAAAAGTTATGTTATTTTTATGTTATTAAATGTTTAAGAATCATCCGGACCTGAATATTTAATAATTACTGCAATCAAGTCATGAGAAAGATATAGAAATGTTGTTTGAGATCCTCCGCTTTCCATTTATAACTGACTTTCCATGATTTGGAAATGTTATAGAATAAGTGTTTAACAAAAATAATAGACACAGAATGTTAACATATGTTTAAGAAAAACTCATAATCCCCAAAGTTGCCTAAACAGTCCTCTGATAGCCACTATAAAGACATAGCCTTAAACATTACATAATCTTGAGTTAAGTCAATAATTTGAATTTATTTAAAATTGAGGATATTTTATTGTTAAGAACTCTATATTATTAGTCCATAACTTATACATAACAAAATCATAGAAATAAAAAGAGACACTTCCACCAATATCCATTTCTTCTATAAAACATAAACTTTTAAAATTAAAAGTGGTTTAATTTCATGTTTCATCATCATAACATTTCCATGATCCAATATTTGACTCTATTCTCCCATAAATCATCTGAAAAACATTTATATAACATAGGATGAGAACAAAAATCTCATTAAGGGATATAAAATTAGGAATGAAACTGTTAGTCCATTAATATTTAAAAATCATGACAAAATTTTCACAAAATCATTATTTTCACCCATAAAACATAAACACTTTAACATACGTCATGAAATCATAAGATTCCTGAAAAACTCATGGAAATCATAAATCATAAAGGTAACTTATAGAATCCATTTCCTACTTATATAGTAGATTTAACAGTTAAATAGGGAGTTGCATTCATAGTTACACTTGGAATACTTATCATAGTATATTCCTTGAATATATTAGGAGAAACCATATCATTTAACTCAATCTCATTTAATATGGAATTAAAGAGATATCACGAGCTCACCTGCCCTTAGTTTATCATGGAACCACTTGTATACATAAACTATTCCCAATAACCATAATATAATCATATCACATAAGATAATCATAATCGAAAAATAACATTTCTATATTGAAATCACAAGATACCCATAACACCCCAAACATAATTATAAATGTAATGATAATATTTTTTAGGTATTATTATTCTTGTTCTTTTTTTAGTTCGAATTGGTATGTTTTATTTTAAATAAACTAAAAAACAATGAGAAACATTTTATTCAAACCCTGAAATATTTCATTGATACAAGGGATTACAACTACTCAATAAAACTCACTGTATAACCCAATAGAAAAAACATAAGACCACGAAACATCACAAAATGTCTGATTATATAGCCTTTGTCATTTGCATCCCTAAAAACAAAGAAATAAATAGTGATAGGAATACAAAAAAATATAGATATTTAAAGGAATATAGAGCACCATCCTCTTAAAACAAGAAATGATCTTGATTCTTTGAATACCTAGAATGGGTGTTTATATGGAATTAAGGGACTATTATAAATATGCATTGGGTTTTATAGCTATTGGGTGTATTTAAATGCTTTAAAATAATAGTTTTGGTTAAATAAAATTATGGTTTCAAGTTAATAACATATGTATTAATCATTAGTATTTTATGTGTTTTGTGTTTTAAAAATATCTAGAAACAAAACAATGGTTTAATATAACATGGGTATTTATATTGAGCATGATTATTTAGGATTTTAGAATAGTATAGTTTCAGATATATTTGTTTGTTAAAACAATAATTTGTATTATAGTTAATTTTTTTCTTCCTAAAAAATTTTTAGTCATAAAATCTATATTTATTTTTAAATTGGATTTCCAAAAAAGGGTGGCATCCCTATGATAAGGGGACACATCAACTATACTGGGGGACCTGGTCACCCTATCAAGGAGGTGTCTACCCACACCTAAGTAGGCTCGAGCAGGCAGGAAAACCCAGATGAGCATACTAGAGGTAAGATGCGCCCGGGCCCCAGTATAGGGCCTGGTAAGGCACGAGAAGAGGGTAGGATAAGTTCCCACAGGTGGATTACCATGTGTAAGGACTCATGTGTGTGTGTGTGATTTTGTCATTAGGAGATGGAATCGTAGCCAGAATCTTATAATTCATTCCAAAAAAACTAATTGGGTTTCTATGTGGGACGTAGGTTTTTTCACAGTACGCAGTCTCAGCAATCCGATATCGTCGCACGAGATCCCAACTATCCACACTGGAACACCATTCGAGTCCAAGTGTCATGGTTTATCACCACTCTTTTAAAGACCATCCAATATGGCTTCTCTTGATTTGGACCGTCAAACCTTTTTAAATCATGCGATCAACAATGACTGTTCAACTAAGATACGATCTAATCCCATCCATCTATCACTTTTAAAAATACTGGATCAATCCAGGTCATCTGATCGGATCCCCAGATTCATCCCAACCATCCTTTGATCAGTTGAATAACCCCTTTGTTAAATTTTCTTTTGGGTAAATCTCAACCCTTAGATCAGACCAGATTCAATCCGAACCATCCATTCATTCCAACTTTTTCTTCCTCGTAGAGCCGCACCGGTCCCCATTAGACCTTATAGTTGTTGGCCCCTCTCTATCCCCTATTTTTCATGATGCCATTTCCAACCCTTTCCATGACCTCTTTATCTTCGACATCTTCTTTTTCTTCAAATGGAGGTGTTATTTTATGCCAAAAATCACAATCCCTTATTCAGATACCTATCATTTCGTCATCTTATAATTTAGGGTGTCAATTAACCCTATTACACATTGATTTTCTGCTAATCAACATTTTTTGATTGTGTTTAGTCTTTCAGATCAATAATTTTATAATATTGGGTTTTTTAAAATTCTCACCTTTCACCCAAATGACTACTTATAATTTATCTATGCCAAGTCCCCCCTCTCTCTCTTGGTTCCAGGAACTCTCAGCCCACTTCTAATCAGAAACAAGTAAGGGATTTTTATTATTTTTGTTTGAAATTATAATCATGTATATATATATTTACATAGTTATATATATATGTATATATGTATAAAAACTAGTTTCTTTTTCTAACACGAATTGCTTATATGATATGAATTCTGTATTTTCAAGGATCTATTTCTAAATAATTAAGGTTTTTAATTTTCCTACCATGTTGTGATATTTTTCCAAAAAAATATATGTGTGTATATACACACATAAACAACATAATATTTTAAGTATATATATATATATGTTGAGGGTTTTTTTCCATGAAACATACATAAACAAACATATTTATGACCATAATTTTCAAAATTTATTTTTATAGAAGTGATATACATATATATGAGTATATGAATAATCCAACATACGGGTAAACACATTTATATTTATCAAATTTTCTTGGTGTGTGTTTATTTTCGAGGGTTATAAATCACATACACTTATATAAGTATATATATAGTTATATATTTATATACATATTCATGAATTTAAGAATAAAACAAGTATATATGTTCTTTCCATTTTTTTATAAATATTATTTTTCAACCTCCTAAATATTGTATGGTGATTTTAAACGCTTATAAATACTTTATTTTCTCAACTACGTGAGATAACCTTACCAATTGATGTGAAATTATGAAAAAAATATCATTTCATGTGTGAAATCTATTTAATTATTTTATAATATTATTTTGAGTAGACAAACAATATATGAATTATTGATTAAATGATAATTCGTTTCAATTTTCATTTTATTAATGAATTAAAAATAAAGAAAATTAATTTCAGTATGACATGAATCTTCTTAAACTTTACAAGGTGGTATGGGACACTTTGGATTGTTTAAAGATTGTGTACCTCAAGAATTTATCAATGAATTTATTTACGTCTTTGATTAAGATTAAAAATAATCAAAGTGGTATATGACACTTTGATTTAATGACATATTTTTTATTGGACATATGAGGAATGCATTTGACTTATTATGTAATGGGTGAGGCCCACTATACCCTATCGATGAATTGATATGTCTCATGAGACAAACAAGGTCTTGGCATGAGGACTTGGAAAATTGTTATGTGTGTTCTAGGAAGAAGGCCTTGAAAGAATGTTTATGATGTCCTCTATTATGAATTCCCTCATAATGATCCTAGTAAGTTAAAGTCCATGTGATTATTCAACTTGTAGAATATCCATGGATAATGATCATTCTCTTATGAACTAGTATGAATCAGTTTTATATGTTCATGTACACACAATTTAATGATTTATATTTAAATATATACTTGTAAAATGATAAATTTATAAAGAAGGATTTATACTTAGTTTCCAAACCATAAAGAAAAGGTTACAAATTTATCTATCATTGCATGGTTTTCATCTATGTGTCGAATGATAAATGACATCATTTTATGTGAAATTATGAATAAATATTATTTCATATATAAATTCTTATCTGATCCCCAATCAAGTCATATAATGATTTTGTATGTTCATTATCTAACTTATAGGGGAATTTCATGCATTTCTGTTCAAGTGCATGAATATTTTTATAATTATTTTTGTTTGTAAATCTTAAATAAGTTTAGAAATTTTGCGCATAAGTTTATGCTAAAATATATTTTGAAATCACTTAAGAAAATTAGATGACACATTATGAGAAATGTTAATTTAATGATTTAAAGCATGTATTTTAATGGAATTTTTTTAAATAAAGATTATTTCTTAATGATATTGTTTTAAAACCCCTTATTTGGCATTTTTGTTCTCACCCCATGTATTTTAAATTATTCCTACATGTTTAATGGATGTTCTGTGATGAATTTTTAATGCAGAAGAATTGATCTGATGGTACTTTTCTTAATGATAATTAGAATTTGTACATTTATATTTGAATGTAATATTTGATTATAATTCTCCAGAACCTCGGTTGGTAAAAGATCCTCTGTTTTTTTTAATTTTGTGTACTTATTCAAGTTTCTTTTAAAAAAAAATACACATTATTTGTAGGGTCCAAGTCTGTTTTCTTGGGATTAGGTCATTTTATTATGTATCGGAAGAATAACCTAGTGGACTTTGGGAAATTAGAATAAAATTCCTAATTTAAGTATGTTTTCTTAAATAAATTCTTTTCATACATTTTCAGATGGAAGGTGAGGGTTCACTAACTGACATCTTTTCTCTTCCTACTGAGCTACACGAGACCATAATATTGAAATCATATTTAGATTCTAACCATACTATCCCAAACCATCATCTATCCTACAAACACCTCTATCGGGTGTCAAAAAACCGAAATGTCCTTCGACTCCACCATGGACCGAGTCATGTCTATTAGATTATGTCGCATGCACAAATTTCAAATTATGCACGTAAAGGAAATTACTATGAAGGTATATTCCTATGTTTCACCCTATCTGAGAATTATCTAGCCCAATAAAAGTTCTGAGATGCTGTAGAGGTGGGGGACCATTCTAAAACCTATCTATTCCAAGTTCTGAGCTTTAGCATGTATGGTAGACTTTATGATATATGGTAGTTAGAAAACAAAGTTGTATGAATAGTCTATTGGAATTGAGTCCATTCTGATATATTTTAACTTTACACCTCCTATGCCACTCTCTCAAGTACGTATTGTTGTCTTCATGATTTTGACCCTAGATGCTCATGGTGGATTTTGGAAAATGAAGTTAAAGAATTTAAAAAATGTTTTGGGGATCAACATGACCATAAGAACTTACCAAGAAAGAATCCAATAGTGGTGGACTAGGTGAAGGTATAAATTAAATATTTATAATTTATTTTTGTTAATTAATTAACAATGATTAAGAAAATATTTTTGTAGGGACATTCAGGATAATGTCATAAGGTTGGTGCTGCTGGGTGTGTATGAGTATAATAGAATTGCGAGGGCACAATTTTATTAAGAGGGAAAAATATTTATCCCAAAAAATTAATTATAAATGTAATAATAAAAATTTTTTAGATATTTTTATGATTATTCTTATTTTAATGTGAATTGGTATGTTTTATTTTAAATACACTAAAAAGGAAATTAGAAACATTTTATTCAAACACTGATATTTTACAATGATTAAAGGGATTAAAACTACTCATGAAAAACAATCACAATACCTAATAGAATAAATGGAAGAGCACCCAACATCAGAACAAGGCTGATAAATTATCCTTCATAACTTGAATCCACAAAAACAAAGAAAGAAATATTGACAAGAATAACAAAAATATAGAGATTCAATGGAAAGTAGAGAACCATTATCTTAAAACAAGAAATTATCTTGATCATTTGAATACCTTGAACAAGTATTCATATGGCTTTAATTGATCGTTATAAATATCCATTGGGGTTTTAAAATAAATTTTGGGTTTTATATCTATTAGGTGTGTTTAAATGATTTAAAATAATATTTTATGTTAAAGAAAATTATGGTTACAAGTTAATAAAAAAAGTATTAAACATTATTATTTTATGTGTTTTATTTTTTAAATGTCTTGAAATAATACAATGGTTTAATATAACATGGGTATTCATATTGATCATGAGAATTTAGTATTTTAGAATGGTATGGTTTTAGGATAGATTTGTTTTTTAAGGAAAATTTGTATTATAGTTAATTTTTTTCTGTCTAAAAATTTTTTAGTTATAAAATCTAATTTTATTTTTAAATTTTATTCAAAAAAAGGGTGCCCTCCCTTTGATAAGGCGACACCGAAACTATGCCAGGGGACCTGATCAACCCCAACAAGGAGGTTTCTACCCACACCCAGGAGGCTCGAGCAGCTGGGCAAACCCAGGCGAGCATACTAGAGGTAAGCTATGCACATGCCCATGTATTGGGCCTAGTCAGGTGTGAGAAGAGGGTGGGATAAGTGCCCATAGGTGGTGTCCCATGTGTAAGGACTCCTGCGTGTATGTTTGTGTCATTAGGAGAGAGGACCACACATAGAATATTATAAGGCCATCCCAAAACCTGTTGGGTTTTGATGTGGGACGTGGGTTTTTCCACAGTACATAATCTCATCAATCTGATATCACTACGCAAGATCCTAACCATCCTCATCAGTACACCATTCGAGTCCCAATATCGTAGATTATTACCGTATGTTTTTACAGACCGTCTGATCTAGCTTTGACTATTATGGACCATCCAACCTTTTAAACTACATGATCAACAATGTCCATTCGGACTAGCCGATATCTAATCCCAGCCGTTCGTCACTTTTAAAAATTGTTGAATCAATCCAGGCCATCTTATTGGACACGTGGATACATCCCATCTATCTGCTGATCTACCACATGACACCCCTTGTTAATTTTTTTAGGGTTAATTTCAACCCTTCGATCGGACCAGATTCAATCAGAATCATCCACTAATTCTTCCTTCTTCTTCCTTGTGGAGCCACACCAGTCCCCATCAAACCTTTTATCAGTCGGCCCCTCTCCATCCCCTCTTTCTCATGATTCCATTTTCCACCCTAACCACAACCTCTTTTGCTTTGGACACTATTATTCAAAAGGTTGTTGTATTTTAAGCCACAAATCACTACCCCTGACTTAGATCCCTCTCATTGCTTCCTCTTATAATTTAGGGTGTCAATTAGCCCTATTACAAGTTGATTTTATTCTAATTATCATTTTTTGATTGGATTTATTCTTTTTGGATCAATAAATTGAAAAATTTTGTTTTTTTAAACCTCACCTTGCACCCAAATGCCTACCAGAAATTTCTCTCTACTAAGTCTTCCCTCTATCTTAGTTCCATGAACTCTCATCCAACTTCTTAATCAGAAACTACTAAGAGAAATTTATTATTTTCGTTTGAAATTATAATCATGTATATATATATACATATATATATATATGTGTGTGTGTGTGTATAAAAACTTGTTACTTTTTCTAACCATAATTGCATTTATGATATGGATTCTCCATTTTCAATTATCTATTTCTAAAGAATTAAAAATTTTAATTTTCCAATAATACTGTAATCTTTTGCCAAAAAAAGTATATATATGTGTATATACACACATATACAACTTAATATTTTTAGTACATATATATATATATATATATATTAAGGGTTTATTTTCCATAAAACATACATCTAAAAACATATGTATTAACTTACTTTTCAAAATTAATTTTTATAGAAGTTATATGCATATATATGATTATATGTCTAATCCTACACACGAGTAAACACATTTACATTTATCAAATTCTTTGAGTGTGTGTTCATTTGGGAGGGTTCTATGTTTACAAATAACATTCACTTATATATGTATATATATATACATATTATATATATATATACACACATACATGAATTTAAGAATAAACAAAGTATAGATTGTCATTCCATTTTTTTAGAAATAGAATCTGTCAACCTCTAAACTAATTTCTACTAATTTTAAACTCTTATAAACACGTTTTTCTTTCAACTGAATGAGATAAAATTATCATTTTATGTGATATTATGAAACAAGTTATCATTTCATGTGTAAAATATATTTATTTATTTTATAATATTATTTTTAGTAGACAAACAGTATATACATTATTGATTAAATGTTAATTTGTTTCATTATTCATTTTATTGACGACTAAAAAATAAAGAAAATAAATTTAAGAATGATATGAATCTTTATATTATAATATATGAACTAATAACTAAACATTCCAATGTGGCATTGGTCACAATGGACTATTTAAAGATTATGTACCTCAAGAATTTAACAGTGAATTTATTTATACCTTTGATTAAGATTCAAATAAATCAAAGTGGTATGGGACACTTGATCAAAAGACATATTTTTTGGTATATATGAGGAATTAATAGGACTTATTATGTGATGGGTGAATCCCTCTATATCCTCTTTATGCATCGATAGGTCTCATGAGACAAACTAGGTCTTAGCATGAGGCATCGACAAAATGGTTATGTTTGGTCTTGGCACGAGGCCTTGACAGAATGTTTATGATGTCATATATTATGAATTCACTCATAATTATTCTAGTAAGTAAAAGTCCATCTGATTCTTTGACTAGTATAATATCCATGGCTAATGATCATTCTCTTATAAACCTATATGAATCAGTTTTATATTTTGAAGTGTACATAGTTTAATTTTTTATATTTAAATATATACTTTTATAGTGATTCAATTATAAATAAGGATCAATAATTAGATTAAAAACCATAAATAAGAGGTTACAAATGTATCTATCATTACACGATTTTCATCTAAGTGTTGAATGATAAATGACATCATTTTATGTGAAATTATGAATAAATATTATTTCATGTTTAAATTATTATCCACACCCCTGGAATGTCATAAAATGATTATTTATGGTCATTATCTATCTTCTTATTGGTATTTCATTCATTTATGTTCATGTGTGTTAATATTTAATAATTAATTTTTTTTGTAACTCTTAAAAAATTTTGGAAATTTTGAGCATAAGATTATCCTAAAAGTTGTTTCAGAATATCTCAATAAAATTAGGATGACATATTATGAGAAATGTTAATTTCATGATTTAAAGCATGTATTTTAAAGGAATTGTTTTAATGAAAAATTATTTCTTAATGTTCATGTTTTAACAACCATTTTGGGCATTTTTTTCTCACCTAATATCTTTTAAAATATTTTTATAGGTTTAGTGGAAGTGCTATGATGAATTTATAATGTGGAAGCATTTATCTTATGTTACATTGATTATGGTTTATTGAAATTTGATCATTTATATTTTACTATAATATTTAATTCTAATTCTATAGAACCTAGTATGGTATAAGATCCTAGGTTTTATTTAATACTGTGTATTTTTTCAATTATCATTTATAAAAAAATTTACACAACATTTGTAAGGGCCGAGTCTAGTTGGTCATGATTGGGTCGTTTCAATATAATTCAAGATATTGAAATAATAAGTCCCTTTTCAATACCATTTTCAATACCAAAATACATGAACATGGAATATGGTATTTATTTTCCGTTTAAAAACATTACAACTTGTAGAGGAAGCCATATATCACGTAATGGTCATGACGGCAGACGGTTGTTCTTGCCCCGTACTTTAATAAAACATTCCTTTTGTCATTTAATAAAATGATTCATAAAAACAATTATTTTTTAAAACCTTTAAAGTAAATTAAAATTAAATGGGTTTTATTATACACCGTATAAATGAAGGTGGTGTATATTATCAAAATATTCCTCAATGATGGGAGATTGAGATGAGGTCACTTACCTTGAGTCTGACATGTGTCGTACAATCACTATATTCATGAATAATAAAATTAGGTTAATTATAGTTGGTTGATATCTTTTTCCAATCTTATTATTTCTTTTATTTCACTCATTACCATGTTTTAAAAATTATATAATTATTTATATTCATATCGAACGTTTTGTCGATATTCGGTACTTACGTCAAAAATGAACCCATCATGGTGTCAATAGTCAATGTGGTCAAAATTCCATCATATCAAAAAAACTATTCATGAAATAATAATCACTTTTATATATTCATTATATTTTTAAATCCATTCATTAAATATTGATATTAAAAATGAAGAATGTTACAATAATGGAGATGTTAAGTCGAACATACGCATAAGTAACGTTTCCACTTTTCATTTATCATTATGGAAATAAAGTAATTATTATTTTACCTTTCTAGAATTATCATTAAATTATAAACATAATAATAATCATTTAAATATACTTATATATATCATACAAGTGATGCGGTGAATAAAACGATTCACATCACTTCATGGAGGTGATAGTTCACACGTACGCACGAACGACGTTATCATTTTTATTCACAAGGAAGGTAGAAAAATAATATAAATATATTCTTTCAAAATGATAAATATGTCATTAATATAATAAATGAAAATTTAGTCTATCATTATAACAAGTATTTATATACAGTAATGAAAAACAAACTATATCGGTTCGTGAGGCGGTAGTCCTCCGTACAAACGAACGAAATATTCATTTCCCATTTGAAAGATTTGGAGATGGATTTAGGTGATGATACTAACAAAATAAAGTATCAGTATATTTATGATAATGGAGTTATTATTTAATCTTATAATATGAATATTTAAGGGAAGTGTAAGAAGGAATAATATAGAAACACTTAAATAACCAATACCTCTTCTTCAGTGGATCACCATTGAAGAACAACTTAACAACTCTAAGAAGGGTGTTATACATAAATTAAGGTCTTAAGAATGTGGTTATGGATTTTAGGAATTGTTTTGGGAAGATATTGGCTGAAAAAGGGTTTGTAAGTGCTAGTGTTATATAAGAGTGGGTACCTTTTATAGGAGAGGGGAGGAGAACCATTGAAAAATTTTAAAGTGTTAAATTAATATAAATTCTGTTACGGTTCCAAATGGTCCCAAAAAATTTTATTTCGAAGATAAGATGCTTTTGGGTTGAATAAACATAATACAATTAATATTAGATAATTTTTTAATATTTTTTAATCCATATCTTTTTGGTTTAAGCCATATTTTACCTTTTTTAATCTTACTGTGGTATTATGTTATTTCAAATTTTTTTGTTAATGTAATTAACATAACTAGTAAAAAGACCAAAAAAGTTCCATTTATGACATATTTGGACTTATCCTAACCATTTTTTCGAATCTTATATTTTTATGAATTTAATAATACTTAATAAAATATTTTATTTTTTAAAATACCAATAGTTTCAATTTTGAAACTATTCATTAGTTGTCTTTTAATACTATCATAATAGGAATACAATTTAGAAAAAACTCATTTAAATCTTAAAAAACATGCCAAAATTAACCATAAAATTAATTTATATAGTAAATTATTTCAGATAGTATTTGTTTTAATATTTATAATATCATTTAATTGATTCATTCATTAATTGGGAAATTACTACATCATCTTTGTGTCACCATTTAATTTAATTATTTATTTTCTCAAAATTATAAATAAATTACCATTATGTATGTAATATTTTTATCTTTATAAAAACTATTTATCATCCAAGATATCTTTTTTATGAACCCATATTTAAATTTTTTTATTTATGAGAGACATTATTCTGATATCTTGGTCTTTATTTTAAATAAAATATTTATAAGCTTCATAATCAGATCAAATTGGCTCCAAGTGGTCCTAAAATCAACTCAATGATGATCATGGTCGGTATTCACTTTTCCAATTAAATTAGGTCAAATTTCAGTGTAGTTTTATATTATTATAATATTATTTTTACCTTTATTTACCCGATTTACCCTTAACTGTGGTAATTAAAATAATTTGTAATGTTACTATTCATAATGTCCAAAAGATGACCTTTTTACATAATTTGGTCATTCTGATTCAAAATATGAAATCCATTTTTTAAATTTCAAACAAAAAAATTGCAATATTTAATTTAAAATCAATCTCCGTTGTCAAAACAATAAAATAATTTTTTAATTAAAAACCACCAAAATATAGACAGTTGTTTATATCAAATTTTAATGTGAAATTTCTTCCAATGAATTACATTTGATTAAATGATAAAATATTAATCTATTTATACTTTAAAACCAAATAAATAGATAATATATCAATATAAAAAATTTAAAGAAAAAAATAGTTTTGAATTAAGATGCAGTATTTTTCATTATTCATTAAAATATGAATTTTATCAGAAAAATACCTACAATTTATAAAAAATAAGCTTTTATATCACTTTTATAAATAATAAGTTTATTTTTTCAAATATAACATATAAAAATAGAAAAAACTAGATTAAAAAATGTTCACTTTCAGAAGGCGGTAAAATAATATTTTTATAAAAACACTCATTTTATCCATAAAATTGTATTTGTTCTTTAATAATGTATATAAAACACATAAGATGAATTTTAAATATTATATTAAATTAATATTTCATTAATATAATCCAAAAATAGTGATTTTATTATTTTATAAACACAATTATTCGTACATAAATAGTTTTTCATAAAAACATGTCCTTGATATTCAATTGGTTTTTATATACATTTATAATTAATTTTATAACCTTTGAATCATTATATAAACATGTGTAAACCATATTTTCATAACTAATTTAATCCTTTTCCTTCCCACGGTTATTATGGTTATGTGATAACTATCATAATAATATTATGTTTTTCATTTAATCTCAATGTGGCGTATCATGTAGGTTACATAACATAGTGTTTCCATTAAGAAACTCGAGATGTTACATAAATATAGATATCATTATGAACACCCTTATGTTTTTCCATAACTGCGAAACAGTTATGAAATACCTCCTATAACATCAGATGATATACTTAAGTATCAACGTATAAAACATTATGAAATTACATTAGTTATATATACTTTCAATCTTCTTACTTATTAAGTAGATTTGGATTTCCTACTTTTAAATTTTTACTTCTTTCCTTCCTACCTTCAATCTTCATGAATTCATCACTAAATATCAACCAATTTGATCCATAATTTATAACATAAAATTATAGAATCAATCGATCCAATTTTATAATTATATAGTTATAAAAAAATTCACATAATTGACGATAACAATATCCAAATTATAGTCTTTTTCAATATTCACCACTATGTCATCTATCAACATCCATACACCTCAACCACTCTAAAACATACTTGTAGCTACATGGTACCCGACCATTCTTCTGATTATCCTAACCTATCTGAGTCACAAAACTAAATCAACACATCCCGAACTACAATCATCATCTTCATATCAATAAAATTATAAACCCAATCCATCATCTTTAGATCTTTCACGTTTTCCACTATAAACGTTTATATAAAGTGTTACATTAACTGAATATTATTTATCCTATAATGAAACATTAGATTTTTTCCCAAGAGGATAACAATTTAGGAATCAAAGAACAACATCCCATCCTCTTTCATTCTTCTGAGATCCCCTAATATCACCATTAACCAAATGAACTCCTTACTATATTCAATTAATGAAATGTACTCTATTTCTTTTCTTGAAATTGAAACTACATATTGATGCATTGAAATTGAACTCATTATTATGCATCCAAAAAGGAAAACTAGGAATTATGTTTTCTTTATAGTATTTATTACTCCCCCGAATTATAAATCCACAATCCCATCTTTTTAATAAACTATTCCAAAATAGAGAGATAGAATTTTGAAACCCTTAGGATACTACATGATCCCCATTATTCCTTCCTAGCATTATTTTATAGAATTATCCATAAACCTATAAAAAATTTAACAGTCCTAAATCTAGTAACCTAGAGTTCATATCTACATTATTAAATTGGAATAATATACAAGGGATCACATAACCATGGATCCATCAATTTAGTAATCTTGAAAAAATAGATAAAAACTAGCTTACCATTTTACATTGGTGATAAAATATAAAAACATGGTGAATGTAAATATTATTCATCAATAATGTAACACCCCAAGCTTCCATGGTACGCTTCTCTTTGAATAATACAATAGCGTGTGTTGTACACAACTTCGAGTTCTAACACACCACAACCAACAAAAATAGCCATTATGAATAGTAATACCCATTTTCTAAAATTTTATAAATTTTATCATTCAAAATGGACTTAATTTTTTGATTCAGAATATAAAAATTAGCTTAGGGTAAATTTTTGGTATTTTTCTGAAAACATTCAATTTGTGATGAATAGTGAAAAACACTAAGTTATAGTTTAAGACCGAATTTTCATTTAAATAAATATTTATTTGATTTAAATTTATTTTAGTTCAAAATCAATACATAATACCTATATAGGTTCAAATTAAATCATTGGAGTCAGTTTATAATTATTTTAGATATATAAAAATTTTATTGAACTTTTTACCATCTTTTACCCACCAACTAGGAGCATTTGAAAATTTACATAAATCATAATTTTACCACTTATGTGAGTGTAATTTAAAAAATCTGAGATACATGGTTGATATCAGTAAATAAAATGTGGTTCAATAAGATGATAATAATTTTTCGTAAATAGTAACTTTTTACTTTTACTTACCATGATTAAAAGTAAATAGGGTAATTAAGTGTAAAAATGATAATATTATTACCCTAAAACATGTACTAATTCAATTGGATAAGTTTAATTCAACAAAAAACAACCTTATGAACAAAATATGATCTTTTAGGTCCACTTGGATTAGATTTGGACATTTATTATTATTTAATTCAAAGAAGAGTTAAAAGAGTTAAAATCAAAGTTTAATAACTAAAACATGTTAATATTGGGTTACACATAAGAAAAATTAGGCTATAATTATTCATTATAATGCTAAAACTATTTCCAACATAATGGTATTTTATTTATATTTTTTATACATTATATAATTTATTTTATTTATGACACAAATATGATGTAGCAATTACCTAATTAATGAAATATTAAAATAATTGATATTATAAAAATCCAAATAAATTTAATTTGAGACTTTTTATTAATTAAAATACTTTTCTAGGTTAATATGAAATATTATGGTTGGTTATATGAATTTTTTTCTAAGTAATAATGTTGTTATGAATTTATTAAAAACAAAATACCAAATACTGTCATAATTGAAATTAAAGAGTTTTTAAAACAAATATTATGTTATTAATTAATATTTGATTCCTAAAAATATATGGTCTGGCAAAAAGACTTATATAGTGATAGGTGTATCATTAATGAACCTCTTGGGGTTCGTTTGTAAGTATGTAGTATTTTTATAAACCATATAATATAAAAATACATAGGGACATGGTAAATGTCAAACTATTTAACTAAGAGTTAAATCTAAAAGATAATGTTAATATAGTGACCCAAACCATTCTAAAACCTATTGGTTGAGTGGTTTTCGACCCATACACATAGTATCCTTTAAATAATCCATTTTTTACTCATTAGAAACCGAAAACAATTTTATTATAAAATAATATTTCTAACTTTTCCTAAGGTGCCCCTCACCCTACTATTAAAAGGGCACTCCCCCTTCCGTTAAATTCACACCATCAAAGCCTTTTGGCTTGGACAAACTCTTCCCAAATACCTTCTAATAAGTCCTCAATTCATCCTATAGGCCTTAATTTAGTCATAAAGCCAGACTAAGGATCCCTTTTGATCAAATCAAAAGGAAGAACTGGAAGAAGAGTTAAATATTTTATCATCTCATTCAAGTTCCATTCTTCTTCCACTTCCTCTTTATTTGTTGTTTCCAATATAAAATAAAAACTCCATTATCTTCTATATACTATGATGTTATTTTAAATATGTTACAACCATATTCATTATTCTATCCATCCTTTTAATGACATGTCACCATACGTGCGTACGTACGGCTTACCGTTCCCACGTCGGGGTGTAATTGTTATTCAATACATTATTATTTGGATGGGTATAATAATGATGTGTAATTGATGTAAATAATAAATATAACATGATAATGATTCTGTATATATTATTTAAAATCTAAGTATATATTATTTTAATATCAAAAGAATGATATTGTTGCTCGTGCGTACGTACAGATTACCATCTCAACGAATGTGATGAGATTCATTCCCCATCGTATCCATCCAAGACCAATTTTAATTAGATGATTAAAAATAATGTTTAAATCCTTAATATAATTAAAAATATGAACAAGATACATCCTATCCATAACAAACATTACTTATATAACAAAGCATAAAATGGAAAACGAATCAGTTAACCCCCGAAACGAAGATAATAATAAGATATTATTAACAAAGCCATGATAAAATATCATATATGATATCATATTAGTGTATAATATTCATTTATAATTTAATAACAATTATTTCATCATTATACAGGAGTTCAACCTACCCCCAACCATGGAAAAGTACAATGTGAGGGTTATTTTCACAATCTCTTTATTATCCAAGGTTGTTTTTACGTAAGTATCTACTAGGACCTCTTTATCATCCACATCCACATTTCTTAAAAATTTATTTCAAAAAAAGTTTACTATTTACTAGAAAATGGGGTAAAATAATTTATAACCTTATTTTACCTTATATGTTTTGAAAGGAAAATTTCTGTCATTTTCCAAATAAGGTACTTTATGTCCTTTTAGACAGAATTAAGGTAAGAATGTTTTTTAACTTATAAGGCAGGTGCGGCTATTTTCCACCATTATAACATCGTTGAAGCTTCAATTAAAATTTTATAAGAATATTTTCAAAATTAATGTCTTCTTTATAATTATGTGACTCAAAAATCATTTCAAAATAGAAATAGATTTTTCTCTAAAAAAGAGTTTTTGATTTCATCTACGTCAACATCCTTTGATGGATTTTAAGATTATTTGAAGTTGATTTATTATGATACAAAACATCCATATTTTATTGATGGTTTTTTGATATGTTTGACTATGTATGTGTTATTTTTACACAATTCATGGTTGTGGATAAAGTATTGACATTTAGTTTGTTATTTTTAATACGAATCTTTATGTTATGTTTAAAAATTTTCATATGAAGAATTCATTAGACTTAGTAAGTGATGTCTGGAGCCCGCTATAGCTTCTATATGCATAGTAGGTCTCATGAGACAAACCAGTGTCTTGGAACAAGGACTTGACAAAATATTTTTTGTATTCTTGGCATAAGGCCTTGACTATGTGGTTATGAAAGTCTGGCAGCATGCATTCCATCATTATTAAAGTGGCTATGGATATTGCATATTATTATTCGACTAGTACAATATCCATGTGAGTAAGTAAATGGAATTATTTTATTTTATCTTTTCTATATTATTCTGATGTTCATGTTTAAAAAGGCTTTTGTTTTAGTCATATACATTTCCTTAAATTTTTATTCTTATTTATGAAATTTTCCACTATATTTTTATCCGTACTAAGCATCTAAGCTCGCCCCTTTCTATGTTTTATTTTTCCCAAGATGCGAAGACGTATTTTATGGCTGACCTACAGAAATAATATGAGGGGATATGATTGTGGTCCATGGAAACAATGTTGTTGTAGTTTTCCATTTTATGATGTAATATAAACCTTATGAATGTATCTAGTACTTCAAAAACTACTAAACTAATTTCTCTTTTGAGACTTGATCTTTTGTGATCATGAAAATGATAAAAATAATGCACCGACTCTGGGTATCTACGGTTCTGGAATTACAGTTAGTATTAGAAGAAGTTTAATACAAACCATGGAATCTAGATTTAGATAAAATTTGATTAGAGAACATTACTCTAAGATAGACATTGAGGATTATTATATAATAGCTTCCTAGAATTTTGGTATTGTAGAGATTTTATGAGTTTCCCAAGAAATACATCACTTTTTAGATACGAGCAGGTAGAGGAAGATCTGGCACAGATGTACCTAGGGGTAAAACCCAAAAACACCGCTTTGAGCTAGACGCAAACAGGAACTGGTGCACGACAACAGGCCTTGCTGCACTCTTGGTTATGACACTCCCAGGGGATATGCTTCGTATAAATCTTATTTTCTTTAAAAACCATT
The DNA here is from genome assembly GCA_963277665.1 of Viscum album. Lineage (NCBI taxonomy): Eukaryota > Viridiplantae > Streptophyta > Magnoliopsida > Santalales > Viscaceae > Viscum > Viscum album. Next base: position 1,747,342,299 of record OY728153.1, read on the forward strand.
TTGAAGGCTTTATGAGTATATACATCCTCAAAAAATCATTTTTCATGATTATGGATTTTATTCATAAACTATTCAATTTATGTTAAGTGTTTTACAAGTTTAAAATTATGTATTTCGATTCATAAACTAATCTACTTTATGACATTATTTAAAAATGGGGCCTATTGGAAGGAATGGAACTGTATCAATGCATGCACTCCATGTAGGGATTTCCCTCTCACTCAAGATAATTATAGTGGAGTTGGTGATGCAACTGGTTCTGATTGGCTAACCACCATACTGGGACAACTCACTCAGATTATGAATAATAACCTTACCCATATGGAGCACCCTGATCCACAGCATGGAGGATAAATGTTAGATCGCTTCAGGAGGCAAAAACCACCAACATTAAATGCGGTAAATTTCCATTAGTAGCTGGGCAATGGATAAATTCCTTAGAGAAAATATTCCACGCATTGCGGAGTAGTGAAAGGGAAAAAGTTGTCATGGATGTTTACCACCTCACTGGAGATGCTGATCAGTGGTGGTCATTGACTCAAAATACAAAGTAAGATGATGAAGTATCAAATATGGAATGGAGGGAGTCTAAAGAGATTTTCTTAGAAAAAATAATTTCCTCGGGGCCATCGAGCATATATGGAAAGGCAATTTCTAAGTCTGAGGGAAAAGGAGGATGAGAATGTCACAAAGTATGAGGCTAAATTTACAAGGATAGCAAGGCATGCTAATGATTATATATGTAAAACAAGAAGTAATATTGATCGTATCTTTGCTGTGATAAAACCATTTCTTCATTGAGCATTCGTCTCACAATCCATCTCGTCATACAGAGATATTGTCGCATGTGCTATCAAGACAGAAAAAGAATTTTCTAAGTCTTACGAATTTAAAGCAAAGCAAGAGAAGAGGAGATATGCTGAACACTCTAGAAATGGAAATAAGGGGGAGAAGGGAAAAGATGAATATCCATACTACAGTAAATGTTGGAAGAAAAACCATGGTACTTGCCTAAAGGGAATGGGAGTCTGTTACAAGTGTGTTGAAAACGACCACCAAGCTCATGATTGCAAGGGGAAGAAAGAGGTTTTCACAGTTCAATGCTAAAATGTTACAGAAAGGGGGCATTATGAAAATGAATTTCCTAAGTTCCAAAGAAACGTACCTCATAAAATTCCAAGGGATCAAGGCCAAGCTTATGGTATCACTACTGCTGAGGTGGAAGCTCTGAAAGACGTAGTAACAGGTAATTTAATGGTTTCCTCATGTTTAGAAAATGCTTTATTTGAATCTGGATCATCGAATTGTTTCATATCTTCTCTGTTGGCTAAGAAAATTAGATATTTCCAATTTGATTTAACATGGGACTTGTCAGTCAAGAATCCTAAGGGAAGTATCATTGCAACAATATTTTGTGAAACAGTCTCCATTAGGGTATATAAAGGTTCTTTATCTACTGATGTCATCGTCATACCTATGATTTAATTTGATATGATCCTATGTATGGATTGGATTTCGGACCATTATGAAAAAATTTATTGTAAGAAGACGGAGGTTACAATTTTTGATGATGATGATAAAGAACACCTTATCTTTAGATCAGAATCGTCACCACCTAATTCTTTTACAGATCCACCCCTAGTAGCTCAACTAAATTAAATTATTGGGAGGAAGAGAATGAAATAACTATGGGTGAGGAAAATAATGTTCAAATAGAGTATGTACCTATTGTAAAAGAATATGTTGATGTGTTTCCAGAAGATTTACTTGGACATCCTCTAGAATGAGAAATTTAGTTTTCCATAGATTTAATTCCGGGATAAAGGCCCACATCGAACACCCCTTATAGAATGGCCACTGTGGAATTATTGAAACTAAAGAAACAACTATATTTATTGAGTAATAAGAGATTTATTTGCCATAGTGTTTCTCTATGGTGAGCCCCAATCCTTTTTGTTAAGAAGAAAGATGGATCTATGAGGTTGTCCATTGACTACAGGGAGATCAATGTTATAACAATAAAAACAAGTATCCCATACCTCACATTGATGATTTATTTGACCAACTTCATGGAGATCAACACTTTTCAAAGATTGAACTTCGATCTAGATATAATCAGTTTTGTGTGAAGAAGGAAGACATTCTGAAAATAGAATTTCAAACAAGGTACAGGAATTACGAGTTTATAGTAATGCCTTTTGGATTGACTTATTCACCCTCTATCTTCATGGATTTAATGAATAGAATTTTGAAGTAATATCTTGATGACTTTGTAGTGGTATTTATTAATGATATCTTGGTATACTCCAAAATCTACGAAGATCATGAAAATTACTTGCACATTATCCTGAAGACTCTTAGAAGACATGAATTATATAGGATGTTTAAAAAGTGTGAATTCTGGCTTCAGGAGATTTCTTTTCTTGGACATATTGTCTCCAAGGATGGAATCTCTATTGATCCTTCTAAGACCAAGGCAATCCAATAATGGCTATCACCGATGAGTATAACCGAGGTATGCAGTTTTATTGGTTTAGTAGGTTATTATCGACGTTTCATCCAGAATTTATTACGGTTGGCTAACCCATTAAAAAATCTCACCAGAAAAGGGGTTAAATTTGTTCGAACAAAAGATTGTGAAGAATGTTTTGATGAATTAAAGAGAAGATTAGTCAATGCTCCTATCTTGACTCTACCATCGGGGAATGATGGGTTTGCTATTTATAATCATGCATCGAATAAATGAATTGGTTGTGTCTTTATGCAGAATGATAGGGTTATTTCCTATGCTTCACACCAGCTAAGAATTCATGAGAAAAACTATCCTACTCATGATCTTGAGTTAGCAGTTGTAATATTTTCTTTGATGATATGGAGACACTATCTTTATGGTGAAAAATGTGAGATTTATACTGATCGTAAGATTTTGAAGTATATTTTTTCGCATAAATAACTCAACATGTGGGAAATTAGATGGCTTGAACTACTCAAGGATTATGATTGCACGATACACTACCACCCAGGGAAGGAAAATAAGGTGGCAGATGCTTTGAGCAGAAAAGATCGTGGTGTTTTGAACAAGATGAGAGTTGAAAAGGATCCTATATATAGGGATCTAGTTAAGATGAATATGGGAATAACCATGGAAGGTGAAACATCCATTATTTTTCAAATTTTTTCCAAACCTTACTTGAATGGATAAAACGTTCTCATGCTGATGATGAGGAGTTTCAAAAGAAGATTAATGCTATGAATAACAGGAGATTGAGTGACTGAAAATATGAATATGGAATTTTGAAATTTGGGAAGAGACTTTGTGTTCCAAATACACATTATCTAAAAAGAGAATTGTTGGATGATGGTCATAGCTCCAATTTCTCTATACACCCTGGGAGCACAAAAATGTATAGATATTTGAAGGAATATTATTGGTGGGACAACATGAAGAGGGAGATTACTGATTTTGTCTCATGTTGTATGGTTTTTTAACAAGTGAAAGATGGGAGGAAACAACCTAGAGGAGTCATGAAACCTCTTCCCATACCTAAGCGGAAATGGGATAATATTATGATGGACTTTTTCATGGGACTACCAAAGACTCCTTGAAGGAACTATGCAATATGAGTCATTGTTGATCGTCTTACAAAGTCAGCACATTTTATTGCTATAAGGGATGATTTACCACTTGATCATTTAGAAAGGCTATATATTAATGAAGTTGTTAGACTTCATGGAGTACCACTATCGATTGTTTCTGATCATGATCCCCATTTTACATCAAGATTCTGGAAAAGTCTTCAGAAATCCCTAGATATTGAACTTAGTTTGAGCACTGCCTACCACCCCCAAACTGATGGAAAGTCAGAATGGACTATTCAAACCTTAGAAGACATGTTGAGATCATTCTCACTTGAATTTAAAGGTATGTGGGATCAATATTTAACTCTGGTAGAATTTTCCTATAACAATAACTTCCATTCAAGTATTCAGATTGCACCATATGAAGTGTTATATAGAAATAGATATTTCACACTAACCTGTTGGGATGATATTGGTAAAAGAAAACTCGTAGGCCCAAAACTTGTTGAGGAAAAAATATAAAAGGTTAATTTAATCCAAATCCACATCAAATTAGCTCAATGTAGGAAGAAAATCTACGCCAGTAACTGAAGGAAGGATTTAGAATTTTAGGTAGGAGATCATGTTTTCTTGATGGTATCTTCATGGAAGGGTGTTATACATTTCGGTAAGAAGGGAAAATTAAGTCCCAGGTACATCAAACCTTTCGAAATTCTAGAACGAATTGGTGTTGCAGCTTACTGTTTGGAAATTCCACCAAGTCTCTCCAAAGTTCATGATGTATTCGATGTATCATTGTTATGAAAATACATTCCGGACCCAACCCATGTACTCACCTATGAGGAATTAGAACTAGAACCCGATCTACCTTATTACGAAGAGTCTATCAAGGTTCTTGATACAAGAGTATAAGTTTTGAGAAAAAGGATGACTCATCTAGAAAATGTTCTATGGAGAAACTATAAGATAGAAGAGGAAATGTGGGAAACCAAGGAACTTATGATGTAGAACCACCCGAGTATTTTTATGAAGTAATATTATAGTAATTTTGAGGACTAAATTATTTGAAGGAGGGGATAATGTGACACCCCAAGCTTCCATGATACACTTCTCTTGGAATAATAAAATAACGTGTGTTGTACGCAACTTCGAGTTCTAACACAGCACAACCAATCAAACTAGCTGTTATGAATAGTAATACCAACTTTTTAAAATTTGATAAATTTCATCTTTCAGAATGGACTTTATTTTTGGATTCGGAATATCGAAATTATATTATGGTGAATTTTTGGTATTTTTCTGAAAACTTTCTATTTTTGATGAATAGTGAAAAACACTGAGTTATAGTATAAAACCGAATTTTTTTAAATAATTATTTATTTTAGGTGAAAATAGATACATAATACCTATATAAGTTCAATATAATTCATTGGAGTCAGTTTATAATACTTCTAGATATATAAAAATTTTATTGAACTTCTTACCATCTTTTACCCACCTTCTAGGAGAATTTGCAAATTTACATAAAAATTAATTTTACCGCTTCTGTGAGTTGAATTTCAAAAATCTGAGAGACACGGTTAATATCAGTAAGTAAAATGTGGTTCAATTAGATGAATTTTTTTGGTTAATAGTAACTTTTTACTTTTATTTACCACAGTTAAAAGTAAATTAGGTAATTAAGGGTAAAATGATATTATTATTACCCTAACACTTGTCCTAATTCTATAGGATAAGTTTAATTTGACCAAATACAACCTTGTTGACGCTCCTTTCGTCACAGAATCTATAGATCGGAAAAGGGGAATATCTGAGCTCAAAGTGATTCAACCTTTGAAGAAAATATCAAAAAATCGACAAAGGCATGGACAAGGGATCAAAAGCACCTCTGCTGCGCAAGTTCTATCACAGTCGTGCAAGTCCACTTGCACGACGCCTTATGGTCATGCAAGTGACTTGCACGTCCTAAGTGATAACCGCCCGGTAACAGCCCAGGGTCTTGTCCTGCCTATAAATAGACCCTATGGGTCCCCCATTCGAGGAGGATTTTTTCCAGAAACTCAGATTTGAGCTCCTGGCACCCTAGACTCTTCTCAAAGCTTATGAAACACTTATAAAGTAATTTCTTACATAAAACGGAAGATCTAAAGAGAGGGAGGAAGGCCTAAGTGTTGAAACTCATCAACACTTGCGCGCCTGAGTGTCCAGCCCTTAAGGGAAAAGGGCCACACTTGCGCGTCGCCTTACTCCTTCAATAGATCTTGCACGCCCCTCTTCTGGAAGAACCTCAAGAGGATTCTAAAGGCGTTAATGAAGAGTCGCTCAAGTATTACCCTGCTGGTTAACCATCGCGCAAGTACATCATGTGTCGCACAGGCATATACCTGCGCGACAAAAACACGTGCGCCCACGTAGTACCTGCGTGTCTGCAAGGACTTGTGCGCCCCTACATTTTTGGGTTCCTTTCTTTCCCATTTCACCCCTCTTAATACATTACACCTTTCCTATTCAAGGTTAAGTCTTCAAGACACTCTTCAAATCCATTTTATGGCATGATTTCTTGATTTGACTTCCTTATCTGAAAGGAATTTTTTGGAATATCTCTCAAAACCTAGTGATTTACACATCTTTATGTCACTAAAGATTGAGATTTCATTCATTCAACCTAATCCTTTAATATGAGAGAATCCTTAACCTGGGTATCCTTTTCAGGAATAATCCCCAGTCATAAGTCCTCTAATATAGGAATCCTCTTTAGGAGTAAGCCCTAAGTCCCTTAATTTTTGGGCATCCTCTTAGGAGTAAGCCCTAGATCCCCTAACCTGGGCTTCCTTTTCAGGAGTAAGCCCCAGTCTCAAGCTTGGGCATCTTCCTTAGGAGTAAGCCCCAATTCTTAAAATTCCCAAATTTAGGCATCCTCCTTAGAAGTAACCCCAGTCTCCTAATTTGGGCATCCTCCTCAGGACTAAGCCCCAAACCTTAATCCTTGACCTGGCCCTCCTTTTCAGGAGAAAGCCCCAGTCTTAATTTCTCTTAACCAATCCTAATTTACCTTTGATCTGGGATTCCTTTTTAGGAGTAAAACCAAATCATATGTCTTCTCCTAATTTGGGCCTCCTTTTTAGGAGTAATCCCCAAGTTAGAGTATTCAAAATCTCCATGAAGCACATATACCTTTATGGATCCTGTTCCTGGATTTCTTCCCAAAGTAAATCCTACCCTTCATTTATCTGGGCATTCATACATACATAATCCCAACATTATTTCTTATGATTGCATCTTTCATGGAACAATTGTCTAATTTTTACCAATACCTCTTGTTTCTCACACCGCGCATGACTCACGTGAGCTTAGAGTGTAAAATTAATTATGACAACCTTCTTTGAGCCATCAATCATAAACATCATACTCCCTTACTCGAACTACGTGGGTCCGGATTTCTTTTCTAAACAAAGGATACGTAGGTATTCTGTCTACGGGTTCAATCCCAACTCTAAAATAATCTACGTCCTTCTGAATGAAAATAAACTTCAAGTGCCCCACTGAGTGGCTTTAAAACCAGCATGGTCATCATAATGACCAAGAGAATTCTGTATAAATGTGTCTAAGGGTACCATTGACCATGAATCTCTAACAAATACAGATGATTTTCTATCAATGAAGAACCTTGAATACATACAAAAGATTCTATAAATTTCCTACATATTTAATCATTGATTGTTAGATCTGAAGGAAAGCTCATTTTATACTTGGTAATATAATAAGGACTCATGAACATAACTTAAATCTATAAAAAGAGTCCCGGAGTAGACAATAATTCCCCTCAAAAAAGGTGTGTTGAGTCCAACCTCCCATACTCTCGACCAATGCAAATTCCTAAGCCTCATCATTCCACAAACTAATGAGCACCTACCTTTGGAAAGTAGGTCCGAATGGATGTGGAATCATTGGATGTTTCTGGTTCTATGAAAAAAACCCATTAGAAACCGATCGGAACATTTGAACCTCCCATCCAGGTGGTCATCCTTGGATTTCGAGGGAAACAAAAATGGTGAACTCGACGTGAATCCTTAACCAAATTAAAAATGATGTTTTACCTATTTGTTAGGCCCCTATTTAAACACCATGAGAGGGCGAATAGAAACAATCATTGAAATATTTGCTCATCCAAGAGATGTAGTTACTTAATTTATCTTGATTATGTCTGTTATATCAAACATGCAATCTTTTTTCAAGATCTTCTGCATTTCTAGAATGGCTACTCTCAAGTTCACACCTGTGAATACTGCTGCTGTAAATGCCACTGCTGCTACTCCTGCTAGATCGTTGTCCGCTCTTAGGAAGATATCACCTACTTAGCGTCTTCAACGCTGGGTATCAAACACATTGGTTAAGGATTACCGTCAACACGGTACCATCCCAACTCTGGAGGCTGCCCGACAAGCCCTCTAAGTAAATAACTCACATCGTTCGTCCAGACAACAACGTCCAGTGATCAAGAATTAGGCAGTGCTGACTACCATCTCCAACCATTTCGGGTCATTATCCCCAGAACACAATCACCATTCGCTCCCTTATACTAGGGAGTTGAATGATTAGGTCCCTCAGGACCTTAATTCAGACAGACAGGAGTCCTTCCTGAGGGTTCCCACCAACAATCACCACCAGACTCTTGCGGAAGTGCGCCCTCAACATGATGAGGGTACCGACTCTAGGCGTTCAGCTCAGGTTCCTCGAACCCGAGCAAGCAAGACGAACCACCAGAGGCTGAATCCGGTCAACAGTGAGAAGGTTCTCATCTCTGCCATCTACGGAGAAGTCCACCAACCTAACTTGGTGGCATGCAATGAGCAGGCACATACACCTTCCCGCTTTAATTCCACTATCCAGCAGACTCATCTGGCAGCATCATGCCAATCTCGCCTGACAATTCTGGTGGAGTACTATAGGCAGGAACATACACCTGTTTATACATCATCAGCTAGTCATCATGCTCATCTTACTACATATGATAGATCTCGTCAACCACTTTTGGTGAAGTGCAATCAGCAGGAAAATACACCTGCTAGTATTAATCAAGCCTACCAACAGTCTCGCTTGGTAGCATTCAGAGAAGTTAGTCAGAAAGTCCGGACAACAAATAGGAGGCAGACTCAACTCTCTGCCCCCACACAAGAGTACTCTCAGGATTCACTGACAGGAAAAGGAGGATAGGAGCAGGCACATACAACTCCTCCAAGCCCGGAATGGACGTATATTCCCGTTCCGGCAGCTGAAGTCACCAAGCATATTCTATCAATGGTGAAAGAGCAGAAGCAAATCCCAGCTCATATTCTGGATGCCTTCCAGGATATTATAACAACTTCAGCGGTATCTCAGGGAAAGACACATAAATCTATCCCTACCAGTGGAGTGATACATCAACAATTCACTCCGGAACAGACACACACATCTGTTCCAGTCCAAGAGGGTTATGGGGCATTCTCCCCCATATCATACGGACGACCAAGTCAGGAACATACACCTGATTTGAGAGGAGATCGTCAGCCTAACCTGGACATCTTTCTTTATTAGGCACATACACCTGCTCAGAGCAGCCACTTTCGTCAACAAGTGGTTTCCAAGGCGAGTAAGAAGGCGTCTAAGAAAAAGACCCACCCAGCACAGTCAGGAGATCAAGGGCAAATCAGTAACAAGGCCTTGCTCGATGCTGGAGTTCATGAAGCCCTCAGACAATTATCTGTTGGAATTCGAGATTCTACTCCCACAGTTCCAAATAGTTGTAACATTAATTCCGAAGTTCTTCAACAGACACTTCCTCATGAAGGCTTGCTTCATGAAAATTCGGTCGATCTCAAAGTTTCATCTTCAGATGAGAGCCACAGGAACCCTTTGTGTGGTCAGAAGACCAAGGAGCAAGAGATATCATCTTTTGTTGTAACCCATTATGGTGGTCCTCCCCATGATGATGAATTTCGCTGCGAAAGTCCTCTCCGTAGTAGTGATGCACATTGCCTAGAAAATGCTCTAGTGGACAATTTAGTGCCAAGTAAGCCCTCTTATCTTGAGGCATTTGTAAATGTGAAACCAGTCATGTTTGAAGCTTCATCGCTAGAAGATGAAATATTTTCTCAATCAGAAGATATCCCAGGGTGTAGGTCATTCTCCGAACTACCCCTAAGTCATGCATCTTCTAGTTTGATCAACGATTTCTCTACAAATCTTGTTGAATCCAATGAAGAAACAAGGAAACACCAACTCTGGTCAAATCAAGTAGAAGAATCTTCATCAAATGATAAAGAGGAAATGCTGAATATGAGAAAACAACTGGCGAAAGGTAATGTGATAGTCATGTTTTGGCCTCTGGCTGAATCTCAGTATAATATTCCATAATTTTTGATGGAAGATGAAATTCATGATATTCGTCTCAACATATGGAAAAATCTTTGTCAGTTGAAAAATAAAGTATTATCTTATGATGAATATTAAAATCATATTGAGATAATAAAGGGTTACAACGTCAGATTGATTTGGCATCTCTATCAGTCTTTCGATATCCGAAGGCTTAAAAGCAGCAGAGGGCCCTTCAACGTTCATGCTTTGGCACACTAAAAAGATTGAGTCCGTTAATTTCCAATGCCCCATTTGTTATTCGTGCCAGAGGATGGGGTGTTCATGGAGAAATGCATTTCACGGTGCTCTCTAGTCATTAAAGCCCGCTGAAAATGGTCTCATGCAATGTTATTTCCCATGGCCGACCATAGTCAATGGGCTTTGTTTGTAATCAAATGCTTTCGTAAGAATAGGCTTCAACTAGATTCTCTCAAAATCAAGAATACAGAGAACAAGTTGTTGAATTAATATTTCATCAAGAAAACGAGAATATTGGACATGCCTCTCGTTGGGAGCAAGCACGTCACCAAGTGACAGAAGTGTCCAAAATCATCCAACGGTCTCTTGAACCAGGTGATAAAAGTAGATACAGGTTAATGCATCCAGCTATTTTTTGGAATAAGGTTCACAAGATCAGGAGGAATTTCAAGAAAGACTCAGACATAGCATGTCATGAACCACCCCAGCTCGCAAGAATGGGTACTCATTTAAACCAACCCTCGAATTCAACAAAAAGGATTCGGGGAGTTGAGCGAGGAAAGTACGAACAACCCCAATCCACTGGACTGGGTACTTTTTCAAATCATCAATACCCTCCTCAGAGAAAGTCTGTCTTTTCTCAATTGGGGAAGAAACCTCAAGAGGAACGAAGAACCAAATTATCAGGAGATTCCCTCCAAATTATGGTTCATCAAGATGTTCTTGAGGGATCGAATCAACAAAAGGCAATGTCTGATCAAAGACATGTAAGAAGACAATATCACAGAAATTCTGATTGAAGGGATGCGATGAGTTATGCATCAATCAATGTCATCAATGCCGTTGTTGCTGATCCACCAAATGAGGCTCACTCAGGGGACTCAGATGAAGAGGTTCCTGCTCAAGAAGATGTATGCACCGACACAAATGAAGAAGGTGTGTGTACACGAAGTCAAAGGATTTCTCAGAACCTAGTTATTCCTTCAATTAACCCACTTCCCCCTCTCCGAAAAGGATCCAACAGAGGGATGGGAGAGAACCAGGTTACATATCCTTCCTCTGGAGAAGGTCAATTGCTCTCACTAGAGCAGAGGTTTGCACAATAGGAGGAAGAAATGAAAGAATTAAGAAGGTTTAATGCAGAACTACTTTAGAGTAGTCTTCTTCTTAAGAATTCTAGAGTCAGTCAACCAAATAAATTTGTTGCAGCTACTAAGATGGATCATGAATATCCTCCTCTATTAGTACACCCTTACAGGTCTAATCCTACGGGTCAAGTGCAACAACAGTTGGCAGTGCTACCATCAGTTGCAGCACCAATCCCCACATCTGTCAAAGCTCCAGTCATTGCACCTACCCAAGTCCAAGTTCAACCGGATATTTCTCAAAAGTTAATAACTACTATTGAGTCATTAACAGCTCGGTTAGAAACTATGGAAGGGAAACGTGCGCAAGTTCAACCAGAACAGAAAGTTTACCCTCAATGGGTAGATTCAATTTCATCTCCATCCAGTTTTGGGAATCCTGTATTCCCTATTTTCAGTGGATCAGGTGATCCTGAACAGCATTTGACGCATTACGTGTCTTGTTGCGATCCTATGATGGAAACATCGGAGCAGTAAGAAGCAGTGAAACTCAGATGCTTCGTGCGAACCTTGCAAGGACCAGCTTTTGTTTGGTATACAAGCTTGCAATCCCGGTCATTTACCGGATGGGAGGATCTTCACCAAAAATTCCTCCTTCAGTTCAGCTCAACTTTTCCAAAGACAACAGTTTTCAATATTACAAATTGTAAGCAAAGGGAGAATGAAAGAGTCTTTGATTTCCTTGTTTGCTGGAAGGTATTAACATATTCCTTGAGTTTAGCACTCCCTTAAGAAGAATTGTTGCCAATATGTGTGGAAAATCTGCGTGACGAATTACGCATGCCATTAATACCTGTGAAATACACCGGAGGGTTTCGAGACCTTACTTTAATCGCTCAGCAGATTGAAGATTCCCTTATACATGCTAAGGCTAAATCTCATGTAATTCCATCAGATCCAGGAAGGAGAATGGGTAAAGCAGAAACTGCTACAGTTATGTTTAAACAAGCACCTGTACCTATTTCTACCTCAAAACCTTCATCTTCTCGAAGGGCTCCACCTTCTGAGTGCCAAAAACAGAGGCCTTTTCGTCCAGATGATCAAAAAGATAAAATATGAAAACAATATGAGGATCTGAAGAGCAAAACATATTATTTCTGAAATGAACAAGTTCCTGGTTATTTCATTTCGGCTCTGGAAAGCAATTTGGTTCAATTTACAATACCCAAGAGGCCAAAAAAGAAAGGATATGAAGACCGTCCTAATTATTTCGCTTTTCATCCAATATTGGGGCATCCCATCCAGGAGTATTTTGTCTTCAAAGACCTCCTGTAAAATATGGTCGACTCGGGACTGGTCACATTGAAAGGCTTCTCAGCCCAGGTAGCATGTGTCACTGCTATAGTTATAGAGGAGGAAGATGAATGGCAGGAAGTCAAAAGCAAAAATGCACAAAAGTATGATGATTGGATGGTTAGAAAGACAATCAATCGATCTCATGCTATTTTGCGAACACAATTAAGGAAACCAATTGTGTCTTCTGCCTTGAATGTTGCGGCAAAACCCTCTTCGTCAGAGAGAAAGTCCTCAAAGAAATGGAATGATTCAAAGATAGAAAAATAATCAGAAGAAGATGACTATGTGTCAAAGGCTATGTTATCTTTGACTTTGGCGGACTTCATGCCATCTACTTCAAAGCCACGGGCACCGCCCCACCAAACGGCACAACCTAAACAGGCTAATCAGGCAGAGTCTTCATCAGACGAAGAGTTAATCATCGGTTCTATTAATATGATTCAATTAACAGATCCATATGCTAGTCATAGTTTCAATTTTGATGAGCCTAAATTCCCTATATCAAACCGAGGATTCCGAGGAAGTTCCATGGGATCAGGATACAGAGGAAGATGTGGATCTTTCAGAAGCCACTATTCCAATTATACCCCTGCTAGATCTGTGTACGCATCAGAAAGTCATGGCAGAGCCCTTCAGAAAGCTCAGCAAGAACAAGCAAGTTCTTCTACCAATATTAAATTCAGTCCTAGAACAGTTATTTTGGAAGACTGGATGAAGGTTCCATCTTCTTCCTCTCAGCACGTAAATGGATCTAATCGGTCTAATCTTCCAAAAGCAGGAATATTATCTATCACAATACAAGATGCATAAACTTCCAAAGCATCTGCTTATAAGGTAACTTTGAAACCACATATTCCTATTGGGAAACGCAGACCTCTGGATCAAAAGTATGATATATTGAAACACTTGGCCCAAGTACCAGCCAAGTTATCAATTCTGGATGCTTTGAATCTATCAAAAGATCTTCGGGAAGGACTTATCAAGGATTTGTCAAGTCGTCAGGAGTTTGAAACTGAAATTTCTGCAGCTGAAGTCTATCACATAGAGAATAATCCTGCAGAATGCCATGCAATAATATCCGTTACTGATGAAGATGAAGATGATGTTGTGCATGGACATATTAGACCATTTTACTTGTCTAGAAAAGTCAATGTTGTGGATATTTGAAGAGTTTTCATTGACAATGGTTCAGGAGTCAACCTCATGCCCATTCGTACACTTCGTCGATTGGGCCTCACGGAATCTGATTTATCTCCCTCCACCATGATGCTACAGGGATATGATAAAAATGAACAAGAACCACTGGGTGAAGTTACACTCAGAACTCATTTTGGAGATCTTGTATCCAATTCAGATTTCATGGTTGTTGATCAAGACTCAGACTTCAACATTTTTCTTGGAAGACCTTGTCTACATCAACATGCGGTTATCCCTTCTTCATACCATCAATGTCTCAAATATTGTTTCGATGGTCAAGTTGGGACGCTGTATGGTGATAAGACCTCATTCAAGACATGTGAGTCTCAATATATTGAGGAGGAATTCTATCACATGAAGCAAAAGGAGAAATCCAAAACAAAGGATATTACCAAAGTTAATGCTCCATATGGTTTGGAAAAAATTCTAGTAAATACATTTACACATGTGAGTACAGATTATGTGTTTCCTATCAGTCAAATTGATAAGGTAGACCCAAATCAAAATTCTCTTATGGAAAGATCCATAATGTCAATTACGGAAATCGATCTAGACAACATAGGAGAAATTGGTAATCTACCAAGCAGTGATGAAAGCAAAAATGGTGACGTCTTCATTTCATCTGCTGAAATCCAACAAGTCTATGCATTGAAAATTAGGCCAGAAGAAGTTATAGCAACATCGGAGGTGAACAATGATGTCGATTCTCAATCCATCATCTCCTCTTTATTACCCAAAGAAAACTCTTCATCATCAATAGGGTCAAAAATGGAAACTTCCTCTTCAAAATGTGCAAATTTTTACATCTCTTCTGATAATGAAAATTCTTCTTTGTCATCTACTATGCAAGTTGAAACAGAAGAAATAACACATGATGAAGAAGAAGATGAAGATCTCAGAGATGCTCCTCCAGTATTTGAAGAGGGTATCTCTACCACTGTGGATGAACTCAGAGAAAAAAATCTGGGTACAAAGGAATATCCACGCCCCACATTAATTAGTGCGTCCATGACCCTTGAAGAGCGAGAGATGTATATTTCTTTTCTAAAGATAAATAGAGATATTTTTTCTTGGAACTATACAGAAATTCCCGGGCTTGATCCTGATGTTGCTACTCCTCATTTGGGTTTACCAGAAGAACATCGAGGTTTTAAGCAAGCCGTGAGAAGAACACACACAACTTATGCTTCCAAAATTGAGGCTGAAGTGGATAAGCTTATAAAAGATAAATACATTAGAGAAGTTTAGTATCCCAAGTGGTTGGATAATATTGTCCCTGTAAAGAAAAAGAACAGACAAATTAGAGTTTTCATCGATTTCAGAGATCTAAATCGGCATTGTCATAAGGATGATTTCCCAGTTCCGATTACAGAACTTCTAATTGATGCAACAGCTGGCTATGAAGCACTATCCTTCATGGATGGATATTCTGGATATAATCAGATCCGAATGGCCCCAGAAGACGAGGAATCTACAGCCTTCAGAGCCCCTCAGTGTGTGTTTTGTTACCAGGTAATGCCCTTTGGCTTAAAGAATGCAGGTGCAACTTATCGGTCTTCCATGCATCATAACTTCAAACCCTTCTTAGGGAAGTTTGTTGAATTCTATGTAGAAAATTTGGTAGTTAAATCCAAACAATGTTCTAATCACTTGTCTGATTTGGAAGTCATATTCTGCAAGCTTTGACAACATAATTTGATGATGAACCCCATAAAATGTGCTTTTGGGGTAACCTTAGAAAAATGTCTCAGCTTTGTTGTATGCCATCTTGGTATTGATGTCGATCCTGAGAAGACCAAGTCAATCCTTGGTATGTCACCTCCTCAAAATTTGAAAGAATTAAGAGGAATTCAAAGACAGTTAGCCTATATTCGGCGTTTCATCGCCAATTTAGCAGGCAAAAGTTTACCCTTCACCAAATTAATGAAGAAGGGAGTGACTTACCAGTGGACTGAATAATGTCAAGAAGCATTCAATATTCTCATGAAATACCTCTTGAGTCCACCAGTACTCATGCCACCTGTTGAAGGAAGACCACTTATCCTCTATGTGACAGCTCTAGAGTGATCATTGTGTGCCTTTCTTGCTCAAAAGAATGATGCTGGGAATGAAAACAACCTCTACTATCTCAGTCAAACCATGCTTGAAGTAGAAACAAGGTATTAAAGTATTGAGAAGTGATGCCTAGCATTATTCTTTGCAGTTCAGAATTTGAGACACTACCTGAAACATCATGAGGTCCAATTGGTATCTCACAGTAACCCTCTCAAATTTATCCTAAGTCGTCCAATGCTTACAGGACGTCTGGAAAGGTGGGAAGTTATTTTGCAGCAATTTGACATTCAGTATGTGTCTCAAAAGGCGATAAAGGGACATGCTCTGGCTGATTTCCTAGCTGAACACCCTTTAGTGGAAGACACATCTTTAGATATTGAACTCCCTGATGAGGAAGTCTTCTCTATTCAAGAAAGTCCTCAGGCATGGGAAATGTATTTCGATGGTGCTTCCAGAAGTCCAACAGGGAGGAAAATGGAAAATCCTAAATTCAAAAAAGTTGTCTAAGGAATTGTGCTCATTTCTCCAGAAAAGGCAGTGTTACCTTATTCCTTCTTATTGTGGGAATGTGGTACAAATAATGAAGCAGAATACCAAGCTCTCGTCATAGGTTTGGAATTAGCACTTCAAGCAAAAGTGAATCACTTAAAGGTGAAAGGTTATTCAGACCTGGTAATCAAACAAGTCAATGGGGATTATGCCATCAGAAAATAATAACTAATCCCTTTGTATGATTGCGTCAGAGAGTTAATGGTGGAATTCCTTTTGGAACCGACATTTTCTTATGTCCCAGGATCACAAAATGCTCAAGCTGATGCATTGGCTAATATAGCCACAACTCTGGCAGATCCAAATCGGGACGAGACAACCATCAGTATTTCCCACCATCGTGTAATTTCACCTTATGTTAAAACTAGGATAGAGGAAATTAATGAAATTTGTCCCATTCCTAAACTGTATGGTCATACTACAGGATGGATGTCACCTATCAGGGAATACCTTCAAAATGGAACACTTCCACCTGATAGAGTTGAGAAAGAAAAAATCTGACGACGTGTGGTTAATTTAACTCTTTATGATAGCCCAGGTCACCTAGAGAAAATTCTCTACAAATGTGGTTTTGATGGAGTTCTCTTCAGATGCATTGATGGTGAAGAGACAATGGCTGTCATAAAAGAAGTGCATGCAAGAGTCTGTGGTGCCCAATAGTCTGGACATAGACGGTCTGATCAGGTTCGAAGGCTTAGATACTTTTGGCCTTCAATGATACAAGATTGTGTTGATTTCACAAAGAAGTGTCATTCATGCCATGTACATTACAACATCATTCATCAACCTCCAGAGTTTATTCATACAACTAAATACTCATGGCCATTTTCCAGATGGGGAATGTATGTGGTGGGACCTTACCCTTCGGCTACCGTCAAGCAGTTTAAGTATATTCTTACTACTACTGACTTCTTTTCCAAATGGGCAGAGGCAATAACTCTCAAGGAAGTCAGTTCTAAATGCATTGTTAGCTTCATCAAGTCTAACATAATTACTAGATTTGGTGTCCCTCATACCATATTGACGGACAATGGCACCAATTTCTGTTCATCGGAGATGAAGAAGTTGTATCAAGAATACAACATCAAATCCAACCATTAATCTCGGTATCCTGTAGCAGCCAACGGCCAAATAGAAGCCATTAACAAGACTCTTTCAAATATACTGCAAAAGATGGTGGATAAAGATAAGAGGTCATGGCCTGATAAACTCTTTCATTCTTTATGGGCTTATCGGACTACCACCCACACTGCAACTCGGTCAACTCCATATTCATTAGTATACGGAACGAAAGCCATCTTGCCCATTGAAGTTCAACTACCCTCGCACAGAGTTGCTATTTGTGATCAATCATATACAGATGAACAATCTCAAAAGCGGTTGAATGAATTAGAACGGTTATATGAGAAAAGATTGCTCACTTTTCACCACTTGGAAGTCTATCAGAATCGAATAGCACGATCTTTTAACAAAAAAGTTTGTCATCATTCATTAACTCAAGGAGAATTGGTATTAGTTCTCAGAACTCCAATGATACCAGGAAAGAAACCTCCCAAGCTTGAGCCAAAATGGAAAGGACCTTATTCAATACATAGGGTCTACTCCAATGGAGGTTATTCATTAATATCAATGGATGGGGAACTCATCACTACTCCAACAAATGCCAGATTTTTGAAGAAGTATTTTGTATAAACTGTAAAGTCTATACATTGTCCCTGAAACATGACACTAAACTGTGCGGCACCAGTTCGTCCTTGCTATATGACGTTAAAACTATACCGTAATGGTCCAAGTATATGACCCTAAATGATTTGCACATACAAACAACATGACATTAAACAGTGTCACCTTCATCGTCCTAGCTACATGATGCTAAACTGTACAAAAGTCCTTACATTCCTCCAACATGATGTTAAACTGTAGTTTGTCCCTGCAACATGACACTAAACTTTGCGGCCCCAGTTCGTCCTTGCTATATGACGTTAAAATATACAACAATGGTCCATACATATGACCTTAAACTATATTTAATTTCGTCCCACATGACGTTAAACTATGAAAAAGTTCCCTAAATGGTCCAGTATGACCTTAAACTGCAACTAGGTCCTGTATGACCTTAAACTGCATCATCGACGGTCCATGTATATGAGCCTAAACTATTTGCAAGTCCCTTATATCCAGCAAGACATTAAACTGTGACATCCTAACTACATGATGCTAAACTGTATTAAAGTCTCATACGTCCGGAAAGACGTTAAACTACATAATCATCAAAGGTCATGTATGACCTTAAACTACACCACCGTCCAGCATGACAATAAACTGCACCATCAGTGGTCCATGAATATGACCTTAAACTATTCGCACGTTTTTCCAACATGATGCTAAACTGTATCGTCCCTTTTTCGTCCAACATGACGTTAAACTATGGAAACAATCCCCAATGCATCCAACATGATGTTAAAATGGTGCACTCTTTTGTCCTCACTGCATGACATTAAACTGCACAGTCCCCCCTTTCGTCTAACATGACGTTAAACTCTATTGTCCCCATCGTCCTAACTACATGATGCTAAACCGTACAGAAAGTTTGTGATATGTCCTACATGACATTAAACTGTAGTTTGTCCCTGCTACATGACACTAAACTATGTAGCACCAATAGTCCTAACTACAAGACTTTAAACTGCATATTCCCTTTATATGTCCTACATGACATTAAACTATACATCGTTAAGGTTGTTGTTACCTCTTGTTTCTCACATCGAGTATGACTCACGTGAGCTTAGAGCAAACCTCAACCATAACACTCTCTCTGGGCCGCTAACCATGTGTAAGTCCTAACATCATTTTTTTAGGTCATTGTCCCCAAGAACAACTTGATCATTAATTCATTCTTTAATTGCACTACACGGACTTTGATCCTTGCCTTCTAGGCTGTGTATGTAGGCAACCTCCCAAGGTTCAAGCCCAAAACCAATCTCTTCACATCGGTTCACCTCCATCTCATACGATGTTGATTTGTGAAACCACCCCTAGAATCAATATCTTTACATTGGTTCACATTCGTCCTTGTTATACGACGTTAAAATATACAACCCTTTTTTCCAGTATGACAATAAACTACAAATTTATTTGATACCCTCACCTGAGAGGGAACCATTATTTTCATTGATTTTTCAATCATGTTTCATTTCAAAGACTACATGCATACATGGAAATGCCCGAACCTTTTATCTTGGGTTAAACCATCATTGCACTAAATTACCCTTTCACCCTTTACATGTACAAACCAAATTTGTACAGACGGTATTTTTAGAACTACGTGGGCTTGATTACCATCCTTATGGGATACGTAGGAACATTCAAGTGTCCCTCGAATCCAACCCCAAGTCTCTGGGCCTAACCCCAAATTCCACTTTCAGTCCTTTGGCTAACAAGTCCCCATGAAAACACATACTGTGTATTTATTAAAATGGTCCAAGCTCTATGACCCTAAACTAAGATCTCTAATCCTTTTGTCCCACACGACGTTAAACTGTAGTTTAAGAACTATGTATGGCTTGATTCTCAACCTTATGGGATACGTAGTGAAGTCCAATATTTCAATTTAGGATCCAGCCACAACATGATTATGGTTAGCATTGATCTTTTCATCTTTGTATACATTGAACAATATCCATCTTTATGTTTCATAATCCTAACCTTAATTATTTTCAGATCCTCATAACCCTTTTCATGACTCCTAGTCACAAAAATGTCAAACTTCTGAGAGTTCTTTTGCCTGACTATGCAGCACGTGCCCATAGGCGGCCTTGCATAAATAGTCTACCTAACAGACTTGTTAGCCAAAAGATACTATTATTTGACTATGCAACCAATGCCCTTAGGTGGCCCTGCATATTTCAACCCCTAACGGGTTTGTCGGATAAAGGTAACTTCATTCTTAGGAAGAATTCCTCTTTTGTCCTTATTTGTCTTAAATGAAAGTATGTAGGGATCCGCAAAAATAGCCATCCTTAACATATTTTTCCAATATCCTTTTTCATGATCTGAAAGTATTCAAGTTTATGGTTTATATTCTCTTTCCCTACGTTTGGGTCAGACCTTCGTATGAGTGATATTCATCAAGTTCTTCTATAATTATGTTTGTAAATATTTTCTCCATATTCAAGTACCTCTTTCCATACATAAAACTCTATACTTTGGAAGATTTGAATCTCCATAAACTTTCACTGGCATTTAGTACTAGGAAAGTACATTTCTGAGAGTTCTTTTTCCTGACTATGCAGCACGTACCCATAGGTAGCCTTGCATAAACAGTCTACATAACAGACTTGTTAGCCAAAAGATACTATTTTATTTAACTATACAGCCAATGCCCTTAGGTGGCCCTGCATAATTCAACCCCCTAACAGGTTTGTTAAATAATGGTAACTTCATTCTTGGAAACTACTTCTTCTAATGCCTTTTATCTCTCTTTTATATCATTCCTCAAATTCAAAAATTCTTAAGTCATAGCTTACATATTTTCCCTCACACTTGAGTATGATACTATGTTTTCCGATGAGTGGTCAAGGAATTGATTGAATTATAATCCAATTCGTTCAAAGATATTTCGACCTTAAACATTAGCCTTTTTATGTCCGACGTGCATGACATTAAACTACCCACAAAAGACAAGGGAACTCTGAATGAAAGTCAAGTTCCATCTCACTAAACATACATTTAGTATGATTTAGGTAACTTTGAGCAATTAAAAGGTTTGAAGTTTCTAGGGTTATTAACATTAATCCTAGTAAAAATCAAACTATGCTTACTAAGCCCATTGGCAAAGGTAAAATCTAAAGCATGTAGAAAAAGAAAATGAAGGTACAAATGAGTGAATGTAAAAGTGTTTTTCATTGATACATAAGAGTTAGAAGGACATCCACAGACTGGAGTCTCTTCTCTTTTTCAAGAATTACAAGAGTCTTTCAACATAACTCTTCATTTGATTTACGGCACCCCGAGCTTCATCAGAAATCACCTGGAATTCATTCATTTTACTCGATACAATAAGAGATGCAGTGATACCAGCTCTTCTTGGAACAATTGCAAAAGGACGTTCTTGAGTGCGGTTTGAGAAAATTTTCTACTGATAAAACAGTGACTCTGTTTCTGTCCAAGAGACTTGGAAGATGGATACATGGATTTGAGAATAGAGCATTTTGGAGAGAGTACTCTTTTCAGATATTTCTCTAATACCATGTTTGTCTTCTCTCCACCAACCGGCAGTGGAAACCATTTCAGCCCATGGGTTTACCATTTTCATATCTGCAAGGAAATGACATGGAGGAAGAATTTGAAATTTCACACCATTTTTGTTGCTCTTAATGCACAACATAACCGAAATGAAGGAGTAGCAGTGTAGATGCATTTCAGGTGTATAGTTCTTTGCATCTGTAATATTGAATCCTTGCAGATGACCATGACCATATAGAGGCAGGTAGATGCTATGTGGGAAATTAAGATGATATTTTTTCAAGTACTTAGCCAAATCTGGGAGAGTGCTGTCGTAGATATCATAGTAATCATGGCCAATGATGTTCATCATGTCATCAATCCGCTTGCTAGCCAGTTCATTAGACGTTTTAATTCCCTTAAGAGCCATTGAATCTACACAAAACTTGAATAAATTAAACTCATAAATGGGTTTATTTTTCATAAAATTTGTGAAAGAATTCGAAAAAATGGCCAAGGCATTAAGGCGCACAAGTCTAAACATGACGCGCAAGTGTTCATGTGTCGCTCTAGTTTTTGAAGCACAAGTATAAACTGTGCAAGTACAAATACCTATACAGTAGAGTGACATCAAGGAAAACACCATAAAACAGAGCAACCTGTGCGGCTAAGGTGACCTGCACGGTGAGAGCTCGAAGGTATGAAGTCCAGAAATCCAGATGCTTGTACAGAAGTGAGGCCCTCTATTTTATAGATGCGTCCGGGACCCTGTGTGTCGTACTCTGCGCGATCAGGGGCCGTATCCCTGCGCGATGCGCACTTCCGTGCTGCCCTCTGTGCCATCAAGACTTGCGCGCCACCTTTCCTTTGGATGTCTTCGATTTCCTTAGAGTCAAATCCTCATTGCTTTCGGATCCAACTCCGAGGGGGGACTTTTGTTGACGCTCCTTTCATCACAGACTCTAAATATCAGAAAAGGGGAATATTTGAGCTCAAAGTGATTCAACCCTTGAAGAAAATATCAAAAAATCGATAAAGGCATGGACATGGGATAAAAAGCACCTCTACCGCGCAAGTTCTATCACTGTCGCGCAAGTCCACTTGCGCGACGCCTTATGGTCGCACAAGTTACTTGCACGAACTAAGTGATAACCGCCTGGTAACCGCCCAGGGTCTTCTCCTACCTATAAATAGGCCTTGTGGGCCCCCCATTCGAGGAGGATTTTTTCCAGAAACTCAGATCGGAGCTCCCGGCGCCCTAGTCTCTTCTCAAAGCTTCTGAAACACTTCTAAGGTAATTTCTTACCTAGAACAGAAGATCTAAAGAGGGGGAGGAAGGCCTAAGTGTGTAAACTCATCAACACTTGTGCGTCTGAGTGGCTAGCCCTTAAGGGAAAAGGGACACACTTGCGCACCGCCTTACTCCTTCAATAGATCTTGCGTGCCCCTCTTCTGGAAGAACCTTAAGAGGATTATAAAGGCGTTAATGAAGAGTTGCTCAAGTATTACCCTGCTGGTTAACCATCACACAAGTACATCATGTGTCGCGCAGGTGTATACCTGCGTGACAAAAAATTGCGCGCCCACGCAGTACCTGCGCGCCTGCAAGGACCTATGCACCCCTTCCTTTTTGGGTGCCTTTCTTTCCCCTATCACCCCTCTTAAGCCATTACACCTTTCCTATTCAAGATTAATTCTTCAAGACACTCTTCAAAGCCATTTTATGGAATGATTTCTTGATTTGACATCCTTATCTGAAAGTAATTTTGTGGAATATCTCTCAAAACCTAGTGATTTACACATCTTTATGTCACTAAAGATTGATATTTCATTCATTCAACCTCATCCTTTAAGATGAGAGAATACTTAACCTGGGTCTCCTTTTGAAGAATAATCCCTAGTCATAAGTCCTATAATATGGGAATCCTCTTTAGGAGTAATCCCCAAGTCCCTTAATTTTTGGGTATCCTCTTAGGAGTAAGCCCCAGATCCCCAAACCTGGGCTTCCTTATCAAGAGTAAGCCCCAGTCTCAAGCTTGGGCATCTTCCTTAGGAGTAAGCCCCAATTCTTAAAATTCCCAAATCTGGGTATCCTCCTTAAAAGTAAGCCCCTATATCCTAATTTGGGCATCCTCCTCAGGAGTAAGCCCCAAACCTTAATCCTTGACCTGGGCCTCCTTTTCAGGAGTAAGCCCCAATCTTAATTTCTCTTAACCATTCCTAATTTACCTTTGATCTGGGATTCCTTTTTAGGAGTAAAACCCAATAATAAGTCTTCTCTTAATTTGGGCCTCCTTTTCAAGAGTAAACCCCATGTTAGAGTATTCAAAATCTCCATGAAGCACATATACCTTTATGGACCCTGTTCCTGGATTTCTTCCCTAAAGTAAATCATGGCCTTCATTTATCTGGGCAGTCATACATACATAAGCCCCACATTATTTCTTATGATTGCATCTTTCATGGCACTATTGTCTAATTTTTAGAAACACATCTTGTTTCTCACACCGATCATGACTCACGTGAGCTTAGAGTGTAAAAGTAATTGTGACATCCTTCTTTGAGCCATTAATCATAAACATCATACTCCCTTACTCGAACTATGTGGGTTCTGATTCCTTTTCTAAAAAAGGATACGTAGGTAGCCCGTATATGGGTTCGATCCCAACTCTAAAATAATCCATGTCCTTTTGAATGACAATAAACTTCAAGTGCCCCGCTGAGTGGCTTTAAAACCAGCATGGTCATCATAATGACCAAGAGACTTCTGTATAAATGTGTCAAAGGGTACCATTGACCAAGAATCTCTAACAAATACAGATGATTCTCTATCGATGAAGAACCTCGAATACATACAAAAGATTCTCTAAATTTCCAACATATTTAATCATTGATTGTTAGATCTGAAGGAAAGATCATTTTATACTTGGTAATATAATAGGGATTCACGGACATAACTTAAATCTATAAAAAGAGTCTCGGAGTATACAATAATTCCCCTCAAAAAAGGTGTGATGAGTCCGACCTCCCATCCTCTCAACCAATGAAAATTCCTAAGCCTCATCAGTCCACAAACTAATGAGCACCTACCTTTGGAAAGTAGGTCCGAATGGACGTGGAGTCATTAGATGTTTTCGGTTCTACAAACAAACCCGTTAGAAACCGATCAGAATGTTTGAACCTCCCATCAAGGAGGTCATCCCCAGATTCTAAGGGAAACAAAACTTATGAATAAAATATGATCCTTTAGGTCCAATTGGATTAGATTAGGACAGTTATTATTATTTAATTTAAAGAAGATTTAAAAGAGTGAAAATCAATGTTTAATAACTAAAACATTTTAATATAGGGTTACACATAAGATACATTCGACTATAAATATTAAATAGAATGATAAAAATATTTCCTACATTATTTTACTTTATTTTTTTTATACATTAAATAATATTTTTTATTTTTGACACAATGATGATTCAGTAATTACTTAATTAATAAAATATTAAAATAATTGATATTATAAATATCCATATAAATGTAATTTGAGATAAGTTATGAATAAAAAAAAATTCAAGATTAAGATGACATATTAGGGTTGGTTAGATGAATTTTTTTTTGAAGTAATAATGCAGTTATGAATTTAGCAAAAACAAAATACCAAATAGTGTCAAAATTGACCTAAAAGAGTTTTTAAAACAAATATTATATTGTTAATTGATATTATTTTCCTAAAAATATAAGGTTCAACCAAAAGACTTATATAATGATAGTTTTATCATTAATGAACCACATGGGGTTCTCTTGGATGTATATAGTATGTTTATTAACCAGATAATATAAAAATACAAAGAGACATGGTAAATGTCAAACTATTTAACTAAGAGTTAAATCTAAAAGATAATGTTAATATAGTGACCCAAACCTATCTAAAACCTATTGGTTGAGTGTTTTTAGACACTTACCCACCTTAAATTTTAAATAATCTATTTTTGAGCCATTAGAAACCGAAAATTAATTTATTATAAAATATTATTTCTAGCTTTTCCTATGTTACCCCTCACCCCTCTTAAAAAAGGGCACTCCCCCTTCCCTCAAATTCACACCTTCAAAGCATTTTTTATCATCCAACCTCTGCCAAGATACCCTCTCAACTATCCCCCTTAATCCTAGAGGCCTTACTTTAGTCATAAATCCAATCTATGGATCCCTTTTGATCAAATAAAAAGGACGAACCCGAAGAGGTGGTAAATATTTCATCACCTCTTGAAAGTTCCTTTCTTCTTCCACTTCCTCTTTCTTTGTTGTTTACATTATAAAATAATAACTCCAGTATCATAAATATAATATGATTTTATTATAAATATTGTATAACCATATTCATTATTCTATGCATCCTTGGAATGACATGTCACGATACATGCATTCGTACGACTTACCGTCTCCACGTTGTGGTGTAATTGTTATTCAATACATTATTATTTGGATGGGTATAATAATGATGTGTAATTGATCTAAATAATAAATATAACATGATAATGATTCTGTTTATGTGATATAACATCCAATTATATTTTATTTTAATATCAAAATAATGATATTGTCGCTCGTATGTACGTACGGATTACCATCTCCACGAACGCGATGAGATTCATTCCACATCGTACCCATTCAAGACTAATTTTATTTAGATGATTAAAAATAATTTTTAAAGACTTAATATCATTCTGAATATGAATAAGATATATCCTACCCATAAAAAACATTACTTATGTAACAAAACATATAAAGTAAAAGGAATCAGTTAACACCCAAAACGATGATAATACTAAGATATTATAACCAATGCAATGTTAAAAGACTATATATGATATCATATTAATTTATATGATTATTATATAATTTAATAACTATTATTTCACCATTATAAAGGAGTTCAACCTACCCTTAACCAAGGAAAATTATAAGGTAAGGGTTAATTTCACAATCTCTTTATTATTTGAGGTTGTTTTTACGTAAGTATCTACTAGGACCTCTCTATCATCCACATCCATGTTTCTTAAAAATGTATTTCAAAACATTTTTAATATTTACTAGAAATGGGGTAAAGTCATTTATACCTTTATTTAACCTTATATGTTTTTAAAGGAATATTTTTGTCACCTTCTAAACAATGTACTTTATGACCTTTTCGACAAAATTCAGGTAATAATGTTTTTTAACTTATATGGTGGGTGCAGCTATTTTCCATAGTTGTAACATTGTTGAAGCTTCACTTACAAGTTGTAATAATATTTTAAAAATGAATTTCTTCTTTATAATTATGTGACTCTTAAATTATTTAAAAATTGAAAGAGATATTTCCTTAAAAAGGTTTTGATTTCATTTATTTCAACATCCTTTGATGGATTTTAAGATTATTTTATGTTTTTTTATTTTTATACAAAAAAATCTATATTATATTGAAGGTTTTGTGATGTGTTTGACTATGGATGTGTTATTTTTACACTATTCATGGTTATGGATTAAATATTGACATTTTGTATGTTAGTTTTAATATGAATTTTTATGTTATGTTTTAACCTTTTCATATGAAGAATTCATTGGACTTACTAAGTGACTGGTGGAGCCTGCTGTTGCTCCCCGATGCATCAGTAGGTCTCATGTGACAAACTAGTGTCTTGGCACAAGGCCTTGAAAAAATATTATTTGTAGTCTTGGTATAAGGCCTTGAATATGTGGTTATGAAAGTATGGAATTGTGCATTCCATTATTATGAAAGTGTCTATTGATATTACAGGTGATTATTCGACTAGTAGAATATCCATGTGAGTAATTAAATGGAATTATTTGATTTTATCTTTTCTATATTATGCTGAAGTTCCAGTTTAAAAATGATTTTTTTTATGTCTTATACATTTCCTTAAATGATTATGCTTATTTAGGAAAAATTCCACTATGTTGTTATCCTTACTGAGCATCTGAGCTCACCCCGTTCTTTGTTTTTTTTTGCTAGGATGCGAAGAAGTATTTTATGACTGGCCTGCAGGGATAGTCTATGGGGACATGAGTGTGGTCCATGGATACAATGTTGTTGTAGTTTTCTATTTTATTATGTAATGTAAACCTTATGAATGTATTTAGTAATTCTAAGATTACTAAACTAATCGTTCTTTTGAGACTTGATCTTCTGTGATCATGCCAATGATACATAATAATGCACCGAGTCTGGGTAAGTAGGGTTAGGGTGTTACATATAAAATCATTAAAAAAATTCTTTACTTCATATCTTTGGTAAATGAAAAAAATAATAGTGACCTCAAATGATCAGTAAGGGATAAGTAAATTGAATGTTATCATAAAAATATAATTAATAATCAATATAGAAAGTTAAATAGCTGAAAACCCATGTTTTTTAATAAATAAATTAAACAAAAACTTAATCCATTGATAATATCAATGAAATAATTTCATGGATAATAAAAAATGATTTCTCATTAATATAAATTATTAATGTAGGACATCATTATTTTCTAAAAAAATGATTTATTTATGAACAAGTGACTATGTCAAGACAATTTACATGATGTGTAAGTATACACTTGAAACCCTATTTAATAAATCTTTCTAATTAGTTTGTCTCATGAGACAATTTGATGCATTAAGGGGATATATAATTTTCGTCCCCACTTATCATTTGATAACCAATTAACTCCTCACACATTGAATAATCAATTTAATTTTTTTAACAATATTCCTTATCAAAAAATATCTATATTGAGTAATCGATAAAAAATATTATGATTTCCCAAGTTAATCAAATAACTTATATAATGAAATACTGATTATAGAAATAATATATGGTTTAGAAAATAAGTATATCGAATACACAATAAATATTGATATTTGAGAGAAATTTAATGTCCAACAAAGTATGATCTCAAGTAATTTAAATTTTCAATAGAAATTTATTGACCAAAAAATTAGTAATATATAAAAGATAACAATCAATTAATCAGAAATATAGGTTTCTTAATAAATTCATCAATTTAAGAGAATAAAAGAAAATTGAATAAAATCATTAAAATAAGTTTTCATTTAAGAGTTCTATTTTTAAAACTATTTAAAGCATATAAAATAAAATAAACATCTTAAAATAAAAATAGTGGTTGGATAGTCTATTAACACCGTATACATTAAAAAAACATTCATTTTAACATTATATAAAAAATTCAAATGTAACTCTTTTGAAAAACCATAGAATGATTCCATTAAAAAATTAAAAAATTCAAGGATATCATGAAAAATCCTTAATAAATAATTTGATTAAATAAAAGGTAATTTTTTAAAATAATTTTGAAAAACATGGACATGGAATAAAAATATACCCAATCAAAAAGAGAAATAAGATTGTATTTTTCTTTAATTTTTTAAATTCAAGTTTAAAAGTAAGTGAAATTTTGGAAGTAAATCTGGAAACTCATTAAATATATATAGGATAAGAAAATAGAATATTTTAATGATGTATTTGTTATAATATTCCTTTAATAAAAAATATAATCAGCCCTATAAAAATTATATTGTAAAATAAATTGTTACCACTTTCGAAACATTTAAATTATAGAACTTTGAATTTTAAAACCAGAATTGTTACATTAATCATCAATAATAAATACATATTCATTATAAATATATCAAAGGTACATTATATACATTACATAAATGTGAATAAGTTTGTAATACCAATATTTATCATGGTAGTGTAAATTGAGATGAAATCTCTTACAAAGATCGTATCCTTGAAGTGAGAATTAATCAATGAAGTTATTATGTATATAAAATGTAAATACAAAAAAAAGTGTAAATAAAACATAATAATATAAATTTTTATTTAAAATTTATTCATAGTATGACATAGTCAATTAAGTATAAGTATATCTTAATGAATGGAAACAAGGCTAAAAAATCCATTATTTCACACTATCACTTTGTTGAACATGATTTAACCTCGTGAGTAATTATTTTAAACATTTTTTAATTAATAATATATTTATTTTTCTATTTATAATATCATATATGATCCAATTATAACATCTTTTTACCCTTTAATCATCATTAATTAATTATCGTCATTTTGGGTGTTAACTACTTCATTTTATCATATATGGTTTTATCTCAGATTTTTCAATTACTCGGAATAGGATACTTTTTAAACAAAATAAAATAATATTAATGTTATTAATATTATATATATTCACTATAAACAATTTTATAATAATTATTTAATAGTGTTCATGGAAAATGAAACGCATCTCTTTTTTGACAGAGTAATTTGTATATACACGTGAGCGATGTTACCATTTCTAAAATGGGTGAAAGGGAATGTATGTTGTTGATATATTAAATTTAAATAATAAATATTATTTAATAAGTATCATATATGATAATCTGTTCCATTATTATGTATTTTCATGTTAGGTTGTTATGGAAAACAAATTTCATCGATTTGTAAGGTTATAGTCTGTTGAACACACATGAGATGGTTTTGTTTCCCATATGATGAAGAATGAGAAAGGTGAATGTTATTAAATAAGAATAATAACATATCTAACTAGGTGATATATTAATTTTATTATATTTTATTTGTTAAAACATAGTTCAATGTGGAAAAATATGCGGTAAAAAAATAAAGATTTTAGTTTAGACAGTTATCTTCCCTTAAGGGAAACTTCTTTCGGTCTCTTATTAAAGACCCTAGTATAACAACCCATATCTTTATTACAAAATAAAACATAATTTAATTAAATAAAATAAAACATAATAAAACCTAAAATTTCATGAATTTTAGTTTCTTTGGGAATTGGGTACATTTTATTAAAACTTTAAACACAAATTAAAACATCTTTATTAAAAATGTCTTTAACATGCTTGAGCTTAAAACAACATTGGATAACCTGGGGAAGTACATAAGAGAGGGGTGATCCATACAGACTAGTAATATAATAAACATGAAATATAATTAAGATAATAATAATTTTTAGAGAAGTAAAATCAATTAGGAATAGAGGAACTTGAATAATACAACACGTTATAGCATGATAATCATATCATGTAAAATGTGGCAAAACAATTAAACACTACATCATAAACACAGGTCAATAATAAACTAGTAATACATCATGGTGGATGAAGTACCAAAAAGAAATAAATAAATCCCCTATCCCAATATAATCTTTAATGATACTAAACATTACCCAATGCATTGGAGCGCTATAGAATTTCGGGTAAACCCGTCACTTTCATTTCATTATCTTGCTTAAATGTGCCACATAGATTATAAAACATGGATTCATTCATCATCCTAATTTACTCAAAGATCAAGAAGTATAAAATAAATACATGTAATTACCTAATGAAAAGTTATATGTTCATAAAAGTGATAAATTGTGATAGGAAATGGTCACAGTATTCACAACACAATTGGTTTGGCATGGAAAATCGTGGTGAAAATTTTGAAACATAACATCATCACTTACAAATTCATAAAATTGGTTTATGAGAGAGAGATGGTTCTATCATAATTTTTAAATGAATTGGACAGAAATAGGGTCATGGAAGTAAATTTCCCCACAAATATAATTATACAAATAAGGCATACAATAATAAATAATATCGACTAAAAAAAGAAAGGAAAGGATGCTTATGAAATTTAGGCATTGTAACAGGTGTACATGGGAGGGCTTAGAGGGCTTAATGAGAGAGAAATGGGTTTTTCATCATTTATAAAAAATAAGGGTAGTATGGGGTAGGTTCAAAAACATAACACATCATTAGAAATTGAAAATTAAATGGAAGAAAAAGATAATGAAATTGGGATAAAAATGATAAATAAATGAACCCTTAAGAAATTTCTTCATAGTAACAGGTGTTTTTAGGAGGTATTAATGGGGAAAATGGGATATCTCATAATTTTTAAATCATAATTATTTTATTTGGTAGGTCCAACATTTTGAATAAAAATTAAAAGGAATTAACATACAGGATATTCTTGAATAAAAGTGAGAAAGAGAGGATCCCTTACATTAAGAATATGACACCAAAAGCATTAAAGGGTCTTCTTGAGAGCTTGGGGGATATTTACAGGGTTATAGAGATAAGAGGTCCGAGCAAGGATGTGATCTAATGATTTTTAGTGAAGATAAGTGGGATCTTGGATTAGTTTATTTAGAAAAAGATAGGTATTTCTTTTATATTTAGGTTTTGGACTCTTCAAAATAATACTTTTCAAACCACAAACATTCCCCTGATTTTTTTCCAAGTGGAGAGGTTTTAATTATTTTACTAGAAAAAGGATGAAATTATTCAAATATTACCCATTCTTATGTGGAGGTGAGTCACTCTTTTAAATAAATGAATTTAAAATAATAAAATATATTATATGTTTTGGATGATTCATAAAGACATTTTAAAATTAACCAAATTATAGAATAATTAAATTATTTAAATGGGAAAACATATATTTTTCTATGTATACCAATTATAGTATTTATTAAAACATATTTGGATCATTATGATGTCATAGAACACAATGCATATTTATATGAAATTTAATTTTTACCTGAAAATTCATCTATCTCAGAAAATTATGAAAAATTCACCATTGAATAATTTCAACATTATGATTCCAAAAATAATATTTATTTTATTTAAATAATTTTATAACTGTTTTCATTTTTACTTTTAAGATACTACATTTATTAAAAAATAATTATATTTTTGACAATAACAATTTTTGAACCCTTATAAAAAGTACCTTTCGCTTCATAAAAATTATATGAACACTTATAATTAATAAAAAATATTTTATTATTGTTTTAATTAAAATTCTATTTATTTAAAAAAACCATTAATTCCTCAAAATAAATCTCTTAATTGAATTTGAATATTACTAGAAAATGAAATATTTATTTAATTGAATCAAAATTGAAATAATTTATAAAATAACAATAAAATAATTTAAATAAATTCATTATAGAATATAAATATTCGTATTATTAATGTTTGGATACATATCCATTTATTACAATGGGGTATGCAATAAGAGTAAGGTGCGCTGTGATGAGACTTTCATGGGGTAATTTAGTGAACATGGTTTGGTCTGTGATCTCAATGAGCTTGAACTAATCCCATATATGGTTTTGATCATGCTTAACTTATTGGATATAATCTTGGTATTTTCCAAGGGAAAATACTAGTGATTATATCTCCCTTGGAAGCTCCAAAAAATGGGCTTTATATGTTATAATCCAGCTGGATGATGTCATCACATCCTTTATCTGTGTAAATTGTATTCATTAAATCCTTATATTTATAATAAACATTTGATCACTATTTAATAGCTATATTATCAATGTTAAAAATTCTTAATGTTATTTTTAATCCAATTGGAAATAACGAAACAAGTGCATGTTCTTTCTATAACCATATTACATAATAAAACATTAAATCATAAGGATATTTTATTTATTACAATTCAGGTCATTTCAATACCCCCCCCTGAAATATTTTACCCTAAACATTTTGATTAACCCCCCCCCCCCCCATTAAAATATATGAGGGTAACTTTGAATCATCACTTCCTTCGGTTCCCACATTGTTTCTTCAAACTTGTGGTTTCTCTAGAGTACTTCGACTAGGTGCATTGTCTTATTTCACAGAACTTTAGCTCTACGATCTATGATCTTCACCAGATGCTCCAAATAGGGAATATAATTCTCCAATGGTACCACCAATGGATTGAGTATATGTTACGGTTCTGGTATGTACTTTCTCAAGAGTGATATATGGAATACATCATGAACTAGAGATAGGTTTGGTGGGAGTTCAAGTCGATAGGAAACCGCAATAATGCGATCAAGGATCTCAAATGGGAAGATTTATCTTTGACTAAACATTACCTTCTTCCCAAATCTCATCACATTATTCAACAGAGATATGAGGATGAATACCATTTCTTCAATATCAAACTCTAAGTCTCACCAATGATTTTCAACATATCTATTTTGTCGACTCTGAGTATCCTTGATGTGATGATGAATGGTCTTAAACTTTCACACCATTTCCTCCACAATTTTTAAACCTAGATGTTTTATTTCCCAAACTTCATCCAAACATGAAGGTGTTTTTTGCCTCTCCCTGTAAAGTTATTCCCAGGGATCCATTTGGATGATCGAGTGGAAACTGTTTTTGTAAGACAACTCAACTAAAGGAGGATGTTGATCTCATCCGACTTTGAAGTCCATTAAGCATACTCTCAATATGTCATCAAGTGTCTATATAGTCTACTCATATTGGCCATTAGTTCTAGGGTGATATACCATGATTAATTTGAACTTAGTATTCAGAGCATGTTGGAGACTCTTCCAGAACATAAAGGTGAATCTTAGATCTCGATTGGATACAATCAATTGTGGTACTCCATGAAGCCTGACCACTACTCTAATGCAAATCTGTGCATGTAGATTCAATGAGAATTACTCTCATATCACAATCAACTTTATATTATATTTAATATGATCTATCACAACCCATATATCAATATTACCACTTGATGTATTTGTAATATTAGTGACAAAGTTCATGGTCATGTCTTCCCATTTCTATATAGTCATGGGTAATGGTTGAATCACCCCCCTTGGATTTTTTTTTTCATTTCTAAATTCACTTGGTTATATACAAGACATATTGATGTATATTCTGCGATATATTTCTTCATATTGTCCAACCAATAGTTCTCTTATAGATCTTGATACATCTTTTTTCTTCTTTGGTGGATGGAGAAGGCTGATCTCTGTGTATCATCCAAAAACCCCTTTTTTAACACAGGATTTGATTGTAAACATTTTCTTGACCCAAATATCACAACACCTTCATCATTATCATAAAAATCTGAGTATTTTTCATTTCCTTATAGCTTTATCTTTTTTAGGAATTCCCATATAAACTCTTTGAGAATCCTTTAACCTCTCTTGAAGAGATTGTTGAGCAATAATTTTTGAAAGGATTGATGTTGTTCTTTCCTTTATGATTCCCATGTCCATACTTTCCAAATCTAAGAAGATTATATCCCACTCAATTATCATCAATGATAGAATTATATAATAATTTATACTTATAGTGTCTTCCACTTTATTCACCTTCTTATTATAGTAGGGTATTGAGAATTTA
The DNA here is from genome assembly GCA_963277665.1 of Viscum album. Lineage (NCBI taxonomy): Eukaryota > Viridiplantae > Streptophyta > Magnoliopsida > Santalales > Viscaceae > Viscum > Viscum album. The sequence goes on from OY728153.1 coordinate 1,747,377,155, forward strand.
TAGTCTCTGATCAGCTCTTTCCATCTTCGTTGGTGCATATTCAGCTCTTTCTGTGTGAATATATACTTCAGGATTTTTTGATTTGTATATATTTCACACTTCTCCCCAAGGAGATCATGCCACAAAATTTTTAAATTAAAAATCACTCCATCCAATACCAAATCATGAATTGTATTGTTCTGTTTATGAACTTTCAATTTCTTAAAGCATTGGCAATGAACATTAAATTTTTGATCAACACACAATCCATTCCTTTCATTGAAGAAACACTGAATACCACAAAAATATATCCACTTGTGGATAGTGTGAACATAGGAATAGTGATAAGAATCCTTTTCAACTCCTTATATATCTCTTCAGATTCATCATTCTAGGAAAACTATTCACCCTTCCAAGTTAGATTGGTGAGAGGCTTTGATAATCGTGGTAAATTTCTCATAAATTAGATATAATACCCAGTTATCCAACGTAAACTATAGTTATATCTCATAGATGTTGGACTATAACATCATTCAATTGATTATATTTTTGATGGGTCTATAGATGTCCCATTGCTTGTGATGATATTAAATAATAAAGAGACTTCCATCAACCAGAAATCATATTTATTTTATATAGCAGAAAGAGTTTCCTTTCTCAAGGACTTTAGTAGAGTACTCAAAATCTCTTCCTGATCCTCCTTAATTTTGAATTATATTAGAATATAATATATAAAAACTACCAATTACTTGTTTAGGTAATCTCTAAAGACTATATTCATCAAGTCAATGAATTTTCTTGGAGCCTTGGTGAGTCCTAATGGCATTACTATGAATTCATAGTGCTCGTTCCTTGTACGAAAACTAGTCTTGGGGATATCCTCCCTCTCCATCCTAACATGGAAATATCCTGACCCCATATCCACCATGGATAAGTATTTTTCTCCATGTAGCTGACTGATCAAGTCATCAATCTAAGGCATAGTATACTTGTTCTTTATTGTGATATTCTTGAGATCATGATATTTGATGAAAATGGACATTGACTGATCCTTCTTCTTGTCGAAGACGACTGGTGCACCCCATGGTGAAGCACTTTGGTGTATAAAAACTATATTTATATTATGTTTACTTTTTTCTTCAAATCCTAAAGTTACAAAAAAACCATTCTATATGGAGAGTTGGATAATTGTAATGTCCCAGGTAAAATCTCAATTGAAAATTCAACATCTTGGGCAGGAGGAAGACCATCCAATTCCTCAGGAAACACATCAGTGTATTCCCTCATAATGGGCAAATCTTCAAGTATAATTCTTTCAATAGACACAATAATTTGAGATAGACATGATTTCTCATAGGGAAGCAATATTATTTCTTAAGATGATGGTTCTATAGAATATTCATCCTCCCCCCTGCACGTGTATATAATCGGTGGTCGATTCGCAATACGGAGAGAGATTTCATTCTCACGATAATTTGGGTTGGCTCTATATAGGGAAAGTAATTACATGCCTAGATTTGAATCAAATTAATCGAAAGGGAGTATTAAAATGTTTTTTGGGATGTTAATCCCATAAAAATAGATTGGGGAGGAGTTATATACTTGGGATGAAATCATTGCCCCATTTTCCATTTTCACCGACCACTCTACTTCCACGATTTTTGGTGGGCTTTGGATAGCTCTACTAATTTTTTTGATATGAAGGAATGAATAGAACTAGAATGAAAAGGTACATTTTATATTATTTAATCAATAAATAGCGTACCTATCACCACTTATTTTTCAGGATTCACTTTGGAAGTAGTGATGGAAAAATATCTCGCTTACTGCATTGGAGGTTGTTGGTTATCTTTGAAAACCCTTATCTTTGTGAATGTGTTGGTAAAGTTCCATGGATCATTGAATTTGTATAAATGAACAATGCACTGAGGGTGGACTAGAGAATTCCTTTAATCTATTGTAGTAGAAGTTTTCTCCTGCCTATAATCACTGGTTAGGTTCCCTTCCTGCCCACAACTAAAGAATTTCCTCATCCCCTTTAGGCAATTTATAGGTTGCTTCTTTCCACACCTTTAGAAAGTGATATGTTGAAATTTCATAGTTCCATTATATCTCTCTATCATGTAACCATAATTGATCTCCACTTCCCGCTTCTTATCCCCATTAAACCTTTGAGATTCTATAATCTTCATTTTGACATTGAGGGCACATTTTACAATTTCCTCATATCTATAAAATACACAAATCACCAAATCTTTTTGTAGGGAAGGTTTTTTCCCACTAAATAATTTATCAATCTTTTACTCAGGGGTATCAAAAAATCTAATGGTGTATCATGAAATACTTGTGAATTATTCCATGTATGAATTGATTGATTCTTCATCCTTTTTCTTGATGGTAGAGAAATTCGTTTCCATTTTAAGATAGAGAGTTTCAGAAAAATATTCATAGAAAAAAATTTTCCAAAAAATAATTACACACTTGTACTTCAATTTATTAGGTAGACATCATATTTTTTATCAATTTACACCATTGATCATCTTCATCTTCCATTCGATAAATATCCAGTAGAACCTTCTCTTGTTCCGAACACTGAACGATAGAAAACATCTTTTCAATGGATTCGATCCACTCTTCCATGATTAAGGGATAAAATAACCCATTAAAAGTACAAGGACATTGTTGAATAAAGATTTAGATTGAGGATTGTTCCATTTTAGGGGGATTTTGGTGATCCTCATGATCCATGTTTCCATTCAGAACCTGATTCAGTTCAGAGGGCATCGTCATAAAGTGCATGATTCCTACTCCCATCAGGTTGGGCATCTCATTGGGAAATCATGACATTTCTCATTACATTGATTGGTTTCTAGAATCCACATATTTTAATCCATTTGATATAATAAAAGTTTAATTAAATATGAGTATATTTATCTTTTAAACAGATAAATATGAATTAATGACATTAAAGGGATAACTAATAACTTACATGTATTTCCTTAACATATGGTTTTTGAGTCTTTAGTCTTTGTTTACCATAATCAATTTCCTAATATATACTATTAAGGTAATTTTTATACTCCCTTAAAAATATTTCACAGTGATATTATGAATTAACAATGAATATCCCCTAGGATTGCAAAACTAGGTGCGTTGTAATCCCTGTTGTTGTGTACCAAGTTACCATGAGTCCGGCACATAACACATTGTCGGAGTTGTCACTCCTAGAAACATATAAGTCAAGAACCACGTCCACTTATAGTATAAAAACAATGATTTATTTTCTTTATAAACCAATTAATTTATACTAACCAAACATTATTTATGTTTTCTTATACTTAGTCTTATCCATAAAGTTTTCTCTAGAGTATTCTAATCCTAATCCCAAAAATAACTAAACATTCTTCAAATAGCAACTATAACAACCCTTATATTTATTACGCAATAAAAAATTATTAAATTACATAAAATTACACTTAATACAACCATAAATATAAATATGTCTAGTTTCTTTGAGAATTATGTACATTTCATTAAAACTATAAACTTGAATTACAATATCTTTATTGAAAACATCCTTATCTTGCATGTACTTGAAACGGCTTTGGATAACTTGTGGAAATACATAAGAAAACAGTGATCTATAAATCCCAGTATAAGAATAAACATGTAATGAAATGAAGATAATAATACATGTTAGAAATGGAAAATAAATTACTCATAGTGGAACATGAATAAAAAGGCATGTTGTATCATGATAATCATAACATGGAAAATGTGGGAGAAACTTTAAACACTAAATCACAAATAAATATCAAGGCTAAACCACATAGACTTCATGGTGGAAAAGTCTCATAAAGTATTCATGTACACCCATATCCCAACATTATGTATCTTGATATAAACATTACCCATTGGATTGGAACACTATATAATTTCCAGCGCACCCGTCACATTCATTTCATTCTCATGCCAATGAGTTCCTCATATATCATAAAACATGGATTCATTCATCATCATAATGTCTTCCAAAATAAAGGAGTGTGTAATACATAAATATAATTCCCCAATAAAAAGGTACACTTTCATAAAATTGAACACCCTTGATAGGAAATGAGTATAGTATTTACTACACAATTGGTTTTCCATGGAAAATCATGGTGCAAATTCCGTAGCATAATGACATCACTTAAAATTTAATAAAATGGATTGATGATAGAGAAATTGGTATCTCATAATTTTTACTTAAATAAGGCATAAATAGGGACACATAAGTACATTTCCACAAATATAGAATTAGAAAAATAAGGCATAAGATGATAAATAAGCTTGCATAAAAAGAGAAAGGAAAGGATGCTTACAGAATTCCGACATTGTAACGAGTGTACATGGGAGGAGTTAATGAGAGAGAAATGGGTCTATCATAATTTAGAAATAATATGGGAGGTATGGGTGAGGTTCTAAAACATAACCCATCATTAGTAATTGAAAATAAATGGGAACAATAATATAAAGAAACTTGAATAAAAATGAGAAACGAAAGAACCCTTATGAAATTTCAGCATGGTAATGGGTGTTCCTAGGAGTGCTTGATGGGTGAGAAAGGGGAATATCATAATTTTAAATCATAATTGAAGTATGGGGGAGGTTTGAAAACATACCCCATCAATGAGAATAAAAAATAAAAGGGCATAACATAGAAGAGATTTCTGAATACAAGTGAGAAAGAGTGGATCCCTTACCATAAGAGTATGACACCAAAAGATGGAAAGGGACTTATTGAGAGCTTAGGAAACCTTGGGAGAATTATAGACAGGGGAGGGTAGATTAAAGAAGTTATATATGTATTTTTATTGAATAAAAGTGGTATATTTTAGTGGAATATATAAGAAAAGATATGGATTTATTTAATTTTTAGGTTTTGGACTCTACAAACTAAAATATTTCAAATCACAAAACACCCCACAGTTTTTTACCATATCTTTAGCCTAACTAGAGAGATTTTAATTATTTTATTAGGAAAAGGTGTTAACTTATTAAAATAATACCCTTTATTATGTAGAGGTGAGTAACTATTTTAAAGAAATCGATTTAAAATCCTAAAATATGATATATGTTTTGGAGGATTCATAAAGGCATTATAAAATTATTAATATAAACATAAAATAACATTACATTAAAGGTTAAACATATATTTGGTCTAGGATACCCATTAAACTATTTATTACATCATTTGTTGGTCATAATGATGTCATAAAACACATCGTATATTTATACGGTATTTAATTTTTACCCCAAAATTTGATTGTCTCATAAAATCATGAAACACTCACCATTGAATAATTTAAAAATTATAATTCAAAAAATAAAATTTATTTTATATAAATAATTTTCAAAAAAAAATCATTTTCACTTTTAAAATAAGATTCAACATGTATTGAAAAATAATTGGTTTTTTGACAATAACATTTTATGAACCATTATAAAAAGTACATTTCACTACATAAAAATTATTTTATAATTTATAATTAATAAAACATATTTAATTATAATATTTTATTAAAATACCCCTTTTATGAAACAAATTAATTCATCAAAATAAATCTTTTAATTGAATTTGAATATTCCCCAAAAATATATTTTGTGTTTTATTGAATCAAAATAAATATCATTTATAAAGTAAAAAATAAAAATGAAAGTAAATTAATTATAAAATATACATATTCAAACTATTAATTTTTCGATACATATCCCATTAATACCCCTACATAATCCCTAAGAGTTAGGTGCGTGGTAGTGAGACATTAATGGGGTTGTTTAGGGAACATGGGATGGGCCATGATCTCGATGAGCATGAACTTATCCAATAAATGGTTTCTCTCATACTTAAGTTGTTAGATCTCAGTTTGGGATTGGTCAAGGGAAAGGACCAGGGATGTTTTCTCCCCCATAAGCTCTAATACATTGGCTTCATAGGGTACAATCCTATTGCACGAGTCTATCATATCATTTTTCTGTGTCAATTGGATTCGTTAAATCCCTATATTTATACTAATCATGTGGTCACTGTTTAATGGATATATTATCAACAGTAAAGAATTGTAGTATTTTTGTTAATACAATTGGTAATAAAAAAACAAGTTCATGCATTTTATATAAACATATTACATAATAAAACATTAAATCATAAGAGAATTTTATTTATAATAGTTCAGGTAGTTACAGCTAGTGGGTGTCTTCTGGGAATAAAAAAACCTCAGTAATATGTATAAGGATGTTTGGGAGAGGTTTTAGAAGGGTTTGGTCAGGGAAAATGGATTAAGAGGTCTGAATAAAGGGAGAGAGAGGTGCCCTTTTATAATTATGGTGAGGGCTACACTTGTAATTTTTCAGAGACAAAATTTTATTAAGTCACGTTATTGAAAAAGTACCCCCAAAATAAATACTATTAATATTTGATAAAGTTATGATCTACATAAAACCGAAAAATTATATTTAATAATGTTTTATTTCATTTTAACCATAATATTTTTATTAAACCCCTTTGTGAAAGATTTTTAATCTTAACCACGGTGACAAGATTCTGAATATTATAGGGTAATAATATTACTTATAAGGTAAAAATGGACACATTAATGCCCTATCGATGATATTTTAGATCATTATCATAATTCATTACATCTTTATATATTTTTTATTATTATTAAATAATTTAATACATTATTATATTTCATTAAATAACATTAATGTCATCTCTAACACTGTTTATTTAATTTGACTTTAAAGACATCAAGATAAAAAATAATCTCAAATATAAACAAATTTACCATAAATTATACATTATTATTAACCATAAAATTCTTTTCAACCAATTATTCATCAAATAAAATATTTTTTTATATTTTTAAAATCTTTTACTTTGTTTTTTATAATCCTTTGACAAGAAATATGTCATCAGTGTATGAGATTTTTAAGTAATAATATCATTACTAAAAATAAAAAATAAATAAAAAACAAAAAATAATCATGTTAAAAATAAACATTTACATTTGTTAATAACAAATTTGTATCCCTATGTAAACATATAAATGAAATTTAAACCAAGGGAGTGATATTTAGGAATTTTCATTACAAAAAAAATATAAATGTCAATATAATGTTGAAATGGAAAAAATGATATATTTTAGAATTTGAGATAGATATGGGATACTTTATCCCATAAAATAAATTAAGTTCAAGTATTAGGTTGATTTTGAGACCTTATCACATTGTTTTAACCCTATTTATCATATTTTATCCTCACCGAGGTGACAAATATTTACCATAGTTACTATTCATAATAAACAAGAAAAGAGAAATATTTACAAATTTGGAAATCCAAATTATAAATATGGTATCCTTTTTTTATAATTCAGTATCTATAACTATAAGAAATCAATTTTAATATAAATTTATAAAACATAATGAAAAACAATTTTTCAGAAAAACAAATGTGTTTCAAACATAAAAATTAACTTGTTTAAAAATTATAAATATTGATGATTAAAATTGAATTAATTAGATTAACAAAAAAATAGATCATATATAACTTGAATACCCAATCAAAAATATAATTATATGTTTAAATCACATTATTTACTGAAAAGAATTTATAGTATTGAAAACATTGGTATTTTCACTATTCTCCGAAAAATTAATCATTTCAGAGATATTCCAAAATTTCACTTGATTTTAATTTCAATATGTATATTTTAAAAATTGATCTCATTTTATAAAATAAAAATTCTAAAATTGTAGTAAAATAATTATAATTTTCATTCATAAAATGTAATAAAATCATTTTGTAATAAAATGAATTTTTGATGCCTGAAATAACATCACTCTAAATTGAGTTCTTATTTCCAAATAATTCATCAATAAGTTTTTATTCAGTATGATCATTTATAAATATATACATATATATATATATTTCATAATACGATATCCCATATTCAAACCCACCAATTCAACAGCTACATTATAATTGTCACTTTTAACTAATACTATTTTTTTTATAATATATATCATTCTACCAGAAGATTGATGTTTCTAATTATGAAATATATTAATATTATTATTATTTTAAAATAATTTTTGTGTTGTTATAAACAAATAAAAATTAATGAATAATATTTTTTTCATTTACAAACCATGGATTACATTATTCTTCTGAATGTCAATGCATAAAGAACCATTACTAAGTAATCTACCTTTACTTCTGGTCCTAGTGCCTTCTCATTTCTCAGCAAGAAATGTAGATCCATTAGATTAATAAGCTATTTATCCTCAATCATTTCAATTCATTCCACTAATATTTTTATTTGTTCAAATTTACTTATGATTAATGTTCCAAACATTAAATACCTTATAATAAACATCCCAAAAAATTATTCTTTTAGACAAAGATCCATTTTCTCAGAACATATAGAGAATTAATATTTTAGGTAATCAATACATTCCTTCAATGGACCAATAATAAGCATTTCACCATAAAAGATAAGTAATGTGATTAAAATACCATAATAAAAAACCTTTCAAAAACAATAAATAGAATCATTTCTTCATGTGATTCTTTATTCCTCTGTAAAGGTGTTAAACTTTTTGGTTTAACATTCTTGGTTCTTGCTTCGATCCAGAAGGTATCATTTCATCTAAAAAACATATGTAGGTTCTATTTATCCCAGAACCCTCATGGTATCTCATGGTAAATTTATTCCTAAAAGTCTCTATGGATAAATGTTTTCTTCCCATATATCTTTTTCATATATAAAATTTCATGGAAACCATGATAAGTATTATCTTAATATAAATCTATGTAACAAATAGTGAAAATATATTTTAACAATATTGACCTTTAATTTATTAAAACCATTCAAAATGAACATCTCCCAATACCTACATTGACCTTTTACATCCTTCTTCGGATAAGAAACCCATTTTTTCTAAAGTAATATCTTCTAAGAGGGCCATTTTGTTAGATATCATGTCCTGAAAATCTATAAAGAACCAGTATCAACCTTAATGGATAACTACCTCCAATTGGAGTATTTTATATTTGCATCCTCTTATGAATCTTTGGATTCTCCATTATTTTTGAGAAGAAATTAGTGAAAATAATTTCCATATCTTTGCACTTAACACCAAATCCTGGAAGTCCTTGATAATTGACTTTAAGAATGTATTCCTTCTAGAACCACAAATTCTAGAACAATACCTTCTAAAGATATTCCATAATATTTGTCATTCATTGATATTTGTAGTACATATGGCCTTGGAAACACTATTAACACATAAAATTATTCTAAAACATCTTTGTAAAAATATGGTGTTTCCGGAACAGATGTATTCACTGAACTTTCCAGAACATCAAAAACATACATAATTATATTCATTCAAATATCATATTATGATGATACATGGATCTCATCAATAAATTACACTTGATTTAGATCATTATACAAGATCACTTCATTAAATATCAGATTCTATCTTTTGAAAAACATCCAAGAGTTGTGATCCCAAAGCTAAAAACTAATGTATTCATCCCCATACTTTACAAAGTAACATACTAAGGACATCACTTATATTTTTTTATTAATGAATCCAATGTTGATATAGGGGTTCTCCCATGAATTTGATATGATAAAATTTTCAATTGTATATAAAATAACATGATTATATAAGTTTTTACCGTAATATAGATGATGGAATTCTATTTACCATGTAGGTCACATAATTCATGTATTCTACCTAAAACTACTTAGTAAACCAATTTTGTATCCCCATGATCCTTTCCTTCTCTATTAACATATTATTCACCCACCCCTTGAATCACTGTTTTATAAAAACTATTATGATATTGCAAAACTGTATGTATTTCTATAATCAGAAACTCCAAATATCCCTTCTTCCTCATTCCCCACCATAATCAAACCTCAACCATTTTAGTTTACTTAAGGAATCCTATTCCACCACGTAAATCCATTAAATAAAGGTGATAAATACCTTGTACTTATTATTTACAAATAAAAAACTCACCATCCATGCTACATTGTAGATTAATATTGGAATGTATAGTGAACCTCTATGAGAATGGGATGACTATAGAACCCATGTGTCTATATAAGCCATTGTTAACTTCTGATCCTTTGGAATTGTTCCTTTTATTTTGAATGTCACCTTATACTGCATCAAAAAAATTCATTGTTCATGTGTTTTATACTCCATGCATCCAATATTCATAATTCCTTCAGTGGTGTAGATTATTATCCCGTTATTACTTAACTGACAAAGACATCCATTCTATAACATTATGGAAGCTACTTATCTGACTTTCATTTCACCTCCCAAAACTACAATTAGTTATAAAGTCTCATATTTTACTTATTTTTCCACTACCATGGAGCCAAATGTAATTATTCATGACACATCTATTTTTTTATAGAAACTTGTCTTTCTTATCTCTCCCATATAAATCAGGCTATTCTTTAACCCTAGAATATATTTAAATTCTTACAACTCATGAAACATTCGGATCTTTTTTCTAATGGAACCACCACCCTTAACCAAAATATTGAGAGTAGAATTATTTGAAAGATTCACCTTACGAAACCGTCCATAATTAAAAACCCTCATAATATCTCCCTCTCTCTTTAGTTTTAGAGTGAAAAGAATACCAAGGTTTTAGGATCCAAGACTCATGTTATCTGGGAAAACTCAATAACCTTCACCTTTCATATTCTGAAATAGGATTTTTTAATGAACACAAGAGATCATATCTTTAAGAATTAACTCATTTTTTCACAATTGAATTTCTTCATTTATCCTTTCATAAAATAATTCCAATATGTGAGACCACCTTACATTGAGCTAATATAGCTCTGTAGTTTTCTTCTTTTTACCTTTTATGTGACTCTTCCATGCTATAAAACAACCCCTACCATTCACCCTATAGGAATTTCATGGTAGATTCCTAAACCTACTTCTGATGAATTCCATCATTCAAAATTTGATCCAAAACATCCATAAACATCTAGTTCATCCTAACTATTGAGTCGCTCATCATAGTAACCATCACATCCCATGATTCTAGGAGTGGTGAAACTAATATTACCACCCACAATAGATCTCTAACAATCAAGTTCACTATTCCAATTCATTCTGATTCATGATGAAGTCATTTATATGATCAACTAAAAACTATAATTCTAAAATTATCATGGAAAATAACCTATTTTATAACAATACCTTATTCATTGTAGTTGTATTATCATATATATGACTAATTTATTCAAATGTTCTAATTTGTTTTCAACTCTTGGATGTTATAAGGAACATTAAAGGCTATTGAAATACATAAAAACTCCAATGATTTATTATGCATTTATTCACATTCTTACTTTTTTATCACTTCTGTTTTAGTTACCATCAATGGAATGTCAAGATAATTATGTGGAAGAAAATCCTCTATTTTCTTTTTCTAGAATATAAAATTAATCATGTCAAACCTCTACACACAATCATTTCCCTCATTCAACATAATGTATTCAAAAACTAATGAACTCAAGTTCAATTTGGAAACACAAATTGGGGAACAAGAATTGCATACTAGAATTATCGTACATAGACAGGGTAAGATTTCTATTTGAAAATTGATCCTTGATACAATTTTTCTGAGGTCTAGTCATATGAAACTATGAAAAAAATTATTTGATATCACTTTTTCGGTCTTATGAACCCATTTAATAAATGTTAAAAACTTGGGACATGCATAAAAAAATAAAAATAGGAACAAATGAATAAAAATGAACCCATTTACACAATATACAAAAACATAGAAGTCAAACTTCACCTAATTCACTGCACTATAACACACACAAACAATAGAAATAGGAACATATGAAAGATAAATGAAAGGGAAAAAATTAAAAAAAACAAAAGTTTAATAGGTTTATACTTAGTCTAAATTCAATGGGGAAACTATAAGTATGTTTAATCAATTAATATAATATGATTTCAATGTCAAGATATCATAAAAATGAATCCACTCTAAAAAATATTGTAGAGCCTAACCAGTTCCACCAACATTAAATCTTTATGGAGAGTAATAAAACCTCAATTTTATCTTTACCAGAATATCTACACTCGTTCAAAGACATCCATTACCCTATATTCCTCTTCCATTGAAATTGAATTTTTTTTATAAAAACTCCCTGACTATACTCTGACTTATCATTATAAAGACCCTCATCTAATCCCTTTAACACAGAAATACTGGGGGATCCCATATGTAACATTATAATAAATCTTTATGTATCGAAAATTAAAACTTTATATATGTCTTTTGTATCTATATACTTCTCCCTGTCAGACTTTTCAAGGTAGTTTCTGATTTTCTTCTTTAGACTTCCTACTTTTGGCTGACCTACATTCGAACATTTAGAATTTATCATTTATACTCCATAATATCCAACTAGAATTTGAAAAATAGAATTGTATAATATATCCTTCCATTATTTCTATTTACTTATCTAGAAAATTATTTTCCACATAGATGAACATAATAGATAATACATTGAGTGGACTCTAATGGATAAAACCTTGAGAAACATCATGAACCCTTGGAATTCAATGGAAATTCCTATAAAAATCACCATATCATGACATAAAATTGGCATCTAATTTCAATATTATTTGGAAAAAACCCTCAAAAATATACCAAGTGACATACATCCAATAAAACAGACTGAAATAAGTTTTATTTCACCACATTAGTTTTCCTTATAACACCAATATGAATCCCCAACATATTATGAGGAGTCAATCATGCTTTAGTGGAATCTTTAAAAAACTCCTTAGTAAATAAATTTGAAACTTGTGGGAGAGGAAGATAAGTAATATAAGAGGAATAAATATAAGGAAATAATATAAAGTGAAAAAGAAAACCCTCTCTGATCACTATAGATCCAAGGGATTAATGGGAAGAAGAAGAGATGAGGATATAGAACTCTTCCAACTTGTTCAAACAGATCTATGGAGAAGACCCTAAAGGGAACTAGAATGATAGAAGGTGGAATTATAATTTTAAACCAATTAAAAATATATCCAAATCTTATCATGTACCTAGTATATTGGTACTATGGAAATTATACCAACTTTCCACCAGACCCAAGCCGATTAGCCAGTCGATGGCCTATTTAGGGGACACATACCTGTAGATTACACTTCAGGTATCTAACGAAGGACCACTGGGTGCCGGTTGGCTCCCTGCTGCTATAAAAGATATTTGGACCACCACAATCCTATTATAATTCTAAAAAAATAAAAAACCCTTTGAATCAAATGAAATCACCTCATATAGGTGTCTTAACCATGATAATTCAAATCTGAATCTATATTTTGAAAATGATTCTCACTCCAGAATTAAATTATCCAATTCGCAAAAAAATTTCCAACTTATAACAACATGGATCATTATAAACTCCCCACCACAGGGATTAATATACCAATTTTTTTTTTGATCCTATGATAGTCAATCTTATCCTTATAATTTGATGTCATTTATCATTCTTGATTCTGACTAGTCATGACTCCACCATGTCAATTCCTAATCAAGAACAATAATGTTTTCCTATAAAACACACAGACCAAAAAACATATATACATCCTCTACCATATGAATGATGATGTAGATACTGAATCCACTTCCACAAATTCAATTATGAACATTTTACACATTAGATTCTCTAAACACTGGTATCCTAAAAAAAGTTTCAACATACTACGACACTGAATCTTTAATCCGTAATGTGATGCATCTACATGGATGAAAATATGATAGAACATAGCTCCACATATCACATTCACTAGAACATATCCCTCATTTTCACTAAACACACTAAAGGTAACCACCATCACATCTGAATAGTCAAATCGGTTATGATTCTGGAAATAGATATGATTCATCATGTCTCTTCTTTATAGAAAAACTAGCCTAATAGCCCAACCAACCATGCCTAATATTCATGAAATTGACATAGAAATATACCACCTAATTTATGGGCCATTATACAAAAGCATTGGTTTTCCTAAAACCAATATAGTACTATTCATACCATTATCACACTGATATAATCATAACAAAATACCAAAATCCCACTAGTATTTCCCTCATGTGAGTCATGACTGGGAAAACCCAAGAACCTCAACCCATGGACTACACTGTTAGGTTCTGTAATCTCAAATTGTTATCAAATATCTATCTCAAGGACCATTCAACATATTATTAGTACTTACAACAAATAACAGGCACCTACCCCTAAGGGAACATCATAATTATCTATAAGGATAATCTAATTTCATCTAAGTGGTTTATAAAATTTTCTCTATAATTACCTAATAATCCTCGGTCGTACAACACATATCACGAACTAAGAGAAGATTAATATTTTCTAAGGTACCAACTCACTCTCCTTGAGACCCCTCTTTATCCATATCAACCTAGAAGCACTCCACCACTTTGGAATTTTACTTATAATTTTGAACCTATTCCATCTTTATATCCTCTAGGATCCAAAATCACTCAACCAAAAACTAGAATTCCAAACCACCATGGAAATTTTAAAATCCCATAGATTCATATTAGGATTTCCATGAGAACCCATAAAACACACCACCCAGAGATCCAAATATTCACATAATGCCTACTCCCAAGTTTGTTTCACTAGTCACTACCCATAAAATATTATCCTAATCACACTTAGTGTTCCAAGAGAAAATACCTACAATGAATTTCCTATCAACACCAAGCTACTAACCTAATGTTCATACCTCAATAGCCCCATTATTCCTCCTATAGTCACCAAACATTATAAATATAAAGGTTACTTGAACCTCTTGCAGCCAAACCTAATGAGCATTCCAAAACATATTTCCCCGAGAAAAAATTTCACCCTACACCTAAAAATCAACATTCCATTCAAGGATTTCCTAGAACAGGTCAATAAACACATGATCTAACCTAATTTTACACTCATCCATAGTTTACAACCTAAAACCTCAATAAAAAACTCTATACATTACTCATTCATTAAAATCCAATGAATCTCTCTTGATAACTCATTTTAATTTCATTCATATCATACATAAAGAAACACCTAACAAAAATTTTACATTTAATCCTACACCTGTCACACATACATAAAACCATAGATAAACTACCCATTCAACTCATAACCTATTAGACGTCCTCCAATGCACCTAACTCTATAAGAAACTCTATCTAATTCACCCCTAGGTGAATTAGGATTAACCAAACTATAATTGATTCCCATAACTTATCATTACTAAAAAGTGTAACCACCCATAGTAAACAAACACTTACCTTCCAACCTCATCAAGATGAAAATATCAGCATCGTACGAAAACCACACCAACAATAAAAAATCACTCAGGGGTCTCTCATCAGCCAAACCACCCACATTCACACAATCCATACCCAGGAATTCATCCCTGATCCTAACAAAAGAAATCTCATACCCCAGACCTATCCACTAATGGGATATTATCTACAATGAACATAACTATATAGATAATAATAACAATAACTAAAACACATGAATATCTATGAAATAGTCTCAATTAATTAAGTCTCCAGCAATAATTTATTTAGTAAAATGTTAAATAAGTGATTTTTAATTATTTAATTAAATTATACCTATTTCTCAAAACATGTCATAAGTCATTTACTTATTTTTATATAGATTTAGAAATAAATTTTCATTTTTTTGAAAACAATTTCTCATTTACAAGTATCCACATACATGTCTAGGATACCAATGTGCCTAAATTGATGCATGAAATCATGTAATATTACCATATTTTTTCTAACCTCGATAGGCAGCTTGATCATCAGCTCAAGTTGTAGCACCACATCACCTCAAGTGTGCCTCCCCATAAACCAAAGGTAGATTACTAGTAACTAGAGTATATAACTAACATAGGGATAATATAATCTCTATACAATCACATAAAATAATAGTTAAATAATATAATCATCATAATAAATCAGGTCATGTATGAGGAAGTATTGCTAAAGCCCAACCATCGGTAACAACTGAATAATGACATGATTTATCAAAATGATCCAAATTGTACATGAACTCATAAAAAACTATTTCCAATAAGATAATTCATATATAATCAATGGAATAAAAATATGGGAGAATCAACTATAAACCTAGTGTCCCATCTTAGACTACTCTCTCAACATCCATCTAGTTACTATAGTCATGTTCTCCATGTACAACTTGTAACATGAGATAAAAAATAAATTATACACACACACCTGAGTTACATTATAGGATGTGATCATAGAAATTAGTAGGGAAACACTAATTTGTACATTATATATACCAAAATTTTAATTTTATTTTATGTTTGGAATGTAAATCAAGTAGTAACATAAATCTTACAAGCAAGAATGTTATGATACCATGTGTTAACTAATCCACCATGATACCAGACATAACCTCACTGACATCAGATAATTAAAGTGTAAAAATATTCTAAAAAACCTATTGGTCATAGTGGTCAACTCAAGAAGAAGGTTAATTGAGTTTCCAATTAAAATTTATATTTTAAAAAATAAATGCCTCAATTGGAAATACTACTGAGTTATCTAAAAAAGTAGGTTATCTTATTTACTTATTTATATAACTATATATAATTTTTATCAAAATATTGAAAAAATAATCATAGGATTTATTCTTAGATTTTGAGATTATTCTACTTGCACTAAAAATAATAAATATCACATATAAATTCTAACTATCAAAGTGTGGTTTCATAGAAACTGATTTATAAACAATTAAAAAATATAGTAAAAAATTCATTGTAACACTGTGGAGTATAGAAATATATGTGGTTTAGTCTCATGTTTTGGCCTAATTCGTTACACTTATTTAACACCCACTACAAATCATTCTTATTAATAAATAAATATATCCACAACCTCAATAGAATTTTATATAAAACCATAAATAGTTAGTCTAGGAAAAAAATATCATGTTAAATAGTTCTTCAAGGGATATGATTTATAAATTATAAAGCTGATACAGTATAGGATTACTCTCCATATTGTACTAAAGACTATTCTTAATAAATAAAATAGTTACAACATCAATAAATTTTATGGAAGAAAAACTGATATATAGAATGGAAAAATAATTCTAATGTAGTGAAGAATGTATTTTTGTTGTTCTATAGATGATTATTCTATTATTGATGTTTTTTCTTTAGATTATACACTGAGATATGAATATTCAATTGTATTATCTAGTCTATCAATAAATATCTGATTAAAAAGTGTATCTTTCATTTTTCACATTCATAAACTCTGATCATCATGAATATGTGTTACTCACGTATATCTTGTACACTAATTTTATTTAACTTCTTTTATCTTTAAAAAGAGTAATTTCCCTAAAAATTTATATTTAAAACTCATCATTAAAAAGACCAATACTCTACATGATGTATGAGGACATTAAATTCCTCAAACTATAATTTAATTCTTCATAAAAAAAGTGTCTATAATCTTCTAATTAACAAATATAATACCAAAAATAGACATAGTCGCATTAAAGAGTTCCATATTAGCTTCAACTGTATCTATTACACTACAATAATTATGATCATATCCCTTGATAAGTCATATAATCTATCACCTTAACTCGTGTTCGATCCAATAAATTGTTAAATTCTTACAATATTCCATGGTTTCTTTACTTCAATGTGCGATCAATTAGATACTTTACAACTGACTTCTCACTTTTCCAAAATCCTCATTGTGATACGGTCACTTTCATTTCATCGTGAGATTAATTGGAAATAAATGTGAGGTCTCTTGAATGATTTTAGTGTTTTCTAACTTGTATTTGGTCACTTCATAATGGATTTTTGGTCGCAAGGTCACACATGCGGTTGATTGAACTTTTCTTGTGGTCAATCCAAGATTTTGATATATTCATTACATTTTAAAATTCTTGATCACTAAAATTTATTATGTTGTAATTTTCAGTCTATTTTGTTTAATTTCAGTCTCTAGAGTACCCTTTAAATTTGAAAACTCATGTTTGATGGTATGTCTTGAAAATCTATATAAATTCTTCAAAATTAAAGAAACATTCATGTGTGGTTCACAAAAATATGCATCCTTCAAAAAACATAGAATTTATTAGAAATAAAAAAATGATTTGTTATAATTAGAACAAGGAATTATAATACTAAGCCAACAACATCCCTTCTTAATGATCAGAAATCAGGGCATAAATATTAATATATAAAGAATTAATAACCAAAAATAATTACAATCTAATATAACATTCAATGTTTAGTACAACAAAATATTTAATATTTTTACTATAGCACTGTAGATTTAATATTTTCTCCCAATTTTAATATTATTCAAAAGAAATAGAATACGTTCTCAGAGATTAAAAAGAAAAATAATAAATAAAATAAAATTCTGAAAATAAGGAAACAAAATGAGAATAAAGAAATATTTCATTAATGCTAAAAAAGTTACAATATCCACATCATAATCTCTAATTAAAACCAAAATCATCATTTAATAGAAGAGTATAGGGGTCAACGAGATATTTACCCTTTCTAAATATAGTAGCATGATGAATCTAAAGCCTAGGTTTAAGAATAACTCCTAGAATTATAAGTGACTTGGAAACTAGTATTTTTTTGTATAGAACATGAGAAAGAGTGATACTAGATTGTCTAGTAGGAGGTATTGGTGGGGAAAGTGTGGTTGGAGTAGAAGAATATGTAGTCATTTAAGTAGACACTAGTGTTCAGACAACTGTAGGAACAAAATTAATAAATGATGATACAACTTGGATGGAATGTGGAGAGATAAGAAGAACTGGTAAATCTAGATGAGTGAGCACTGAAGTATTTGAAACTTGAATATATAGAACTAACATCCAAGTAAAATCACTCACTACCAAGGAACCATGCTCTATAATATAAATAAATTATTCCCTCTCTAAAATGGATATTTCTAAAAAAGGTACCATACTAAATAAAATTTCCTTAATTCCTTTCAAAGTTTCTATCAGAGGATGAATTATAAGATCTTTGGAAAATTAATGAAATTGGGTATTTAGGCATTCCTTGTTGTAAATTTTTTTGAGGTAGTACTTGATATCACTCTTAACTATACCATTTTCTTTGGAATCCTTGATGGATTCTGCTATAGTGATATAATACATCTTTTCTCTTGGTGAAACTATAAGGAACGAACCTTAAAACGTTTCATAAGCTTTAGTTTTAGTCAAGAAGTTATTTTATTACATATTGAGGATCTTATCGGGTTTATAGTTTTAGAGAATTAGTACATAATACATACATAACATTCAATAATAATTCAAGAGGATACTTGTAAAACCTCATGATTTCATAGTAGGTTATTTCTTTAAATTAATTCACTAGCTTGTGCCACATGTAATACTGAGTTCAAGCACACCACAACATACCAAACATATCGTTCAAAAAGTGGTTATGAATTGTATTAAATAAAATTTTAATATTATATACTCCATATAAGATTATAATCCCTATTATGGGTTTCTTAGACATAATCCAAGAAAAAATTCAATTTTTCAGAAAAAAGAAGTATTTTTCAAAAAATGTAATTTTACCACCTTTTAATGGAAAACCCTTTTTAAATCCAATATTTGACACTTTAATATATTCAATTTTACAATATAAATATCTTATTTAGAATAGGGACATAAAAATTTAGTTTTTATAATTTTTTGGTATTTTTATGATAACTTTCATATTTTGATGAATAGTGAAAAATACTAAATTTTAACTAGAAAAAACTTTTTTAATCAAAATATTTTATAGTGTTGAATTATAAATTGTAATGGATTTGATGTATAAATAGATTATATTTTAATCATTTAATCCAATATTGTTCATTGGAAGTGATGTTACATTTAAATTGGAAATAAACACAAATCAATCTTTTGATAGTTTTTACTTCACAAAAACCAACATTCAAGTTTTGATGATGGGAATTAATTTTAAATTAAATAATGAAACTTCTAAATTTTTAATTTAAAAAAATAGATATTATTTTTTGATTTAGAATATAAAAATTAGTTTTGGGGGAATTTTTGGTATTTTTTCTGAAAACTTTCAATTTTTGATGAATCTATTTTGTTTTTTAAAATTGACTATTATTTCAATAATTATTATTTTTATTTCAATTTATTTTAAAGCCAAAATATATACATAATACCTATATTATTCCAATTTAATTTATTGAAGTCATTTTATAATAAGATTAGATAGATACAATTTTATTGAACTTTTTACTGTCTTTTACCCACCAACTTGGCACATTTCAAAATTTTCATAAAACCTAATTTTACCACTTTATTAAATTGATTTTTAAAAATTATAGAGACATGGATGACATCATTAATTAAAATTAGGTTCAATAGGATGAAAATAATCTTTTGTGAACAGTAAATGTTTAATTTTATTTACCACGGTTAAAAGTAAATAGGGTAATTAAAGGTAAAAATGATATTATAATTACCCTAACACATGTAATAACTCTATTGAATAAGTGTATTTCTACCAAAATCAACCTTATGAAAAAAATATGATCCTTTTGGTTCACATGGATTAGATTAGGACATTTATTTTTATTTTATTTAAAGAAGAGTTAAAAGTGTTAAATTTAAAGTTTAATAACTAAACCATTTTTAATATAGGGTTATACATAAGATAAATTTGTCTATAAATATTTATTATAAAGTTAAACAGGTTTAAAACATAATGGTATTTTATTTATAATTTTTAGACATTAAATAATTAAATTTTTTATGACACTATGATGATGTAGTAATTACCATATTATTGAATGATTAAAATAATTGATATTATAAATATTAATATAATTGTATATTGAGTCTTTTTATGTATTCCAGGAATTTTATAGGTTAATATGACAGGTTATGGTTGATTAAATAAATTTTATTTGAAGTGATAAAGTATTCATGGCTTTCACAAAAACCAAATACTTAATAGTATCAAAACTGACATAAATGTGTTTTTAAAAAAAATACAATATTATTAATTGATATAATATTCTAAATAATATATGGGTCAGAAAAAGGAAATAGATAAGTTTATATATATCAATAATTAACCACTTGGGTTTCTCTTGGATTTTTATAATATGTTTATTAACCATTTATTATAATAATTCAAGAATAAATGGTAAAGGTTAAATTATTTAACTTAGAGTTAAATAAAAATGATAAGGTTAATACGGTGACCTAAACTTGTATAAACCCTACTAATTGAGATATATTTGACCCAAACACACCTTATACTAAAAGTAAATACTTTTGGAGTGATTATAAATAGAATATGATTGTATAATAAAATAATATTTCAAGCTTTTCCTAAAGTGACTGTAACCTTTCTTTTAAAAGGGTACTTCACCTTCTCTCAAAATCACATCTCCAACGACATTTGGATCATCCAAACCCTGCTTAAATATTCTTCCAACTACCATCACATAATACTATAGGACTTACTTTGATCATAATCTATCATAAAGATCCCTTTTGATCGAATCAGAAGGAAGCACCCGAATAAGAGGTAATAATTTCATCACCTCTTTCAAAGTTCTTTTCATATTCCACTTCCTATTTCTTTGTTGTTTCCATACTAAAATAATAACTCTAGTACCTTAAACATACTGATATGTTATTATAAATATTATATAACCATATTCAATATTGTATTCATCTTATGAATGACAAAGTCACCATACGTACGTACGTACGTACGACTTACCGTATCAACATCGTGGTGAAGTTTGTTATTCAACACTTCATTATTTGGATGGATATAATAATGAGTATAATTGATTTAAATAATAAATATAACATGTTAATGATTCTATATATAGGATATATCATCCAATTACATATTATTTCACAATCAACATAATGATATTTTTGCTCGTGCGTATGTATAGATTACCGTCTCCACAAACGCAATGAGATCCATTCCCCATTGTAACCATTCAAGAATAATTTTCAATTTATGATTACAAATAATGATTAAGAACTTAATATCATTTTTTATATGAATCAAATACATCCTATCCATAACAAACATGATTTACGTAACAAAACATATAAAGTAAAACTGATCAGTTAACACCCGAAATAATGATACTACTGAAATATTATTAACAAATTAGTATTAAAAGATCATATATGATATCATATTAATTTATTTGGTTCTTTAATAATTTAATAAATATTATCTAACTATTATAAAATAGGTTAAAGTACCCTCAATTAAGTAACAGTTCATAGTAAGGGTTAATTCTATAATCTCTTCATTATCTGAGATTGTTTATTCGTGAGTATCTATTGGGACCTCTTTATCATCTACATCCGTGTTTTTCAAAAATTCCTTTCAAAACATTTTTACTATTTCCTATAATATGGGTTAAATTCATTTATACCCTTCTTTGAATTTTTATAAATTTTTTATAAATGAATCCTTCCTTTGTTTTCTAAACAAGGTCCTTTATGAACCTTTCAACAAAATTAAGGAAAGAATGTTTTTTAACTTATACGGAAAGTGAGGCTATTTTATATAATTATAAAACCTTCGATGATTCCCTTACAATATTATAAGAATATTTTCAAAATTAATGTTTTATTTTATTATTATGTGACTTTTAAATGATTTCAAAATAAAAAGTTTTATTTCTCTCAAATAGTTTTTATTTCATCTATGTCAACATCCTTTGATGTATTTTACCCTTGTTTGAAGTTGATTTATTATAATATTGTCTTCTATATTTTATTAAAGGTTTTTTTATATGTTTGATTATGAATGTGTCATTTTTATACCATTTATGGATTATGGTTAAATTATTAACATTTCATATGTTAGTTTTAATACGAATATTTATGTTATGTTTCAACCTTTTCATATGAGGAATGAATTTGACTTAGTAAGTGACAGGTGGAGCCCACTATAGCTCCTCGATGCATCAGAAGGTATCATGAGACAAACTAGTGTCTTGGTAAAAGGCCATGAAAAATTCTTATTTGTAGTCTTGTTATGAGGCCTTGACTATGTGGTTATGATTTTTGGCATTATTAATTATATCATTATGAAATTGGATATTGATATTACATATGATTATTTGACTAGTAGAATATCTATGTGAATAAGTAAATGGAATAATTTGATTTATCTCTACCGTATTATGCTGAATTTTAAATTTAAAAGGATTGTGTTTTATTCTAATTCATTGCCTTAAATTTTTATACTTATTTATGATAGTTTTCTCTATATTGTTATCCTTAATGAGAATTTGATCTCACCTCTTAATATGTTTTATTTTTTCCAAGATGTGAAGTAGTATATTATAGTTGACCTATAGGAATAGGCTAAGGGATATGAGTGTGTTAAAAAAGGGATACAATGTTGTTGTTTTTTCATTTAATAATTTAATATAACACTTATGTATGTTTCTAGTACTTCCAAGGTTACTAAACATATCGGCCTATTGGAAAATTATTCCTTGTATCATGCCAATGTTATGTAATAATGCACTGACTCTAGGTAACTAGGGTCATGGTATTACAATACTACTAAAATAGTATCCACTTTTTCCAAAAATAATAAATTTTTAAAATAAAAAATGATTTATTTTTCTTGATAAAAATATTAATAACATTCATCTTGACTTCCTCCTATCTATTATTAATCATTATACCATGTGAGAAGCATTTAAAAACTTGGGATGAGAATAAATAGCTTTGTAAGGGATATAAAGAATGAAATCGTTAGTCATGTGATAACATTAAAACCAATAAAACTCATTTCATAAAAACTCATTAACATAAATATAAACATAATTCAGTTTACATGGGACATATTTACCATATCACTCTTAAATTCAACCTTACACATGGAATAACCATTTGTTCAACTTCAATCTCTAGAGTACCCAATGCATTGGAGAGCTACAATGGGGCTCACCTGTCATATCTTGAGCCATAATGGGCTCAACCCAATATATATTGAGATATAATGGGATAAAATAAACATAAAATATTTCCAAAGAACATATCATGAGTAAAACACTTGATAAATCATTAAAAACCTTGAGAAAAACACATTCGAATTTTAAAAATACCATTTTTTTAAAACAACTGACTTTGGAAATATAAAAATCATGAACATAATAATGAAATAATATTCTTTAAAAATAAATACAAAAAAATATATTGGAAACATCATAGTAATAAAGCATCATGAAATCTGGAGAAATTGCTTAGGCCATATAAAAAACCATCTTTTTGAATTTTACAAAAGAGCCTTTTAAAAGGATTTTTAAAGGAATGTCCCTTACATCAGGTTCAAATTCATTAAAATGTATTTAAAACTCATGTATAATGGTTTGAATAGTGTTATTTATATATTAAATAACTAAACTCATGTTAAAATACTCTACATTATCTTCTTATAACATTTTCCACCCATTTATTAACAATATTTGGTTATTTTCAGTGTTTGAGGTGCATTATTCTCATGGTTTTCAAGGATTTTTTTAAATGGTATTAGTTATAAAAATTAATAAATAAAAGATAAGTAATAAAATATATATATATATAGTTAAATTTAAAAATTTACATGTGAATTTAACCCTTCCATGATTTTAGAAAAGGGGAAACAAAGACTCATCATCCATGAAGGTGGTGAATTAACCCACCATGGATGAAGATTTAATTATTTATGAAATAAAGGACATTATGAGTTATTTTAAGATGTATATAATGGAATAAAACAACACTCCAGTATATGGGTGATACTGGAGGTTTCATGATACATTCAATGAGATGTGGGGATAAGTTATAAGTGAAAAAGAATTAAAAAGAGAAGAAAATGGAACCTTACTTCTTGAAATGTACTCCATGAGAATCTATTTAAGGATCATGGAAGTGGAATTTTTATGAGAAAAAGAGCTCAAAATGTCCTCCTTGAGAATCTATTAAGTCAAAACAGCCTTTTTTCATTCAAATTTGGACAAAACCGACAATTTGAGGTGTTGGTCATGCCACAGCTGAGGGTACCTCTTACTACAGGGGAGTCCTTCTAAGAATGAAGGGTTAACATAACTAAAATTGCAGAAAAAAAATTTCCATCGCTAGCTTTATGTAATTTTAGAAGAAAGCATTGAGTAAATAACGTTCTGATTTTAAGAAGTTGGGACTTCACTCAATTGATAATGGAACCGCAAGTTAAAGCGGTCGAACAACCAAAATCACACCTATAACTCTCCATGTAGTGGCATAGCCATAGCTTGTAGACTGTAATGGGTTGTTCTTGGATCCTTGCCACTGGAATACTCAAGAGACAGAGTATTTAAATTCTAGTACAACGGGTTCCTAAGTTCGATAAAAGAGTGGGATACATTACATGATTTATGTAATTAATAAAAAATGTCTAAACCAGTAATAAGATAGAAATAACTCATCTTATAAAATTCATTATCATATAAAAATGGAAAGTTTAAATCACAATAAATATTGGAAAAAGTAGATGTCCACACAGACACGAGTATCCATGAATAGTATAGGTGCATGTGAATAGTAATATGATATAGGAAACTCAATGTGCCAGTGTCCCCAACGCTATTAAACTACCTCAAGAAGTGAGAGTGAAAATTTCTTATAAGATACTAATGTACAAATCATATGATAGTTATATCATTATGCTTTCATCAATATATGTCATCATTTGTGGTCGATACACCAAGACATGGATGATATAACATGAAGTGTCATCTTCGAGATATTTGTAAGGAGAAAGTGAGGAAATTATATGAATAATGTGATGTTACACCAGCATGTGTAAATTGAAAGATTTATCATGATATTTAATTATATCCCTTTCTCATATCATTTTCAACCCCATTACTCAAGTTTTGTTTTAAGTCACAAGACAAACAAGTATCGAGTAAATGATTCATTACCATTCTAAGTAAGGTTCTCCAAGTGAACAAGAATAAAATACAGTTAAGCTTAAATTCTTGTGGAGGATAAATTGAAATATATTGTGAAAAGGACAAAAGAATTTAACTCCAATGAAACATTTTCAACATCCTTTAATTAATGAGGTATTAACAATGGTTATTTGTATTGCATATTATAAAATAACACCATGGAATTTTAAAATCAATAAAATAATATAAAGAAGCTAGTTTCCGCTTCTACATTAAGAATATTCATCAATGTAATGTTTCCTTTTACTACTTGGTTATTTAATACTATATTATTTTTATATATTTATAATTAAATATAGTTTCCATGAAAGTATAGAAATATTACTAGAAGTTAGGTGTATTCTCCAAGTGGCTGTGAAAGGGAAATACCTAGGCTAGTAATGAAAAATACATGACTTCTTTAATTGAAAATTGAAATATTCGTGTTGAACTATTGTTGAGTATAACCATAAACATTAACCTCATTTTCTATGGATGAAAGGAAACATTCTTTCAGGTTTTGGAATGAATGCTGTTTTTTTGGTAAAATCAATCACTATTTCTGTGATACATGAATCAAAGGCAATTAATGATGAATATAAATGTAGTACTTATACCCAGTTGTGATAAGATAATTATTTTTCAATTAACAATAAAATTGGACTTCATGAAAATACCAAATAATATATTTAGGCTTGGGACAACTAAATACTTTTGGTATTATCGAAGTCTTTAGATTGGAAAAAGGAGCCTTTATAAATAAAGGTATGTCACAAAACATTTGGAAATAGTTTAACAAGTAATTGTGAACTATTCTAAGTGTAAGATAATGGTATATATTATTCACAATATTTTTTATGTAATTATGTAATAACAAAGTGATGTATATGTATGGTCAGGAGATATGATTTGCTTCGGGTTGGGATATCGAAGAATATCTTGAACAAGCATTAATCAATCATGAAATGTAGCATTGAATAAATTCCTAAACACACATTACCTTATCTAAACCATTATATTAATGTTTATGAGGGGTATTAATGATGAAGTCTTACATATCAACATTGATCAACTAACATGTAGCATGGAGCAATTCCTAAACACATATGTTATACATCAAAATTTTGATGCATAAAAAATCAATGTCACAATTTGCAGAAACTTCCATTATTTTTCATGAAATTCTTTGCAAATAATGGCAATATCCCACAGCTATATTCCAACTACAATGAAAAATGGATATCATTTGATTCATAGTATTATTTAAATCCATTATGTCATAACGAAATGTGTTTTGATGGAAAGAGTTTGTTCAGATACAAACATACTTGCATCAAGATAAACACATTGTGAATCTAAGGTATATATCCTAATGCTTTCTTCGGATATTAAATAAATCCCTAAGATAGAAAAGAGGTAGTAAAGCAATAGACTACAATTCCATATAAGTGTTCATGTCTCTATTAGAGATAGTGGGAGATATATTGACTTGTGTTTAGTCAATGATCATGATGCACAAATAGTTGGCATAGGAAATTGTTCCACATGTTCATGTGGAACAAAGTATGTTCCAAATACACATATTTCATAGGAAGGATAAAACCATGGTTATGGTATTATATTCACCGCGTTCAGTGATATATTACTCAATGTGAATAACATTTCCTACAAGTAAGCAGTATATGGAAATTAACAAAAATTGATAAGGCCATCTAAAATTAAATTAACGGATTCCATGTATCAAAGTGAAAAGGGGCTTATTATGTTTAATATTGCGGTGGGTATTCAAGTGAGTTGATACATTGATGGTACGAGCTTGGTACCAATAAGGCTCGATTGGTTTGACCAAGTCGTTATGCCTAAATACATTAGAATTTTACTTATCAAAGATAATATCTATGATCAAGTTATTTAGCATTGGATTTCATGACCACCAATCGTGGATGGTGTCTATACGAAGCACCCTAAAAGGGATGATCACGTCACAGAATTCTAATAAAGGTTGCAAGTTAATAAAATCTAGTTTAGGATTAAAGTAGGCAACATAATCATAGAAAATACATTTTCAAAAAGTGATTTCCATGTGTCTACCAGAAGTTAGTGGGAGTGCTATGGTTTTCCAAGTGAAATATGTTCAACAACATATGGAAAACAGATTGGTCTTATAGTTATTTAAGACCAAAATAAAATTTATTCTCCAATGATTGACTTAAAGTAGCAACCTATGTTCTAGGGAATGAGATCTAATAAGGTAGATATATAGGATTCTTGGTCCTAGTCAATCATACAAATAGTGATATTGTATTAAAAATACATATTAGAACAATTAAAGAGTTGAATTATTTCTTCTGTCACATGGAATAATCTCTTAAGGATGACTTGTCTGGTACATGGGAATAGATAAACCTGGTGAGTTAAAATCCATATGTTAGAGCGATGGATCAATCATGCATGCCATGATATGTAAAAGAACTAATATTTCCAAGGTATATTGGGAATATATTAGTTATATCTAGGAGCACTACATGGGATGCAGTCAAAACTATCTAGTTTTACTTCATTTAGTACAAAAGATATGTACCTGGTAAATAGAGAAGAAAGGGTGCTAGTTTTCAAGAGATGTAAACTAGTCTTACATAGATCAATGTGATCTAGTATTGCAGTTAGGAAGATGAGAGAGTCAGGATCATATCAGCCAGTAGTATCCATACCTATAATGACCGAGTACATTGCATCTTCTAAGGCAGCAAAGAAGAAGTTAAATGCAATGATTTGTTCTGGTTCATAGAATCCCACCTGGTGAGAAAAGTATTATCCTAATGTAAATTATGATATTATTACTAGCCAAGATGTCATGTTATGATAGTGGATACAAGGAATATACTCTGGATACCATCTCTTGAAAAGGTATATTCAATGAGATGATGTCACAATAGAAAAATTGCCACGTGGAGGAACCATGGCAGGCCTGGTAGCTAATGTCGTTACTCAGCACAAACGTGATAGTCATCATGTGAGTAGATAACGATTTTGGTTAGAAATTTGGCTTTAGTATAAGTGGGAGTGTTGAAATAGTGGGTTCCCTATAACAAACTATTCAATAATTTTGTTTATCATATCATTTATAGAATTAATTATACATGATGTCATCTTACCATTATAGTGTGGCCTTTTCTGCATCAACTATTTAAATTGTAATTTCCAAATATTAATTGTCGTATTGAAAGGTAATAATAGTTCCTAATCTATAATGAGAACCTCAAGATACATTGACATTAATCTTAAATATATGGTCTATGGTTTAGATACATCTTATTGATTAAACATAGTAGATGATTGACTATCAAGTGAAGGGGGATCATAATCAACGAGACTTCTTCTCATGAACTCTGCACTTGGTGATCTCTAGTAGTGAGATCATGAGAACTAGCCCCCCAATAGTAACACCACATCTTTCGGGTGTCATTTGATGTTCATATCTATGACCATGTGTAATGGTCTCTTGAATTTATATCATTACCAATTTATGTCATTTGATTTCATACTTTGATGAAAGATGAAAACCATGCCATTGAAGTCATGGAGAGGTAGTTTGTATTGGGTATGTCATTGGTGGAATGACATTAGTTGAATGGTCATGAAAGGATTTTTCCCTTCCAGGTTATGGAGGTAATATAGCACAAGCCATGTTGATATGGATGGAAGTAACTTTATAAGACCATGTCAATGGAAGTCAAGGGTAAATCCATCATATTAAATCAACAAAAAAAAGAGAGAAAAAGGTGATTACACATGATTGTGTCCTACTTTATGAGATATTATAGACAAAGAGATTATATTACATAGTGCGTGTTTGTAGGTTGGTTGTCACTATTTTGACAATTCTTATCTCTTCAGGTGCCATGATGGGTTGCTAGATCCCACACTTTGTCTTTGAATATTATCCACTGCTATAAAGATAAGGGCATAGAAGGTCACACACAATAGCATATTCGAGAATCTTCCCTATTCAGTTGAATAGTATTTTTGGATATGGTGGGCCCCCCCTACTGGGGTCTGGGTTTTGTCCAAGGTTGAACAATCACCAATTCAATAAATAAATTCATATTATTCGAGTATAGAATAATGATCATTGAATATACTTATTAAATTTGTTTATGATTTTTAAGTAAATACAGAAAAAATATTAATTGACGAATATTAAATTATTCGAGGTTCAATTAATATTTATGGGAGTGATGAGTCATGTAAATGACTTTGTTATTTTCTGGTAATATATTTTAATATATTACAAGTGAGTGATAATAATATTAATGACTCATATAAGTAGTCATAAAATTTCATAGATAGTGCGTTAAGTATTCGAGGGCCTTGTTGGAATTTCTGAGTAATTAATTAATTTCTATAAATATAAGAGGAGAGGATATTTCCAATTACTTTTCATGGAACTTCCCTATCCTATCCTCTCTCCAAAGATCTATAGAGAGATTCTCTAGATCCAATTAACATGGATCGAGCTCTCTCTCTTTTAGGTATCACTAGAGAAGTGATGCGGTGATCGTTAAGCATCGAAGGGGTTATCACAATTCCTCCCTAGCACACGAATTACGACGAATGGTGGTCCCATAGATTCCTTGAAGCACATGTGGACGATCTAGAGGAATTCATCTTCGAATTCTCTGAGGAGTGATCGCTAACGACGAGCAAACATCTTGTTCGACTTTAGATTTAAACCAGGTATTTTTATGGTTTATTTCTGTGTTTAAAATCCATCACGTGTGGTCCTCATCTAAGACCATGCTGCTATTCATTGACATCCAGAAGTTTACGTTGATCATCAGTGGAAATTTTTTAAAAATCCACCTATTTGGGGCTTCCTCTGCATGCACGGTTCCAATATATGATACAAGGAATGGAATCTTAAAGCTCTAAATAGTTCAGTTGTCTTGGTAAACTATATGTATACATGATTCTCATGTTACATTTTAATATAAAAATTTAAAAGTATTTTTTCAATAATATAATTATTACCTCTAGAATATTGTTAAAAATCATTCATTGTGCTCTTTCTGGATACCTGATAAAGGAAAAGAATATGGGAGAGATTGAATACTCAACAAGAGTTATATAAGTTGGGAGAAATCACGATTAAATGAAGAATATTAAATATGGAATAAACAACATTGTTTGGTAACTATCTGAACACATATTTAATTTAATCAATAACATAGATATCATGAATAAATAAAAAATAATCAATATAGAAAGGTAAATAACTAAAAATACATTTAATTTAATCAATAAAATAAGAATGAAATGAATCCAGAGATAATATCGTTGAAAAAATACCACAAATAATATAATAAGGCATAATCAATATGGAAAGGTGAACATCTAAAAACACATTCCATTTAATCAATAAGGTGAGAATTCAAATCATCCAAAGATAATGCATTATAAGAATGTCAAGGATTATAAGATAAGTAATAATCAATATAGAAAGGTAAATAACTTAGAACAATTTCAATTTAATAAATAAATAGAGAATGAAACACATATATATAATATCATTATGAAAATATCATGGATAATAATAACTGAATTCTTAATGATGAAAATTCTTAATTATTTGATGTTATGATCTCTAGCATCATGATACCACTACTATCAATACCTTTCACAAGTCGTTTTAAAACTACATGTAGAAACTTCTTTCATTCTATATTGATGATTCACCTCATGAAACTAATGATGAATCAAGGGGCTACATAATTATAGGCCCCTCGTATCACTAGATGTTCAAAACATTCCTCATATATCTAATAATCAATTTAATTCACAAACAATGTGCCTTATCATCAAATATCTGTATTGAGTAAAAAATATGGATTTATCAATATTTACACAAATAAAAAAAATTCAACATACAAAATTGTATTTATAAATGATATGTTGATTAAATAATAAAAATATATATGATAAATAATATATATATTTTGGAAAATTAATTTCCAATAACCACAATAACGTGAATATTTCAAGGTAAAGTTAATGACTATAAAAATTAATAAATAAAGCATATGATAGTAATTTAATTGTTCAAAATGATTGTAAACCATCCATAGAAAGAATAAGTATAGTATAAATATAACTTATACGTATTTAATTA
The DNA here is from genome assembly GCA_963277665.1 of Viscum album. Lineage (NCBI taxonomy): Eukaryota > Viridiplantae > Streptophyta > Magnoliopsida > Santalales > Viscaceae > Viscum > Viscum album. The sequence continues at coordinate 1,747,409,458 of OY728153.1, forward strand.
TAAGTAATATAAAGGGTTGTTATCATTGATGAATAGAAATTCAATAAAATATTTTGAAAATATTATTCAGGAAAATATCCTATTAACTTTGCAAATAAATTTTTAAAAATAAAAGATAAAAAAATGTTTTGAAAATAATTTTCATTGAAAATAAAATTTGGAACATATAAAGGAATCATTAATATGTTTATTGGTCTTTGTGTAAATAAATTCGGTACAAACCGTACTTGTAAAAGTAAATATTTCCTTCACATTTTCAGTATGATCCAAGTGTGCCACGTCTGGAAAATGATATGAAGTTTTATTTCAAAACAAATTATAAAAATTCAAACATGGGAAAAATATATTTAAACTATTAATTTTGTAATGTTAAAAAAACTGAATATATTTTTAGAAAACATGGTTTTGGAATAAAAAGGAATTTTGATCGAAACGATAAATAAAGTATGTTTTTATTAAAAACTTTTTCCCAATTATTTTAAGTACCAAAGAATGTAAAATTGAACTATTAATTTTTAAAATATTGAAATTTAACATTTGAATAAAAATAAATAATTTTATTATATAATGATAAAATAATTTCCTTCAATGGAAATTCAAGTATAAAAAATATTAATTAAATTGAGGCAGCGAAATAAACACTTATAAAGATCATAACGTTGAAGTGAAAATTAACCAATAAATCAATTATGTGTATAAAATAAAAAACCTCATAAAAAAGTTTATAATATACATAATATAGTTAAAATTAAACACACATATAGTCATATAATATCAAATCCAAAGAAAAATTGATATACCCTATAGAGAAGAAATTGAGTTATGAAATTATTTATCACTTATTAATGTTCAAGACAAAGCATTTTTGATGAAATAATCAAAATAAAATTTATAATAAAATTTATTATTGATTAATCATGATATTACATTCCAAGGTGGAAGTATATGCCCCATATAAAAAAATTAGTTTCATAACATTACAATATGACTCAATAAAGGGAAATTGAGATGAAGTCCCTTACCACTTGGTAAGTTTATTATAAAAAAACATTGGATGAAATAATTCATTTTAAAACTTAAAATAATAGGAATAATCAATGATTCATCATATTACATGTAATATAGGAAGAATATACACAATAAAAATGAAATTACATTCACAAGAATAAAATATTCCTCATTAAGGGGAGATTTCGACGAAGCCCATTACCTCTTGATTAATTTTGGTTAAAATTGATTTAACCTCCTGTATAATAGTTTTTATAATATAATTAATTTATAAAATAACCATATCAATATTTATAATAAAAAATATAATCCTATTATATCATTTTACAACGATTTTGTTAATAACAATTCATTATTTTCAATGTGTCGAGTGTTAATATCTTTTTTTTATCATGCATGTTTTGTCATGAAAGCTTCAATTCTTGTTTATATTATACAGTTATATCATATCCATAATGATATTAATGTTATGAATATAATTTTTTTCATGATATAAATTTTTATAATAATTTTTCAAATTTGAATATGGATAATGGATCACATCACTTTGTGGAGACGGTAGGTCGTACGTTTGCAAGAGTGACATTATCATTTCCTTAATGAATGAAAGGGTAAGGAATTGTTTGATATTTTACATTTATAGAATAAATTTAATTTCAAATATATCACATATATTACCCAAATTTATCCTTATAACCATCCATGTAAAGAATAATTAAAAAAAATATCACATAATTTTATGAGGTGGTAGTCTTTCATCTTCGAGCCTCGGACCGACTTCTCTTCTCTTGCTCACAACTACATGGGTTCCTGATGGTTCTTCTTCTCTCCCCTATTCAGCCTGGCTTAATTTAAATGTCGGGCTCTCCTAGATTGGCTCAACCTCATCATGGATTAGTGTCGTCGTGGCACAGTCAGGATCTGGTGTGGCTCGGCGCTGTCTCCAGTTGTCATCTTGGTACAGCATGGCTTAGCCCTTTAGTGTCATTGTGGTTTGATGTGGCTCCAATCTCATCTCATCCTGAACAGCTCAGTCACATCATCGTGCTTCCGATATAGCATGGTATGGCTTATCAGTTGCATCTGTTCTTCCAGGTTGGATCGATGTAGCTCAGTCGTGACGACATTCTCATAGTGGATCTGGTTCTCTGTTTGGAATGGTGCAGCCAGGTGTCGCCTACGATGTTCTTTTGGTGTGGATCGATGAATGATCTAGAGTGGATTGGAGGGGGGAGGTCATGGGATTTGGTTTTTTGTCTATTATTTTTATATTTTTTTGATTTGGTAACATCGCTGATATGTTTTTTTGTCTGTCAAATTGGTGATCTATGAGTTTCTATGGTTCTTTTTATTGTTATTGGAGGTGAAATGGATCGATTTTTGTGGAACCTAGATAATAAACCAGGAATTGCTTCAGATGAGGATAATGGTGGTCTTCTTCACTGTGAATGAATTTTTTTGATTTTTAAGAGAGAGTGTATGTCACCACCATCGGTACCAGGATCTTCCAATTTTGCACAGGACAGCTTTTTGAACAGCCATGCTCTAGTTGAGGCATGCCTTAATGATGTTGATGTTGGGAAGAAGCAATTCTATTTAGTCTTGTTATGGGTTACAACTCTGTAGTTTTTTGAATTTTTTTTAAATATCTTCATTCCCATGAAGTCTTGGTTTTCTCACCCTTTTCCCTTAAAAGAGGGATTATCCAAAATCAATAAAACTATTTGCCTTCGGGTAATTCAATCAAGTGGTAGTCTTTTGTACACACAGATTATGTTATTTTATTTTAAACAACTTGAAAATTTAGAATTTATAAGTGATATTATAATTTAAAAAGTATAATAATATAATAAATTCCATATAATTGTGTTATATCCATCATTATATCAGTCCTTGAAAGGTGGTTATGGAAAACAATTACTAAGGTTCATAAGGTGATAGTCCATCATAAACATGATCCATGGTTTTGTTTCCCATTTGATTGAAGAGGATATAGATATAGGTATTGTAATTAACATAAAAAATATAATATATTAAATATACTGATTTTATTATATAATAATGGTTTAATAATATTTCATGGATGTGGAAGAATAAAAAATATAAAAACACTCGTTTAATAATGGTACCTTTTTTTCAAACAACTTCTTTTGGTTTTCCCCAAACTAGTTCGTATGTTATATTTTTGATCAAAACCATGGAAATAGGATGTTATAATGGGTATAAATAAATTATTTTTTATGTTATTTCCCAAAAAACTCTTCGGATGTGTAAAGAGGAGAAGGGAGGGGGTCCCCTATTATAAGTGGAGGAGAGGACACATATGAAAATTTTGAAATGAATCAATTCCTCCCAAGTATTCATCATTCCAAAAGACTCCAAAATGGGTCATTATAGAAAATTATTGGCTATAAGGTATAAAAATATTCATATAATAGTTTTTAGACAATTTATAGTTCATTTTCATCCCTTATTTTTTATGCTTAAATCTCGGTAAACCAATTTTTAGCTTAACTGCAGTAATTAATATTTGCTGCTTTTACTATTCATAATGCTGTAAAAATTATGTGGACCAGATTATATAATATAAATTAATCTTATTAAAAATATGGAATATATTTTTCCAAATTTTGTCCGCATCATGATTAGAATCTTATTTGAAATTATACCGGTAGACTTGTTGAAAAAGTGAGTTTCTAAACAGAAAATTTAGAAAACAATAGAAGGTTTTAACACCCAAATTCAATATAAAATTGTTTAAAACTATCAAAATTTGATAAATTTTAATTTAAAAAATTTTAAAATATAATTTAACCCTATAATTTATTTAAGTGGAAATGAATATTTCAATAAAAATAAATATTTTTCACCACTCATCATAAAATGAATTTTTTTAGAAAAATCCCAAACACTAACCATATGATAATTTTAATATGATGATTTAAAAAATTTAATCCATTTTAATAATAAAATTTCTAAAAGACATAAAAAAAATTTAAATTATGTGGGAAAAGCATGAAAAAACATCTTCATAGAAAAAATATTATTATGTAGAAAACATTTATATTTATTTTAAATTATTCATATTTTATTTCTAATTAATAGATAACTATAAATATCATAATTTATTTATTAATACTAATAAAATAATATTTAACTTCTGGGTTGTAATGGTATATGATATTATGATTCATTTAATATTAGGTTTTCATGTTATGCAATCTATATAAGAGATTAAATTTAAAGAAATATATCTCATGGGTTATTTATACTCAGTTTTGAATGATTCATATTTTATAGAATCTTTATTCGTTATTTTAAAATATAAGGTTATTGAAATTAATGATAAATTATTTTAATATTCTTTTATATATTTCCATGATTATTTTTAATTAAATTTTTTTAATTAAAATGTTTTATATTTTTAATATTTTGAAGAAGTAATTTAAATCTGAAAATGGTATTTTTCTCAAGAAATGTTCCTTGTAATATTTTAAAAACATTTTCAACAAAAAATATTATAATATATATTGCTTATAAATTATGTATATATGTATCTCACATATATAACTAGATTATTCTCCCCTGTTTTAATGGGGTAATGCAAGCCTTAGGTTTATCTCTCAAATGACTCCATTGTGAATTTTTTTTATTATGATATATGACAAGATTATGAAACCCACTTTATTTTCATACATAAATATTATTTTTATTCCTTATGGTTAATTTATAATTTATGTCACACATAATAATGATCATGTTATAATGGTTGCACCCAGATAGTGCTTCAATACATAGGGTAAATCTTTAGTATCATGGGGTGCCATGTATGGCATTAGAGAGTAAACCTAATATATTATGGGACTTTTTCTACCATGTGTTATTGTCTAGGTATTTATACTTGACTCATATTTATTTCATTTTATATATTTTTTCAATATTTCTTATGATATCATCACCTTATTATACAATTTTCTCTATGTTATTCACCCATGTGATGACACTTTAGCCTCCCTTTTATGATATCATGTTATACCTTTGAGTCACATGTTATGTTTCTTTACCCAGTTTATTTCAATCCTAGGATTTTTAGCTCATCCATTTTTTTAAGTATTCCACAGGTTATCTAATTAGTTTTAGGGGATTTAAATTATTTTGGAGCTTGTTATGGAAAATAAAATAAAAAAGGTTTTTTTAGTCTTACTTTAATGTATTACAAACTTAGTCTTCCAAAAAATTATACCTCATGATATTTGGGTCATTAGTAATAGATCATTATGTTTAAATGATTTTAAAAATATTTTTAAATGGTTAGGGTCACTATATGAAATATAATATCATGATTCATTTTATACACATGATATTTTATTTTTCATATTATGTTCTTCTTTTCAATGTTTATTGAATTTTAAAGTCCATAAATGTTTTTTCATTAAAAACAATATTTTAATGTTATTAAATAATTTTAAACAAACTATTCATTTATGTTCGATATGAAATTTAGAGAATGATATTTTCAAAATATAATTGTTTTCATATAGTTATTTCTCATGATCACTGACCTTTGAAAAATGGTTTTAAAAGGTAAATTCTTGAAACATTCTGCGTGATTCACTTTGAATCTCTTTAGAAAATTCTAAAAATAATATTTATTTTTTACATTTATAAAGTGAATGGATTGTTCCTCCATTGTGAATATTATTTTATTTTAATATTAATTTACTTTTTTGTGAGGTTATTTTCAAAAAAATTGTTTTCTCAAAATTCATTTAAATTTTCATTAAAATGGTAACAATGTAAATGATATTTTCTCAAGTTTTCAAATAAGTTTTCAAATGATGTTTTATAGATATTTTCAATTTATATTAAAATAATTTAATGATTCAAATGATTAAATATGAATATTATCTTATTATTCCATTCACTTACTTTCTATAAATGTTTTATAATGATGTTTTAAAGAGATTATCAAGAAAACTATTTCTTTTTCGTAGGTAAATCAATCTATGAAAATATTTATGAAATTAAATCATCCATGTGTTTTATTTCATGACATGGTACTTATAAATTATTGATCAAAGAGGGACTGGGTTCTTAAAAAATCAATAAGGTAATTTCTTCAATAAATGGTGGGTGGGTCCATTATAGACCTCTAATGCATAGGGTAATAAGGTAGAATTAATTGGATAAAATTTATGTTTAAGAGACAATGGATTTATGTTTCTATTTGGAGACAACAAATTTAAATGATTGTTAGATAATCCTTTTATATGAATAATTTTACTGATTATAGGTTACTCCTAAAAGATATGGTAATTATTTGGTTAGGTGATTACAAGATGAATGTTTTATGTTATAAGATTCCTAGATGGGATTTCAATACAATATATGTGTTTTAATTGATCCTTTTCTCAAATATTATATTCCCGTTGATCATAAATTTTTAATTAAATGAATATTTTATTATATTATTGATTTATTCCAGGTATCATAATTTATGAGCCATGTTTTTTTAGTTTTGAATTAACTTATTTTATGCTCATAAACTTTGATTATGTCATCATAACTGTATTCTCATCATATGCTTAGTAATCAAATTGAATTGTTAAGACTTATATTTATACTTATTGAGCATATGAGTTTACCATTTTTATGATTTTGATTTCTCCAGGTTATAAATAATGATGTCAAATTAATTTTTCAATAGAGGTTTCATGTTCTAAGAAATTTATGGGGGATGGTGAAGACATGTTGTGAAATATTAAAATCTAGGTATAATAAGAAAATTGTTCACTTGAAAACATGGGTATTGTTATGTAATAGTTTTTCCTAATTCTATAAAACTCTAAACCTAAAAGGCCCTTCAATATGTAAGGGATCCAATATTTATATTTTATGTTTTATATTTTAAATGGATAAAATTTGGTCACATTTATTGGTATCAAATACTTAAATGTAAATATTATATTTTTAGAACTAAATCTAGGAGAGTAGATTCAGGATCGTTATAGAGGGAATTAGAGGATGGTTTAGATAACTTTGGAGATTATGATGTTTTCATGTGAGGTTAACTTAAAATTTGTTTATAGCAACATGGGTTTATAATTTTAATGTTTATCATAAGTTAAAAGGAATATATACCCCATTTGAAGTTTTAATTAATGATATTTTAAGTTGATTATTTATGTTATGGGAGATGTTTTATTTGGTTAAGTTGTATATAACCTTTAGGTTTAATGTAATACATTATTTTAGAAGAATTGTATTAACTTTTTAGAGAGATAAGAATAAAAAAATAAGACAACCTTTGAGGTCAAAAAATTATTTAATTTTATGGGTTTTGAGGATAATTTTGAAATGTTGTTTTTTATGGAATGATCTATATTGAAACTTTGTTATTATTGTTAAAATTTATGATATTAATGTATTTTTTTTCTTCATATAAAGGATTATTCATTTTTTATTTTTTTCGTACCTCATGCCTATGATTTCCATTTTAGTAAATACTGTAAGAAAATATATTCATAATTTTATATAATCCGTGAAAAATTTTAATTTGATTATAGTGATTCATGCATTAAATATTATTACTCATCATTTTGATGATTAGATGGGATAAAGGTGTAAATTGATTGTAATATGAAAAAAAGTATGAAATTGATTTTATGGATTTCAAAAAAATAAATAATGTATATTTCTTTATGTTCTTATCCTAGATTTTAATGTAATTAACCAAATTTATAAAAAGGATCTTAAATTAAAACAGAATTACTCTTGTATTCATTATTGATAAATTTATGGTCTTTTTCACTCCACATTATTTTATTGTCTTGTAGTAATTGACTTACTCATTATCATTAACATTCTTGTGATCAATGTTATGTATCACTATTTATGATTAATTTGAAATTATATTTTCCTCTATGTCTATATTTTTACTTCCCAATAAGTTTATCCTATTCAAAAACCTAGTTATGTGTTATTCTGAATTACCCTTATATTTCTCATTGAATATTTTGAAAAGTAACTTTTATTAACCCTTTTCATAATGTGGTTTTTCAGAAAAGGTATTTTCAAATGGAAAATCCTTTATTACTGAACAAAAGATAAAAATATTAAGATGAAATTTACTAAAGGGTGAATAATTTTATATGATGATATTTTAAAAAAATACATTTCTCTATAACTTTTTGTACAGGAAACACTGAGCTCTAAGAAAACTATGATATACTATAAAAATTTTATTATTTAAATGTGAGAATTATTAACTAGAAGTTAGATTGGTGGTATGGATAGTAATAAACACATTATGAAAAAATATAAATATAATGAAAATGTATCAATTAATGTATAATCACTCAATCTCAAGTAAATTTATTTTTTTCATCCAAAATTTTTTTTCATAAATTTTTTTATTACTTTTTGTAAGAAAACATTATAACTAATTTCTTCCAATGTATGAAATTATATATTATAGAAAATATAATTTTTTTTGAAATAATTATGTAAAAATTTTCTTAGGATGATAATTTTATATTTATCTGAAATTATATTTTTTTCAATGAGTAGTCAAAAAATATTGATTTTATAGAAAATTGTCGTTTCCATTCAATTATTTATAAAGTACGAGTTTATTTTGAATTTATATAAAATTTTATTATTTACCTTGATTTAAAAAAATCCAATTAATTTCAATAGGATAGAAATTAAACTTAATTTTAGTATTGAATCATTTTTATTCTTGTAAATGCATTTTTCCTAAAAACTATTTTTCATAGAGTTTTGTGTGTTTATTTTAAAAATAAATTTTGTAACTTATAGGTATTGAATTTTTTAAAATTGATATAATATTTTTAATCATATTTTCCACATTTAGAAAATATTCGTTCTTTATTATTGGTTATAATGAATAGTAACTATGGTAAATATTCGCCACCACGATAAGGATAAATCTGGAAATTAATCTTAAAATATAAAGTTACAAGGATATAAAAATATATCTAACACCTGCCTAATTAATATTTTATTTAACCATAATAATCCAATATTCTAAAATATTGAGCCTTGGTTCGCTTTTTCTTTCATAATGCCCTTAATATTATTTTATGCAAAGAATATACACAAAATGTCACTCTCTTCATATAAATTTCTATATATGTTTCCATAGGGATAAAACTAATTTATTAAGTAATATAAAAGGTTATATTTTACATAAAAAAATATTTTTATGATGATAATTTATTTCAAATTTTTTTAATGGTCTAATTATATAAAACTCTTATGCAACACTGATATGGTTCTTTTTTAAGTAGTAGAAAAATCATAGTAAATGATTTTAAAAACAATAAAATCAATATGTTGTAGGATAATTTTAGTATAACATCAATTTTATAGGTAATTATAATGTATAAATTATGGTATATGTGTTTATATTCTAATTCTATTTTTCCCATGATGTGTTTGAAGTAAAATTAAAAAATAGTCCCAAAAATGAATTTTAGGATTTGTTATGATAAAAGACATTTAATTAAATGATTTCAAAACCCAAAATAAAACTTTTAAAGAGTATAAGTGGGGTGCTAAATTTTATAATAGTTCCTACATGGACTATTGTTTATCCAACTGTAAAATTATATGTAAATTTATGACCTTTAATGGATGAAATATTTCTTACCATGATTAAGTTTAAAATTGGTTAATAAAGGAGTTAAATAAAAATAAAATGTCAACAATTCTACATAAAACTATCCAAATATTTTTCGTTGAATATACTTCAACCTTAACATACGTTACCTTCAAATATTTTCCCAATTGGTTCCTCCTTCGGATGATAAATAATTTATTATATTTAAATATTTTATTTAATTCTATGTGTGCCCTTTCATTCACTATAGTCAAAACCCACCAATCCCCTATTATTTATACCATATTGAGACAATTAGATTTTTCAACCAATAGAAAATATAGTAATATATATCCTTATAAAAGTTTTTTATATTCCTATCTCCTCAAAATATCATCCCTAGGGTCCTTAAAAAGAGATCTAATGGAGGTTCTTGAAAGTGAAGGCAATCATCTCAACATAGCATTTAAGTTTTAATTATTCTTATACATCCTTAAATTAAGTCCTAAAAATACAATATAATACCAAAATTATTTATCATATACTAATATGTAATTATATTAATTGGAAAACCTTATTCATCTCGTTTTCCATCCTATGGGGAACAAAATCAATGTTTGTGTGTACATGTAGACTACCACCTCCATGAAGCTAAGTGCTTATTTTTTCATGACCACCACACAAGAATATTTATTATGATTTATTTAGTAAATATATATTATATTAACAAAATAATTATGATTCTGGAAATATAATATATTACTTATCTTCTTACCCTTTCACCTGCTACAAAATGATAATGTCCCTCATGCGTATGTAAGGAAAACCACCTCCATGAAGAAATGTGAGGTATTTTTTATGTATGTATTTTATGGGTGATTCAAAAATTAGAGTTAATGTATAAAATTAATAATTATACCGTTATTATTATTCTGGACAAGGTGGAATAATATCCCATTTGACCATAGTAAACCTACCAAATTCTTTTTTAAATTATGAGTTGAAGATCCTCAAGACACCCACCATGGATTTGGACAATTATTTAATTAAATGTGTAACTAAAATAAATGGTTTAGTGATAAATTAATAATATCTTAAAATTATCCTAAATAATTAAATAATTAATATATGTTTTTTATATTGTAATTGAAGGACATGTATGACAAGTATGGACTCAAGGTAAGGGGTTTCTTAACTAAATTTCCATTCATTGGGATGTAACAATTATTCAATGATTTTTTATGACATCATTATATATTTATTTATATATAATTGATTTAGGTTGTATTTACACATGTATTTAGTGGTTTTAAAATTTTACACATAGTCACTTCGTTGATTAATTCAAACTTAAATGATATAATCTTTGTAAGGATTATTTGTCTCAATGTTGTTCATTTGAGACATGTACTGCATTATTCACCTGATTCAGTTAATATTTTTTATATAATATATATTTAGATATTATATCATGAATAAATATTTTATCTTTTTATTTAACATTAATTTTAAGTTCTATCTTTCTTGTGATATTGATTCAAGTGTTATAAAAATGCAATGGTTTTCACAGTCCCAATTTTATCTTCTTGAGAGATATTTATTTTAATAATCCATGATTTTTTTATATGGTGTACTTACACCCCCATGAATTTAATTTAACATATTTTTTCACATAAATTATGGGTTTATATATTCATGTTATGATCCTTCATTTAATGGATTTTTTATTCAAATATTACCCAAGTTGCAAGGGCTTCTCATCTCAAACTTCCTTCATTGAGACATTCTTTGATTGATACCCCTATACTCATTTATATGGTGCATACACTAACTCTAAATATAAAATATCATTAATCTTTTGATACTCATATTATTGTATGTTACTTATAATTTTTTTTCATTTATTTTTTTGGGTATCAAAAGGTTGTAAAGGGATTTTCTTTAAAAATATTATTTTAATGTTTTAAAAGACTTTTAGCCAAAATCTTCCTCCAAGTTCTTTATAATATTTCAATGATGATCTTTTCATAACATAAATTGTTCCTGAATTTATTTTTCATGATATTTGAACTAATTTTTAATGGTTTAAAAATTAAATTTTTTAATGTTTTCCACATGGGACACATTTGAATCTCTTTACAAAATTTTAAAAATAATGTATATTTTTAATGTTTATAACATTAAGATATTTTACCACCATTATAACCATTATTTTCATTTATGATTCCTTTATATTTTTCCATTATTATTTTTAAAGAAAATGATTTTATCAATATTCTAGTAATTTTTAATTAAAATTCTATCAAAGGAAATTGATATTTTCTTATTTTTTCAATGAAATGTTTGAATGAACTTTTAAACTTATTTTTCATCAATTTTAAAATCCTTTAATGATTAATATGATTTAATGGGGATATGATTATATGATACTATTCAAATAATATATTTGAATGGTTTATGATTATGTTTTAAATATATTTTCATGAAACCTATTTATTTTTCTTAGGAAAATCGAGCTATGATAGTTGTGATGAAATGTAAAAATCCATGTGTTATTTTTCTGATATGCCACATAGAAATTACTAGGGAAAGAAGGATTGGGGACTAAACCAAAATCCTTATATTATTTTTAGAATATGAGGCAGGTGGGTCTGTTATAGTCCTCTAATTCATTAGGTAATGATATTTAGTTAACTTGATAGAAGTTACTTCTAAGAGATGATATCATTATGTTTCTCCTAAGAGATTATTGATTTAACTTATTCTAATTTACTCCTAATATAGAGTGTAATTTAATGGTTATTGGTTAATCTTATGAGATATGGGAATTATTCTTGTTAAGTGATTCAAGGATGAATATTTTGTACCACTTCTAGTTTTAGGTACAGAACCATTTATTCATGTATTTTGAGTCTATATATTTTTCATATTACGTTTTGATAGGGGTTTTTTGTTCGGGGTTTAGTACTATTATTTAGGAATTAATTGAGGTTCATGATTTTTGCACCATTAGTCTAAATAGTAAACCATCTCTCAGAAACCGTGCAAGGTGGGATAATTGACACTGGGTAGGCACATGTTTGGCACACAGTTTGATCAAACTATGTGAGTTCCTAGGTAAAGTTATATAAAATAAATCAATGGTTAAATCATATTTGGATCATGTTTTTTCCAATAATGTGATCCAACTATGTGAGGGGATTCTTAAGGAAGTATCTCTACAGAGTTGGTTCATGGTTTTCCAAACAATGTGGTCAAACCATGCGGTGTATAGTTTTCCGTTTAAATTTTTTTGATCTAATTTGAATTTAATCATAAAACCTTCTCTAATCACATATTACTTCAATATATCAAATAAAATTTTCTCCCTATCCTTTATAGGTTACACCCATTGATATATAAGAGAATCTTTGGTGAATTAATGTGTGTTGGAGATCTAGATTCATTGGTAAGTACCTATTCTTCCTAGATCTATTATTCTTATCTCTCTCAGAACCATAGAACCAGTATAGTATGGGTAGATCTATATTATATGATGTAAATCTTGACAAGATCTTGTTGGATCTCATTAATGGAATGTGGTTTGTAATTTGATCTAGATATTTTAAGCATCGTTCTTGGTTTTTCCAACTACTGAGAGGTATCTAGATTGTCTCTTATCTCTACATAATTAGATCTAGAATATATAGATTTTATTAAATATTTTTCATGAAATTTTGGAGAATTTTTTTTAATTCATGATTGAAATCATTTTGTTGGTTGTGCCTTTGGAAAATTTGGATTTCATGGATTTTTGGAAAAATCCACATTGGTAATAATTTTAAAAATTTAATTTTAAAATAATGGAATTGTTTTGATGTACACAAATGGTTGGTGAAATTTTTTCAGGGAAGATTTGTATTTATTAGAATTTTTTTTTCATGGATTTTTGCATAAATGGTTGGTGCAAGTACATTAATAGACATGACCCTGTGGAAGGGGCATGTTCCATTGGGGAACCTAGTAGTGGTCACCTTTTGAAAACATTGTGGATTGATGATATACCACTCATTAGTATAGATATATCATATAAAACTTCATAGATTTTTATAGACACATGGTTATGGGTATTTTAAATAACATGAAATGATTTTAGAACATGATAATGGTTCTCCTATGAAATCAGTTTACTTTATTGACATAAACCATTTAAACTGCTTTTGAAACTATTTTATAAATTGTTCTAATATGTTTATTCTTTTTGGCATGAGTTGGGAAGTATTTGGAGAAATCCTTCTGATTTTATACTCACCCCCTTCTTGGTAACATCATTTTTTTATAGATATCATCTTCTGGGACACATTTAAATGCAATGTATCTCATTTTTAGTGATTCTTCTTGAAACAATGATCTCAACATGTGGGTTTGAAGCATAGAGATGTTTGGGAGTTGGTTTCCTTGATCTATTATGTCTTGTTTTTTTCACGATTATTGTTTGAAGTTTCTATTTTAACACTGGTATTTGGGTTTATTATTTCTTATGAGTTTGGTTGTATTTTGTTTCATTCGTCATATAAGTGATTGGATGTTTATTATTTAGATTAGTTGGCTATTTTATTTCAAAATGGATAATCATCCCCCCAACATTCCCTAAATCAATTGGCATTTATTATCAACATTTTTTTGACTTGGGTGTTTCACCTAGTTCATAGTAATACCCTAACCTTTTTTTAGTCCAATCAGGATGGGTGAGATGCTAAAAATGGTATTAGCTTATCGTTCCTTCAGTTAGAAATTGTTTCATTCATGACTAGTACATCTATCTTTTGGGGATAAATTGTATAATTATTGTACAATACTCGACTTTGGTAGGTATAAATGATATGGGATCTTTGTAACATGAAATTTATATCCTAAAACGTTTTACAAACCTTTTTATACTGAAATTTAAGTTACTAGGGTGTCTAGGTAAATTAGTGTTTTAAGGCACTTCTAGATGATTTTTCACCTCATCATTGTCGGCATTGCTGTTAAGAATTTCATGTCATGAATTGATAGTAAGACATCCCATTAGGACACAATTATTCATTATGATATTAATTGTATTTGAAAGGGTGAAAATTTATTTATTTTTTAAAATATTTGACATGTTTTAATTTTAAAAAACATGGGTGAATTATTTTTAAAAATTATTAAAATGATTACAATGGTTGGATTTTGAAATAGATTATAATAAAATTTGTTAACATGGTAATTTATAATTTTTTAACCTTCAGTTTATAATGATTGATACTAAATGGAGTTTTTATTTAGTAATGGATAATGAAACTAGGTATACATTTGAGGAATGAATTGAAAAACGATATTGAAAATATAATTTCACATGAGCCACATGTGAACTAATAGTTTCCCCAAAGATTTGTCAAGGATTTTCAATTCTTGGATAGGGCAAATCAAGAAAAATGATACTTTAAAAGTGGACCACTAAGTTCATTTACAAAAGAAAAACCCTAACACCTTTTGGGGGGATTATGAAATGAAAAAAACATAAGTCTAGTCAAATAGGATGAATCTCATCTTTTATTCCCTTAGGACGCCAATAGAGTTGAAAGTAAGGATTGAAATGTATATAGTGGAGGATATGTCACTCCAATGTTTGGATTTGGTTTCTAAGGATACGGATGAAAAAATAATACCGTGGGAGGATTTTGAGGAATTTTTAACAATAAATATCCTCACACCTTTAAAATTTCTAGAATAATACACTTATTTAGCCTGGAATATGAAAATCTCTTTATAATAAACGGATATCTCAGGAAATACAGTTTGATAGAGTAAGTTTATTAACATGGGAATTGGTGAGAACTCTAACACTAGAAATAAGATAAATAGGGAAACCTACTTTCATAGTGGTGGGACACCTAAATATTAGACCATGAGATCAGTAAATCTTCCTCCTAAACCAAAGAGAAATTATAGAAGTTTTTAATATTTTTCATTCAGTCATATATAGTGATATTTTATGGAATTGAAATCATATAAGAAATGTGCAGAGATATTGTTGTAGTTCTACAAATTCAGGTGCTATAGATGCTTAAGATGATTTACAGACATCTTATGCTTAAACCGAGTGAAGGAAGAAGAATATTTCTCATCATCATAATCGAGAAGGACAAGATGATTCTTGGAACATGATAAATCGTTAATATATTCAACCTCAACAAGTTAATAAAGAGAAAAGAATGGTGAGTATGAAATTTTTTGGAGCTGATAAATTGATCAGGGATGACCATTTAGGCCCTTCAATGGTGTGATTTATGATTATTTTTAATTATATCATTATAACAACACTATTTGATTTGGGGACATCCCACTCATTTATTTCTTCTCATGTTTTTTATCATATGTATTTTCATTTTGAGAAGATGTCTTTTTTTTGAAACATAAAAAGCCTCCTGGAAAAAGAGAGTGTTGTTCCTTGGTGTGTAAAGTCTATTTTGTAATTATCAATGGTTATAAGTTTATTTGGGATTTTTTTATAGAGATTTATTTTTATGACTTTAATATGGGTATATATTTGTTGACTTCAGTCAATGACCACATTGACTTTTTTCCTGAAAGGTTTGTTTCACAACTCTTGATGGAATTGAGCATAACTTTAGATTAGATTTGAAAGTAAAAGTACATAGAGAGGGAATTTTTTAATTGACATTTGTAAATATATATTATTATTTGGGAGAAATTATATTGGAATCTATGGATGATATTATGAATATCGATTTTCTAACAAAAACTATGACAAATTTCCTAACGTTTCCAAACAATTTATTAGTGTTTCCATCCAAAAGAGAAGTAGGGTTCAAAGTTGATCTTCTATAAGGGACTAGTTTAATTTTAACTATGTATTATAAGATAGAACCAACAGAATTGATGGAATTAAAAGTATAGTTAGATGTTTTTTAATGTAAATGATTTCTTTAATAGATAACTTCTTGATGGGAACCACTAATTCTATTTTGAAAAAGGTAGATGGAACCCATAAAATTCTTGTATATTATCATAAGATTAAATAAGTTATGATAACGAATATGTATACTATTATGAAAAATTATTATCTGTTGGATCAATTAATGGGAGACTATTGGTTATCTAAAAATGACTTCTGTTCAGGATATCACAAACTGCATGTTTTTATGTAATATATTCAGAATATATCTTTCATAAGAATTTGTGTCCATAAATTTTTTTATGCCTTTTGGTTATACAAATTCACAATCCATATTTATTGAATTGATGAGTTGATTCATTATAAGGTATACACATTCCTTTTTAGAAGTGTTTTCTATGATATTATGCTGTATTCTAGGACAAAAATAGATCATGAGAGGCACATAACTATAGTGTTGGGTATCCTATGAGAGCATCACCATTATGAAAAGTTAGAAGAGTTTGATTTCTGTATATAATAGGTGTGTTTCCTTAGACGTGTAATTTATTAAAAATTTTATTTCTATGGATCCTAAAAGGATATAAGTTTTTATCTCTAATAATCCACTGAAGAATGTCTTTCATATATATATATTCCATAGATTAATAGGATACTACGTATGATTTCTTTTGGATTTTTCATATTTGGCCTCACCGATGATAGCTTCGATAGGGAATGATGTTCATTTATAATGGAATATTAAATTTCATAAATAATTTTTAGAACATAAGGATTGAATAACATCAATAACTATCCTCACTTTACCAAACTCTATAAAGTGATAAATATTCTATTATGTTGTGGAAAGATCTAGGATGGATGTGTTCTCATGTAAGGAGTTCATGTTGTTGCATATGTTTCATGACACTTAAGTGTTCTTAACATGAACTACCAAATTCATGATTTGCAATTGTCTATTTGGGGCCATTACTTTATACTTAGAATCATTACATTTTTGGTGATAAATTTTCAATGTTTACAAATTATAAAAGTTTGAAACGCATTTTCTCACAATGGGATTAGAAGTTAAGACAGTGTAGATGGATGGAGTATCTACAGATGTTTGACTATGAATTGATGTATACACTGGGTAAAGGTAACTATGCAGTTGATGAATCGAGTAATATTTCATATTCTAATTTGTAAAAGTGACTTTATATTAATGGAAGATTATGTTGTTCATAGAAGATATGCATATATATTTCTTGTACCAAGGTTTGGTAGTTGTTTTCTTTTTGGTATCTCTTGTTCCTAATATGGTTGGGTGGGTTATAAATTCTAAAACATCAGACTGTTAATGTGTTACTATAATGTAAATACTAAATGATGGGGAAACGATTAAGCAATGGATGTTGAATGTGAGTACATTGATGTGTTTTAGAGATCATATGGATGTAACTTTGGCATATGAGGAATAACTTATTTCTGACTACCACTATTTGATATGGTCTATCCATCCTAAATTTAGAAAATATATAAATCATTAAAATCATAGTTTTTGAGAGTTTTTATGAAATAATATGTAGTATATTTTTTATCAAGATGCCTACAAATTAGGTGGTAAAGTGAGAGAATCAACGACCAACTAGTATGTTGAAGTATCTCTAGATTCCCACATCTAAATAAGATTATATGGCTATATAATTTCTAATTGTTCTACCAGAGGTGGTTAAGAGAACTGACGTCATATGGTTGATTGTGGATCAGCTCACAAATTCAGCTCACTTCATCCCTATTCATGAAACTAACATAGTGGAAGACATTTCAAAAATATATTTTCATGAAATTTTAAAGAATCACAATGACCATGACCCTAGGTTTAAATTTCATTTTTGGGTTACATTACAACAATCCATGGGATCTTAGTTGACTATGAGCATTCTTTATCATCCTAAAATGGATGGACAATCTATAAGGAAGAACCAAATGTTAGAGGACATTCTTATGTCTGCTATAATTATTTTAGTGGCTCAGGGGAGAAGAAAATACCATTAGTAGATACCTCCTACAATAAAATTTATCAGGCCTCAATACATATGGATCCTTTTGAAGAATTGTACATGTTTCTTTATGAGTCTCTAACTTTTTTTGGACAAAAGTGGGACTCCACTAATTGGACCTACAAGTGTGAAAGATATAATTCAAAAGATCAGTTAATCAGAAAAATGATGGAGATAGCTTAGAGTTGTCAGAAATCATTTTTGGATCATCATTGATGACTATTTTAATTTGAGGTGGGTTATCATATCCTCTTGATAGTCTCTCTAATACTTGGTCATCATCTCTTTGGTAAGAATGTAAAGTTGTTTCCTTGGTACATAGGTCATTTTGAGATACTTGAATGAGTTGTAAGGGTTGTATATTAGGGGTATTTTCCAAAAAGGTTCTTTTTGGTGCACAATGTGTTTCCTGTTTCTCATATGAAAAAGTAAAATATAATTCCAATAATGATATTCAATAGGATCATATTGACCAATATCCACATTCTATATTGATTCATGTGTCAGTATGGATTTTGGATGGGTAAGATAATTTCTTGCAAGGTAAAATCATTGATCAAATGTTGTTTTTATATTAGCATGGTTGGATTTAGGAAGCACCTAGGAGCATGAAAAATAAATGATTGAGTAGTGGCCCCAAATATTTTAGGACAACACCAGTTTCCCACTTTCTAAGGATAAAAAGACTGATTTTGGGGAGAATTTAGTACCCCCCCCCAATTTTTTGTTAATGGACCTTTATTTATGTACGTTGAGTCCCTATATTTTTTATGTTATGTTTTAATATTTTTTAGGGGTTTGGAATGTTTTAGAGGATTTTATGGAGGTGGAGGATTTTTTCATGATAAGTAGAAACCAGGAAACATCACCAAAAAACATTATAAGTTATGAAAATGGTTACTAGTAATTCACAGTGTTAGTGAATAGTTTGTTCAAATCATGAGAGTGACCAGGGGAAACTGTACAACTTGTATCATATGGATAATCATAATTGAGGCATGTTTTTCCTAACTATATGAGATAATCATTTGAGGTGTGGGTTAAGGAAGTTTCATCGTATGTTTTGTGCATATTTTTCCGAACTATTTGTCCTAACCATTTATTATATAGTTTCCCCTCTGAAATTTTTGTATATAATCCAAATTTAATCTTGAAACCTTCTTTAATAACCAATTACTCAAATATCTCAAATTTCTTATTCTACCTAGGCTTCATGGATGATATCATTCAATCCAAAAGAGATTATTTGGTAAATCAAAGAGCGTTAGAGATCCAAATTCACCGTTAAGTACTTATTCATCCTTTTTAATCATAGATATAATGGCCATCTCCCTCTAAGAACCATATATATAGTATGTTATGGATATGTATATGTTGTGTGATGTCAATATTAATAATATATTTTTGGATCTAGTTCAGGGAAGGTGTTATGTGTTCTTATCTAGAAGTATTTAGTGTTATTATTTGTTTTTTCTAAATGTTGAGAGGTAGGTGGATTCTCTCTCATCTCTACTTGGTTAGACCTCGAAGGCATAGATTTGTTTTTTTTTTCTTGAAATTTTTCTCCAAAAATTGTGTGATTCATGAGGGAAATTTGATTTTTGGTTTTGGATTTCTGTACAGTCCTGAAAATTCCACAAAGGGAATAAAATACCCCCAAAAACACTTTGAAAAAGGAACCAAGTACTCATACTAGTCTAGACAGGAGAAAATACTCAAATTGAGTTGCAATATTTAAAATAAAGTTGAAGGAATTAAAGTTTTCAAGGTTTTATAGTTGCATGCATACCATCCCCAGGAAAGTTACACAGAGCAGTTTGATCGTGAACCGCCAGGTACATGGAACGATCTGTGAACCACTGGCTTGCTTGGTGATGGCTAATGACCAAGGAAAACTACAAACCGAGTCGCCAACAGATTCATATGCATCAGGACTGCCTGTGTACCGTGCCAAAAACTCATCAGTTTGCAGACAAAGTGAACTATCAGGGTGATTTTCAAGGGTGTGGGGTCCTCTTTCATCCCCTTCTCTAATCCTGATCTCATTCCCCCTTTTCCTATAGCTCCACTTTTTCTGAAAGTTCCGGACCTATTCGAAGGGTTCTCTAATCTTCCGCTTTCGTTTTTGGAGTTTCATGGAGCCTCAGCTCTTCTAAATCTCACCCTAGTGGCTCGGTTTAAGCAGCATCGTCCCTCGGTGGATTCGTTTGATCGTCATGTATTCCCGTCATGGGATTTACATGAGCGAGCGATAATGGGTTTTCTCGACAACATGCATATCATGATTCTCTTCTCGTCAGAGGAAGTCCTAATCAGAGACTGGTTCAGGGCTCCTCGTAGCTTCAATGGAACCCGTTTATACCATTTTCGTTGGTCGTATGACTTCAATATGTGGCATGATTCTCCGAAGATGGCGATTTGGGTGATTTTTCCTAATCTCCCCCTTATATTTCAAAATCCATCTGTGATTCAAATGCTTGCTAATTTGGTCGGGAGATACCTATACTCCAATAGTCGAATAGAGTCCATGTGCCACCCAGTTAACCCGCGCTTCTGCGTGGAGGTGGATGTGTCCAGGGTGCCTTTTGAGTACGTTTGGATTGTAGTTGGAGAAGAATTTAGATGTATACAGCTGGTAATGTATGAATCTTGGACTGATTTTTGTTCGGGATGTAAGCTACTGGGCCACTCGCAATCTCTCAGTCGACCGGGGGCTTCGACCTCCAAGGAGACAACCACGGTTAGAGGTAAGGCAATGTAAGACCCCACTGAGCTCGAAGTGCCTGAGTAGAATATCGCGGGTGTGATTTCTGAGAGTACTGATGCAAGGGGATTACTGAGAGGGTTGTGGGAGGTGGTTTCCTTGGTGGATAAGGATGTGGTGCCAATGTAGATCCTAGTGGGTGTGGATCCTGAATGTGATAATGAAAGGGGCATGAAGTTTGAACCATGGGAGGTGAACCCCTTGGTGACCAAAGTTATTAACCGACTAAGGACTGATTTGAGTGCACCTCTATTCCAGATACAGGCTAATTCAGGGATTGGGGATCTGGGGGGAAGAGGAACTATCTGGAGGTGCCAAAAAGTGGGAGGTTTCACAAACGGTGGATGAGGGAGTCTTCACGTTTAATGGAAAGGCCTCTTATGCAGAGGTCCTAAGCTCGGTTGGTGGCAGGAGCGATAGAGGTGTTAAGCCATTTGAACAGGCTGGTAAGGGTACGGTTCCTATCTGGGAGGGCTCTATAGAGGTTGACAGTATTGGGATGGACAACCGGTTTAATTTTCTAGTTGTTGAGGACCCTGAGAACATGGTGGAGATTTATGAGAGGGAATCCAGTTATGAACGTTCAAGCTGCTTTTCTGATGATACAGAGTATGAGGACTAGAAGCTAAGGTACCCTAGTCTGAGGCGGAGCAAGAATAGAAGGGGAAAATAGAAGGAGAAAAAGTACTACTCGTATTTACCCTTACCGATGGAGACCCGATTAGTGAATAAAGAAAAGGAAAAATCAAAGGATTGAGACCCCCACCCCCCAAGGGGGCCTTCCTACAACAGGAGATAGTCGATAATCCTCTTGATATGATTATGAGCTCGGATGAGGTTATGCTTGAGACTGTTCTGATAATAAACACTTCCAAGGGGGAGGCAGAAATAATGATGATGAAGACTCTCAATGTGGACACCAATGATGAGCAGAGTGACTGGATGGAAAAGCAGGATTTTATTCTGGTACGAGGATTTAACAATGGAAAGATCAATGTCAGGGAGTACATCCAGTCTTGGGGAAAGATGGAATATAGGTTTGAAGATCTTCTGAAGGAGAAACTAGACATCAAGGATAACACTATATCATGGAAAGTGTTTAGAGAGATTAAAATGGGTAGGTTGCAATTTCATTTTCATGAATTTGTTCTTTCCATCAGTGTTTGACTCGGTTTCTCACCTTCTTCCTTAAAAGTGTTTGATAATAAAAAATTTAATTTTGAATTGACCGGTTCTATGAACCATTATCATTAACCGAAGCCTCTGCAAATCCTAGTTGACCGAGTCTTCAGTGGGTTATGATATTGCTTCAATGGGCCTCTGTAAATGGTGTTGTGTCCCAATAGATATGATTTCTCCTATTCTCTATAAAAAGAGCACAGTAGAAGTGAAAAAATATGAGATAGAGGGAGACAAACATAGAGAAGGACGGACAATGAAAGCTTGAGGGAGACTCAGAGGTTGTACTCTGGATTCCGTCTTGTTCCATTAGTGAAGCCCAAACCGTGAACCACTCCCTCTGTAGGTATAGCTGTTCGTGAAGCATAAAATGGGGGATTTAAATAATAATAATTAATCGTGCACCTAACTGGTGAACCGTGAACTAAAGGATCTTCACGGATGAACTCCTTGTGTATGATGATCCCCCGGAACCCCCTTCAATATGGTTCTCCGCATAGCGTACCACTACGTGGAATAAAACCGGTGCTATGTACTGCATCTGTATAATGATGGAATCCAATGCAGTGTGATGGGCCACATACCACTATGGTACGTGGTTGTCTATACCAATTTCCACATACTAAAGCGGTACGCAAACGAACCCTCTTCTTACATACCATTATGGTATGTGGAGCCTCCCACATTCTTTGTTGGAAACTAGTACGTGGAATGGGGTATTTTAGGGTATTTTTTCCACCAGTTCTAACCTCACACCTCCCATACCAACTTGTCCTCCATGATCCCTTTGCAAACCAGTCCTATGCCATTAGGCCAAAGCCTCCTCCAAATCCACCAGACTCGTATGATCAGACCATCCGGTGCATCAGCGCACCCTATTGAGTCGACATACCCATGGTAACCAGATTCACAAAGGCTCTCCCCACAACAGTGTGGGATTGGGAATTCCTATGAGGCTATATTCCCAAGGTAACCCAAAGCCCAACCATGGGATGACGATGTAAACCTGTCCATTCTTAGGACTAAGGGCGATCACTCGCTTTTCCATTCAATGAGGAATAGTGATCTGTCGAAGGGGTTATGTTTGCTCCCCCTTTTGACGAGGATGAAACTCCTCCCCTTCCCATAACACGCTCTGAGGACCTCCCACTAAGGCATGTCCCCAATCTTATGAGGTAGGGTGGATTGACCTTTATTGTCATTCCACATTGAAGGGTTTATTGGACCACTTCCTCGCCCATGGTCGCCCCGGCCTCTTCCACTGTAGGCTCTCCTTCCCCCGCCAATTGGGGAGGAGACATGTTCATTGTTGAGTCTTTCACATCCTCTTGTTTCTCACACCAATCATGAATCACTTGGTCTTATAGATTTGTGAGGATTACAACATCCATGTGATTCTGAACTACGATAACTCTACTTCCTAATAAAATCAGGATACATAGGTTGCCTTCCAGAAGGACCGTGCTCAAAAGGGTTCCCATCCAAAAGGGTCCACCCAATAAATTCAATCAAATAGGAAACATCCATGCATAATCGTTGCACCTCCCGAACTATGTGGGTTCTAATTCCTCTCCCAAGGATACATAATAAACCCATCTTATGGGTTTGATCCCAACATTAAGTCACCTCCCCCCCCCCCTAGATGATGATAAACGCCAGGGCGCCTTATTAAATGACTCAAGTTAGAATTACCTTCATGCACCAAACATATGCATTCCTATGAAGATCCAACATTCCAAGGGTATCCCATGGACACACTCTTTGGGAATGAACCAAGGATTCCTGAACATATGAACACAACGTAAATCTATAAGAGAGGCCTGGAACCTGAAACAATCCTCCCCCGGAAGGGTACGGTGAGCCTGACCTCTTATCCTCTCAACCAGTGAAGTCCTTATGTGTCTCTGGACAAATCGTCAGCCAACGAGTACCTGAATTTGGAAAGCAGGTCCATGAATCATGGATACTAGGGCCGTTGGGCATTTTTAGTTCCACGAATCAGCATGTTAGAGACCATACATGGATTTTATATCTGAGAAGGACTGATTTTGTGAGTGCATGACCCCCACATAGTTGCCCACAGGGAATAATAGTTCCCATTGGGTAAATTAAACCTTCTTTAAAGGATAATGATTCACAATGGGTCTAAAAAAATGGTGAATTTGACAATAGCCCATATCTAAATAAAACGGGACTTGTGAAGATCATCGTCAGACCATTTCTGGACCACCTAGAAACGCGCCAACTCAGAGAAGGAAAAAATGGTGAAACTAACATGAATCCTTAACCAAGGTGGTGGTTCTACCCAAATAATAAAAGACAAAAGGATATTGCATGTCATACCATTTTTTTCACCCCAGTACGTGCTAAACATGCCACCTCAGAGGCAGAACAAAAACAGTGAACTCAACGTGAATCATTAACCAAGGTGGTGGTTCTACCCAAATGATAAAAGATAAAAGGATTCTGCACATTATCCCATTTTGTTCTCCCCATTACATGCTAAATTCGCCACCTAGGAGGCAGAACAAAAAGGGTTCACCCCCCGTCAATCCTTAACCAAGGTGGTAGTTCTACCCAATTGATAAAAGACAAAAGGATATCGCACGTCGGACCAATCTATTCACCCTGGTACATGATAAACGTGTCACCTCGGGGGTGGATCAAAAATTATGAACCTGATGTGAATCCTTATCCAAAGTGGTGGTTGCACCCCACTCATGTACCTTCCCCTCGCAATAAAAGAAAAGGGGAAGGGGGCCAAGTTGAGTCACCAAATAATTCATATGCTTAATGAAATGATACTTTGATGACGTGTTGTGGTATGTATGTTATATATGTTTATTTCATATTCCCACAGAGCAACCTTAGATAGAAATGAAATCCCAACGACCAATGCAGAAATGTGCACCAGCGATCCCACAGGCAGTCGGAGCCCCAATAAAGAGCAGAACCCACTCACCTTACCAGTGTCTTCAATGTTGGTTATCCAACACACTTATTAGAGAGTAACACTGAAATGGTACCCTCCCTACACTGGAGGCTACAATACAAGCCCTCCAATCTACAATGTTCTGCCAGCTTCCTCTTCAGCCACCTTCGGCACCACAACATAAGGCGGCCCCAGTGGTCATCTCAATTTGTTCCGAGATCCTGTCCCAAGAATGTGACAATGAGTACCTCCCTTATCTTAGAGAGGCAGATGATGTCAATGCTGAAAAGTTAATCTTATCTAAACAGGGGTCCTACCCATGGCCCCCCACTATTTAACATCACCACTAACATTGGACAACCAAGCCTCCACCCACCGTGAAAGACCTTATTCTAAGGGATCCTCCCAAAGTCCAGGAGACCCAGGGCCCTCGGGATGCCTTCCAAGGGAGGAGAATATATAATTAGGAACAAAAACTCACCCTTTTTCAAGAGGAGAATCTTCTTCATACTAACTCAGTGACATTCAACGGGAAGACCTATGACTATACCCCCTCCACCCAAACCCACCACATAAATAGGGTTGAATAATACGATCAATTGCACATTCTTGCTAGTGCTTGTCGGTCCTACCGTGAAGACAGAGAAGAAAAATATAGGTAGATGTGGATATCTATCGAGCCACAACAAGCCCACCATCCAAATAGGGTGGAACCCAGTAACACGCAGGCAAAACACCAGCTGATTCATTTAAATCATGCCATCTAAATAGGGCAGAAAGATTCTACATGAAGGTACAAATACCTTCTAATGAATTTTAATCCTTCCATTTAAATAGGGAATGAAGAGGCAACACACATGCACATACACCTACTGATGCATTTCAATCTTTCCATTTAAATAGGGTGGAAATAAGCTATACGTAGGCACAAATACCTACTGATTCATATCAAGATCACCATATAAATAGGGCGACAACCAAATATGAGCTGGGTCAAATTCGAGCGGATGCATACAAATATTGTGAGACAAATACAACGGCAAGACAGCGGATTAAAATCCACACTCATGAATATAAAGGCCACCAGTTAAATACAGTGGAGACTAGATAATGAAACTCGGAACAGACTTGTTCCTCTACCCCGGTACAGGAGAAGTACCAGTATCTACAGGGAAATCATGAAGGACTGGAGTAGGCACCAACTCCTGCTCCGACATTGAAATGAGCCTTCATACCCGTTCTAGCCAGAGATGTATCTTAGAACATACTAGAAATTATGGAATATCGGACATAGATTCTAGACCATATCCTCCAGTCATGCCAATATATCATTGAATCAGTAGAAAAGGTGAGAAATTGGGCCCATGACCCGGTTTCCTAGAATAGAATGACTCACTCGCAAAATGAGTTAGTCACTCTGGAGCAGTTATTGCATCCCTGCTCCAGTACAAGAGGGCCGATGGTAATATACCACAATATACGAACAACCGTATCGAGAACAAATACCATTTCCAAATAGGGTACGCTGGTCCAACATGGTGGCCGCTCTAGGGTATGCATATATCCCTACCAAAACTCAAGATGCCTATTGGAATATCACGACGACATCATGGGACCCAACGAGACAAGGTCTAATATATGAAGTCTATTACCAATAGCATGTAGACTTAGTTACCCACAAGAGAGCACCTAAAAATTAAAGGTACCAAAGGAAATCACAAAATGAAGAGCACATACATGATCCTGCTGTACTAGAAGCAGGGGTTCGTGACACCCTCGAACATATATCAACAAAGGCTCAAGACCCTGTTTTTCCATTACCAAATTATGGAAGTGAATGTAGCAGTTGTGAAGGTCCTCCCTAAAATTTTGCTACCAGCAGCTCTAAAGGTGCTCCACAGAGCGCCCATGGGGGCTCACTCCGTGAGCCCAGAATGATCAATCACGAGAGCCTATCTCCTGATGCGTGTCGGGGTATCCCTCCCATCGACTTGAAGATCCGATAGAAAAATGGTCCTCCCCTTACTGTCATCCACCCTGATGGTCCTCTCCATGGTTTACGCTGCAGATATGCTTCTCCCTATAGTCATATGTCAAGTCATGATGGTAGTCCTCTCCATAATGAAACTCATTGCGAAGTCCCTCCCCACAATAACGGTTGTTGTAAAGGTCCTCCCCAAAGTGACACTAAGCAGTGAAAAGGTCATACCCTCATTTCAGTACATCTTGAAGGCCCTCCCCTGGATTTACACTATTGAAATTCTCCCTGCAACTTGCTATCAAGTCATGATGGTAGTTCATGTCATGATGACTGTTAGTGCGAAGGCCCTACCCACAATGATAGTTATTATGAATGCCCTCCCCTCAGTAACACTATGCTATGAGAAGGTCCTCCCCTCATTGCATCCCACCTTGAAGGTCCTCCTCATGGTATACGCTGTAAGGAAAATTCCCATGGTAATGTATCAAGATGCAATATTATCCCTCACCATTGCAGCATCGATTACTAAGGTCCTCCCAACAATCAAAATTCGTGTTGGAAAGAAGGTCCTCCCCTTTCCAGAACAAATGTGAGAAATCCCTCCTATGTGGAGGTGCTCAAATGGGTTTAGACACATCGAGGACTCTGTCTATAACGAGTGATATTCTTTCTCAGCCCAAGCATGGAACGGGGCCATGTTCATCTTCCAAGCCACCCCTGCACTGTCTGCAAATAAATAAGGTTCCCACCATCTTGGATGCTTGGAACGAAATGATTAAGATGCAGTAGAGCTGGGAATACCTAGTAGAGGAGCCTTCGGAAGAACCTCAACATGATATGTTGCTTTTCATAAGACAACTAGATATGGATAATATACCAGTGATTTATTGGCCCATGACCACTTCTCACTTCAAAAAACCAGGAGAGTTGTCTGGGGAATGCACCAATGAAATTCACCTCAACATATGGATGACTCTTCATCAGCTGAAAGAAAAATTGCTACCCTGTGAAGGGTATGCGGACAATGTCACCATGATAGGGGAGCTTCGTCATCTAATCAACCTGGAAGCCCTCACGTCTGCAAGGCAACCACAATCAGAAAGGTGGAAGAAAAACCTTGAACTAGCTTCCCTCCATGCACTGCATAAATTGTGTCTCCTCATTGGAAATGCCCCTACTAGAGTTCACATTTAGGGATGGTGAGAACATGGAGATCTACACTTCAACCCACATCCCCTCTAGTAAGCCCCATTGGAAATGAAATCTTGTAATTTTATCACCTAGAGGAAACAATCAAATGAAATTCTTACTCAGAAAAGATGGGATACTCAATAAAAACTAGCCTAAGTAAGTCTCAAAAGCATCAAGGCCAAAGGAACCAAGCCATAGAAAAGATTCTCAATCATGAAACATGGAACATCCAGTAGGCTTCCCGCCTAAGGGAAGCCAACCAGTAAGAAGTGATCATGTTATGAAAATACAATAGATTCCAAGAAGGCCCAATCCCATACTTGTCTTACACCCATACAAGAGTACGTGAAATTGAAAAGGTGTCGAGAGAGGAAGATACCATGACAATACAAGAACAGCCCCAACCCATAGGGTTGGGGGAATTTTTAAATCAAAATTTTACTATAAGAACAACAAATACAAGTTATAACGAATCAACAAAGGAATGAAAACAACCCCATCCCATAGAGATGTGGAATTTTTACCATAAATAACTACACAACAGAAGTCCATATTTTACCATTTTGGAAGAACGATGGATAGAGGAGTCACCTGTTCCACCACTACTCGTGGTTCGCACCATCCGAGATAATAATGCATTAAGAGATCAGACCAAGGATCCCTTCATATCAATAATTTCTAATAAACCTGAAGAATACCATAGAATGGATGGAGAAAGTCCAATAAAGGGCGCATGAAGCCTTCCAACCATTAGGCACCAGGTACACCACCCCCAATGTGGTATGCCTCAATGAACTTATTAAACGGTAACCCCATGGATATCACAAGAAATAACACAGGGGTAGAGGAAACTAAGGAGGACGGTTCCCTCCTAGATGAATCACGCATTGAGCCTGATGGTGTGAATAATCGGAACCAGAGGGAGGTCCTAAATATGGGTTCCCCCTCACCTAATTCATCACTACCTCCCATACAAAACTCCAAAAAGGAGAAAACTAAATCCAAGGTATATTATGAACAATCTCCTCATCCCCGTGAGAATGCATCCCACACCCTCGAGGAAATTTTTCCCTAGTAGGAGGAAGAAATGAATGAGCTTAGGGGAATTAATGTCGAGCTACGTCGAGGGTGATACCTTGCTGGATGTGTCCCCCCCCCCACGCAAAATGTCATCATGTGATCCCAGAAGAGGTGCCCATGCCACATGCACTCATCCTAGTGAATGAATCCAATCTTAGAGGACCGTTCAACCTGGCCATAGAAGGACATCAAGACTTCCCAACACTGGGAAGGCGGCCATAATATATCCAGGTAAACCCTATAATGATACCCCTGACATGGTATCAACCAAAAATTCCAGCAGCACCAGCACGCCTAGTCTCAGACACTTCCATACCATCTAAATACCAAATCTGAAAGTATATGCATCATGGGATATTAAACACTGTCAGAAGCTGACAGCTTGACTGGAAGCTAGGGAGGGGCGGCGCGCTCCGATAAAACTAGAGTACAAGCCCTACCCTCAGTGGGTGAGCAATGTTCTGCCACCCCAAACTTTGGGAACCATTTATTCCCAATATTCAATGGCTTAGGGGATCTAGAATATAATTTGATACACTATGCCTCTTACAGTGACCCCATGATGGTCACTCCCGAGCAACAAGAAATCCGTAAAACTCAGGTTTTTCATACAATCCCTACAATGCTCGACCTTTAAATGATATACTAGCCTTACATCCAATTCAATTACAGGATGGGAGGACCTCCAAAGTCAGTTTCTATTACATTTTAGTTTAACACTTCCTAAGACTATGGTCAATGACCTCATAAACTGAAAGCATCGAGAGAATGAGAGAGTATCAGACATCATTTCCATATAGAAGGGCCTGACATATTCCCTAAATCAGCCACTCCCCCAGGACGAGATTCTGTCCATGTTCCTCGATAACCATCAGAATGAATTGTGAATTCCGCTCATCTCGTGAAAGTACACAATTGGTTTAGATACTTCTCTGTCATTGCTAAAAGGATAGAATACTCCTTGAAACAGACCAACCTTAAATCCTGAATGTCCCCATCAGCCCTAGGGAAAATAATGGGAAAATATGAAGTTTCTTCTTTCATGCTTAAGCCACCCCCACCACCATCTCTAGTTGAGAGGGCCCCATTGAGCCATACGGTACCCCTTGGATGAAAACAACCACCCCCACCATGAAAGGATGAGTGACAGGGTTCCAAAAGAAACGAGTTATAAGAAAACAGAAATAATGGTTTCCCATTCCAATATGACCCAATCCATGGATATTACATAGTCTCTGTGAATTGAAATCTTCTCCAGCTACCATAGCCAAAATGAGCAGATGAAGTGGGTCTCAATGACTGTCCAAATTATTTTCCATATCAACAGATACTGGGACACACCATCTAGGAATGATTTGTTTTTAAGGATCTCCTACAAAATATGGTCGACTTTGGGCAAGTCATATTGGGCCTACCTCCAGTACAAGTGAGGTATGTCTCCACCTCAAACTCAAGAGAGGAAGAGGAATGGAATACAGTAGACTGTAAGAAGGATCAAATGTTCAACAATTGGATGACCCAGAAGACCTTCAACCGAGTACATTTCATCCTCTATGTGTATTTAAAACAACCAAGTGTGCCCCCAAAAGCACTCGATACAACAAAACCATCCTCCTCAGCCCTGCGGTCCTCTAAATTCTAGAAGGAAGGAAAGAAAGAGCAATAAGATGAGCTAACACCAAATTCGAAGTCAGTGTTCACACATTCAAACATTATGACAACATACTTGGTACAATGGCCACCCCCCACCAAATAGTACAACAGGAACTACCTTGCCAAATGGTACAATAGGATCCGCCCCGCAAAACGGTACCATCGGAAGGGGAAAATCAAATAAGAAAAGTGTCGGATGAAGAACTGATCTTCGGATCCATTACTGTCATTCACTTGATGGAAACTTTTTCAAATGAATATTATGGCCACAAACCTGAATTCCCCTCACCCAACTAGAGAGCCGTAGAAAGAGGCTTTAGAGGCCAGAGGTTTTTTTGGAAGGCATGATCATGGAAGGAACCAAATTCCAGACCATGCCACATGTCCAATGATTAACATCACAAAAACTCGCAGAAGGACCCTCTGACAGACACAACAATAAATGTAATTCTATTTTGCTCTGATCAAAAGAAAATAAATCCCAATTATCATGGTATATCCATCAGGGAAAAAACAAATAACTTATCACCTAAGGCATACAAGCAGTCTAGTTTGGCCAATTGTGAGAAGGACTGCAGCACCGCTGACCTCAGTCACTGAGGTCGAACCATCTACATCCAATGATCAAACCTCTATACTGTCTATAAAAGATAATCCTTGAGCCAGGAAGAACCAACCTTTACCACAGAAATATGATATTTTAAAGCATTTATCTTAAGTACCACCAAATATGTCAATCCAGGAAGCATTGAGCCTATCCGTAGATCCTAGGGAGGCACTCATCAAAGCCTTACTGAGTCTTCATGAGTTTGAGGATGAAGTATTAGTAGGTGAAGTCTACCAAACAGAGAGGAGTCTGGAATAATGTCATGTTATGATCTATGTCACATACAGGGATGATGAAACCATCATAAAGGGGCACCTCAAACCCTTATATGTGTCCTATAAGATAAATGGAATTTATGTCCAGAAGATCTTCATCGACAACAAAGTTGGAGTTAACCTCCTCCTAGTATGAAAACTTTATCAACTAGGAACAATGAGATGTTTCACATCAATAAATACCTATTTGAGTCATGTGAGACACATTATATTGACATAGTGTTCTATGAATCAGAAGAAAAACATCTTTCGACAAATGAAATTGATTGGGTCAATACCCTCGAATGGATTGGAGATGGCTCCCACCAACCCCCTCCAGCAACTCGGGGAAGAGTATGTACTAACCATAAACAAAATTGAATGCATAAGTACAGGTATGGGTAAATACTTGGTCATCTGCATGGTCCCTCTTACAACCACCAAGTACAAGGACATGAAAAAATGGTCTGAAACCAATATTTTAAGGAAAATCCCTATCAAATAGGTTTTTGACCCATCCTCAGGACATTAAACATCCCTTACATCACAAACTAAGAAAAAACATGATTTCTTTCCCAACATTAGATACTTCATCTAAAAATTACTTTCTCTATCAGAAGAATAATATGATGAAAATGATGAAAATGAAGAAGAAGAAGAGGAAGAAGACCTCAAAGATGCCCCTCCTTCAATCGAAGAAGGTCTCCACTATAATCAATGAACCTAAGGAGATAAATATGGGCACTGAAAATAACTCATGGCCCACTCCGATTAGTGTGGCCATGCTTGTCATAGAACAGGAAGCATACACCTCCTTCCTATAGAAAAATCAATATTTTTTTGCCTAGAATTATATTGAAATGATAGGCCTAAATCCTAAGGTCACCAATAATCATTTGGGATTACTAGAAGTTCTCTGGGGCTATAAACAGACATCCAGAAGGACCCTCGTGACACATAATGCAAAAATAGAGGCCAATGATGACAAGCTGATCGAAGCCAACTTCATATAGGAAGTCCAATATCTGACCTGGATAGAAAACATATTCCCTATCAAATAGAAGAATGGATATATTAGAATATTAATTAACGTTAAGTACCTTAATATGAATTGCACAAAAGATGAATTCTCATTCCCGATCATAGAGTTTTTAATCAATGAAACAGCTGGATATGAATCCCTCTATTTCATGGATGGCTATTTTGGATACATTAAAATCTGGATGGCCCAAGGAGATGAAGAGGCTACTGCTTTTAGGCCCCCTCATGGAGTTTTCTTTTACAAAGTGATGCCATTTTTTCTAATGAATGTCAGTTCCACATATCTTCATTATATGCATCCCATCTCCAAGCCCTTCTTGGAACAATCCGTCGAGGGTATTGTCGACGATCTGGTGGTTAAATCATGACAATGCTCCAACCACCAGGATGATCTTGAAATTGTCTTCAAAAAATTGTGACAAAATGGTTTAAAGATGATTCCACTAAAGTGTTCCTTTTTTTTACCTCCGGAAAATTCCTTGGCTTTGTCCTATGCCATTGCGGCATTGAAGTAGACCCAAAGAAGAAAAAATCCATTCATGGAATGTGCCCACCTTTCAGCCTCACCGAGTAGAGAGGTCTTCAAGGGCCCTCCCCTACATTCGGTGCTTCATAGCAAACCTGGAAGGTAAATGTTTACCTTTAAGTAGGCTCATGAAAAAAGGAGTTACGTATGAATGAGATAATGATTGTCAACAAGTATTCGTCAATCTTAAAATATCTCTCCTAAGCCTTCCCATGACCATGACACCAGTTGAAGAGAGACTTCTCATTTTATACGTAACTGCCTTAGAATGGTCATTACTCACTTTACTTGGGCATAGGAATGATGCTGATAGTGAGAAAAGCCTCTACTACCTTAGTTAGACAATTATCGATGCTGAAACTTGGTATATATAAATTTAAAAGAACTGCCTAGCCCTAATCTTCGCAGTTTAGAAGCTCTGAAATTACCTACAACACCATGAGGTCCACCTGGTCTCCTACTACAACATTCTCAAATATATCTTCAACTATCCCATCCTAAATGGGTTCATATCATTATGGGAGGTCATCCGAAATCAATTTGACATACGATATGTGCCCCATAACACCATAAAAGGTTAGGTGTTAGTATAATTCCTGGCCGAGCACCCCTAAAAAACAACACTGTTTTATTCCTAACATCTGGATGAATAATTTTTTTCCGTTCAGGAAAACCCCCAGACATGGGAAATGTAATTTGATAGTGCTTGACGAAGAACAAAAGGGAAATGGATAAAGGATCCCAAGCTCAAAAAAGTTGGGTTGGGAGTCATACTCATATCCCCTAAAAAAGGTCGTCTTTCCTTACTCATTCCTAATTTAGGAAGGATTCACAAAAAATGAAGCGGTATATCAGGCCCTCATTTCAGGCCTGGAATTGTCACTTCAGGTTCAAGCCAAACCCCTAAAAATAATGGGTGATTTAGAGCTAGTCATCAAATAGGTCAATAGTGACTATGCCATCAAGGAAGAAGTATTGGTCCCCTTGATGAACCATGTTCAAGCACTGATGGAATAATTTCCATCAAAACCAATGTTAACATATGTTCCTCGGTCACAAAATGATGCAGTTGATGCTTTGGAAAATATAGCTATACCCTTGTCAGATTCAGACTGAGAAGAAAGATTCATTAGCAATGCTCACCTCCAGATAGTCTTTACATTCATCCAAAATGATACAGAGGTAATTGATGAAATTAGACATGTCTCTGAACCTTATGGTCATACCACTAGTTGGATAATGGCCATTGGAAATTACCTTTGGAATGGGGAAATCCCACCAGATAGGGCTAAAAGGGAATAGGTACAATGACGGGAAATCAACTTTGTATTGTACTGTGGGGTAAGCCAAGAAAAGGTCCTCTACAAATGAGGTCTCGATAGATTCCTTCTCTTGTACATTGATGAAGAAGAAACTAATTCCATTCTGAAAGAAGTGCACACTGGAGCCTGTGGAGAACACCAATCAGCAACCATTCACTCTCACAAAATATGATGTCTTGGGTATTACTAGCCCACCATGATATAGGATTGTTCCATATTCACCAAGAAGATCCATTCCTGTCATGTTCATTCTAATTTAATACACCTCTCCCTAGTTATATTGTATAGATAATAACTCCTCACCATTCATCACATGGGGGTGGATTTTGTGGGACTATATCCTCCAGCCACTGCCAGACAATTTAAGTTCATACTCATAGCGACCAACTTCTTTTCCGAATGAGTGAAAGTCAAACAACTTAATGAAGTCGGGGTGAAAAACATCATCTGCTTTGTGAAGTCCAACATCACTTCCATATTTAGGGTCCCTCATACTATCCAGGCAGACAAGAACACCAACTTTTTCTCTGCCAAGTTGGACAAGCTATACCAAGGTGTATGTAATTAAAGCCAACCATTCTTCCAGTTACCACATGGTGACTAATTGATAGATATAGGCTTTCAACAAGACTATTTACAACATACTTTAAAATATGATTGATACGGATTAGAAATTGTGTCTATACAATATCCTTTATGATTTTTGGGATTATCAGACCATGACCCACAAAACAACCTAGGAAACCCTGTACTCACTAGTATATGTGGCAAAGGTGGTGTTGCCTATCTAAATCTAAGTTCCATTACTTTGTGTGGCCATTTGTGATCGACTGTCTGTGGACAAGCAATTTGAGAGAAGGTTTGATGAATTGGAGATGCAAGATGAGAAAAGGCTACACAACCTACACCATTTGGAAATCTAACAGAATTGGATTTCACGAGGCTTCAACAATAAGGTTCACCTTTGATAAATCCCCATTTGAGTCATTTGAGTCACATTATATCGACACAGGGTTCTATGAATTTGAAGAAAAACATATTTCGACAAACGAAATCGATTGGATCAAAGTCCCCAAATGGATTGGAGATGGCTCCCACCGACCCCCTCCAGCAACTCGGGGAAGAGTATGTACTACCCATAAACCAAATTGAAATCATAAGTACCGCTATGGGTGAAGACTCGGTTATATGCATGGTCCCTCTTATGACCACCATGTATAAAGAAATGAAAAAATGGTCTAACTCTCATATTTTCACAAAAATCCCTATCAAATATGTTTTTGACCCATCCTTAAGACATCAAACTTACCTTGCATCACAAACTAAGAAAAAAGATGATTTATTTCCCAATAATATAGACTTTGTAAAAAAAATACTTTCTCCATCATAGGGGGAAGATGATGAAAATGATGAAAATGAATAAGAAGAAGAAGAGGAAGAAGACCTCAAGGATGCCCCTCCATCAATCAAAGAAGGTATCCACCATAAAAAATGAACTTAAGAAGATAAATCTGGGCACCAAAAATAACTTGTGGCCCACTCCGATCAGTGTGGCCATTCTTGTCACAGAAAAGAAGGCATACACCTCCTTCCTAAAGAAAAATACGGATTTGTTTTCCTATAATTATATAGAAATGCCAGGCCTCAATCCAGAGGTCTTCACTCATCATATTGGATTACTAGAAGTTCACTGGGGCTATAAACATACATCCAGAAGGACCCACTTGATGCATAATGAAAAAATAAAAGCCAATGTTGACAAGCTGATTGAAGCCAACTTCATACGGGAGGTCCAATATCTGACCTGGATAGAAAAAATTGTCCCTATCAAATAGAGGAATGGATAGATTAGAATCTTCATTAGCATTAAGGACCTTAATAGACATTACCCAAAAGATGAATTCCCAATCCCGATCATAGAGTTGTTGATCAATGAATTTGCCGGATATGAATCCGTCTCTTTCATGGATGACTATTTTGGATACAATATAATTAGGATGGCCCAAGGAGATGAAAAAGCTTCTACTTTTAGGTCCCCTCATGGATTTTTCTTTTAAAAACTTATTCCATTTTTTCTAATGAATGTCAGTGCCACATATCTGCGTTCTATGTATCACATCTCCAAGCCCTTCTTGGGATAATCCGTCGAGGGTTATATAGATGATCTGGTGGTTAAATCATTACAATGATCGAACCACCTAGATGATCTTGAAACTATCTTCAACAAATTGTGACAACACTATTTAAAGATGAATCCCCTGAAGTGCGCCTTTTTCGTTACCTTGGGAAAATTCCTTGGCTTTGTCCTATGCCATCGCGACATTGAAGTTGACCCAAAGAATAAAAAATCCATTCATGGAATGTCCCCAACTTGCAGCCTCGCCGAGTTGAAAGGTCTTTAAGGGCCCCTCCCCTACATTCGGATCTTCATAGAACTCCTAGAAGGTAAGTGTTTACCATTCACTAGGCTCATGAAGAAAGGAGTTACGTATTAATGAGATAATTATTATCAAGAAGTCTTTGACAATCATAAAAGATACCTCCTAAAACTTCCCATGATCATGCCACTAGTTAAGGGGAGACTTCTCATTTTATACGTAACTACCTTAGAACAGTCATTAGGAAGCTTCCTTGGGAAGAGGTATGATGTTGATAGTGAGAAAAGCCTCTACTACCTCAGTTAGACAATGATCGATGCTAAAACTTGGTATTTAAAAATTTAAAAGAACTTCCTAGTGCTAATCTTTGCAGTTCAGTAGCTCTGAAATTACCTACAACACCATGAGGTCCTCCTGATCTCCTGCTACGGCCTGCTCAAATATATACTCAACTATCCCATCCTAAATGGGGGTATATCATGATGGGAGGTCATCCTATAACATTTTGACTTATGATATGTGCCCTATAAGGCCATCAAAGGCTAGGTGTTAGCATAATTTCTGGCAGAGCACCCCTCAGAAGAAACAACATGGTTTGATTCCTAACTTCTGGATTAAGAAGTGTTTTCCGTTCCGAAAAACCCCAAGACATGGGAAATGTACATCGATAGTGCTCTTCGATGCCTGACTAGGAAAATGATGGAGGATCCCAAGATCAAAAATGCTAGGTTGGGATTCATATGCATATCCCCCCAAAAGGCCATCTTACCTTACTCTTTCCTACTTTAGGAAGGGTGAAAAACAATGAAGCGGTATATCAGGCCCTCATTGCAGGCTTGTAATTGGAATATCAGGTTCAAGCCAAACACCTAAAAATAAAGGGTGATTCGAAGCTAGTCATAAAACAGGTCAATAGAGACTATGCCATAAAGAAAGAAGTATTGGTCCCCTTGATGAAACATTTTTGAGAACAGATTGAAGAATTCAAAACAAAACCAACGTTAACCAATGTCCTTCGGTCACTGAATTCTTCAGTCGACGCTTTGGAAAATATAGCCATAGCCTTGTCCGATTCAGACTGAGATAAATGATTCATTAGGATTTCTCACCTCCAGATAGTTTTCCATTCATCCAGAACGATACAGAAGAAATCGATGAAATTAGACATGTCTCTAAACCTTATGGTCATACCACTGGTTGGATGATGCCAATTAAAAATTACCTTCAGAATGGGGAA
This sequence comes from Viscum album, assembly GCA_963277665.1. Lineage (NCBI taxonomy): Eukaryota > Viridiplantae > Streptophyta > Magnoliopsida > Santalales > Viscaceae > Viscum > Viscum album. Next base: position 1,747,448,201 of record OY728153.1, read on the forward strand.
ATCCCACCAGATAGGGCTGAAAGGGAATAGGTACAATGATAGGAAATCAACTTTGTCTTGTACAGTGGGGTAACCCAAGAAAAGGTCCGCTACAAATGAGGCCTTGACAAATTCCTTATCAGGTACATTTATGGAGAAGAAACTAATTCCATTCTGAAAGAAGTGAACACCGGAGCATGTGCAGAACACCAATCATCAACCAATCACTCTAACCAAATATGAAAGCTTGGGTATTACTGGCCCACCATGATACAAGATTGTACCATATTCACCAAGAAGTTACATTCCTATTATGTTCATTATAATTTAATACACCTCCCCCCCCCCCCCCGTAGTTACATTTTATAGCTAAGAACTTCTGGCCAATTTCTACCTGGGGGATGGATGTTGTAGGACTATATCCTCCAGCCACTGCCAGACAATTCAAGTTCTTACTCACAGCGACTGACTTCTTTTCGAAATGAGAAAAAGTCATACACCTTAAAGAAGTCGGGGTAAAAAACATCCTAAGCATTGTGAAGGCCAACATCATTACCATATTTGTTGTCCCTCATACTATCCTAATGGACAAAAGCACCAATGTTTTCTCTTCTGAGTTGGACAAGCTATACCAAGGTGTATGAAATTAAATACAACCATTCAACCTATTACCATGAGACGACTAATGGATAGATTGAGGCTTTCAACAAGAATATGTCCAAAATACTTCGAAATATGGCTGATATGGAAAAGATGTTGTGTCTAGACAATCTCTTTTATGCTTTGTGGGATTACCAGACCATGACCCACAAAACAACCCAGGAAACCCCATACTCACTGGTATATGTGGCAGAGGTAGTTTCACCTATCGAAATACAAGTGCCATCACTTTTTATGGCCATTTGTGATCGAATATCTGCTGACAATAAATCTTAGTGAATGTTTGATGAATTGGAGAAAGAAGATGAGAAAAGGATGCACACCCTACACCATTTGGAAATCTACCAAAATTGGATTGCACGAGCCTTCAACAATAAGGTTCACCTTCGATCATTCCTCGAAGGAGAAACAATGCTTGTCCTTGGAACCCAAATGATACCTAGATGAATCCCCCAAAGCTTGAACCAAAGTGGGAAGGACCATATGTCATACATAAGGTCTATTCCAATGGAGTATATGACCTAGTATCAATGGATGGGCAGCTCATCATGGTGTCCACAAATGAAAAGTTCTTAAAAAATTATTCTACGTAATAATACGCCAATTCCATGGTCTCAGCTCTAAGACCCTAAAATATGAGTTATAATACCCCCAATGTCATGTTTTGATCTCCAACACCCTAAACTATGAGTTATAATACCCCCAATTTCATTGTCTGAACTCTAAGACCCTAAACCATGAGTTATAATACACCTAATGTCATGGTCTGAGCTATAAGACCATTAAAAATGAGTTATGATACCGCCAATGTCTTGGTTTAAGCTCTATGACCTTAAAATATGAGTTATAATACCCCCAATGCCATGGTCCGATCTCTAAGACCCTAAACTATGAGTTATGATACTCCCAATTCCATGGTCCGAGCTCTAAAACCCTAAATTATGAGTTATAATACCCCTAATGTCATGGTCCAAATTCTAAGACCTTAAATTATAAGTCATCATCCTGGACACAAGACATTAAACTATATGGTATTAGTCCATGCAACACAATAGTAAATTGAAATTCCATGTTCCAAAATCTAAGACCATAAACTAAGATTCATCGTCATTTCGACATAACGATAAACTGTAGGGAAATCATCCCTCAAACATGACAATAAATTATGACTCATGTCCTCTCCATAGGATGTTAAACTACATGACGAAAAATATCCTAGTCGCATGACAATTAATTTTATAATATCTTACAGAATTATGTACGTCTTGATTCTTACCCTCACAGGATATATAGTGACACCTCGATATTCGATCCTGGACAAACCCCCATGATCATGGAAAAATGACTCCATCACACCCCCTATCTACCCATATTCATAAGGGAAACCCTTATCACTCCTCATTTCCCACATCGAGTATAGCTCCCATGAGTTTAGGATTATTGGTTTGGATTATCATACAAAATCCTACTATAGAGTAACATGGTAGGCCTGGCAACAATGATGGATAGAATGAAAATTCCCTTACCTCTTGGACCAATCCAAATCGGTATAGGGTACATAAAGAACTATGTATGAATTGATTCATTCCCTCCCGAGACACATAGCGATGCCTCGATCCTTTATCAAGGCCCAACCCCACCAGGAAAGAAAAAGAAAATTCCCCCATCATATCCTATACCTCCCAACACCTGCGAAGGAAACCCTATCTCCACTCTTTGTTTCTCAAACCATGTATAACTCATGTGATCTTAGCATTAGTTGTAAGGATTCTCTTATGCAAATAAATCATAGGGGAATATGGTTTTCCTAATACTCATATCACATGAAACCAAAATTCCCACAAATTTCCCTACACATTGATCAAACATTTGTAAAGAACATTGAGAACTATGTACGACTTGATTCTTGACCTCGTAGGATATGTAGTGATGCCTAGATTTGGCATCTCGGCCCAGCCACTAGCAAAGAATTCCCTTTCCCCCATACGTATGCCAGACTTGTACGGGGAGTCCATGAAAGGTCTTTTCACATGAAAATAAACTGTGAAATTCTTCAAGAGTGATGTGTATCCTAGTCCTCAATATTATGAAATTCCACACATGCATCTTAGTCATGAGAAGTCAAAAGGTCATGCTTCCCCTATACATATGAGGCAGACCAATGTGGAAGCTCCAAGTAGTTCACAGTTAATCATGATATGAGCATTCCCACATTCCCAGGAACATATTTCCATTTTTTCAAACTCCACACTCTGGGAAAACATGGATCCCTATAATCATTCAAGGCCATCTGAGATGGAAGTCCAGTGTCCTACAGACTCCTTTTCTTGACTATGCACATCATGACCCGAAGGATCTACATATGTTTCCCAGAAAATGGTCATCAATCAATGGAAAATTCAACCCCATTAGAGTCTTCCCTTATCTCAGTACGCCCAATGGATTCCAATTCCCATGTCATCCTTCCTGATTTAAGTTTCCCCTGGGACTATGGTTTACACCTTCTATCATCACTCACGTCTAAAGAACATAGGAACATCCTGATTTCAATTAGCCTAAAACTATTTAATATCTTTATGACAATATAATCATCCTCACTACATGATACTAAACAGCATATCATCACATCCTAACCTCACGAAGTTAAACTACAAGCCCAAAATCGTCCTTATTGTATGATGCTAAACTACATAGGAGTTGATTAAGCCCAAATTCTATCTAATGATGAATTTTATATTCTTAAGAAGTGACACAGAATCCTCATAATCCCTATATTATCACACCAAGCATATCTCACATGAGATTAGGGATTTCAGTGAGAGATCCACCATGTAATTACGGAAAAATAGTCCAAGAATTTGGTTCTGATAGCACAACCATAAAAGGCATGTCACGATTCCCTCCCTCGAGAGGAACCCCATGTCTTGGGCATGTGATGTTAAATAACCACATACCCTAAAGATGGAATGAATTCTTTAACCTATGTATGATTCATATCTACATAAGGGACACCCGATTCCATGACTAAATCACAGCCCAAATATCCCCAATATGTACGGATACACTCCTACCATATTTTAAACTTTGTACTCTATGAAATTTTGAATCTACATAACCCTCCAATGCTATCTGTGTTGGAAGGACAGTGTCCTGTGGAAACCTTTTCTTGACTATGCACATTATTCCTCGGTGGATCTGCATATGTCGCCCACAAAAAACAGTTGCAAATCAAAGGAAATTCCATCCCCATTAGAGTCCTCTCCAATAGCAATACACCAAACGACTTCCAGTCCTCGTCTCATCCCTCCTGATTCAAGTTCCCTCAATGTCATGGTTTACACATTACTCTTTACACATATCTTGTACATATTAGAGAATATGGGCATAATTCATCTATGGTCCCTTTTGAGGTCACTAAAGATTTTCCATCCAAATGTGTGAAGTTGATCTGCATACAAAATAAGAGTGCCCCACTCATATCTAAGTTTCCCCAAATAAGCCTAGGTAAAATTCCTCTTTTTGATGCCCAGGTTCACCCCTCATTGATGGTCACATACCGTATTCATAATGTAACTCCCCGATCTTCCATGATACGCTTCTCATTCAGTAATGCAATAGCTTGCATTGTACGCAACTTCGAGTTCTAAAACACCGCGACTAATCAAAGTAGCCGTTATGAATAGTAATAACCACTTTTAAAATTATAGAAATCTTATATTTCAAAATGGACTTCATTTTTGGATTCGGAATATCGAAATTAGCTTATGTTGAATTTTTGGTATTTTTCTGAGAACTTCTAATTTTTATGAATAGTGAAAAATACTTTAAAACAACTTTTTTAATCAAAATAATTTATTGTGATAAATTATACTATTTAGTGGTTTTAAGGTATAATTAGAATATATTTTTACCATTTATCCAATGGTGGTCATTGGAATTAATTTAACATTGATATTGGACATAAACAATTGCCAATCTTTTGATATAAATTGTTTCTTAAAAACACGCTATTTGTCGTAACAGCGGGAATTAATTATAAAATTAATTAATGCAACTTATATGTTTGTAATTTTTTAAAATAGACATCATTTTTGAATTCGGAATATCAATTATATCTTAGGGTGAAATTTTGGCCTTGTTCTGAAAAACTTCAATTTTTGATGAATAGTGAAACCACTAAGTGGTAGTTTAATAACTGATTTTTCGTTTAAATGAAATATTACCACTTCTGTGATTTGATTTTCAAAAATCCGACATACATGGTTGTCATTAATAAGTAAAATGTGGTTCAATGAGATCAAAATAATTTTTTGGTGAATAGTAACTTTTAAGTTCTTAATCGCGATTAGAGGTAATTAGTGTAGTTTAAGGTAAAAATAATGTTTTAATAATATGATATGAGCTTGACACTTGTCCTACTCCTATTGGATGAGTAATGGCCGACCAAGAAAACTCATGGGTCAACTTAAGGACCCCATGGAGCCACTTTGGTTGGAAAATGACATTAATATATATTTATTTAATGTTAAAATTAAATTGACACAAACATGAGTTGTTTTACTAAAACAGTTCTTAAGTGGGGTTACACAAGTCCAAATTTTGACTATAAATATTCATTAGAAAGCTAAAAAGATTTTATACATCATAGTATTTTTTTTATAATTTTTAAAAATTAAATAAAGTAAATTATTTATGACATTATTATGATGCAGCGATGACCTCATTATTTAACGATTTAAATAAAATTAGAAGATAATGGAAAATCCAAGGCTTACACTTGTCCAAAGCCTATTGTATGAGGAGATTTCGAAACCGTATCACCATATCCTAGAATTATATAAGTGTGGGACCTTTAGAATCCGAAAAGCATTGTGAAATAATGTAACATTTCAATCTTTCGAAAAGAGCCCCTCCTCTCCACTTATAAAAGGCCCCCACCTCTCCCACCTCATTTACACTTTCAAGCCATTTGGCTCGGCCAACCTCTGCCCAAATACTCTCCCAACTTCCCCCTCTTACTCCTATAAGCCTCACTTTGGGCAAAAATCTTCTCAAGGAAGCTTTTGGCTCAAATCAAAAAGAGTTACCCGATTTTGAGGTAATGTCTTCTCTAATGTTGTTTTGTTTTATTTTTCTTCTCCAACCCCCTAAAATCTTTTTATTCATTTCTTTTGAAACAACACCAGTATCCTCAATATACTAGGATTTTGTTATAAGAATTATTCGAGCTACACTTACACACACCTACATCTAATGGTTAAAGAACATACGGTTTCTGTGGATGGCGAATTTCTGCCTCACGAAACGATGATTGTTCAACACTCATATAACACCTTCAAAGGTGGCCATTAAGATGTCACTATTTTTATATATGATATATAATATGTTTATGTTTTACTTATGCTTCTGTATTTCTCATTTATGGCATACTTTATGATTTCCATTATGGGTAAAACGCGATAATTTCATTTTAGGAAGTGCGGACTACCGCCCCCTCAAAGTGATTTGAATCGTTAATGCCATATGTGGGATGTATAAAGGATGGAGTAAATGGTATTATACACTATATTATACTGGAATTATATTATACATTTATATCATTATGATTTAGTTCCATTAAATATGAAATTGAAATGAAAGTAGCGTTCATGCGTACGTACGGCTTACCGTCTCCATGAACGGTGCATTTCATTTCTTACCTCTAAATGTTACGTAATATTATAAATGAATATATATACTGGATATATAAGATATATATGACATCTAAATCATGAATATAATTCTGAATATAATGGATATTCTACCACATGAACAACTTGTAATTATAAGAAGTTTATTGTTGACTCAAGTTACCAAAGATCGACAAAACGATCGTTATTAACTTGAATAATTACATAATATTCATAACATTGTAATAAGTGATATAAAAAGGATAATGAAATTGAAAATGGTTCTTAATAAGGTATATATTAACTCTAGTTTATTATTCAGGAGGTTAAAGAACGGTTGAGTCAAGTCGGACACAAGGTAAGGGAATATCTTAACCCAACTTCCTTTCTTTGGGTTAATCTCCTACTTTCAAATTATGTCATGATATTATTATGTCATATATTGTATTTATACATTATTTATGTGTACTTATAGTGAATACACATTAGAGATGTACTTTATTTAAAAAAATATGATCTTTTTAAGGACTTCGTCTCAATCCCCTCTCATTGAGGCATATTTGGTTTTATAGACAACTTTCTTTTATACGGGGTATAAACCCCTTTGACTTTTACGTGTATTCAAAAGGAATATTTTTTATATGAAGCGTTTTACTAAACGACAAAAGGGAATGTTTTTCTTTCCGTACTTATGCGGCAACAACGACTTCTCCGCCGCCGTGACCATTATTTGAGATTCGGCTTCCTCTACAAGCCGTCATTTTTTTAATGAAAAATAAATACAAAGTTTTAACTTTCTTTTATTTTGGTATTGAAAAAGGTTTTGAAAGCATTTTTATTATATCAATGTGTTGTATTGATATCTTGTGATTGAAATGTGGAAATGTTATGTTTCCTTTATGCATGTTTTATGTGATACGATTATGTTATGGTTTATGATATGTTTAAACCTATTCATATGAGGAATGCATTGGACTTAATAAGTGACGGGTGGAGCCTGCTATAGCTCCTCGATGCATCGGCAGGTCTCATGAGACAAACTAGTGTCTTGGCACGAGGCCTTGACTATGTGGTTATGATAGTCTGGCATTATGCATTCCATCATTATGAATGTGGTTATTGATATTGCATGTGATTATTCGACCAGTAGAATATCCATGTGAAGAAGTAAATGGAATTATCTCATTTTACTTTTGCCATATTATGTTGAAGTTCAAGTTTAAAAGGCTTTTGTCTTAGTTATACATTGCCTTAAATGTTAATGTTTATTTATGAAAGCTTCCGCTATATTGTTAACCTTACTGAGCATCTGAGCTCACCCCTTTCAATGTTTTAATATTTTTCCAGGATGTGAAGAAGTATTTTATGAATGACTAACAGGGGTAGTCAGAAAGGGATATGATTGTGGACTATGAAGACCATGTTATTGTAGTTTGTTTACTTTTTGATGTAATGAAAGACTTATGAATGTATTTAGTGTTTCCAAGGATACTAAACTAATCGGTCTTTCGAGACTTGATCTTTTGTGATCATGCCAATGTTACGAAGTAATGCACCGACTCTGGGTAGCTGGGGTCGGGGCGTTACAGTTGGTATCAGAGGCAGTTTAGTACTAACCTTGGAAGCTATATTTAGATAAACTCTGATTAGAGCACATAGCTAAAAGATAGAATTTTAGGATTAGTATAGAAGAACTTCCTAGAATTTTGTTATTGTAGAGATTTTGTGAGTTTTCCGAGCAATACATCCCTGTCTGGATATGAGCAGGTAGAGGCGGCTCTGGCACAGATGTACCTAGGGGTAAAACCCGAAAACACCGCTTTGAGCTAGACTCGAACGGGAACTGGTGCACGACAACGGGCCTTGCTGTACTCTTGGTTACGACACTCCCGGGGGATATGCTTAGGATAATTCTCATTTTCTTTACAAACCACTATGAATGGTTATGAGTATATACTTCCTCAAAGGAAACATTTCTTTTTATGATTATGGATTATATCCATAAATAGTTCAATTTATGTAAAGTATTTTACAAATATGGAATTATGTATTTTATTTCATAAACTAATCTAGTTTATGCAATTGTTTAGAAATGGAGCCTAGTGGAAAAATGGAAACCGTATCAATGCACGCACTCCATGTAGGGATTTCCCTCCTACTGAAGATAATTATAGTGGGGCTGGTGATGCAACTGGTGCCGATCAGCTAATCACCATACTGGGACAACTTACTCAGGTTATGAATAATAACCTTACTCGTATGGAGCACCCTGATCCGCAATGTGGAGGATCAATGCTAGACCGTTTCATGAGGCAACAACCACCAACCTTCAATGGGGGTACAAATCCGTTAGTAGCTGAGCAATGGATAAACTCCTTAGAGAAAATATTCCATGCCTTGGGGAGTAGCGAAAGGGAGAAGGTTGTCATGGCAGTTTACCGCCTCCCTGGAGATGCTGATCAGTGGTGGTCGCTGATTCAAAACACAAAGGAAGATGATGACGTATCGAATATGGAATGGAGGGAGTTCAAAGATCTGTTTTTAGAAAAATATTTTCCTCGTGACCATCGAGCTGATATGGAAAGGCAATTTCTGAGTTTGAGGCAGAAGGAGGATGAGAATGTCGCAAAGTATGAGGCTAACTTTACAAGGTTAGCGAGGCATGCTGCCGATTATATACGTACCCCAAGGAGTAATATTGATCGTTTCTTTGATGGGTTAAAACCATTTCTCCATCGAGCTTTAGTATCACAATCCTTCTCATCATACGAAGATATTTTCTCGTGTGCTATCAAGACAGAAAAGTAATTCTCTAAGTCTTATGACAACAAAGTAAAGCAAGAGAAGAAGAGAACGGTGTAACAAGAGACAGATAAAGGGAAAAAGGGAAAGAAGGATTTTCCATTATGTGATAATTGTAGGAAGAATCACCCTGGTACTTGCCTAAAAGGAATGGGAGTTTGTTATAAATGTGGAGAAAAGGGTCACCAGGCTCGTGATTGCAAGGGAAAGAAAGAGGCTGTCAAAGTTGAATGCTACAATTGTAGGGAAACCGGGAATTATGCAAATGAATGTCCTAAGCATCAGGGAAACTTACCTCAGAAAAGGCCAAGGGATCAAGGCCAATCTTATGTAGTGACTACAGTTGAAGCGGAATAATTAATGTATTGGTGCTTTTGGACTCAAGGATTATATTCTGGTTATAAGAATAATGTGATATATATATATGGCTTGTACTGCAGTACTTGTTGATTTCAGTAAGGTTTTAATATGATTAAGGTAATCATATTTTTAGTATGTGACAATAAGAGAAACTTTTCTTTGTTTGGGGAATCTGATGTTACAATTGATTTTGGAATTTAGAGACCTTTTAGAGAAAGTCTGGACGGAGTTATTTTGGATAACTATTAAGGTTGGAATGGATTAAGTTGAACCATGGATAGTATTGTTTAAGGTTAAAGAATTTCTGAAGATTATTTTTGGAATATTATAATTCTATAGTTTTAGGAAAAGGACAACCTGCAGGGTGGGGAATAACCCGTCGCGTCGGACAAAGCTGCAGGAATCGAACCCACAACCATAGTGCGACAAGCCTTTATTTCCTACCACTAGCCTACAGGAAGTCCCTGGTTATTACAAAATAGTTTTACTAATCTAAATGGTATGTGTTAACATTTTGAACCTTATACAATTAGGATAAATAGAATATTTTTGAGTTCCGTTACCATTTGGAGTAAAAGTTGGGTTTGTCGTAAAAATTTATTAACGAATGAAATTATACATAACAAGTATGTATATTCCCTTACGTTCTTAGTAAATCTCTTAAATAAATTCCTCAACATTATAAAAGGTATCTTAAAACAAAAATGTTGTCGGTTAACTTTTCCAACTGGGGATTCAATGACCGTTTAACCAATCACAAGTTTGTGATTTTCTTGTGGTTAAACTTTCTCCTAATCCTGTTTTCTATAACTCTCCATCAGACCTTGATGGTTTGTTTCTCCTCCATATCCATATTTTCATATAATCCTAGAATGGGATATATCGGGTGACCTTTGTACTTATCCTTCTTTCTTTTAATGTTATGTATTTATTAACCTTATTTCCGATGTGGGTTTTCCTCAAAGGTATTTTCTCTTTTCAACCTTTTATTTTCAATGAAAAATTTCAAATTGCGAGGACGCAATTTATTGAAGGAGGGGAGAATGTAACACCCCGAGCTTCCACGATACGCTTCTCATTCAATAATGCAATAGCTTGCATTGTACGCAACTTCGAGTTCTAAAACACCGCGACTAATCAAAGTAGCTGTTATGAATAGTAATAACCACTTTTTAAAATTAGAGAAATCTTATATTTCAAAATGTACTTCATTTTTGGATTCGGAATATCGAAATTAGCCTATGTTGAATTTTTGGTATTTTTCTGAGAACTTCTAATTTTTATGAATAGTGAAAAATACTTTAAAACAAATTTTTTAATAAAAATAATTTATTGTGATAAATTATACTATTTAGTGGTTTTAAGGTATAATTAGAATATATTTTTACCATTTTATCCAATGGTGGTCATTGGAATTAATTTAACATTGAAATTGGACATAAACAATTGCCAATCTTTTGATATAAATTGTTTCTTAAAAACACGCTATTTGTCGTAACAGCGGGAATTAATTATAAAATTAATTAATGCAACTTATATGTTTGGAATTTTGTAAAATAGACATCATTTTTGAATTCGGAATATCAATTATAGATTAGGGTTAAATTTTGGCCTTGTTCTGAAAAACTTCAATTTTTGATAAATAGTGAAACCACTAAGTGGTAGTTTAATAACTGATTTTTCGTTTAAATGAAATATTACCACTTCTGTGATTTGATTTTCAAAAATCCGACATACATGGTTTTCATTAATAAGTAAAATGTGGTTCAATGAGATCAAAATAATTTTTTGGTGAATAGTAACTTTTAAGTTCTTAATCGCGATTAGAGGTAATTAGTGTAGTTTAAGGTAAAAATAATGTTTTAATAATATTAGATGAGCTTGACACTTGTCCTACTCCTATTGGATGAGTCATGGCCGACCCAGACAACCCATGGGTCAACTTGGGGACCCCATGGAGCCACTTTGGTTGGAAAATGACATTAATATATATTTATTTAATGTTAAAATTAAATTGACACAAACATTAGTTGTTTTACTAAAACAGTTCTTAAGTGGGGTTACAGAAGTCCAAATTTTGACTATAAATATTCATTAGAAAGCTAAAGAGATTTTATACATCATAGTATTTTTTTTTATAATTTTTAGAAATTAAATAAATTAAATTATTTATGACATCATTATGATGCAGCGATGACCTCATTATTTAACGATTTAAATAAAATGAGAAGATAATGCAAAATCTAAGGCTTAAACTTTTCCAAAGCCTATTGGATGAGGATATTTCGAAACCGTATCACCTTATCCTCGAATTATATAAGTGTGGGACCTTTAGAATCCGAAAACCATTGTGAAATAATGTAACATTTCAAGCTTTCCAAAAGAGCCCTTCCTCTCCACTTATAAAAGGCCCCCACCTCTCCCACCTCATTTACACTTTCAAGCCATTTGGCACGGCCAAACTCTGCCCAAATACTCTCCCAACTTCCCCCTCTTACTCCTAGAAGCCTCACTTTGGGCAGAACTCTTCTCAAGGAAGCCTTTGGCTCAAATCAAAAAGAGTTACTCGATTTTGAGGTAATGTCTTCTCTAATGTTGTTTTGTTTTATTTTTCTTCTCCAACCCCCTAAACTCTTTTTATTCATTTTATTTTGTAACAACACCAGTATCCTCAATATACTAGGATGTTGTTATAAGAATTATTCAAGCTACACTTACACACACCTACATCTAATGGTTAAAGAACATACGGTTTCTGTGGATGGCGAATTTCTGCCTCACGAAACGATGATTGTTCAACACTCATATAACACCTTCAAAGGTGGCCATTAAGATGTCACTATTTTTATATATGATATATAATATGTTTATGTTTTACTTATGCTTCTGTATTTCTCATTTATGGCATACTTTATGATTTCCATTATGGGTAAAACGCGATAATTTCATTTTAGGAAGTGCGGACTACCGCCCCCTCAAATTGATTTGAATCGTTAATGCCATATGTGGGATGTATAAAGGATGGAGTAAATGGTATTATACACTATATTATACTGGAATTATATTATAAATTTATATCATTATGATTTAGTTCCATTAAATATGAAATTGAAATGAAAGTAGCGTTCATGCGTACGGACGGCTTATCGTCTCCATGAACGGTGCATTTCATTTCTTACCTCTAAATGTTACGTAATATTATAAATGAATATATATACTGGATATATAAGATATATATGACATCTAAATCATGAATATAATTCTGAATATAATGGATATTCTACCACATGAACAACTTGTAATTATAAGAAGTTTATTGTTGACTCAAGTTACCAAAGATCGACAAAACGATCGTTATTAACTTGAATAATTACATAATATTAATAACATTGTAATAAGTGATATAAAAAGGATAATGAAATTGAAAATGGTTATTAATAAGGTAGATATTAACTCTAGTTTATTATTTAGGAGGTTAAAGAACGGTTGAGTCATGTCGGACACAAGGTAAGGGAATTTCTTAACCCAACTTCCATTCTTTGGGTTAATCTCCTACTTTCAAATTATTTCATGATATTATTGTGTCCTATATTGTATTTGTACATTATTTATGTGTACTTATAGTTAATACACATTATAGATGTACTTTATTTAAAAAAATGATCTTTTTAAGGACTTCTTCTCAATCCCCTCTCATTGAGGCATATTTGGTTTTATACACAACTTTCTTTTATACGGGGTATAAACCCCTTTGACTTTTATGTGTATTCAAAAGGAATATTTTTTATATGAAGCGTTTTACTAAAAGACAAAAGGGAATGTTTTTCTTTCCGTACTTATGCGGCGACAACGACTTCTCCGCCGCCGTGACCATTATTTGAGATTCGGCTTCCTCTACAAGCCATCATTTTTTTAATGAAAAATAAATACAAAGTTTTAACTTTCTTTTATTTTGGTATTGAAAATGGTTTTGAAAGAATTTTTATTATATCAATGTGTTGTATTGATATCTTGTGATTGAAATGTGGAAATGTTATGTTTCCTTTATGCATGTTTTATGTGATACGATTATGTTATGGTTTATGATATGTTTAAACCTATTCATATGAGGAATTCATTGGACTTAATAAGTGACGGGTGGAGCCCGCTATAGCTCCTCGATGCATCGGCAGGTCTCATGAGACAAACTAGTGTCTTGGCACGAGGCCTTGACAAAATCTTATTTGTGGTCTTGGAACGAGGCCTTGACTACGTGGTTATGATAGTCTGGCATTATGCATTCCATCATTATGAATGTGGTTATTGATATTGCATGTAATTATTCGACCAGTAGAATATCCATGTGAAGAAGTAAATGGCATTATCTCATTTTACTTTTGCCATATTATGTTGAAGTTCAAGTTTAAAAGGATTTTGTTTTAGTTATACATTGCCTTAAATGTTAATGTTTATTTATGAAAGCTTCCGCTATATTGTTAACCTTACTGAGCATCTGAGATCACCCCTTTCAATGTTTTAATATTTTTCCAGGATGTGAAGAAGTATTTTATGAATGACCAACAGGGGTAGTCAGAAAGGGATATGATTGTGGACTATGAAGACCATGTTATTTTAGTTTGTTTACTTTTTGATGTAATGAAAGACTTATGAATGTATCTAGTGTCTCCAAGGCTACTAAACTAATCGGTCTTTCGAGAGTTGATCTTTTGTGATCATGCCAATGTTACGAAGTAATGCACCGACTCTGGGTAGCTGGGGTCGGGGCGTTACAGTTGGTATCAGAGGAAGTTTAGTACTAACCTTGGAAGCTATATTTAGATAAACTCTGATGAGAGCACATAGCCCAAAGATAGACTTTGAGGATTAGTATAGAAGAACTTCCTAGAATTTTGTTATTGTAGAGATTTTGTGAGTTTTCCGAGCAATATATCCCTGTCTGGATATGAGCAGGTAGAGGCGGCTCTGGAACAGATGTACCTAGGGGTAAAACCCGAAAACACCGCTTTGAGCTAGACTCGAACGGGAACTGGTGCACGACAACGGGCCTTGCTGTACTCTTGGTTACGACACTCCCGGGGGATATGCTTAGGATAATTCTCATTTTCTTTACAAACCACTATGAAGGGTTATGAGTATATACTTCCTCAAAGGAAACATTTCTTTTTATGATTATGGATTATATCCATAAATAGTTCAATTTATGTAAAGTATTTTACAAATATGGAATTATGTATTTTATTTCAAAAACTAATCTAGTTTATGCAATTGTTTAGAAATGGCGCCTAGTGGAAGAAATGGAAACCATATCAATGCACGCACTCCATGTAGGGATTTCCCTCCTACTGAAGATGATTATAGTGGGGCTGGTGATGCAACTGGTGCCGATCAGCTAATCACCATACTGGGACAACTTACTCAGGTTATGAATAATAACCTTACTCGTATGGAGCACCCTGATCCGCAATGTGGAGGATCAATGCTAGACCGTTTCATGAGGCAAAAACCACCAACCTTCAATGGGGGTACAAATCCTTTAGTAGCTGAGCAATGGATAAACTCCTTAGAGAAAATATTCCATGCCTTGGGGAGTAGCGAAAGGGAGAAGGTTGTCATGGCAGTTTACCGCCTCCCTGGAGATTCCGATCAGTGGTGGTCGCTGATTCAAAACACAAAGGAAGATGATGACGTATCGAATATGGAATGGAGGGAGTTCAAAGATCTATTTTTAGAAAAATATTTTCCTCGTGACCATCGAGCTGATATGGAAAGGCAATTTCTGAGTTTGAGGCAGAAGGAGGATGAGAATGTCGCAAAGTATGAGGCTAACTTTACAAGGTTAGCGAGGCATGCTGCCGATTATATACGTAACCCAAGGAGTAATATTGATCATTTCTTTGATGGGTTAAAACCATTTCTCCATCGAGATTTAGTATCACAATCCTTCTCATCATACGAAGATATTTTCTCGTGTGCTATCAAGACAGAAAAGGAATTCTCTAAGTCTTATGACAACAAAGTAAAGCAAGAGAAGAAGAGAACGGTGGAACAAGAGACAGATAAAGGGAAAAAGGGAAAGAAGGATTTTCCATTATGTGATAATTGTGGGAAGAATCACCCTGGTACTTGCCTAAAAGGAATGAGAGTTTGTTATAAAGTGGAGAAAAGGGTCACCAGGCTCGTGATTGCAAGGGAAAGAAAGAGGATGTCAAAGTTGAATGCTACAATTGTAGGGAAACAGGGAATTATGAAAATGAATGTCCTAAGCGTCAGGGAAACTTACCTTAGAAAAGGCCAAGGGATCAAGGCCAATCTTATGTAGTGACTACAGTTGAAGCGGAATAATTAATGTATTGGTGCTTTTGGACTCAAGGATTATATTCTGGTTATAAGAATAATGTGATATATATATATGGCTTGTACTACAGTACTTTTTGATTTCAGTAAGGTTTTAATATGATTAAGGTAATCATATTTTTAGTATGTGACAATAAGAGAAACTATTATTTGTTTGGGGAATCTGATGTTACAATTGATTTTGGAATTTAGATACCTTTTAGAGAAAGTCTGGACGGAGTTATTTTTGATAACTATTAAGGTTAGAATGGATTAAGTTGAACCATGGATAGTATTGTTTAAGGTTAAATAATTTCTGAAGATTATTTTTGGAATATTATAATACTATAGTTTTAGGAAAAGGACAACCTGCAGGGTGGGGAATAACCCGTCGCGTCGGACAAAGCTGCAGGAATCGAACCCACAACCATAGTGAGACAAGCCTTTATTTCCTACCACTAGCCTACAGGAAGTCCCTGGTTATTACAAAATATTTTTACTAATCTAAATGGTATGTGTTAACATTTTGAACCTTATACAATTAGGATAAATAGAATATTTTTGAGTTCCGTTACCATTTGGAGTAAAAGTTGGGTTTGTGGTAAAAAGTTATTAACGAATGAAATTATACATAACAAGTATGTATATTCCCTTACGTTCTTAGTAAATCTCTTAAATAAATTCCTCAACATTATAAAAGGTATCTTAAAACAAAAATGTTGTCGGTTAACTTTTCCAACTGGGGATTCAATGACCGTTTAACCAATCACAAGTTTGTGATTTTCTTGTGGTTAAACTTTCTCCTAATCCTGTTTTCTATAACTCTCCGTCAGACCTTGATGGTTTGTTTCTCCTCCATATCCATATTTTCATATAATCCTAGAATGGGATATATCGGGTGACCTTTGTACTTATCCTTCTTTCTTTTAATGTTATGTATTTATTAACCTTATTTCCGATGTGGGTTTTCCTCAAAGGTATTTTCTCTTTTCAACCTTTTATTTTCAATGAAAAATTTCAAATTGCGAGGACGCAATTTATTGAAGGAGGGGAGAATGTAACACCCCGAGCTTCCACGATACGCTTCTCATTCAGTAATGCAATAGCTTGCATTGTACGCAACTTCGAGTTCTAAAACACCGCGACTAATCAAAGTAGCTGTTATGAATAGTAATAACCACTTTTTAAAATTATAGAAATCTTATATTTCAAAATGGACTTCATTTTTGGATTCGGAATATCGAAATTAGCCTATGTTGAATTTTTGGTATTTTTCTGAGAACTTCTAATTTTTATGAATAGTGAAAAATACTTTAAAACAAATTTTTTAATAAAAATAATTTATTGTGATAAATTATACTATTTAGTGGTTTTAAGGTATAATTAGAATATATTTTTACCATTTTATCCAATGGTGGTCATTGGAATTAATTTAACATTGAAATTGGACATAAACAATTGCCAATCTTTTGATATAAATTGTTTCTTAAAAACACGCTATTTGGCGTAACAGCGGGAATTAATTATAAAATTAATTAATGCAACTTATATGTTTGGAATTTTTTAAAATAGACATTATTTTTGAATTCGGAATATCAATTATAGCTTAGGGTTAAATTTTGGCCTTGTTCTGAAAAACTTCAATTTTTGATAAATAGTGAAACCACTAAGTGGTAGTTTAATAACTGATTTTTCGTTTAAATGAAATATTACCACTTCTGTGATTTGATTTTCAAAAATCCGACATACATGGTTTTTATTAATAAGTAAAATGTGGTTCAATGAGATCAAAATAATTTTTTGGTGAATAGTAACTTTTAAGTTCTTAATCGCGATTAGAGGTAATTAGTGTAGTTTAAGGTAAAAATAATGTTTTAATAATATTAGATGAGCTTGAAACTTGTCCTACTCCTATTGGATGAGTCATGGCCGACCAATACAACCCATGGGTCAACTTGGGGACCCCATGGAGCCACTTTGGTTGGAAAATGACATTAATATATATTTATTTAATGTTAAAATTAAATTGACACAAACATGAGTTGTTTTACTAAAACAGTTCTTAAGTGGGGTTACACAAGTCCAAATTTTGACTATAAATATTCATTAGAAATCTAAAAAGATTTTATACATCATAGTAGTTTTTTTATAATTTTTAGAAATTAAATAAATTAAATTATTTATGACATCATTATGATGCAGCGATGACCTCATTATTTAACGATTTAAATAAAATGAGAAGATAATGCAAAATCTAAGGCTTACACTTTTCCAAAGCCTATTGGATGAGGATATTTCGAAACCGTATCACCTTATCCTAGAATTATATAAGTGTGGGACCTTTAGAATCCGAAAAGCATTGTGAAATAATGTAACATTTCAATCTTTCCAAAAGAGCCCTTCCTCTCCACTTATAAAAGGGCCCCACCTCTCCCACCTCATTTACACTTTCAAGCCATTTGGAACGGCCGAACTCTGCCCAAATACTCTCCCAACTTCCCCCTCTTACTCCTAGAAGCCTCACTTTGGGCATAACTCTTCTCAAGGAAGCCTTTGGCTCAAATCAAAAAGAGTTACCCGATTTTGAGGTAATGTCTTCTCTAATGTTGTTTTGTTTTATTTTTCTTCTCCAACCCCCTAAACTCTTTTTATTCATTTCTTTTGTAACAACACCAGTATCCTCAATATACTAGGATGTTGTTATAAGAATAATTCGAGCTACACTTACACACACCTACATCTAATGGTTAAAGAACATACGGTTTCTGTGGATGGCGAATTTCTGCCTCACGAAACGATGATTGTTCAACACTCATATAACACCTTCAAAGGTGGCCATTAAGATGTCACTATTTTTATATATTATATATAATATGTTTATGTTTTACTTATGCTTCTGTATTTCTCATTTATGGCATACTTTATGATTTCCATTATGGGTAAAACGCGATAATTTCATTTTAGGAAGTGCGGACTACCGCCCCCTCAAATTGATTTGAATCGTTAATGCCATATGTGGGATGTATAAAGGATGGAGTAAATGGTATTATACACTATATTATACTGGAACTATATTATAAATTTATATCATTATGATTTAGTTCCATTAAATATGAAATTGAAATGAAAGTAGCGTTCATGCGTACGTACGGCTTACCGTCTCCATGAACGGTGCATTTCATTTCTTACCTCTAAATGTTACGTAATATTATAAATGAATATATATACTGGATATATAAGATATATATGACATCTAAATCATGAATATAATTCTGAATATAATGGATATTCTACCACATGAACAACTTGTAATTATAAGAAGTTTATTGTTGACTCAAGTTACCAAAGATCGACAAAACGATCGTTATTAACTTGAATAATTACATAATATTAATAACATTGTAATAAGTGATATAAAAAGGATAATGAAATTGAAAATGGTTATTAATAAGGTAGATATTAACTCTAGTTTATTATTTAGGAGGTTAAAGAACGGTTGAGTCACGTCGGACACAAGGTAAGGGAATTTCTTAACCCAACTTCCATTCTTTGGGTTAATATCCTACTTTCAAATTATTTCATGATATTATTGTGTCCTATATTGTATTTGTACATTATTTATGTGTACTTATAGTTAATACACATTATAGATGTACTTTATTTAAAAAAATGATCTTTTTAAGGACTTCTTCTCAATCCCCTCTCATTGAGGCATATTTGGTTTTATACACAACTTTCTTTTATACGGGGTATAAACCCCTTTGACTTTTATGTGTATTCAAAAGGAATATTTTTTATATGAAGCGTTTTACTAAAAGACAAAAGGGAATGTTTTTCTTTCCGTACTTATGCGGCGACAACGACTTCTCCGCCGCCGTGACCATTATTTGAGATTCGGCTTCCTCTACAAGCCATCATTTTTTTAATGAAAAATAAATACAAAGTTTTATCTTTCTTTTATTTTGGTATTGAAAATGGTTTTGAAAGAATTTTTATTATATCAATGTGTTGTATTGATATCTTGTGATTGAAATGTGGAAATGTTATGTTTCCTTTATGCATGTTTTATGTGATACGATTATGTTATGGTTTATGATATGTTTAAACCTATTCATATGAGAAATTCATTGGACTTAATAAGTGACGGGTGGAGCCCGCTATAGCTCCTCGATGCATCGGCAGGTCTCATGAGACAAACTAGTGTCTTGGCACGAGGCCTTGACAAAATCTTATTTGTGGTCTTGGAACGAGGCCTTGACTACGTGGTTATGATAGTCTGGCATTATGCATTCCATCATTATGAATGTGGTTATTGATATTGCATGTAATTATTCGACCAGTAGAATATCCATGTGAAGAAGTAAATGGCATTATCTCATTTTAATTTTGCCATATTATGTTGAAGTTCAAGTTTAAAAGGCATTTGTTTTAGTTATACATTGCCTTAAATGTTAATGTTTATTTATGAAAGCTTCCGCTATATTGTTAACCTTACTGAGCATCTGAGCTCACCCCTTTCAATGTTTTAATATTTTTCCAGGATGTGAAGAAGTATTTTATGAATGACCAACAGGGGTAGTCAGAATAGGATATGATTGTGGACTATGAAGACCATGTTATTGTAGTTTGTTTACTTTTTTGATGTAATGAAAGACTTATGAATGTATCTAGTGTCTCCAAGGCTACTAAACTAATCGGTCTTTCGAGACTTGATCTTTTGTGATCATGCCAATGTTACGAAGTAATGCACCGACTCTGGGTAGCTGGGGTCGGGGCGTTACACATAAATTCACCAATATCTATAATCATCAATGCCCATCAGAGACAGAAGGTCAGTGTCCTATGGACACCTTTTCTTGACTATGCATACCATGCCCTAGTGGCTCTACATATATTTCCAACAAAATGATTGTCAATGAATGGAAAATTCATCCTCATGAGAGTCCTTTCTAGATTTCATATGCTCAAATAACATTCATGTCTTGTCACACCCTTCGATTTGGAAAACTCATGGATGATAGCTTCTATACCCCCTTCTTTCCAAGTGCCTCTAACAAAGAAAACACTCTTAACCAAACTGAAAATTCACCAGCTCTCTCTCACGCAAGTAAGAAATTTGCGGGAACAGTTTCCCACTCAAAGATGATATGAATATTCCTAATGTTTTCAGACAACACTACTCATGACATCTACCCATTGTGGCACCCTACATCAAAATATATTCAAAAATTTTAAAATCCCACAAGGCCATCAGAAATGGTTGGATAGTGTCATGCGAAAACCATTGATTAACTATTCATGTCATGCCCTGGTGGCTCTGCATATGCCACCTTGAAAAATGGTTGTCAATAAAATGAAAATTCATCCCTAGGAGAGTCCTTTCCTACCTATGTGCACCTATAGAAGCTCATGAGCCTCATTCATGTATAGATTACAAAATAAAAGGGTGAAAAAATCCCCAATCCCTATCTGAAGGATATTTGGACATTCTCGGCTGATTTTCCTGAATTAGGGCCCTTCCATATTAAATATAGCCAAGCTGTTTGACCTAAAACATTAGTAATAAGTTTGATTGGTAGGACTATGAACTGCCATTAAATGAGATGCCATACATTCTAGAGAAAAAAAATCCATAAAGGGCACCTCTGGAAAGGAGTCAAGTATCATTTTGTTTAAAAACAGAAAAATAAAACATTGAGCCATCATAAAAGGCATAAAGTTGTTTAGGTCAAAAACCCAAAAAGGGATGTCTAAGAAAAAGGCTGCTTATGCCTGCTAAGCCCACACCAAGAAGGCATAGGAAAAAATTATGGTTATATAAAAAAAGACTCAAAAGTTCATGGGGTTTTCCATGATATGCCAGCGATAGTCGAACTATGATCGCTGAGTCTTGCATCTCAAGAAAAAAAATTGAGCATGATTCTATCATTTCAGTTTAATGATTCCAAGTCATGGTTTAAAATTAATAACTGATTTAAATGATGTAGCATAATAGTAATAAGAAAAGAAATAGCATTTAGAGTAGAATCAGTTCCATCATATTCCCTGAAGATATATGGTGGGAATCCATAACCTAAAGCCTCTCATTGTGAGAAATACAAGAACTTTATAGGAGGCATTCAACAGAGTCGCAAAGTCAGGTCAATGATTGGTGAGACTCCTCAACTGCTTGATGAAGCTTCAATAAATTCATATTCTTGGCCTCTGTACTTTCTCGTAGTACCTCCGATTACCTCATGGCTTAGAGATCGATAATCTCTCCCTCATTCCTTTTCCTTCGACCCTCTTCAATGGTAGTTGCAGCCCAATCCTGATCCTATTTGATCTACTCTAGCTTCTGGGTTTGTTTCTCCACTTCTTATTCAAGCTGTTCAATTAAAGTCTCATCCTTCATGAGTTCATTTTGAAACATTGCAACTATTCCATCATGAGAGGCAGCTTCGTTAATGAAAATTTTTCATGTAGCAGCCTGATAAGCTATTGACTCTTCCAAAGAGTGTCATGATAAAAGTTCACTAGTTGCTTTCCGGGTAGCAACTACCTACTTTACTATTTTTTAAATGCCATGATTGTTGAATCCACCAAACCCTAGGACCACAAACTAGTAGTGTATATTTGGAAACTTCACTGGCATCTCATCCAAAGAATTCTGGGAGATTAATATCCAAATGTTCCTCCATGCCATTTTTTAAGTGGAATGAAGATCGACTAGGGTATCTAGATCGCTCTCATAATAACTCCTTGATGATGAAATATTGCCAGGAATGACCATCACTTGAGAGGGAATTTACTTGAAAGCTACAACACAACTTGACCCTGAAACAACCTCGTCTCTATTAATGGTAATAGATTACAAGGTAGGGGCATCTGTCACCATTGCTAAGTCTTGGGGTTGTGATTGTGTGGATGGAGGGGAGATGGCTTCAAGACCTCCCACCACCGCAGTGGTACCACTATATAAAATAGGTAACATTGTATCTTCAATCATCAGTGGCACTTTGGGGATACACGGGAAGACTAAATACCCAGGGCCAATCCCGATAGAATCATTAGTCCTCAAGGTGTTCTTCAAATGGTTTTCGGTTAATATAAGGCGTGTAGGGATGGTCGAATCAGTTAAGGATACTGGTCTTGGAATCCTACTGGCAGAAAGCACGACCCCTCGCAGAACTGGAAAAAAGGGCACGATAGCCCGCTTCAAATTTTCAGGGGATGGAACATCAACCCACCCTTGATTATGACTTCATCAGAGCCACTACATACAGATGAAACAGTTGTCTCTGAAGTGACTCCTTTTATAGGGGAAAAAGCCACCCGATTGAGATTTATTGGATCCTGGATATTCAAAGCCCCTTTGAAGTCCAGCCAGGCCTGGGGCTCCTTAGTGGACTCATACCTTGCCATAAGTACTGCCCTATCTCTCTCCCTGAGAGTCAGCTAAGTTGAGTCAAGTGGGACCACAACTTCTGGATGTATTTCTACTATTTGGGAGGCGATTGTTCGAGTTGGAGCAGCGACACCCCGGGTCTCTTAAAATGGTCATACTTCTTTGTTTCGATCAGTCGTGGCAGATGGTGACCCTTCCTCTACCCTAAAAGGGAAAGAACCTATAGATTTCTGAGTAGTTTTGTATGATCACCAATAATCAATGTGTCAAGGTAAATGTATGTACTAGTATGTTGACCAAATTAGGGTACTTGGTTCAATCACTAGGTAAATATGAAATTACATATGATCCCCCATCCAATATGCATGGGTAGCTGAGAGGATTTCTTAAATTTCCTTGACAGTTGGGAATATCGATTGGGAATAAAATCACCAAGAGAATATGGAGGGGGAAGTTCCTATAAAGAGACTATGATAACCGCTTTCATATGTTCTTGAGCTCCGGGAGATCCTTCTGCAGTACCCCCTACCGTTAAGGGGGTGTACTCCCCATCTATAGTACCATCGAGAGAATAATTCAGGGAAAAAGTTATTTCCTAATATCCAGAATGTCCCTAAGGGGTAAAAAAGGAATGGGGAAATCTTTAAGAATATTCTAAATAAAATAATTTAAGGCCAAAGATTGCAGATAAGGCATATCCCGTCAGCTGTGGAAATACCTTCATTAATTCCACGTGGTCCGACCAGTAACGCTTTTCCGTAGGAGCATGGATACACTTATCCACTTCAGTCAGGTAAGCTTCCACCTCATCTGGTTCTTCATCAGCTAAAATAAGGGTATGAGCAATGGATTCCCCAAAACCTGGAATATTGAAGTGTTCTTTCTGAAGGAGCCTCCATATATCTTCATCTGAAGAGACCACCATCAATTCATCCCAGTCTCCCCAAGCCTCTTGAAATTCGACAACAATTGGGATGGTACGCACTGGAAGGAATGTACAGGGGAGTGGAGCCGGTTTTGACAACTAAAAACGTTTCTCGGGTGTCCCTACAAACTCAAGATCCTGATTAGAGGAACATTTATGAGATGATGGGATCAAGTAAGAAACATTCTCTGTGGTAGCTGTAGTCAGCAGGCCAATGACGTCATCAACCTCATCAGTTTTTTATAGTCGCATCATGGCAAGTACCTGATCCAAGTACATACAATGACCACTTTTAGAGTGAATTAGGGTCTCGAGGTCCATAAGATAGCAATCCACCGTATCTAGATCCTCATCAAAATAAATGGCAGCTGGTGCTAACATGTAGCCAATGCTAGTAAGGGACACTTCCCTAGTAATGAAGAGTTTATTTAAATCCTGGGGGGGACTGATCACGAGTAGATGAATTAACTTTCAAATGTTCCCATTACCTCTAGAAAATTGGAAAATAGGCCTTGTAAGGAATGGATGATGGATTCCTAGCAATAGCTCCAACAGCATGTTCGACCACCTAGGAGGTCTTAACCCCATCTTTCACAAATTTCTTGGGGGGCTGAATAGATCATCAGATGTCTTTTCCCAGTCAATAGTTCCCTACAAATCCCTTTTTCTTCCCCTTTCCTTTCATCTTGGATTCTTTGGAATTTGTCACAATAGGTACCAGGTCAGGTAATTGGCCGTCAGGATATGACATAACCTAGGATTCAATATAATTCTTGGTAAAGAAGGGTACAAAATACATTGAATTTGGAAATCTGACCTGGCTCTGGGTCTCCTCCCTGGTGAACATTTTTCATAATTGGATAGTTATCATCATATGTCTCTCATGAAGAACAATTTTAAGAGAAGGGGGGACACAACTTCTGAACGTAGTTGAATTTTTGACTAAATCCGTAGGGCGCACATCCCTTGAAAATAATTACTCCTCCGATATGGGAAACTAGGATGAATTCTCACAGAGAAAAGAAGTTACCTCGGTTGATAAAGTCTTCAGATGCATTTTTCATAATAGTTCTAGTTGGGGAATCATAAGGGTGGTAAGGGAAATGTTCATGAATGTTGATACATGCCATTAAGTTATGCTCATTCCTTTCAATCTTCTTCTCTTTATTATCTTGTGAATACCAAGCTGTGGGAATGACCCTCCTAGTACTCTGAAGGTACGGTCAGAGGGTAGAATGTGGAATTGGTAGGGAATCGATGACGGAATGACCCCCTATATGGTCTCCCATATTGCCCCAATGAATTTGAAAATGACCAACCATCCTGTAGGGTGACCCCACTTCGCTAATTCGACATAGTAGGAGGTATATCTTGGTCAGTACTAGGATAGCCAAACTGATGAAATTGTCGATGGCCAACTGATCGGCCATGATAAAGGTTGTGGTTCTAACACCACCAGATTCTTGCACCGGTATGATCCACCCACTCAAGAACATGGCCAAGAAAGCCACCAGTATAAATAACCGATCGACATCATGGATGAAACCCCATCCCCATTTCTGAAAATCCCCCTCTTCTAGCATGGGCTAGTAAGTACCTTCTCACCTCCGGGTGGATTTAGTAGGACAGTCCTTGGGTCTCTGAGGAACGGGCTCAAGACCAGTATTCATAGAAAAAGTTCCAAACCAGTTTTCAAATAGAAATTTTTTCATCATACATGGATCACATTCCTTCAGAAGTACATTCTCTGTGATGATGTGTTTCCTGGCCAAGGAGGGGGATTATTTCCTTGTAAACCCAAATAATAGAGGGATGAATAAACTCATCGTACATGTCCCCAATAATAGAGACTCCCAAAATCAGCCAGATTTCATAAAGGCTGAGGCCAACATCCCTATGGGTCAAATGGAAAGTGTTGGTATTTAGACTCCACTAGCTTAAGAGCTATGAAATAAGTGCAGTTGGACGATGGGTGTATTTCTGAGAAACCCAAACGGCCTCGTACAGTCTCACAGTATGTATCTCGCCTTGGAATTATTAAAAACCCTGATGAAACCAAAATGCGTACCCCCATTTCAAGACAAACGAGCCTCCATGATGAAGGTCCCGTTGAGATGACCAACTATGCTGGTCATTCACTGTATCCTTCCTCACGATCCGCTGATAATAGTGGGTCATTTGATCAGGCCTTCGCTGCACCCCCTCTAGGTTTCGAGGTACGTAGTGTAGGAGAGGACTAGAGGTAGTATCTCTCTGAAGATACCTCCCTTTGGAAGAGATCAAACCCTTCATAATAGAATTATTGATTATCCAAGCGGTGGGATGATCAATCGGGTTTGGTGTTGGAATCACTATGTTGAGAAAAAGTCCAAACATGTAAGAGGGAAGCATGCCTGAGACCAAGTTCTCCTGTTGACCCACAGTGAGCTGATTCCCAAGAGATTGGGGAAACAGAATGACCAGAGTATTTTCATCAACAAAATCCTCCATGTTCTTCAATCATTCATTAGAAGTAGAAATAGGGGAAGTAATAGTAGCCTTAGAGGATGTAGCGACATCAGTAGGAGTATGTGAATCATCCATTAAAACCTTTACGGAAAGATCCAGAAGCCGATGAGATGTCAGATTGATAAAAAATTATTGGATAAAGTATATAGAATAATGGCTAAAGGATTAAAAATATGTCCACGTGAGGAACCATGTATGGATTCTGGAAATGGTACGCGGTAGCCACATCCTGTGTACTACATGATATGCAGAATTAACACTTCATACATCTATAGTACGTGGTCGCATTCATCTATGTATTTCCATGGTATGAAAACCATCTGTGAGGCATTCACCAATGGATCATTCGCCAGTCAATAAAAATATTTTCAAAAATAGGATACCGTGAACCTTGTCCTCGATTATGTTCGTATTTCAGAATTGTTGATTAATGTTTAATTTCGGATTATAAATATTATTTAAAGTCCATTTCACTGATCCAAGTGTAGTATGCAGACATACCAACCACGTAGCATCCTCTTATGTGAAATCCGGATATTATGTCTTGAAATTCCACAAAAATGTTCATGAAATCCAAAACATGGTATGCGAAAAGACAAATGGAGAGGATATAATTGTGCGGAGCATATAAAGCTATTTGTGAACAAGACATTTGTAAGGATCATGATACGCAAAAGTGAAGAAAACTGGGGAAATCAATATCAATTTTAGTCATGAGAAATGGAAAAAAGACAAATGAATTGGGAACCTATATATAGGTGCGGTCCCCTCCTAATGGGTCCATCTGTTCTGTGGTGAACCTTTTCAGTTCAAGACTGCATCTGTATTATAATAGTCCACTTTTCGTTCCGAACAGGACCCATTCTGATGGGGGGAATTTTTAGGGTCTTGAAAATTCTTCCAAGGGAAGCAAATACCCCCACACATGCTTTGTTGATAGAAGAGAGTACTCCTACAAGTCTAGTAAGGTGAAAAAACTCAAATTGAGTTCCAATATTTTGAAGAAACTTTATTGAATTCAATTTTTTAAGGTTTTTTATATTTCCCGCCTAAAATCACTTGGAAAGGCATGCAGAGTAGCTTTACTACAATCTCCCATGTTTGTGGAACGATTTGCGAATCGCTAGCCCATGAGGTGATGTCCAGCAAGCAAGGTATACCGCAAACCAAGTCACTGACGGATTCATATGTGTGAGGACCATTCGCGTACCATGCGACAAACTCTTCTATTCACGGACAAAGAGAACTAGCAGGGTTTCGAAAACCATTATCATGAATCGAATCCCCCAAAAACCCCAGTTGACTGAGTCTTCTGTGAGTCAGGATATTGCTTCAATGGTCCTCTCCAAATGGTGTCGTGTGACCAATATATATGATTTCCCCGATGCTTTATAAAAGGATCATAGTAAAAGTTCGAAAAAAAGAGAGCTTGAAGGAGACAGATAGAGAGAAGTATGGAAGATAAAACCTTGAGGGAGACTCATCGGTTTTACTCTGGCTTCCATCTTGTTTCATTGGTGAATCCCTAACCACAAACCACTCCCTCTGGGGGTATAGCTGACCACAATCCCTAAAATAGGGGAATTGTATGATAATAATTAACCGCGAACCTAACTACTGAACCGCAAACCAAAGGATCCTTGAATATGAACTCCCCATAAATGATGATCCCCCATACCCCCTTCAGTATGGTGCTTCGCATAGCGTACTGGTATGTAGTCTAGACCTGACACTGCGTACTACATCAGTACGTAGATGGAATCGAAAGAGGCATGATGAGTCGCGTACCACTATGGTACGCATTTTTCTGTGCCCATTCTCGCATACCGCAGCGGTACGTGGATGACCCCTCTACCCACATTCCATTATGGTATGCAAAGCCTCCCCATCCATCATAAGAAACCAGTATGTAGAATGGGGTGTTTTTGGATATTGTTTCCACCAGTTCTAACCTCACCCCTACGCTAACATCCAGTCCTCCCTAATCCCTCAGTTAACTAGTCCTTTATCATCAGGACAAAGCCTCCTCTAAAGCCACTAGACCCGTATGATCAGATCATCATGTGCATCAGTGCGCCCCATTGAGTCTACATACCCATGTTAAGTAGAGTCACAAAGGCTCTCCCCACAATAGTATGAGCTTCTGGAATTCCTGTGAGGCTACATTCCTATGGTATCCCAGATCCCAACCTTGGGATGCCAATGTGAACCTCCCCATTCTTAGGACCATGGGTGATCACTCACTTTTCCATTAAATGAGGAATAGTGACCAGTCATAGGGGATCTGTTCGATCGCCCCTTTTTACAATGATGAAACTCCTCCCCTTCTCAGAATTTTCTCTAGGGCCCTTCCACTGAGGTAAGTCCCCAATCTTCTGGGGAAGGGCCGCGTGACCTGCAATGTCATTCAACATTGAAGGGTTCATTGCACCACACCCTCACCCATAGTCGCCTTGACCTCTTCTACCATGGGCTCTCCATCCCCCACCAATAGGGGAGGATGCATGTGCATTGTTGAGTCTTTCACATCATCTTGTTTCTCACACCAATCAAACTCACATAGGCATAAAGGTTTGGGATGATTAAAACATCCACATGATTCTGAACTATGAGAACTCTAATTCCTGATCAAGCCAGGATACATAGTATGCCTACCATAAGAACAGATCTCAAAAGGGTTCCCATCCAAAAAGGTCCTCCTAATCAAGTATATCAAATGGGAAGATTCCAGGTGAACTCCCCACTCCTCCCTAACAATGTGGGTTATGATTCCTCTGCTGAGGTTATGTAGGAAATCCATATTATGGGTCTAATCCCAACATCAAGTCACCTTCTATCCCCACTAGATGATGATAAACTTTATAGAACCTTATTATATGACTGAAGTGAGCATCACATCCGTAGCACCAAACATATGCATGCCTATGACGATCTTGAAAACAAAGGGTAGCCCATGAACACACCCTTTGGGAATGAAATAAGGATTCACGAACATATGAAAATGAATTAAATCTATAAGAGAGTCCCAAAACAGGAAACAATCATCCCCTGGAAGGGTGCGGTGAGCATAACCTCCCATCCTCTCAACCAATGGAGTCCTTAAGTGTCGCTGGATAAATCATTAACCAATGATCACCTGCCTTTGAAAAAAGGTCCATGAATCAGGGATACCTGGGACATTGGGCATTCTTATCTCCACAAATCAGCCCTTTCCAGACCATTTGAGAAATTTATATCTGAGGAATAATTACATGAGTGATTGACCCCCATGACATCGAACGTTGGGACTAACTGTTCTCGCAGGGTTAATTCAACTATCTTTAAAGTATAAGGACACAAAACATGTCAAAATAAAGGAATGGTGAATTCAATGAGAGCCTGCATCTATAGAAAAATGGATGGGTGATGATATACATCAGATCATGTCCACACCACCCAAAAACACACCACCTCAGAGGTGGAATAATTTCAAAATTGGTAATCAGATGGATTTCTGAAAAACCCTCTTTGGAAACAATTTTTAAATTTCATTTTTAAAATTACTAAATTATTTTAATGCACACAAGTTATTGATGAAATGATTTTAAGGATGAAATGATTTTATGTGAGATGATTATAGAATGGTTCTTTACCTACATGGTTTGTGTGAGTGTATTAATAGATTTTAACCAATAGAAAGGACATGTTCTATTGGAAAACCAATTATTGGTCACCCTGTGATGGCTTCATAGATAGATGATATACCACTCATGAGTATGGAAACTGTGCATGTTCATGCATGGGTGTTTTTGAATAAATGGTTAAGGGTATTCCAAATAACATGAAATTATTTTAGATAATGGTCATCCTATTAAACTAGTTTACTATTTAGATATAAAATATTTAAACTAATTATGAAAATATTTTATAAATGTTTCTAACAATTGTTTTCCTAGTGGTGCGTTTGGGAAGTATTTTGGGAAATCCAACTGAGTTTATACTCATCCCCTACCTAGGAACATCAGTTTGTTTTCATATTTTATCTTATCCATACATAGTTAAAGGAAAGGCATCTCATTTCTTTTCTAATTATACTTGAAACTTGGGGTATCACATGTGGAGTTAGATCGTTGAGCTATTTGGTAGTTGGTTGTCTTGATGACTTGATTCTTGTGGTTTTCTAGAATATTGTATACTTTTACGTTAGTAACTATGTTATTTTTTTATTTTTGGTTATTTATTTGGTTTTTTTATTGTATCATATATATAATTGGATGTTTTTCGTTTATGTTGGTCATTTTTTTAATTTTAAAATCCCAAATCATCCCCCAACTTTCCCTGAATCTATTGGTATTTATTAACAGCCTTTGGTGTCTTTGGGATTTCACCTAGGTCCTAGTGGTACCACTACCTCTTCTCATGCCAATGAGGATGGAAGAGATGTTACATGTTTAGTGTTCAAAGATACCTACATAGTTTTTCATTTATTACTATGAGTTATAATGGATCCTTTTCTCACGGATTATTTTTAGATGGCTCATGATTATTAACTTATAAGACATTTATATTATATTAAATATTTATATCAAGTAACATGATTTAGGATCCATGTTTTTATTGGTCTAGGTTCTCTTATATTATGAATTTAAAAATTTATTATGTCATCCTACACTTATGCTCATCTTATTCTCAGTCATAAAATTCAATTTTTAAAAATTATGTTTACCCTTACTGAGTGTTTGTTCTCACCCATCTAATGTTTTTCATTTCCCTAGGTTATTAAGAATTTATTTAGATGAATTAATTATACAAAGTTTTCATATTCGGATAATTTTATGGGATATGTTGAACAGTTATTCTAAAATAAGAAAATAAATATAGAGAAAAAAATGATCACGTGAAGAAATAAGTATTATTATGTAAGTGTTCATCCAAAATCTATAAAACTTTATACCTTAAATTCCCTTGGGAGTTTAAGTGATCCAATTTTTCTATTTTATGTTTTATGTTTCTATTCACTAAAATTGGGTCATGTATATCATTATGATATCAAAAAATGTAAAGATTGTGTTTTTAGCACCAAATTTGGGAGAGCTAGTTCAAGACTTTTATAGTTTGAGTACCACGGAGAAGGGGGTGAATCATGGGAAATCATTTTAGAATTTCTTATAAAATGAATCTTTGGGATCAATTAAAGTCACAATTCACTCTTTATTAATCTCATCCTAAATTTTGTGCAATAATAATGAAAGGCATGTAGCACATAAAAAAATTACAAGGTTTGGCCTCAGTGTGAGAGGTTACTCCTTTCCATGTTCAACTGCTATTGAGACATGGATTTTATTATCTCTATTATATTATATGCATTGAAAATGAAATTATATTCACAGAAAATGGTTGAATTATGTATCATCCATTTCTTTAGTTAAGGTATTATCCACCTCTCAAATATGATCAGTGGTGTTATTTAGAATAGAATTATGAGTTCTTGAAGATCCTTGTAGATCATTATTATGAACATGATATTTAGTATCTACTTAGATTCATCAATATCATAAATATTTTCTTCTTCAAGAAGTTCTTTAATTAACAATTAAGTATCAATGCTACAATATGCACATTGGTATCCTTTTAAAATTATTTATAATTCTCTTATCACATATAAAATTATCTTCTTCCTCATCAATTGTGAGTACTAAATGATCTGTAGTATAATTGGAGGATCTCAACCTCTTCAAAAAGCATTGTTCTAGTTTAGGTCAATGTTTTTTATGTCACTTCAAAAAAGTAGTTATTCAAAGGAACATGGTATTAGATTTTTAATTCTTGAACACATTAAGTTATTCATTTTCTATTATTTATATCATCTGAAAATATCTAAATAAAATTTCAATTATGATTTATGGAAATTTCAATAAATTTCACCTATGAATTATTTCCCCAAATAATACCAATTTTAATCAACAATATTAATAATTTTTTATTTTTTATTTAAAATCCCATGAATATCATCCCAAATTCTTCTCATTAAATATAATTCAATATATTATCAAACCCATCATTTATCATGTCTTAGTCCATCAACCAATGATATTTTTATATTTAAAGAGCTGTTAATAATTTTATATATTTAATGTATTGAGAAACATATAATTTTTTAGAAATTGAAACCTAATTTTTTTTCAATATTTCTATTTCCATTAGTATTCTACCATTTTATTTGATTCAACATAAGAGTGAAATGACTTATCTGAAATGATCATTATAAAGCCGATATATGATCCTTATAGAGATGGAAAATAATGCTTATAGATACGAAAAATCATCCATATAAATTCATTTATCTATACGAAATATATATGAACCTTACAAAGAACTATGATGATCCTCAAACGACCTCCAAAAACCCTCTTAAAATTTCAATTCCCTTTCTAAATCTCCACCTATAATCCAAAATGTATCTTTTGTAGTGTCTAATGATCATTATAAAGTTTATAGAATATTCTATAGAGTGTGTGAATCGTCCTTAAATAGGCATGAATTTTCTTTATGATTGTTTCCCTCTGGAATTGGGGATGACCTCCATGATTGAAGGTTAAAACATTCTAATCGGTTTATAACGGGTTTTTTCGTAGAACCGGAAACATATAATTATTCCACATCCATTTGGACCTACATTCCAAAGGTAGGCGCTCATTAGTTATGGACTGATGAGGCTTAAGAATTTTCATTTATCGAGAGGATGGGAGGTCGGACTCATCACACCTTTTTTAGGGGAATTATTGTCTACTCCGGGACTCTCTTTATAGATTTATGTTATGTTCGTCAATCCTTATTACATTACAAAGAATAAAATGAGCTTTCTTTTAGATCTAACAATCAATGATTGATATTTAGGAAATTTAGAGAATCTTTAATATGTATTCGAGGTTCTTCATTAATAGAGAATCATCTGTATTTGTTATAGTTTCTTAGTCAATGATATCCTTTGATACGTAAAAGTCTCTTGGTCATTATGATGACCATACCGGTTTTAAAGCCACTCAGTGGGGCACTTGATGTTTATTGTCATTTAGAAGGACATGAATTATTTAAAAGTTGGGATCGTACCCGTAGATGGGCTCCCTACATATCCTTTATTTTGGAAAAGTAATCAGAACCCACGTAGTTCAAGTAAGGGAGTATGATGTTTATGATTGATGGCTCAAAGAAGGATGTCATAATTACTTTTACACTCTAAGCTCACGTGAGTCATGATCGGTGTGAGAAACAATAGGTATTGGTAAAAACCAGACAATTGTGCTGTGAAAGATGAAATCATAAGAAATAATATGGGGCTTATGTATGTATGACTGCCCAGATAAATGAATATTAGGGTTTACTTCAGGGAAGAAATCTAGGAACAGGGTCCATAAAGGTATATGTGCTTCATGGAGATTTGAATACTCTAACATGGGGCTTACTCCTGAAAAGGAGGCCCAAATTAGAAGAAGACTTATGATTGGGTTTTACTCCTGAGAAGGAATCCCAGATCAAAGGTAAATTAGGACTGGTTAAGAGAAATTAAGACTGGGGATTACTCCTGATAAGGAGGCCCAGGTTAAGGGACATGAAAAATTAAGGGACTTGGGGCTTAATCCTGATGAGGATGCCCATATTTGAGACTGGGGCTTAATCCTGAAGAGGATTCCCATATTTGAAACTAGGGAATACTCCTGAAAAGTGGGCCCAGGTTAAAAGAATTTGAAAAATTAAGGGACTTGGGGCTTACTCCTGAAGAGGATGCCCATATTTGAAACTGGGGCTTACCCCGGAAAAGTGGGTCCAGGTTAAGAGAATTTGAAAAATTAAGGGACTTGGGGTTACTCCTGATGAGGATGCCCATATTTGAGACTGGGGATTACTCCTAAAGAGTATTCCCATATTTGAAACTTGGGATTACTCTTGAAGAGGAGGCCTAGGTTAAGAGAATTATGGTTGGGGCTTACTCCTAAGGAGGATGCCCAAAATAGGGGACTTGGGGATTACTCTTGAGAAGGAGGCCCAATTAAGAGAACTTGGACTAGGGCTTACTCCTGAAAAGGAGGCCCAAATTTGGATAATTATCTCATCTTAAAGGTTGAGGTTGAATGAAAGAAATCTCAATCATTAGTGACATAAAGATGTGTCAATCGCTAGGTTTTGAGAGATATTCCACAGAGTTTCTTTCAGATAAGGAAGTAAAATCAAGAAATCATGCCATAAATGGATTTAAAGGGTGTCTTAAAGACTGAATCTTGAATAGGAGAGGTGGAACGGCATAAGAGGGGTTAAATGCGAAAGAAAGGCACCCAAAAAGGCAGGGGATTTCATGTCCTGGCAGGATCGAAAGTACTACATGGGCGCGCAAGTCCTGGCCGCGCAGGTATACATGCGTGACACGTGGGTACTTCCGCGTTTTTAAACCAGCATGGTAATACTTGGGTGATCCTTGACCAATGCCTTTAGAATTATCCTAAGGTACTTCCAGAAGATAGGCACTCAAGTTTTGGTGAGGAAGTAGGGCGGTGCTCAAGTACATTCATTTACCTTAAGGGTAAAACACCTTAGGTGCACAAGTGTTAGTGAATTCTAACACTTAGACCTTACTCCTCTTGTTTAGACCTTCCATTCTAGGTAAAGAATTGCCTTAGAAGT
Organism: Viscum album; assembly: GCA_963277665.1. NCBI lineage: Eukaryota > Viridiplantae > Streptophyta > Magnoliopsida > Santalales > Viscaceae > Viscum > Viscum album. The sequence continues at coordinate 1,747,483,479 of OY728153.1, forward strand.
GTTCGGAAGACCTGAAGAAGAGACTTGGGCGTTCAGAGCTCTAAATCTGAATTCTGGAAAAATTCCTCCTAAAATGGGGGGCCCACAGGGTCTATTTATAAGCTAGAGAAGACCCCGTGATATTATCCTTTGGGGCGCGCAAGTCACCTGCGCGACCATTAGGCGACACACAAGTATACTTGCGCGACAGTGATGAAACTTGTGCGACCATTGTGCTTTTGAAACCTTGTTCATGCCTTTATCAATTTTTGCTAATTTCTTCAAAGGATGCTTCAATTTGTGCTAAGTCATTTCCCTTGCCATTATTTTAGACAATGTGATGAAAAAGGAGTGTCAACAAAAGTCCCCCTCAGAGTTGGATCCGAATGAAATGAGTATGTCACTCTGAGGAAAAGAAGAAAACCAAGGGAAAAGAGGCACGCAAGTGTTGATGGTGCAGAGGGTGGCACGCAAGTGTGAGTCGCGCAAGGTTGGAGCGCGCGGGATGGAGCGCGCTATCTGTAGGCGTGCAGGTGGGTAGCCTGGCCAATAAATACGTGGTCATGTTCTGCGCATAACCTCTGATTTCTGGATTCTCGAGCGCTCACTGTGCAGGTAACCTTTTCCACACAAGTCTCTCATTTTTCGTTGTTTCTTCGTTGTCGTGCTTCTGTCAAGGTAATAGGACTTGCGCGGTGATACTTGGATGACAGAAACTTGCGCTGCACATTAACACTTGCGCAACATATCCATACTTGCGCACCATGTTTAGACTTGCGCGCCTTAATGCCTTTGCCATTTTTTTTGAAATTCCTTCACAATTTTTATGAAAAATCAACTTACGTAAAAGTTAATTTATTCAAATTTTGTGTAGAATCAATAGATATTAGAACCGTAATAGCTGATGAACTGGCTAGAAAGCAGATTGATGATATGATTAACATCATTGGCTACGATTATTATACCGTCAAAAGTAGCACTCTTCCATATTTGGCTAAGTATCTGAATAAATATCATCGCGACTTCCCGAAAATCACTTATATGACTTTGTATGGCTATGGTCATTTGCAAGAAGTCACTATTCCAGAAGCAATGAACTATCTTCCATTATCGTGGTTTCAGAATTATAACAACTTTGCTTCAGCAAATATCTCAGGTGGAGGAGTATTTCTAAGTGCTGGAACAGTGGAGGAGGCCCACATGATGCATCATAGCCCTTGTACGCCAGATCTGAAACCTCATACGCCTGAGCTGCAACCACATTGTCATCCTTCAATCTTCTGAAATGCTCAAATGGATCAATCTAAAGGCTGGAATAAAAGTTGGGACTTCCGTCTTGGGGGAGGTGTAATGCCAACTTGGATGTGGGCATACTGGGTGCTACAAACCTGTGCAGTGTTTTTTGAGGATCTGAAAGGAGTGGCAATATACGAAGCTGTTTGGGTTGGGAAAACATATGTTTATAGACAAGATAAATTCATGTCGGAGATACTCAACCACTGGAGCCCAGAAACGAATTATTTCCATCTGACTCATGGAGAAATAGGTATCAGTCTGTGGGATGTCCACAAGATCTCAGGGGCTCTAATTTTGGGTGACATGTATGATGAATTCATTCCACCTAAGGTGACTTGGAATGATTCAGAGAAGAATCCTGCTTTGGCTCGAGAATTATTTATGATCTTCCGCAAGCTCAAGAGTTCGGAGACCTCATTATCTCATTCTAGAAAGGATATTCATCTGGTAGAGTGGATGAATATATTTCTTATTGCGAAGAAAGAGAGGGAGAAAAAGGAGAAGGAGCCAAAAGAAAGAGGATCTAAGAAAAAGAAATCCAAGGATAAGAGGCCCAACCGTCCTACCACCTACCCAAAACCTGAGAAGAGGGGTGCTCCTGGCACATTCTGGCCAACTCTAGAAGCAGTAGAGTTTGAGAAATGGGGATATGAGGTGAATCAAAGGATCCTGAAGAAGACTCGTATGACAGCCTTCTTGGCTTTTTGGATCAGTGTTTATCTCTTACTGGCCAGGGATTCAAAGGGTGGCATCAGTCCAGGGACCTTCGTCATTGCACCAAAATTGGATGAGGGAAAAAGGGTTGGGTTGGCTACCCCCATTTTAGCAAATATTTACAATAGTTCACTTCATTTCTTCATGGGTAAATCTCTTTTAAGAATAGTGGGACCATTCTAAGTTTTATGGGGATGGATCGCCACTCACTTCAGGACTTATAATGTGAAGAATAGATTACAAATTCTTGGAAGTTCTTTTAGGCCGTCAGTGAAAGCATTCTATGGAGTTGCTCTATTAGATGTTAATGCCTTTGACATGAAAGTGAGGCTGAGAATGTTTAAGGAATTCATCTTCATTCCCTATGGAAATCCTCCAACCGGGTGGTTTGTTGATGATTGAACAACCCACTTGGATTTGAGGGCATACATGCTAGATTGCAGGGATGGTGTGCTAGTTTCCAAGATTGACGGAGAAATTATATGCGAGGCCTATGCTCCATATAGATTTGCACATAAATTAAAATGTCTGCAACAGATTGTTAAATCTCCTCTAGTACATGTCAGGTTAGAGCAGCATGTGATGGTTTCTCGGCAACTATGGCTGCTGACGTCAAGGGAGAATACTGGGGCAGTATTTGGTCTACTAGTTGAAAAAGCGACACATAATTTGACTACATATTATGTCGAATACTGGATAGCATCATACCCCAAAGGGGTGATGAATCGCCCAGTTTATCAGGGGGGAAAGGAAGAAGACTGTATGGAAAGAAACCCTTCCTCATGATGGTGATTCTTCCCCACCTGAAGCTGATTCGCCAGATTCCTCCTCTAGAAATGATTCACCAGATTCCCATGATGGGGATGATGAGTCACAACTAGTGGAAAAGCGGTTTCGTGCCCGATATAATCCTCCGGTCAGAATTAAAAGACCCACTTCATCAACTCCTGGCGAGTTACATCATTGTGGTAATTTAATCACTGCTACTTTATAAAGAAATATATCTAATTTTCTTATTATCTCTCTCTAGTTGCAGGAGTTGGGAAGAAATTGATGTCTAAGATTGTAGGACCTTCCTCGCAGCCTTCATATCTAAGACCAGAGGATGTCCAGTTATGGCAGGGTTTATATTGTGGTACTGAGACCACCTGGCTGGATTTCTGTGAGGGCCAACAACTTCTTGGAATAGGGAATCTTCTGGCTTTTACAAATATCCAATACGAGGATAACCCCAATGAAGTGCAGTCTTACATCAGAGAGCTGAAAATGCTCATATATGCCACTGATGAGTCTGTTCCTGTCACTAGGTGGGTGAAGGAATTGATTGATGATAGTGCCGCTGAGGGGACTGATGAAGAGTGCCACAATTATGTGTCTCCTGAAGATGTAGGTTTTATTTCCTTATTTTATTTTCAACTTGATTCCAATCTAATCATTGTTACTTAAGGAAGTTATTTTCTTCATATTGCAGCTTCCAAAGAAAGTAACTACTGAGGTCCCTTCGCCACAGTATAGCCCTGGTGGTACTACCATCGGGGTAGCTACTGAATCTCCTCGCGAACCAGGAGAAATATCTCCAGGCCAGTATGCCATGAATGAGGAGCTGTAAACGGCTTTTCATTCTCTAATCCAGGTGACAATAAGGGAGACTGCCGATACTCCCAAAAAACAAAAGAAGCAAAGGCCACGACGGAGGAAGTCCACAACTAAATGCTTCATTAGCAGCGGTAAGTCCTTTGTGTAATCATGAGTCTATACCCATGAAAAGGTTACTCAAATTTCTGAGGATTACAGGGGAATCTTCAATTTCCTCCCTGAGGGAAAGGACTGATCCTCCTTCAAGGACCACAGAGGGTGCTGTGGAACAATCACAAATTCAAGCTGACTTGGCTACTCCTAGAGAAGATCTAGCATCTGTTCCCAGTATCCCTCCTACTGTTGTTGCAAGAAGAGAAGAACCTGTTTCTGGTATGTTAACAATGCTTCATAAAAATGTTTAATGAACCACCGACTGACTTCCATTCTGTGATACTTCAGGTTCAACTCCTGCATTAGAGCTTCTAGCGGCTATTGCAACTGATGCCGTGATTTTATCCGAAGATGTTGTTCAGGGTCAAGGGCCACAGGACATAAGTCGCCAAGAAGACACATCAAATGCTCCTACTGGTGAGACTAACAAGGATTCTGAAATATAATTGGATGAAATGATGAATCGTGGCATGTCTTTCGAAGAATTTAATGATCATGCTAAGTTATCATGTGACTTAGAAGACCTTGGGAGTGAGTGTTATCCTTCGCCCAGTAAATTTTCTTATAATTTACACTTCTAATCATGACTGAAAATAATATGCAGTTCCGTCCATAGAAGCTATTGAACTACCAATGCCTGAAGAGGGTGTGAACATTGATGTCAACCCTACTATTGTAGAAACATTAGCTCAAGTAGATCTAAACCCAGTAAACCCTCTTGAGACCCATCTTGAAGATCCTGTTGAGACTGTGAAATATGGGGAGGATTCTTCTCAGGTTTCTGATCTACCGTTGGGTAAGGGATAACAATATTTATGATTGTACTTAATTGTAAAGACAATCGACTCTTTTGTTATCCTTTTAAACTAACCAAAGCATTAAATTAATTATACAGGGCCATCAACTGTAGTGGCTAGATCTGTATGTGAGGCCCCAACCTCTGCCCGAACGGGAATTGAAAGCGAAGAGGCACAGGTCAGGGGGGGAGGAGTAGAACAGGGCACTTCCTTAAGTGCATTAATCCCAGATTACATGCCCCCCTGTGATGATATTATTGAATTAGACCCAGAGGTGCTTAAGGCGCTCAGCTTCTCACGATGCAAGGAATAGAACAACATATGGAAAATCATATCTGAGGTTCCTTTAGAAGAGCTATCATCAAAGATCCCTTGATTGTCATCCTATTTTATCATGCTATGACTTGGAGGTTTTGGATACCAAGAGATCCATACCATGGTGAAACAAGTCATCTTCAAGTGGGAGCAGGATCAAAAGTGTCATGAAGATCTTACCAGGCTGAAATTTTCAGTCAACGTCGGCGAATTTGAGGCTACAGTATCCCGAGCTGAGGCTGACTATGCTGCCAAGATGAAGGAGATAAAGCATAAGATCAAAGAAAAAGTCATCCAGAAGATGCACCTTCAGCAACAGTTATATGCTATTACTGGGGAACTTGACCAACTCAATAATTCATTGGAGGGAGTTCAAATGAATGGTATGAAGACCATTGAGGATGCTAAGAAAGCACTCCATCAGGCTGAAAATTGTGAAGTTGGTCGATTGCATGAGCTTCAAGTAGCTGCTGATGAAGCTCGGGATGTGGTTCATCAATTGAAGACTTATGTTGACAGTATTTTGTAATTTCCTAAAAAAGACAAGAGGCTCCAATCTGTGGATGTCCCTCTAATTCTTGTGCATCAAATGGAAATAATACTTTCATCTTCAATCACTTGTGCACGTATTTTCCTGCTACCTGCTTTAAATTTTATGTATGCCAATGGGCCTAGTAAGCATAGGTTGATTTTTACTAGGATTAATGTAAATAACCCTACAAACTTTGAACTTTTTAATTGCTCAATATTACCTAAATCATACAAAATTTATGTTTAGTAAGCTGTAACTTGACTTTTATTCAGATTTCCATTGTCTTTTGTGGGATGTTTAAAGTCATGCACATCATACGTAAAGAGGATAATGTTTAAGGTCGAAATAGCTTTGACCAAATGAATTAGAATTGACTCAATTCCTTGAAAAATCATCTGAAAACATAGTACCATACTCAAGTGTGAGGGAAAATATGTAAACTATGACTTAAGAATATTTGGATTTGTGGAATGATATGAAAACGAGATAAAAGGCATTATAATAAGTAGTTCCCAAGAATGAAGTTACCATTATTTAACAAACCCGTTAGGGGGTTGAATTATGCAGGGCTACCTAAGGACATTGGCTGCATATTCAAATAAATAGTATCTTTTGGCTAACATGTAGAGACCCGAAGCTTAACGTACATGGACATTACATTACTTTTGTGTAATACTTAGTACATAACAAAAACAAACACACAAGGACCATAATAGTTTAGTGTCTTTGGAAACTCGGAATCTAATCTTCTAATCATGGTGAAAGATCTTCAACATCTCCCATAAAGATCTTCCCCTTTTTTTCCTAAAATATTTCTTTATATCCTAGGGAAAAGAAAACATAAAAGGGTGAGCTCAAATGCTCAGTAAGGGTAAACAAAAGAAATATCAATCACATCATATTCATAAGAACATAACATTTTGGAAATCTTAACCTGCAAAAGAGATCATAATATCATAACATGGGATAAATCATATTAGTGAAATGAAATCCCAATAATCATAATTTAAAACATGAAAATTTGTGGAATACACACATAATCATAGAAAATCATTTCTTATTAGTAATGTCTCATTGCCAAGACTATCTTAGTGGACAAATTCCATTTCTGAACCGAGTTCACTCCTCGTTTCAGTCCTATTTCACTGAACCGGTTTAACCTGCTGTTCCAACCATGTCTATCTCATGAGATATAAAATCTTTACCCAATTCATTGGAGGGAGATATAGGTCCCACCCATCTCATAATGATACCATTATTATGTGTGCCACAAAATCATAAACCATACATCATAGCATAACCCAAGTAATAAAAATGGGAATCTTAAACATCGTGACATCATAACACAATTCATATAAGCTAGAGGAATTCATAAAAAGATTTCCATCACAAAATAATCAAATCCATGTAATAATAGGGATAGAAATATAACCCTATATTATCATAGATGGAAAATAATTTTGATAAAACTCTTGAACTCCATTCTTGAGGAAAATATCCTTTCTACTTCAAAAACATTTTTCCTTTCTTAACATGTCATACAATTCTAAACTAAAAGAATTTGATTAAAAATATACTTGAAAACTTGTAAAGGAAGCTTCTTGGAAATATTGTTTTAAAAATCCATTCATGCCGTATAAGTTAAAAAAAACATTCTTCTCGTACTTTTGTCGGAATAGTCAAAAAGTACCTCGTTCGAAAAACGACAAAAGATTCCTTTCATATCTTTTACTAAAAACTCACCGAAGGGTAAAATTGTATTTAAACAATTGTAAGTGGATGGAAATAATATTACATATTGAGGAAACATGGATGTTGATGATAAAACACACCCTAGTAAAATCCAAAGTATAAACAATCTCAGATAAAAAAATGAGATTGTGATATTTCCCTTACCTTAGGTACGATTTGCTTTGTAAGTGTCTGAACCTCCTGTATAATGATTTATATAATGTTATTTACTTATTTCAGAATCATACTTATTTTTATGATATCATATATGGTTCACTTGTGACTTTATTTTACCCGTTCTTTTGTAAATTCCATGTTAAAGAGAATTTTGGGTAAAATCATTTCATTTGTCGTCCGTGTTTTGACTTGTAATTATTCATATGATTACTTAGATCTTTATTACTTAATTCCAGAATATAAAACATGATTTATATATAATATATATTCAGAATATACATATATATAATAGATCAGTAAATGGAAAGAAATACACTGTTCATGCAGATGGTAGGCCGTACGTACGCATGAACGCTGTTTTCGATTCCTTATTGAGTTGAATGGAATTAAGTAGATGGCATACATATATATACACATAAATACAGTATCATTATTATGTCATATATTTTATGATTACTTATTATATATACTTTATAATCATTCATGAAAGGTAAACATGGAGAATGAAGCTCATCGCGTCGTGGAGACGGTAGTCCGTACGTATGCACGAGCGATGATATTGTTCTCATGATCGTGGAATTGTATTGGAGTGTATGTATAATATTTCAGAATCAAATCACTTTACAATAATCATATATAGTTATTATGTACACCATTATACCCATCCAAGTAAGGTGGTGGTGGAAAATAGATTACCCCACGATGTGGAGACGGTATTTCGTAGGTATGCACGCGCGGTGATTTCATTTTCCGTAGGATGGATAGATGGTAAAATAGGGTTTTTTCATACTTATAATAACATATCAGTATATGAGTGATACTGATGTTATTACTTCATAATGAAACAACTAAAGAAGAAGAAGTGGAAGAAGTAATAAAGTTGAATGAATTGGTAACGGACATTACCTCTTCTTTGAAGCGCCTCTTTGAGATCTCATTTTAGGGCACTAAAATTGGTCTTTGAGAAGATCAGGACCTCTAGGATGTTTCTAGGGAATTGGAGAGGATAACTTTTCAGGGGTTGGCTGAGCTTGAAGGCTCAAAGTGGTGTGAGGAAGAGGGGGAGTAGGTTCCCTTTTATAAGGGAGGAGAGGGACACCTTTGGAATAACTAAAAATATTATTTTATTATAAAGCCAAATTCGGTTTTAAATAGCTCCAAATTGAATTCTTTCGAAGAAAATGTGGGGATGGGTCGAAATAATCTCATACAACAGAATTTGGACAAGTTTAGTTTACTATCGTAACCTTATCATTTAGTTTTAACTTTAAGTTAGATAATTTTACTTTTACCGTGTCTTTTTGTGTTCTTACACATAAGGTTAATAAACATACTGTAACAAGCCAAACGAATCCCAAGTTGTTTATTATTAATATATATAACCTTATCTAAGTCATTTGGCCGAACCATGGATTTTTAGGAATAAAATAACAATTAATAATATAATATTTGTTTTAGAAACAATTTTATGTCAATTTTGACACTATTTAGTAGTTTATTTTTGTGAAAATCATAAAAAAATTATTAGTTCGAAAAAAGTTAATTAAAGCAATAATAACATGTCATATAAACCTAGAAAAGTAGTGTAATTCATAAAAAGGCTCAAATTACATTTATTTGGGTATTTATAACATCAATTATGTCAATATTTCATTAATAAGATAATTACTGCATCATCTTTGTGTCATAAATAAATTAACTTATTTAAAGTCTAAAAATTCGAAAGAAAATATCATTATGTACGAAATAATTTTATCTTTATAATGAATATTTATAGTCGAATTTATCTTATGTATAACCCTATATTAAAAATGAAATACTTATTAAACTTTGATTTTAACTATTTTAACCCTTCTTTAAATAGATTAATAATAAATGTCCTAATCTAATCCAAGTGGGCCTAAATGGTCATATTTTATTCATAAAGTTGTTTTTAGTCGAATTACCCTTATCCAATAGAATTCTGACATGTTTTAGGGTAATAATAATATCATATTTACCCTTAATTACCCTATTTACTTTTAACAGTGGTAAAAAAATGTAAAAAGTTACTATTCACAAAAAAATATTTTCATCTCATTGAACCACGTTTTACTTACTGACATCAACCGTTTCTCTCGGATTTTGGAAATTCCACTCACAGAAGTGGTAAAATTAAGTTTTATGAAAAATTCAATTTTTTTAACTACCATTTAGTGGTTTCACTATTCATCAAAAAATGAAAGTTTCTAGAAAAATACCAAAAATTAGGCCTAAGCTGTATTTGATATTATGAACTCAAAAATGATGTCTATTTTAACAAATTAAAAACAGATAAGTTGCATTAATTAATTTAAAAATTAATTCCCGTCGTCAAAACAAATAGCGTGTTCTTAAGAGATAATAACTATCAAAAGATTGACACTTGTTTATGTCTGGTTTAAATGTGAAATTACATCCAATGAACAAAATTGTATTAAATTGTAAAAATATATTCCAAAAATACTTAAAAACCACTAAAATTAATAATTTATCACTATTAATTATTTCGATTAAAAATGTTGTTTTTAATTAAAATTTAGTAATTTTCACTATTCATCAGAAAATGAAAATTATCTGAAAAGTACCAAAATTTCACCCTAAGCTAATTTCGATATTCCGAATCCAAAAATGAAGTCCATTTTAAAAAATAGAATTTACAAAATTTCAAAAAGTGGTTATTATTATTCATAATGGCTAGTTTTAATAATATTTTAATAGCATATCATTGTTTAGTGAAACTCGGTATTGCGTACTACACACTCTATCGAGAAAGGTCGCGATTGTGTGTAATGCATGGAAAGTCAAGGATGCATGTTGTGCAAGCTCCTTTTGGTGTAGCGTACAACACAAGACATTAATGAATTTAAAAAGAATATTTTTCATAAAATCTCGGGGTGTTACATTATACCCCCTTTAAAATGAATTTCGCCCTCAAAATTCGTCGGGGTTATAAATGGTTTACTACTCAAAAGTTTCTTTAATAGAAACCCACATCGTAAAAAGGAATACCAAAACCAATCTTTAAAAACTAAATTATGAAACGTAACGGTTACCCAAATAAACTAATCATTGGGTTTCCACATAGGTGAAAATATGGATATGGTAGAGAAATCTAACCATTATGTTCTGATTGAGAGTGGTATAGAACATGGCTATGGAAAAGCCAGAAATCACAAAGCCATAGATTTGTGATGATCTAAGGTACCATCTAATTCATCAGATATAATAGCACTAGGACAACATTTTTGGTTTTCAAGATCATTTCCCTAAAGTTTATGAAATTGGAATTAGAAGAAATACTTTCGTGATTTTGGTATAGTCTCACCGTTGGTCGTTCTTTGGACAATTTCCACTTCATCTCTTAATGAAATGAATTTGAATTTGTCATTCGTGATGTGTTAGCAGATCATGTGATAGAATGATGGGTCATTCCATCTGTCTCAAACAAAAGGTTATAAAAGTTATCAAAAAATACATAATTCCATCTATTGTGAGATTAATCATATATGGTTCCTAAAATGGACTTATACTTCATATATCATACTGCTTAATATAATAAAACTAGTTTCTACTAAACAGAGACTTCTTGTAGGCCATTGGTAGGTGATAAAGGTCGGTCGCACTTCGGTTGTGGGTTCGATTCCCACAGCCTTGTCCGACACGATGGACTGTCGCCTGTCCTGCAGGTTATCCTTTTTCTAAAACTACATTACTATAACATCCCATCAATAATATCTAAAAAAAGTTATATCCTTTAACAATACTAACTTATGTCTAATATAATCCATTCCAATCTTTAGGCTTATCTAAAATACTTCGGTCCAAGCTCATAGTATAATGAAAATGATTACTTGAAATGTCACATAAAAATCACTTGAATGCCATCATTTATCCCCAATATATCATAAGATATATCTTGCTGGTCAAATTACAAACATGTGAATAACTTAATCATGTATTCTCTTGAAGAATGAATACCCATTAATTGAACCATAGTGAAAACATGTATACAGTTAAAAGTTAACACTTTCCACATACCAAAATCCTCAAAATTCTTTATACTCGAACCAAGATATCACTTAGTCCTTATATCAATCATGAGCACATGAATACTGTCAAACATTTCATTTTCTCGTTTTCCCTTCAATATGCGCATATCATCTTTTTTCCCAAAAATATCTCAATCACTTTCCATGGTTACCGGTACCATTGAAAACCACAATAGACCAATACATAAATATTCCAATATTCCACGATACTATATACAACATTATTTTGGAATCCCATTACATAAACACTTAATCATTCCACCACATTGTTGTCATATTCAACATCGCCAATAGTGATCTCATGTGACTTCCCTTTGTCCTTTTCGTTAAGTGGTTTCTCATGTCTATCATCACCAACCCTTAGATTAGGGAATTTATTAGCATAATGCCCCATTTCCTAGCACTTGAAGCATTGAAGTGTTGGGGGTGAGTTCTCTGCAGTATTTTCTTTATTCACATCATTAGAAACCCTTTTTCTATTATTTCGACACTCAGCTGCTCGATGATCTTCTTTTCCACACTTAAAACATTTTCTAGTCCCTTTAAGACAATCTCCACCATGCTTCTTTCCACACTTTGAGCATAAGGAAACATTCATCTTCTTTTCACCATTATTATGAGATTTCTCCTTGAACTCCATCTTTCGTTTCTTGTCAAAACCATAAGATGGATAAGTAACACCAACTTCCATTTCTACCTTGATAGCACAAAGAACAATTTCTTCATAGCTACTAAATTCTCTTATAGCTAATGCCCTTCGAAGATTTGATTTTAAGCCACTGAAGAATCGATCAACTTTACTTTCAGGTTGGATGATAAAGTCAGATGCATACCTTGCAAGCCTTGTAAAATTCGATTTCTATATACCAACAGATATATCATCCTTTTGCTTTAGTTCAAGAAACTCTTTCTCCATCTTTGTACGAAGAATACGAGGGAATTACTTATTGAAAAATAAGTTCTTGAACTCGTCCCATTCCATGGACACAATTTCATCTCTTGGCCTTGTATTCTTGATAAGATTCCACCATTGATCTGCATCACCTTCCAAACGATACACTACTAAGATGAATTTATCATGTTCAGAACATTGAAGAACTGAAAATACCTTTTTAGTAGTACTGATCCATTGTTCAGCAACAAGTGGATCAGAAGACCCACTGAAAGAAGGAGGATGTTGCCTCATGAAGGTCTAAATAGAATTTTGTTCCCTTCTATGCTCATTTGGAAGTCCAGAATGATTCATAGCTTGTGTAAGTATAGCAATAATATTTTTCACTCCATCTCCCATAACATTTGATTTATCATAAGGACAATTATTTCATTGTCCATTACATTGATCAACACGATTCCTTCGGGTTCCAACCATCGTATAAAACCCAAAAAAATAGTGTGAGAGGAAAAAATCACGCTAGGGAAAACAACATAATAAAGGGGGAGTACCCTCAATATATAACATCTTAGGTTAAATTATAATATCATTACCATAGTTCTAAGACCAAATCCTATACGTATACTTATCCTTAGGGACATCCCTAGACATACCTTAGAAATATCTCTAGGGATCTCACTAATGTTTCCGCATCCTAGTTTCCAAAGGTTGACTAAACCTTTCCTCTGATACCAACTGTAGAGACCCAAAGATTAACGTACATGGACATTACATTACTTTTTTGGAATACTTAGTACATAACAAAAACACACACACAAGGACCGTAATAGTTTAGTGTCTTTGGAAACTCGGAATGTAATCTTCTAATAATGGTGAAAGATTTCAATATCTCCTATACAGATCTTCCCCTTTTTTTTACCTAAAATCTTTCTTTATATCCTGGGGAAAAGAAAACATAAAAGGGTGAGCTCAAATGCTCAGTAAGTGTAAACAAAAGAAATATCAATCACATCATATTCATAAGAACATAACATTTTGGAAATCTTAACCTGCAAAAGAGATCATAATATCATAACATGGGATAAATCATAGTAGTGAAATGAAATCCCAATAATCATAACTTAAATCATAAAACTTTGTGTCATACACACATAATCATAGAGAATCATTTCTTATTAGTCAAGACTCATTTCCAAGACTATCTTAGTGGACAAAGTCCATTTCTGAACCGAGTTCACTCCTTGTTTCAGTCCTATTTCACTGAACCGGTTTAACCTGCCATTCCGGCCATGTCTATCTCATGAGATATAAAATATTTACCCAATTAATTGGAGGGAGATATATGTCCCACCCATCTCATAATGATACCTTTCTTATGTGCGCCACAAAATCAAAAACCATAAATCATAGCATAACCCATGTAATAAAAATGGGAATCTTAAACGTTGTGACATCATAAAAAAATTCATATAAGATAAAGGAATTCATAAAAGGATTTCCATAACAACATAATCAAATCCATTTAATAATAGGTATAGAAACAGAACCCTATATTATCTTAGATGGAATATAATTTTGATAAAACTCCTGAACTCCATTCTTGAGGAAAATATCCTTTCTACTTCAAAAATTTTTTTCCTTTCTTAACATGTCTTACAATTCTAAACTAAAAGAAGTTGATTAAAAATATACCTGAAAACTTGTAAAGGAAGATTCTTGGAAATAATGTTTTAAAAATCCATTCATTCCATATAAGTTAAAAAAAACATTCTTCTCGTACTTTTGTTGGAAAAGTCAAAAAGTACCTCGTATGAAAAACGACAAAAGATTCCTTTCATATCTTTTACTAAAAACTCACCGAAGAGTAAAATTGTATTTAAAAAATTGTAGGTGGATGGAAATAATATTACATATTGATGAAACATGGATGTGTTTGATAAAACACACCCCAGTAAATTCCAAAATATAAACAATCTCGGATAAAAAAAATGAGATTGTGATATTTCCCTTACCTTAGGTCCGATTTGCTTCGTAAGTGTCCGAACCTCCTCTATAATGATTTAAATAATGTTATAGACTTATTCCATAATCATAATTATTTTGATGATATCATATATGGTTCACTTATGACTTTATTTTACCCGTTCTTTTGTAAATTCCATGTTAAAGAGCATTTTGGGTAAAATCGTTTCATTTGTCGTCCGTGTTTTGACTTGTAATTATTCATATGATTACTTAGATCATGATTAATTAATTCCACAATATAAAACATGATCTATATATAATATATATTCAGAATATACATATATATAATAGTTTAGTAAATGGAAAGAAATACACCGTTCATGGAGATGGTAGGTCGTACGTACGCATGAACGTTGTTTTCGTTTCCTTATTGAGTTGAATGGAATTATGTAGATGACATACATATATATAAAAATAAATAAAGTATCATTATTATGTCATATATTTCATGATTACTTATTATATATACTTTATAATCATTCATGAAAGGTTAACGCAGAGAATGAATCTCATCGCGTTGTGGAGACGGTAGTCCGTACGTACGCACGAGTGATGATATCGTTCTCATGATCGTGGAATTGTATTGGAGTGTATGTATACTATTTCAGAATCAATATAACTTTAAAATAATCATATATAGTTATTATGTACACCATTATACCCATCCAAGTAAGGTGGTGGTGGAAAATAGATTACACCAAGACGTGGAGACGGTATTCCGTATATATACACGTGCGGTGATTTCATTTTCCATAGGATGGATAGATGGTGAAATAGGGTTGTTTCATACTTATAATAGCATATAATTATATGAGTGATACTGATGTTATTACTTCATAATGAAACAACTAAATAAGAAGAAGTGGAAGAAGTAACAAAGTTGAAAGAATTGGTAACGGACATTACCTCTTCTTTGAAGCGCCTCTTTGAGATCTCCTTTTAGGGCACTACAATTGGTCTTTGAAGAATACCAGGAACTCTAGGATGTTTCTAGGGAAGTGTAGAGGAGAAATATTCATGGTTTGGCCGAGCTTGAAGGCTCAAAGTGGTGTGAGGAAGAGGGGGAGGAGGTTCCCTTTTATAAGGGAGGAGAGGGGAACCTTTGGAATAACTAAACATATTATTTTATTATAAATCCAAATTCGGTTTTAAATAGCTCCAAATTGAATTATTTCGAAGCTAATGTGGGGATGGGTCGAAATCCTCTCATCTAATAGAATTTGGACAAGTTTAGTTTACTATTTTAACCTTATCATTTAGTTTTAACTTTAAGTTAGATAATTTTACTTTTACCTTGTTTTTTTGTGTTCTTACACTATAAGGTTAATAAAATTACTATAACAAGCCAAACGAATACCAAGTTGTTTATTATTAATATATATAACCATATCTAAGTCATTTGGCCGAACCTTATATTTTTAGGAATAAAATAACAATAAATAATATAATATTTGTTTTAAAAACTATTTTATGTCAATTTTGACACTATTTAGTAATTGATTTTTGTGAAAAATCATAACAGACTGATTAGTTCGAAAACAGTTACTTAAATCAATAATAACATATCATATTAACCTAGAAAATTAGTTGAATTCATAAAAAGACTCAAATTACATTTATTTGGGTATTTATAACATCAATTATGTCAATATTTTATTAATAAGATAATTACTGCATCATCTTTGTGTCATTTATAAATTAACTTATTTAAAGTCTAAAAATTACAAATAAAATATCATTATGTAGGAAATATTTTTATCTTTCTAATGAATATTTATAGTCTAATTTATCTTATGTATAACCCTATATTAAAAGTGATATACTTATTAAACTTTGATTTTAACTATTTTAACCCTTCTTTAAATAAATTAATAATAAATGTCCTAATCTAATCCAAGTGGGCCTAAATGGTCATATTTTATTCATAAGGTTGTTTGTGGTCGAATTAAACTTATCCAATAGAATTAGGACATGTTTTAGGGTAATAATAATATCATTTTTACCCTTATTTACCCAATTTAATTTTAACCGTGGTAAAAAAAAAGTAAAAAGTTACTATTCACCAAAAAAATATTTTCATCTCATTCAACCACATTTTACTTACTGACATCAACCGTGTCTATCGGATTTTTGATATTCCACTCACAGAAGAGGTAAAATTATGTTTTATGAAAAATTCATTTTTTTTAACTACCACTTAGTGGTTTCACTATTGATCAAAAAATGAAAGTTTCCAGAAAAATACCAAAAATTAGGGCTAAGCTGTATTTGATATTATGAACTAAAAATTGATGTCTATTTTAAAAAATTCAAAACATATCAGTTGTATTGATTAATTTAAAAATTAATTCCCGTCATCAAAACAAATAGCGTGTTCTTAAGAGATAATAACTATCAAAAGATTGACACTTGTTTATGTCTGGTTTAAATCTGAAATTACATCCAATGACCATCATTGTATTAAATTGTAAAAATATATTCTAAATATACTTTAAAACCACTCAAATTAATAATTTATCACTATTAATTATTTCGATTAAAAAGGTTGTTTTTAATTAAAATTTAGTAATTTTCACTATTCATCAGAAAATGAAATTTATCCGAAAAGTACCAAAATTTCACCCTAAGATAATTTCGATATTCCAAATCCAAAAATGAAGTCCATTTTGAAAAATAAAATTTACAAAATTTCAAAAAGTGGTTTTTACTATTCATAATGGCTAGTTTTAATAATATTTTAATAGCATATCGTTGTTTAGTGAAACTCGGTATTGCGTACTACACACGCTATCGAGGAAGGTCGCGATTGTGTGTAATGCAAGGAAATTAAAGGATGTGTGTTGTGCAAGCTCCTTTTGGTGTAGTGTACAACACAAGACATTAATGAAATTAAAAAGAATATTTTTCATAAAATCTCGGGGTGTTACATAACAAGTCTGTTATGTAGACCGTTTATGCAAGGCCGCCTAAGGGCACATGCTGCATAGTCAGGAAAAAGAACTCGAAGAAATTTACTTTCCTAGTTCTAAAAAGCCAGTGATTGTTTATGGAGATTCAAATTTTCCAAATTATAGAGTTTTCTGTATGGAAAAAGGTACTTGAATATGGAGAAGATATTTCCAAATAAGATTATCGAAGAACTGGAGGGATATCACTCCTACGAAGGTTTGACCCAAACATAGGGAAGGAGAATATAAACCATAGACTTGAATACTTTCAGATCATGAAAAAGGATATGGGACAAATATGTTAAGGATGACTACTTTTGTGGATCCCTACATACTATCATTTAAGACCAATAAGGACAAAAGAGGATTTCTTCTCAAGAATGAAGTTACCAGTATCCGAAAAACCCGTTATGGGGTTGAATTATACAGGGCCACCTATGGGAATTGGCTGCAAAGTCAAATAATAGCATCTTTTGGCTAACAAATATGTTATGGTGACTCTTTATGCAAGGCCGCCTAAGGGAACGTACTGCATAATCAGGCAAAACAATTCTCAGAAGTTTGAAATTTTTATGACTAGAAGTCAAGAAAAGGGTTATGAAGATCTAAAAATATTTAAGGTTAGGATTATGACACATAAAGATGGGTATTGTCCAATTTATGCAAAGATACACAAATCAATACTAACCATAATCATGTTGTGTCTAGGTCCTGAATGTAAATGTTGGACTTCACTATGTATCCCATGAGGATGGGAATCAAGCCATACATAGTTCTTGAACTACAGTTTTACATCATGTGGGTCAAAAGGATTGTAGATCTTAGTTTAGGGTCATAGAGCTTGGACCATTATAATAAACACACAGTGTGTGTTTTCATGGGGACTTTTCATTCAAGGGACTGAAAGTGAAATTTGGGGTTAGGCCCAAAAGACTTGGGGATGGATTCGAGGGACAATCGAATGTTCCTACATATCCCATAAGGATAGGAATCAAGCCCATGTAGTTCTAGAAATACCCACTGTACAAATTTGGTTCGTACATGTGAAGGGTGAAAGGGGACTTTAGTGCAATGATGGTCTAACCCAAGATAAAAGGTTCAGGCATTTCCATGTATGCACGCAATCTTTGGAATAAAACATGATTGAAAATCAATGTAAATAATGATTCCATCTCAGGTGAGGGTGTCAAATAATATTGTAGTTTATTGTCATACTGGACAAAAGTGTTGTATAGTTTAACTTCGTATAGCAAGGTCGAAAGTAAACCAATGTAAAGATATTTATTCTAGAGGCGGTTCCACGAATCAACATCGTATGAGATGGAGGTGAACCAATGCGAAGAGATTAGTTTGGGCTTGAACCTTGGGAGGTTGCCTATGTACCTAGCCTAGAAGGCAAGGATCAAAGTCCGTGTAGTTAAATTTAAAGAATGAATTAATGATCAAGTTGTTCTTGGGGACAACGACCTAAAAAAAGTGTTGGGACTTACACATGGTTAGTATCCCAGAGAGATTGTTATGGTTGAAGTTTTATCTAAGCTCACGTGAGTCATACTTGGTGTGAGAAATAAGAGGTAGTAACAACCCTAACGATGCACAGTTTAATTACATGTAGGACATATAAAGGGACAATGCAGTTTAAAGTCTTGCAGTTAGGACTATTGGTGCTGCAAAATTTAATGTCATGTAGCAAGGAAAAAGTACCGTTTAATGTCACGTAGGATGTATTAAAGGACTTTCTATATAGTTTAGAGTCATGTAGTTAGGACGATGGGAAAAATATAGTTTAATGTCATGTTGGACAAAAGGGGGACTATGCAGTTTAATGTCATGTAGTGAAGATAAAAGAGTATACCATTTAATGTCATGTTGGACGTATTAGGGACTTTTTCACAGTTTAACGTCATGTTGGATGAAAAAGGGACGATATAGTTTAACGTCATGTTGAACGAAAGTGCCAATAGTTTAAGGTCGTATTCATAGACCATTGGTTATGCAGTTTAATGCCTTGCCAGACATAAGAGTCTTCTGTATTGTTTAGCGTCATGTAGTTAGGATGTCACAGTTTAACGTCGTGTGGAACGAAAGGATACAAATAGTTTAAGGTCATATGTATGGACCGTGGATGGTGAAGTTTAACATCTTTCTAGACATAAGGGACTTGCAAATAGTTTAGGGTTATATGCTGGACTTTGGTGCATTTTAAGGTCATACTGGACCGAGGAGCAGTTTAAGGTCATACAAGACCGTGGTGCAGTTTAAGGTCATACCAGACCAAGGTGTAGTTTACGGTCATACTGGACTGTGGTGCAGTTTAATGTCATACTGGACCATGGTGCAGTTTAAGGTCATACCAGACCATGATGATGCAGTTTGTGTTTATACAAAACAATTTTTCAAAAATTTGGCATTGGTTAAAGTAGTGATGAGTTCTCCATCCATCAATATTAATGAATAAGCTCCATTGGAGTAGACCCAATGTATTGAGTAAGGTCCTTCCCATTTTGGCTCAAGCTTGAGAGGTTTCTTTCTTGGTATCATTGGATATCTGAGAAATAATACCAATTCTCCCTGAGTGAATGAACGAAGACGAACTTTTTTGTTGAAAGCACGTTCTATTCGATTCTGATAGACTTCCAAGTGGTGCAAAGTGCACAATCTTTTCTCATCTAACTGTTCCAATTCATTCAATCTCTTTTGAGATTGTTCATCTGTAGATGACTGATCACGAATGGATACTCTGAGCGAGGGTAGTTGAACTTCAATGGGCAAGACTGCTTCCATTCCATATACCAATGAATATGGAGTTGACTGCGTTGCAGTGCCGGTGGTAGTTTGATAAGCCCATAAAGCATGAAAGAGTTTACCAGGCCATGACTTCTTATCTTTATACACCATTTTTTTGTAGTATATTTGATAGAGTATTATTAAAGGCTTCTATTTTTCCATTGTCTGCTGCATGATACCAAGATGATTGGTTGGATTTGATGTTTTATTCTTGATACAATTTCTTCACCTCAGATGAACAGAAGTTGGTTGCATTGTCTGTCAATATGGTATGAGGGACACCAAATATGGTAATGATGTTAGACTTGATAAAGATAGAAATGCATTTAGAAATGACTTCTTTTAGAGGTATTTCCTCTGCCCATTTGGAAAAGAAATCAGTATTAGTAAGAATATACTTAAACTTCTTAGCCGTAGCTGAAGGGTATGGTCCCACCACATCCATCCCCCATGTGGAAAATGGCCATGATTATTTAGCTGTATGAAGCAACTCTGGAGGATGATGAATGAAGTTGGCATGTACATGGCATGAATGAAACTTCTTTTTGAAATCAACACAATCTTGTATCATTGAAGGCCAAAAGTATCCAAGCCTTCGAATATGATCACACAGCCTATGTCCAGACTGGTGGGCACCATAGATTCCGGCATGCACTTCTTTCTTGACAGCTATTGTCTCTTCCCCATCAATTCATCTAAAGAGAACTCCATCAAAACCATGTTTGTAGAGAATTTTCTCTAAGTGATCTGGGCTATCCTAAAGAGTAAAATTGACCACATGTGACCGGATTTGTGCTTTCTCGGCTCTATCAGGTAGAAGTGATCCATTTTGAAGGTATTCCCTGATAGGTGACATACATCTTGTAGTATGACCATACGGTTCAGGAATGGGACTAATTTCAATAATTTCCTCTATTTTTATTTGATTATAAGGTGAAATTTCATGACGGTGGGCAATACTGATGGTTGTCTCGCCCCAATTTGGATCTACCAGAGCTGTGGCTATATTAGCCAGTGCATCAGGTTGAGCATTTTGTGACCACGAGACATAAGAAAATGTCAATTCCAAAGGGAATTCCACCATTAACTCTCTGACATAATCATACAAAGGGATTAGTTGTTCTTTTCTGATGGCATAATCCTCATTGACTTGTTTGATTACCAGGTCTGAATCACCTTTCATCTTTGAATGATTCACTTGTGCTTGAAGCGCCAATTTGAAACCAATTATGAGATCTTGGTATTATGCTTCATTATTGGTACCACCTTCCCATAGTAAGAAAGAATAAGGTAGCACTGCATTTTCTGGAGAAATGAGTACAATTCCTAAGCCAACTTTGTTGAATTTAGGATTTTCCATTTTCCTCCCTATTGGACTTCTCAAAGCACCATCAAAGTACATTTCTCATGTCTGAGGAATATCCTGAATAGAGAAGACTTCCTCATCAGGGAGTTCAATATCTGAAGATGTGTCTTCCACTGAAGGGTGTTCATCCAGGAAATCGGCCAGAGCTTGGCCCTTTATTGCCTTTTGAGACACATATTGAATGTCGAATTGCTGCAAAATAACTTCCCACCTTTCCAGACGTCCTGTATGCATTGGCCGACTAAGGATGAATTTGATCGGGTTATTGTGAGATACCAATTAGACCTCGTGATATTGAAGGTAGTGTATCAACTTCTAAACTGCAAAGATTAATGCCAGGAGGCACTTCTCAATACTTGAATATCGGGTTTCTACATCAAGCATAGTCCGACTGAGGTAGTAGAGGATGTTTTCCTTCCCAGCATCATTCTTATGAGCAAGAAAGGCACCCAATGATCGCTCTAAGGCTGTCACGTAAAGGATAAGTGGCCTTCCTTCAACAGGTGGCATAAGTACTAGTGGACTCAAGAGATTCTTCTTGAGAATATCGAATGCTTCTTGACATTATTCAATCCACTGGTAAGTGACTCCCTCCTTCATCAATTTGGTGAAGGGTAAACTTATACCGGCTAAATTTGCGATGAAACGCCGAATATAGGATAAGTGTCCTTGAAGTCCTCTTAATACATTCATATTTAGAGGATATGACATACCAAGGATTGACTTTGCCTTCTCACAATCGACTTCAATACCACGATGGCATACAACAAAGCTGAGAAATTTTCATGAGGTTACCCCAAAATCACATTTTAAGGGGTTCATCTTCAAATTATGTTGTCGAAGATTGCGGAATATGACTTCCAAATCAGCCAAGTGATTAGAACGTTTTTTGGATTTGACCACCATGTTGTCCACATAGAATTCAACAAACTTCCCTAAAAAGGGTTTGAAGATACGATGCATGGTACGCTGATATGTTGCACTTGCATTCATTAAGCCAAAGGGAATTACCTAGTAGAAAAAAATACCCTGAGGGGCTCTGAAGGCTGTGGATTCCTCATATTATGGGGCCATTTGGATTTGATTATATCTGAAATATCCATCCATGAAGGAATGTGCTTCACAGCCAGCTGTTGCATCAATTAAAAGTTCTGTAATCGGAACTAGGGAATAATCCTTAGGATAATGCCGATTAAGATCTCTGAAAAAGATGCAAACTCTCATTTGTCCGTTATTCTTCTTCACAGGGAAAATATTAGCCAATCGGTAGGGGTATTGAACTCTTCTGACGAATTTAGTTTTGATAAGCTTATCCACTTCAGCATTAATTTTGGAAGCATAAGTTGGGTGTGTTCTTCTCGCGGCTTGCTTAAATTCTCGATGTTCTTCTAGTAAACCCAAATGATGAGTAATCACATCAGGATCAAGCCCAGGAATTTCTGTATATTTCCAAGAATATATATCTCTATTTTTCTTTAAAAAGGAAATATACATCTCTTGTTCTTAAAGAGTCATGGACGCACTGATTGAAGTGGGGCGTGGATCTTCTTTTGTACCCATATTTATTTCTCTGAGTTCATCCATGGTGGTAGAGATACCCTCTTCAAATGCTGGAGGAGTGTCTCTGAGATCTTCCTCTTCTTCTTCATCATTTTTTATTTCTTCTGTTTCTACTTTCATAGTAGATGATGAAGAAAAATTTCTATGATCAGAAGGGATGTTAAAATTTGAACATCTTGAAGAAGAGGCTTCCATTTCTGACCCAATTGATGTTGAAGGGTCTTCCTTTGGAAATAAAGAGGATAATATGGATTGAGAATCTACATCATTGTTCACCTCCAATGTTTCTATAACTTCTTCTGGCCTGGTTAGCGAAGTATAGACTTGCTGGATTTCAGCATATGAAATGAAGACATCTCTATTTGAGCTTTCATCATTTCTTGGTGGGTTACCAGTTTCTCCCATGTTGTCTGGATCGATTTCCGTAATTGACATTATGGATCTTTCCATTAGAGTATTTTGATTTGGGTCTACCCTGTCAATTTGACTAATAGGAAACACAAAATCTGTACTCACATGCACAAATGGATTTACTGGAATCTTTTCCAAACCACATGGAGCATTAACTTTGGTAATCTCTCTGGTTGTGGATATATCCTTTTCACTTCATGTCATAGAATTCCGCCTCAATGTATTAAGACTCACATGTCTTGAATGGGGACTTATCACCATAAAATGTCCCAACTTGACCATAGAAACAATATTAGAGACATTGATGGCATGATTAAGGGATAGCCGCATGTTGATGTAACTGGGGTCTTCCAAGCAGGATGTTGAAGGCTGAGTCTTGATCAACAACCATGAAATCTGAATTGGATACAAGATCACCAAACCGAGTTCTGAGTGTAACTTCACCCAGTGGTTCTTGTTTATTTTTATCATATCCTTGTAACACCATGGTATAAGGAGATAAATCAGATTCCATGAGGCCCAATCGACGAAGTGTACGAATGGGAATGAGGTTGACTCTTGAACCATTGTCAATGAATGTTCTTCGGACGTCTATGCCATTAACCTTGCTAGATAAGTACAAAGGTCTAATATTCCCATGAAAAACATAATATTCATCTTCATCAGTGAAATATAACACTGCATGGAATTCCAAAGGAATATTCTCTATGTGATAGACGTCAGCTGCAGAAAATTCAGTTTCAAACTCCTGAGGACTTGATAAAGCCTCAATGAGTGCCTCCCAAAGATCCTTTGAAAGATTCAAAGCATCCAGAATTGATAACATGGCTGGTACTTGGGCCATGTGTTTCAATACATCATACTTTTGATCCATAGGTCTGCATTTCCCAATAAGAACATGTGGTTTAGCAGGTGCCCTGGAAGAATATGCTTTGTAAGTTGATGAATCTTGTATCGGGCTAGGAGTTGGCAATATTCCTGGTTTTGGAAGATTAGACCGATTAGATCCATTTACTTGATGAGAGGAAGAAGATGGAACCTTCAACTAGTCTTCCAGAATAACTGTGTCAGGACTGAATTTTCTATTGGTGGAAGAACATTCTTGTTCTTATTGATCTCGCTGAAGGGCTCTGCCATGTGTTTCTGCTGCGTAAACAGTTCTTGCAGGGGTAGAATTGGAATAGTGGCATCTGAAATATCCACATCTTCCCCTATATCCTGAGCCTATATAACTTCCTCTATTTCCTCTATTTGATATAGGGAATTCGGCCTCATTATAATTGAAACTACAACTGGAATACAGATCTGTTAATTGAATCATATTAACAGAACTGAAAATCAATTCTTCATCTGATGAAGACTCTACCTGACTATCCAATTTAGGATGTACCGTTTGATGGGGTGGTGCCCGTTGCTTCGACGTAGATGGTATGAAATCTACTAGGGTCAAAGAAAACATAGGCTTTGACACATACTCATCTTCTTCTGAATCTTTCTCTTTCTTTGAATCATGCCATTTCTTCGAGGATTTTCCCACTGATGAAGAGGGTTTTTCTACGGCATTCATGGTAGAAGGCACAATTGGTTTCTTAAATTACGTTCGCAAAATAGCATGAGTTCAGTTTATTGTCTTTATGACCATCCACTCATCATATTTTTGTGAATTTTTGTTCTTAACTTCTTTCCATTCTCCTTCCTCCTCTGGAACTATAGTAGTTACACATGCTACATGAGCTGAAGAACCTTTCAGTTTGACTTGTCCTGAGTCGACCATCTTTTGCAGGAGTTCTTTGAAGACAAGACAATCCTGGATGATATGTCCCAGCATCTGATGAAATGGGCAATAATTGGGATGGTCTTCATCTCCTTCCTTGTTTGGCCTTTTGGGCCTTGGCAACTGAACAAAATTATTCTCCAGATCCAAAATGAAGTAGCCAGGAACTTGTTCATTTCAGAAAGAGTATGTTTTTCTTTTCAGATCCTCAAATTGTTTTTGTCTTTGATCTCTTTGATTGTCTTGACGAAATGGTCTTTTTTTATGGCACTTAGGAGGTGGAGCCCTTCGAGAAGATGAAGGTTTTGGAGTAGAATCAAGTACAGGTGCCTGTTTAAGCGTAACTGTAGCAGTCCCTACATTACCCATTATCCTTCCTGGAGCTGATGGAATTACATGAGATTTAGACTTCGTCTATATAAGAGAATCTTCAATTTGTTGACCGATTGAAGTAAGGTCTCGAAACCCTCCTGTGAATTTCATAGGGATTTGCGGTGTGTGTAATATGTCACACATATTTTCCACATAGATTGGAAACAGTTCCTCTTCAGGGAGTGCTAAGCTCAGGGAATATGTAAATCCCTTCCAGTGAGAAATGAAATCAGAGACTCTTTCATTCTCCCTTTGCTTACAGTTTGTAAGATCGAAAACTATTGTCTTTGGAAAAGTTGAGCTGAATTGAAGAACAAATTGTTTATGGAGATCTTCCCATTCGGTAATTGATCGGGATTTCAAGCTTGTATACCAGACAAAAGCTGGTCCTTACATGGTTTGCACGAAGCATCTGAATTTCACTGCTTCTTGCTGCTCTAGAGTTCCCATCATAGGATCGCAACAAGACACGTAATGCATCAAATTCTGTTTAGGATCGTCTGATCCATTGAAAATAGTGAATACAGGGTTCTCAAAATTTTATGGGGGAGAGATTGAATCTACCCATTTAGGGTAATCTTTCTCTTCCTGTTGAACCTGCACATGCTTTCCTTTCATATCTTCCAACCGAGTAGTTAATGACTCAATAGTAGTTATTAACTATTGAGAAACATCCAGTTGAGCTTGAATCTGAACAGGTGCACTGACTGGATCTTGGACAGGTATGGAAGCTGTAACACCCCAAGCTTCCACGATACGCCTCTCTTTCAATAATGCAATAGCTTGCATTGTACGCAAGTTCGAGTTCTAACACACCGCAACTAATCAAAGTAGTCGTTATAAATAGTAATAACCATCTTTTAAATTTATAGAAATTTTATATTTCAAAATGTACTTCATTTTTGTATTCCTAATATTGAAATTAGCCTATGTTGAATTTTTTGTAATTTTCTGAGAACTTCCAAATTTTTATGAATAGTGAAAAATACTTAAAACAACTTTTTTAATCAAAATAATTTATAGTGATAAGTTATACTATTTAGTGGTTTTAAGGTATAATTAGAATATATTTTTACCATTTTATCCAATGGTGGTCATTAGAATTAATTTAACATTGAAATTGGACATAAACAATTGCTAATCTTTTGGTATAAATGGTTTCTTAAAAACACGCTATTTGTTGTAACAACGGGAATTAATTATAAAATTAATTAATGAAACTTATATGTTTGGAATTTTGTAAAATAGACATCATTTTTTAATTCGGAATATCAATTATAGCTTAGGGTGAAATTTTGGCCTTATTCTTAAAAACTTCAATTTTTGATGAATAGTGAAACCACTAAGTGGTTGTTAAAAACTGATTTTTTCGTTAAAATGAAATATTACCACTTCTGTGATTTGATTCTCAAAAATCCGACATACATGGTTGTCATTAAGAAGTAAAATATGGTTCAATAAGATTAAAATAATTTTTTTGGTGAATAGTAACTTTTAAGTTCTTAATCGCGATTAGAGGTAATTAGTGTAGTTTAAGGTAAAAACAATGTTTTAATAATATGAGATGAGCATGAAACTTGTCCTACTCCTATTGGATGAGTCATGGCCGACCAAGACAACCCATGGGTCAACTTGGGGACCCCATGGAGCCACTTTAGTTGGAAAATGACATTAATATTTATTTATTTAATGTTAAAATTAAATAGACACAAACATGAGTTGTTTTACTAAAACAATTTTTAAGTGGGGATACACAAGTCCAAATTTTGATTATAAATATTCATTAGAAAGCTAAAATTATATCCTACATCATAGTATTTTTTTTATAATTTTTAGACATTAAATAAATTAAATTATTTATGACATCATTATGATGTGGCGATGACCTCATTATTTAACGATTTAAACAAAATGAGAAGATAATGAAAATCCAAGGCTTACACTTGTCCAAAGCCAATTGGATGAAGCTATTTCGAAACCTTATCACCTTAGCCTCGAATTATATAAGTGTGGGACCTTTAGAATCCGAAAAGCATTGTGAAATAATGTAACATTTCAATCTTTCCAAAAGTGCCCCTCCTCTCCACTTATAAAAGGCCCCCACCACTCCCACCTTATTCACACCTTCAAGCCATTTTGCTCGGCCAAACTCTGACCAAATACTCTCCCAACATCCCTCTCTTACTCATAGAAGCCTCACTTTGGGCAGAACTCTTCCCAAGGAAGCCTTTGTCTCAAATCAAAAAGAGTTACCCGATTTTGAGGTAATGTCTTCTCTAATGTTGTTTTGGTTTATTTTTCTTCTCCAACCCCATAAAATCTTTTTATTCAATTCTTTTGTAACAAAAACAGTATCCTAAATATACTAGGATGTTTTTATAATAAGGATTCGAGCTACACCTACACACACCTACATCTAATGGTTAAAGAACATACGGTTTCTGTGGATGGCGAATTTCTGCCTCACGAAACGATGATTGTTCAACACTCATATAACACCTTCAAAGGTCGCCATTAAGATGTCACTATTTTTATATATGATATATAATATGTTTATGTTTTACTTATGCTTCTGTATTTCTCATTTATGGCATACTTTATGATTTCCATTATGGGTAAAACGCGATAATTTCATTTTAGGAAGTGCGGACTACCGCCCCCTCAAAGTGATTTGAATCGTTAATGCCATATGTGGGATGTATAAAGGATGGAGTAAATGGTATTATACACTATATTACACTGGAATTATATTATACATTTATATAATTATGATTTCATTCCATTAAAAATGAAATTGAAATGAAAGTAGCGTTCATGCGTACGTACGGCTTACCGTCTCCATGAACGGTGTATTTCATTTCTTACCTCTAAATGTTACGTAATATTATAAATGAATGTATATACCGTATATATATGATATATATGATATCTACATCATTAATATAGTTCTGGATATAATGGATATTTCACCACATGAACAACTTATAATTATAAGAAGTTTATTGTTGACTCAAGTTACCAAAGATCGACAAAACGATCATTATTAACTTAAATAATTACATAATATTCATAACATTGTAATAAGTGATATAAAAAGGGTAATGAAATTGAAAATGGTTCTTAATAAGGTAGATATTAACTCTAGTTTATTATTCAGGAGGTTAAAGAACGGTTGAGTCAAGTCGGACACAAGGTAAGGGAATTTATTAACCCAACTTCCATTCTTTGGGTTAATCTCCTACTTTCAAATTATGTCATGATATTATTATGTCCTATATTGTATTTGTACATTATTTATGTGTACTTATAGTGAATACACATAATAGATCTATTTTATTTTAAAAATGATCTTTTTTAAGGACTTCGTCTCAATCTCCTTTCATTAAGGCATATTTGGTTTTATACACAACTTTCTTTTATACGGTGTATAAACCCCTTTGACTTTTACGTTTATTCAAAAGGTTTTATTTTATAACTATGTGATTTTTAAATAATTTCAAAAAAGATATATTTCTCTCCAATATATGAAAATTCAGTGCAAATGTATAAGTACTTAACGCAAGCTTAAAAATGTTTTCAGAAAACCCGACTCTCGAGTGTGTTAGACAGGAAGGGATTGGGCGTGGACCTATCGTGGCCTGTAATTAGTCGAGCAGTCTCAGAATTAGTTATTTTGTTTTCAAAAGCTTGCTTAATGTTTTCAGAAAAACACTGGAGTATATTTGAGCAATTTTAAACTTAAGTATCTTCTAAAAAAAATTGCATCGGCAGGTCTCATGAGACAAACTAGTGTCTTGGCACGAGGCCTTGACAAAATCTTATTTGTGGTCTTGGCACGAGGCCTTGACTACGTGGTTATGATAGTATGGCATTATGCATTCCATCATTATGAAAGTGGTTATTGATATTGCATGTGATTATTCGACCAGTAGAATATCCATGTAAAGAAGTAAATGGCATTATTCTCATTTTACCTTTAACATATTATGTTGATGTTAAAGTTTAAAAGGCTTTTGTTTTAGTTATACATTGCCTTAAATGTTTATGTTTATTTATGAAAGCTTCCGCAATATTGTTATCCTTACTGAGCATCTGAGCTCACCCCTTTCAATGTTTTAATATTTTCCAGGATGTGAAGAAGTATTTTATGAATGACCTGCAGGGATAGTCAGAAGAGGATATGAGTTTGGACTATGAAGACTTTGATATTAGTTTTTCACTTTATGATGTAATGTAACGTTTAAGAATGTATCTATTGTTTCCAAGGATACTAAACTAATCGGTCTTTCGAGACTTGATCTTTTGTGACCATGCCAATGTTAAGAAGTAATGCACCGGCTCTGGGTAGCTGGGGTCGGGGCGTTAGAGTTGGTATCAGAGGAAGTTTAGTACAAACCTTGGAAGCTAGATTTAGATAAACTCTGATTAGAGCACATAGACCTAAGATGAACTTTGAGGATTAGTATAGAAGAACTTCCTAGAATTTTGGTATTGTAGAGATTTTGTGAGTTTTCCGAGAAATACATCCCTGTCTGGAAACGAGCAGGTAGAGGCGGCTCTGGCACAGATGTACCTAGGGGTAAAACCTGAAAACACCGATTTGAGCTAGACTCAAACGGGAACTGGTGCACGACAACGGGCCTTGCTGCACTCTTGGTTACGACACTCCCGGGGGATATGCTTAGGATATTTCTCGTTTTCATTACAAACCACTATGAAGGGTTATGAGTATATACTTCCTCAAAGAAAACATTTTTATAATTATGGATTATATCCATAAATAGTTCAATTTATGTTAAGTATTTTATATGTATGGAATTATGTATTTTGATTCATAAACTAATCTAGTTTATGCCATTGTATAGAAATGACGCCTAGTGGAAGGAATGGAAACCGTATGAATGCACGCACTCCGTGTAGGGATTGCCCTCCTGCTCAAGATAATTATAGTGGGGCTGGTGATGCAAATGGTGCCGATCAGCTAATCACCATACTAGGACAAATTACTCAGGTTATGAATAATAACCTTACTCGTATGGTGCACCCTGATCCGCAACATGGAGGATCAATGTTAGATCGATTCATGAGGAAACAACCACCAACGTTCAATGGGAGTTCAAATCCCTTAGTAGCTGAGCAATGGATAAATTCCTTAGAGAAAATATTCCATGCCTTGGGGAGTAGTGAAAGGGAGAAGGTTGTCATGGCAGTTTACCGCCTCACTGGAGATGCCGATCAGTGGTGGTCGCTGATTCAAAACACAAAGGAAGATGATGACGTATCGAATATGGAATGGAGGGAGTTTGAAGAGATTTTCTTAGAAAAATACTTTAGTCGTGACCATCGAGCAGATATGGAAAGGCAATTTCTGAGTCTGAGGAAGAAGGAGGATGAGAATGTCGCAAAGTATGAGGCTAACTTTACAAGGTTAGCGAGGCATGCTTCCGATTATATACGTAACCCAAGAAGTAAGATTGATCGTTTCTTTGATGGGTTAAAACCATTTCTCCGTCGAGCTTTAGTATCACAATCCTTCTCATCATACGAAGATATTGTCTCGTGTGCTATCAAGACAGAAAAGGAATTCTCTAAGTCTTATGACAACAAAGTAAAGCAAGAGATGAAGAGAACGGTGGAACAAGAGATAGATAAAGGGAAAAAGGGAAAGAAGGATTTTCCATTATGTGATAATTGTGGGAAGAATCACCCTAGTACGTGCCTAAAAGGAATGGGAGTTTGTTATAAATGTGGAGAAAAGGGTCACCAGGCTCGTGATTGCAAGGGAAAGAAAGAGGCTGTCAAAGTTGAATGCTACAATTGCAGAGAAATGGGTCATTATGCAAATGAATGTCCTAAGCGTCAGGGAAACTTACCTCAGAAAAGGCCAAGGGATCAAGGACAATCTTATGCTGTAACTACAGTTGAAGCAGAATAACTAATGTATTGGTGCTTTTGGACTCATGGATTATATTCTGGTTTTAGAATAATGTGATATATATATAAGGATTGTACTGCGGTACTTGTTGATTTCAGTAAGGTTTTAATATGATTAACGTAATCATATTTTCAGTATGTGACAATAAGAGAAACTTTTCTTGTTTGGGGAATCTGATGTTACAATTGATTTTGGAATTTAACGACCCTTTAGAGAAAGTCTGGACGGAGGTATTTTGGATAACTATTAAGGTTGGAATGGATTAAGTTGAACCATGGATAGTATTGTTTAAGGTTAAAGCATTTCTGAAGATTATTTTTGGAATATTATAATACTATAGTTTTAGGAAAAAGGACAACCTGCAGGGTGGGGCATAACTCGTCGCGTCGGACAAAGCTGCAGGAATCGAACCCACAATCATAGTGCGACAGACCTTTATTTCCTACCACTATCCTACAGGAAGTCCCTGGTTATTAAAAAATAATTTTACTAATCTAAATGGTATGTGTTAACATTTGGAACCTTATACAATTAGGATAAGTATAATATTTTTGAGTTCTATTATCTTTTTGAGTGAAAGATGAGTTGAAGGTTGAAACTCTAATTGTCAAGCATAAATATATATATACCTATCTCTTATTCGATGAATAAATTAATTCTTAAACTTTGGTAAAGGGATATTAAAACAAAAAAATGTGTTATCCTAATACCTTATGTCTTGTTGAACTGATGATATTTTAAATCAACATAGATTGAAGGCTTTGAGGCCCTCAATTTGACAGTTGATTGTGATTGATGACCTCAATCACTCCCTACAAATATTTACATTTTTCCTCCAATTATATTTCTCTAATTGCCACCAATGTTCTCCTAATCGAGATCATAATTGGGTGGTGAATTTTTCATTTCCCTTTCCCTCTTATTAAGGCTAAATTTTATTAATCTTATTTCCGATGTGGGTTTTCCTCAAAGGTATTTTCTCTTTTCAACCTTTTATTTTCAAAGAAAAATTTCAAATTGCGAGGACGCAATTTATTGAAGGAGGGGAGAATGTAACACCCCAAGCTTCCACGATACGCCTCTCTTTCAATAATGCAATAGCTTGCATTGTACGCAAGTTCGAGTTCTAACACACCGCAACTAATCAAAGTAGCCGTTATAAATAGTAATAACCACCTTTTAAATTTATAGAAATTTT
The DNA here is from genome assembly GCA_963277665.1 of Viscum album. Taxonomy (NCBI): domain Eukaryota; kingdom Viridiplantae; phylum Streptophyta; class Magnoliopsida; order Santalales; family Viscaceae; genus Viscum; species Viscum album. The sequence goes on from OY728153.1 coordinate 1,747,516,107, forward strand.
ATATTTCAAAATGGACTTCATTTTTGTATTCCTAATATTGAAATTAGCCTATGTTGAATTTTTTGTAATTTTCCGAGAACTTCCAAATTTTTATGAATAGTGAAAAATACTTAAAACAACTTTTTTTATCAAAATAATTTATAGTGATAAGTTATACTATTTAGTGGTTTTAAGGTATAATTAGAATATATTTTTACCATTTTATCCAATGGTGGTCATTAGAATTAATTTAACATTGAAATTGGACATAAACAATTGCCAATCTTTTGGTATAAATTGATTCTTAAAAACACGCTATTTGTTGTAACAATGGGAATTAATTATAAAATTAATTAATGCAACTTATATGTTTGGAATTTTGTAAAATAGACATCATTTTTTAATTCGGAATATCAATTATATCTTAGGGTGAAATTTTGGCCTTATTCTGAAAAACTTCAATTTTTGATGAATAGTGAAACCACTAAGTGGTTGTAAAAAACTGATTTTTTCGTTAAAATGAAATATTACCACTTCTGTGATTTGATTCTCAAAAATCCGACATACATGGTTGTCATTAAGAAGTAAAATGTGGTTCAATGAGATTAAAATAATTTTTTTGGTGAATAGTAACTTTTAAGTTCTTAATCGCGATTAGAGGTAATTAGTGTAGTTTCAGGTAAAAACAATGTTTTAATAATATGAGATGAGCATGAAACTTGTCCTACTCCTATTGGATGAGTCATGGCCGACCAAGAAAACCCATGGGTCAACTTGGGGACCCCATGGAGCCACTTTAGTTGGAAAATGACATTAATATATATTTATTTAATGTTAAAATTAAATTGACACAAACATGAGTTGTTTTACTAAAACAATTTTTAAGTGGGGTTACACAAGTCAAAATTTTGATTATAAATATTCATTAGAAATCTAAAAATATTTCCTACATCATAGTATTTTTTTTATAATTTATAGACATTAAATAAATTAAATTATTTATTACATCATTATGATGTGGCGATGACCTCATTATTTAACGATTTAAACAAAATGAGAAGATAATGAAAACTACAAGGCTTACACTTGTAAAAAGCCTATTGGATGAAGAGATTTCGAAACCTTATCACCTTAGCCTCGAATTATATAAGTGTGGGACCTTTAGAATCCGAAAAGCATTGTGAAATAATGTAACATTTCAATCTTTCCAAAAGTGCCCCTCCTCTCCACTTATAAAAGGCCCCCACCACTCCCACATTATTCACACATTCAAGCCATTTGGCTCGGCCAACCTCTGCCCAAATACTCTCCCAACATCACTCTCTTACTCATAGAAGCCTCACTTTGGGCAGAACTCTTCCCAAGGAAGCCTTTGGCTCAAATCAAAAAGAGTTACCCGATTTTGAGGTAATGTTTTCTCTAATGTTGTTTTGGTTTATTTTTCTTCTCCAACCCCCTAAACTCTTTTTATTAAATTCTTTTGTAACAAAAACAGTATCCTAAATATACTAGGATGTTGTTATAAGAAGGATTCGAGCTACACTTACACACACCTACATCTAATGGTTAAAGAACATACGGTTTCTGTGGATGGCGAATTTCTGCCTCACGAAACGATGATTGTTCAACACTCATATAACACCTTCAAAGGTGGCCATTAAGATGTCACTATTTTTATATATGATATATAATATGTTTATGTTTTACTTATTCTTCTGTATTTCTCATTTATGGCATACTTTATGATTTCCATTATGGGTAAAACGCGATAATTTCATTTTAGGAAGTGCGGACTACCGCTCCCTCAAAGTGATTTGAATCGTTAATGCCATATGTGGGATGTATAAAGGATGGATTAAATGGTATTATACACTATATTATACTGGAATTATATTATACATTTATATCATTATGATTTCATTCCATTAAATATGAAATTGTAATGAAAGTAGCGTTCATGCGTACGTACGGCTTAACGTCTCCATGAACGGTGCATTTCATTTCTTACCTCTAAATGTTACGTAATATTATAAATGAATGTATATACTGTATATATATGATATATATGATATCTACATCATTAATATCATTCTGTATATAATGGATATTTCACCACATGAACAACTTATAATTATAAGAATTTTATTGTTGACTCAAGTTACCAAAGATCGACAAAACGATCGTTATTAACTTAAATAATTACATAATATTCATAACATTGTAATAAGTGATATAAAAAGGATAATGAATTTGAAAATGGTTCTTAATAAGGTAGATATTAACTCTAGTTTATTATTCAGGAGGTTAAAGAACAGTTGAGTCAAGTCGGACACAAGGTAAGGGAATTTCTTAACCCAACTTCCATTCTTTGGGTTAATCTCCTACTTTCAAATTATGTCATGATATTATTATGTCCTATATTGTATTTGTACATTATTTATGTGTACTTATAGTGAATACACATAATAGATCTACTTTATTTTAAAAATGATCTTTTTTAAGGACTTCGTCTCAATCTCCTTTCATTAAGGCATATTTGGTTTTATACACAACTTTCTTTTATACGGTGTATAAACCCCTTTGACTTTTACGTTTATTCAAAAGGTTTTATTTTATAACTATGTGATTTTTAAATGATTTCAAAAAAGATATATTTCTCTCCAATATATGAAAATCCAGTGCAAATGTATATGTACTTAACGCAAGCTTAAAAATGTTTTCAGAAACCCCGACTCTCGAGTGTGTTAGACAGGAAGGGATTGGGCGTGGACCCATCATGGCCTGTAATTAGTCGAGCAGTCTCAAAATTAGTTATTTTGTTTTCAGAAGCTTGCTTAATGTTTTCAGAAAAACACTGGAGTATATTTGAGCAATTTTAAACTTAAGTATCTTCTAAAAAAAATTGCATCGGCAGGTCTCATGAGACAAACTAGTGTCTTGGCACGAGGCCTTGACAAAATCTTATTTGTGGTTTTGGCACGAGGCCTTGACTACGTGGTTATGATAGTCTGGCATTATGCATTCCATCATTATGAAAGTGGTTATTGATATTGCATGTGATTATTCGACCAGTAGAATATCCATGTAAAGAAGTAAATGGAATTATTCTCATTTTACCTTTGCCATATTTTGTTGATGTTAAAGTTTAAAAGGCTTTTGTTTTAGTTATACATTGCCTTAAATGTTTATGTTTATTTATGAAAGCTTCCGCAATATTGTTATCCTTACTGAGCATCTGAGCTCACCCCTTTCAATGTTTTAATATTTTCCAGGATGTGAAGAAGTATTTTATGAATGACCTGCAGGGATAGTCAGAAGAGGATATGAGTTTGGACTATGAAGACTTTGTTATTAGTTTTTCACTTTATGATTTAATGTAACGTTTACGAATGTATCTAGTGTTTCCAAGGCTACTAAACTAATCGGTCTTTCGAGACTTGATCTTTTGTGATCATGCCAATGTTAAGAAGTAATGCACCGGCTCTGGGTAGCTGGGGTCGGGGCGTTACAGAAGCTGGTACTGCAACTGAAGGCAGCACTGCTAATTGTTGTTGTACATGACCCATAGGATTAGACCTGTGAGGGTGTCCTGATAAAGGAGGATATTCTTGATCCATCTCAGTAGCTGCAACAAAATCCCTTGGATGACTGACTCCAGCACGGATAGGAGGAAGACTACCATGAAGTAGTTCGGCGTTCATCCTCCTCAATTCCATCATTTCTTTCTCCTGTTGTGAAAATCTTTTCTCTAGTGAGATAAATTCGCCCTCTCCATAGGGAGGATATGTAATCTGATTCTTCCCCTTTCCCTTCTTTGATCCCTTTGGGAGAGTGGGAAGTGATTTATTTGAAGGAACACACAGATTTTGGGTAAACCTTGGATTTCATGTACGCACACCTTCTTCATTTGGGTCTGTGCATAAAACTTCCTAAACATGAACCTCTTCATCTGATCCCTCTAAGTGAGCCTCATATAATGGATCAGCAACAATGGCATTGATGAAATTGATTGATGCATAATCCATCACATACCTTCTATCATCATTTCTGTGATATTGTCTCCTTCCACGTCTTTGATGAGACATTGCCTTTTGTTGATTTGATCCCTTAGGAACTTCTAGATGAACTGTAATTTGGAGCGAATCTCCTGATAATTTGGCTCTTCGATCCTCTTGTGTCTTCTTCCCAAATCGAGAAAATACCGAATTTCTCTGAGGAGGGGTTTAATGATTTGAAAAAGTCCACATTCCAGCGGACTGGGGATATTCATGCTATCTTTGTTCTACTCCTCAAATCCTATTTGTTGATTCCGAGGTTTAGTTTAGAGGAGTCCCCAGTCTTGTGAGATGGGGTGGCTCTTGACATGCTATGTCTGAGACTTTCTTAAAATATCTCATTATCTTGCGAACCTTGGTCCAGAAATTAGTTGGATGCATCAATCGACATCCACTTTTATCACCCGGTTCAAAAGACTGTTGGATGATTTCTGACACTTCTGTCACATGGTGATGTTCTTGCTCCAAACGAGAGGCCTGTTCAATATTATCATTTGATTGATGCAGGAGTAATTCAACAACATGTTCTCTATATTCTTTATTTTGAGAGGAACTAGTTGAAGCCTATTCTTAGGCAAGCATTTGATTACAAACAAAGCCAGGTATTCGTGGCTGGCCATGGGAAATAACATTGCATGAGACCATTTTTGGCAGGCTTTGCTGACTGGAGAGCACCGTGAAATGCAGTGCGCAATTAACACCCCATCCTCTGACATGAATACCAGATGGGGCATTGGAAATTAACTGGCGCAACTTTCTTAGTGCGCCAAGGCATGAATGCTGAAGGGATCTCTGCTGATTTTCAACCTTCGGATATCAAGAGACTGATAGAGATGCCAAGTCAATTTGGCGTTGTAACCCTTCTATTATCTTAACATGATTTTCATATTCATCATAAGATAATACTTTCTTCTTCAACTGACAAAGTGTTTTCCATATGTTGACACGAATATCATGAATTCCATCTTCCGTCACATATCTGGAATGTCAGACTGAGAGTCAGCCAGAGGCCAAAACATGTCTGGCACTTCACCTTTTGCCAATTGTTTTCTCATGTTCATCATTTCCTATTTATCTTTTGATGAAGATTCTTCTACCTATTTTTACTAGAGCTGATGCTTCCTTGTTGCTTCATTGGATTCAATAGGATTGGTAGAGAAATCACTGATTAAACTAGAAGATGCATGACTTAGGGGTGGTTCGGAGAATGACCTACACCCTGGGCTATCTTCTGATTGAGGAATTATTTCACCTGCCAGCGATGAAACATCAGAAATGACTGGTTTCTCATTTTCAAGTGCCTCAAGATAAGAGGGCTTTCTCGGAACTACATTGTCCACTAGAGCATTTTCTGGGCAATGTGAATCACTACTGTGGAGAGGACTTTCGTAGCAAAATTCATCATCATGGGGAGGACCACCATGGTGGGTTACAACAAAAGATGAAATCTCTTGTTCCTTGGTCTTCTGGCCACATAGAGGGTTCCTGTAGCTCGCATCTAAAGATGAAACTTCAAGATCGACGGAATTTTCATGAAGAAAGCCTTCATGAGGAAGTGTCTGTTGAAGACCTTCAGAATTAATCTTCCCACTATTGGGAAATGAGGGAGTAGAATCTTGACTTCCAATAGATAACTGTCTGAGGGCTTCTAGAACTCTAGCATCAATCATGGCCTTGTTAAAGATTGGCTCTTGATCTATTTTCTGTGCTGGGCAGGTCTTTTTCTTAGATTCCTTATTACTCGCCTTGGAAACCACTTGTTGACGAAAGTGGTTGCTCTGAGAAGGTGTATGTGCATGATTAAGAGAGATGGTCAGGTTAGGCTGATAATCTCCACTCAAATCAGGTGTATGTGCCTGACCTGGTTGTCCGTATGATATGGGGGAGTATGCCCCACAACCCTCTTAGACTAGAACATATGTGTGTGTCTGTTCCAGAGTGAACTGTTGATGTGTCACTCCGCTGGTAGGGATAGATTTATGTGTCTTTCCCTGAGATTCCGCTGAAGCTATTATAATATCCTGACAAGCATATAAGATATGAGCATGAGTTTTCTTCTTCTCTTTCACCATTGATAGAATATTCTTGGTGACTTCAGCTGCCGGAACGGGGATATACGTTCATTCTGTGCTTGGATTAGGTGTGTGTGCCTGCTCCTATACTCCTTTTCCTGTCTGTGAATCCAGACAGTACTCAAGTGTAAGGGCAGAGAGTTGAGTCTGCCTCCTGTTTGTCGCCGGAGCTTTCCGACTGACTTCTCTGAATGCTACCAAGCTAGACTGTTGGTAGGCTTGATCAATACTGGCAGTTGTATGTGCTTTCTGATTTCACTTCACTGAACGTGGTTAACGAGATCCATCATATGTAGTCAAACGATCTTTCTGACTAGATAGTGATGTATAAACAGGTGTATGTTCCTGCCTATAGTACTCCGCTGAAATTTCCTGGCGGGATTGGCATGACGCTGCCAGACGAGTCTGCTGGACAACAGAATTAAAACGGGTAGGTGTGTGTGCTTGCTCATTGCTTACCACCAAGTTAGGTTGGTGGACTTCTCCGGAGATAGAAGAGATGAGAACCTACTCACTGTTGACTGGATTTCTCCTCTGGAGATTCGTCTTTCCTGCTCGGGTTCGAGGAACCTGAGCTGAATGCCTGGAGTCGGTACCCTCATCATGTTGAGGGCGCACTGCTGCATGAGTCTGGCGGCGATTGTTGGTGGGAGCCCTCAGGAAGGACCCATGTCTTCTTGAATTAAGGCCTTGAGGGACCTTCTCATTCACCTCCCTAGAATAAGGGAGCGAATGGTGATTGCATTTCGGGGATAACGACCTAAAACGGTTAGAGACGGTGGTTAGCACCCCCTGTTTCTTGATCAGTAGTCATTGCTGTCCGGACGACCAGGGTGAGTTATTCACTTGGAGGGCTTTCCCAGCAGCCTCCAGAGTAAGAATGGTACCGTGTTGATGGTACTCCTTAACCAGTGCATTTGATTCCCAGCATTGAAGACGTTGAGTAGGTGATATCATCCACAGAATGGACGACGATCTAGTAGGAGTAGCAGTAGTGGCATTCACAGTAGCGGTATTCACAGGTGTGAACTTGGGAGCAGCCATTTCATAGAATACAGAAAATCTTGGAAAAGAGTGCATATTTTATATAATAGACGTAATCAAGATAAATTCATCCACTACATATTTTGGATGAGCACATATGTCAATGTTTGTTCTTTTGGCCCTCTCATTGAGTTTTAAATAGGGGCCTAACAAATAAGCAAAACATCATTTTAACTTGGTTAAGGATTCACGTCGGGTTCGCCATTTTTTCTTTCCCTCTGGAATTGGGGATGACCTCCTTGATTGAAGGTTAAACCATTTCAATCAGTTTCTAACAGGTTTGTTCATAGAACCGGAAACATCCAATGATTCCACATCCATTTGGACCTACTTTCCAAAGGTAGGCACTCATTAGTTGTGGACTGATGAGACTTAGAAATTTTCATTGGTCGAGAGGATGGGAGTTCGGACTCATCACACCTTTTTGAGGGGAATTATTGTATACTCTGGGACTCTCTTTATAGATTTAAGTTATGTTCGTGAATCCTTATTACTTTACCAAGTATAAAATGAGCTTTCCTTAAGATCTGACAATCAATGATTGATATGTAGGAAATTTAGAGAATCTTTAATATGTATTTGAGGTTATTCATTGATAAATAATTATCTGTATTTGTTAGAGATTCTTAGACAATGGTATCCTTTGATACGTAAAAGTCTCTTGGACATTATGATGACCATACTGGTTTTAAAGCCACTCAATGGGGCACTTGAAGTTTATTGTCATTCAGAAGGACATGAATTATTTCAAAGTTGGTATCGTACCCACAGATGGGATGCCTACGTATCCTATATTTTGGAAAAGGAATCAGAAACCACATAGTTCAAGTAAGGGAGTATGATGTTTATGATTGATGGCTCAAAGAAGGATTTCATAATTACTTTTACACTATATGCTGACGTGAGTCATGCTCGGTGTTAGAAACAAGAGGTATTGGTAAAAACCAGACAATTGTGACATGAAAGATGAAATCATACGAAATAATGTGGGGTTTATGTATGTATGATTGCCCAGATAAATGAATATTAGGATTTAATTTAGGGAAGAAATCCAGGAACATGGTCCATAAAAGTATATGTGCTTCATGGAGATTTGAATACTCTAACTTGGGGCTTAATCCTGAAAAGGAGGCCCAAATTAGGAGAGGACTTATGATTGGGTTTAACTCCTGAGAAGGAATCCCATATCAAAGGTAAATTAGCACTGGTTTAGAGAAATTAAGACTGTGGATTACTCCTGAGAAGGAGGGAAAGGTTAAAAGACTTGAAAAATTAATGGACTTGGGGCTTACTCCTGAAGAGGATGCCCATATTTGAGACTGAGGCTTACTCTTGAAGAGGATTCCCATATTTGAAACTGGGGATTACTTCTAAAAAGGGGGCCAAGGTTAAGAGAATTTGAAAAATTAATGGACTTGGGGCTTACTCCTGAAGATGATTCCCATATTTGAGATCGGGGATTACTCCTGAAGAGGATTCCCATATTTGAAACTGGGGCTTACTCCTAAAAAGGAGGACCAGGTTAAGAGAATTATGGTTGGGGCTTACTCTTGAGGAGGATTCCCATATTAGGGGACTTAGGACATACTCCTGAGAAGGAAGCCCAATTAAGAGAACTTGGACTGGGGCTTACTCCAGAAAAGGAAGCCCAAATTGGGAGAATTCTCTCTTCTTAAAGGATTAGTTTGAATGAATGAAATCTCAATCATTAGTGACATAAAGATGTGTAAATCAATATGTTTTGAGAGATATTCGACAAAGTTCCTTCCAGATAAGGAATTCAAATCAAGAAATCATTCCATAAATGGTTTTGAAGAGTGTCTTGAAGACTGAATCATGAATAGGCGAGGTGGAATGGCATAAGAGGGGTTAAATGGGAAAGAAAGGCACCCAAAAAGGCAGGGGCGTGCAGGTTCTGGGAGGCGCACAAGTACTGCGTGGGTGCGCAAGTCCTGGCCGTGTAGGTATACCTGCGCGACACATGGGTACTTGTGCATCTGTAAACTAGCATGGTAATACTTTGGAGATCCTTGACCAATGCCTTTAGAATTATCCTGAGGTACTTCCAGAAGATGGGCGCTCAAGTTTTAGTGATGAAGTAGGGCGGTTCTCAAGTTTGTTCATTTCCCGTAAGGGTAAAACACCTTAGGCGCGCAAGTGTTAGTGAATTCTAACACTTAGACCTAACTCCTATTGTTTAGACCTTCCATTATAGGTAAAGAATTACCTTATAAGTGTTCGGAAGACCTGAAGAAGAGACTTGGGCGTTCAGAGCTCTAAATTTGAATTCTGGAAAAATTCCACTTGAAATGGGGGGCCCACAGGGTCTATTTATAGGCTGGAGAAGACCCCGGGAAGATATCCTTTGGGGCACGCAAGTCACTTGCACGACCATTTGGCGGCGGGGGGCCCACAGGGACTATTTATAGGCTGGAGAGGACCCCAGGAAGTTATACTATGGGGCACGCAAGTCACTTGCATGACCATTAGGCGGCGCACAAGTATACTTGCACGACAGTGATGAAACTTGCGCGAACATTGTGCTTTTGAATCCTTGTTCATGCCTTTGTCAATTTTTGCAGTTTTCTTCAAAGGATGCATCAATTTGTGCTAAGTCATTTCTCTTTCCATTATTTTAGCCAATGTGACGAAAAAGGAGTTCCAATAATGATTTCATATTGATTTTTCCAAATTTCATTTCAAGAGTTCAACTAACTCTAAAACACATAGAGACTACTCCATGCATTTATTAATTTTTAATTCAAGAGTAAAAATGAATCTTATAGATTTTAACACTATATGACTCCTACAATATTAGAAATAATTCTTATAAAGAATAGTAGGATTTTGGAATTTATCAATTTCATTAAATCAATGAAATATAATATTTATATGAATCAGTTAAATTTTTTCACAGAACCATGTTCAAGACTTAATCATGAGATCAAACTCATATCAAATAATCATTAAAAAGTTCTTCAACATGTTTCAAAACAAATTCAACCATCTTTAATAATTTCTAGGTATATTTCATTCTCCCCCTTTGGTTGTTTATCGTACTTTCTCAAATATCATAGTAGTTTACAAAATCATTCATGAAACATCACATCTTATCCTTTCTCAAGTGATAATAATCCTAATAACATGCCATTAGATAAAGTAGTTTAGTGAGATGACTGTATATATATGTGATCATAAATGTTCGGCCAAGTAATTCAAATCCCCCGCTTAAAACTATACACTCATCTGCTCCCATTTTTTATTAAAACACTAGATATGACATTTCCAACAAAAAAAGAGAATCACACTACTAGAAAAACAACCTATACAAACGGTTTGAAACTGTCGGTATAGGCTTCCAAACCATTGGCTAGTAAGACATGGGGATAGGTCTATACCAACTGTTTTAAAAACTGTTGGTATAAGTATTATGAACAATATATACCAACGGTTCCATAAAATCGTTGGAATATGTATTTCAAAAAAGAAGCCTTCTATTGGTTTTGATATGAGTACCTATGGTTTATGATTGAATGACCTAAACAATAACCTAACATGACTTTTCTGAACATTATTTCATAAATATATATATGTATTATCATAATATTTTAAATCTTGAAATATTTAATGTTCTCTATAAGAGTATTCCATTAAAAATACATGTAACTATACCAACAGTTCTAAAAATAGTTGGTATATACCTATACCAATGCTTTTGAGAACTACTAGTATAGATTCTTTTATTTTGGGACCTATAAAAATGGTATTGAGGACCTATACTAATGGGTTGTCCAAAACCATTGGTATAGGGTCTCTATTATGGACCTATACCAATAGTTTGGCCAAAACTGGTGGCATAGGTCTATATAAGTGACATATACCAATGGTTTGGCCAGAACCATTGGTATAGGTCAATATAAGTAACCTATAACAACGGTTTCAGGCAAACCATTGCTATATGTTCAAATTAGTGACCTCTACCAACAGTTTTGGCCAAACCGTTGGTATAGGTCCATATAAGTGAACTATACCAACGGTTTGCCCAAAACTATTGGTATAGATCTTATATTCAGTAGTTTCATAATCTTTATCATTAAGAGTTTTTAACATTCTCCATATTTTAAAACATAGTTCAAACCTATGTGGGGGACCCTACCAAAGTTCTTCAAGGGTGAGGGAGGGGATAAATATTCATGTTATGTCTTAGTGTCTCAAGCCTATCTTTAATATTGGATTTTGGGAATATAACATCAAACTATTATTAAGTAGGAATAAATTTTTTGTTGATTTATTTATTAAAAAACCTCCATTATATTATGTGAAATTGGTTACCAATGTTATTAGACCTCGAGCGTTGTACATGATTTTTAGAAATGTCAATAATAGTCTTATTATTACATAAAATCTTAAGTGGTATTTCAATATTCACCCTCAATTCCTCATGTTAATCCTATATCAATATTATTTAGGTTAAAGTACCTATATTAAACATATATTCATATTATTTTGGTCTTAAACTATTAGAGTTTTTATTCTTATATTTGAAGCTAACATATCTCTATCGCAATAGTAAAATTCCATCCAAAGTGGACATTCTGTCATCAATATCTCCTAAGAAAGATATATTAGTGTAATATGAAAGATTCAGCTTATTTCTTTTCTTATATAGTAACCCATAGCTCAATTCCCCTTTAAAATAATTTAGGACTCATTTTTGCATCACGAATATGTGATTCCATAGGATCACAATAATATCTACTGTTAAAACTCAAAATATATAAAACATCTGGTCTATATGAAGTGTGGTAAGGAAAGTTTCTAATAAATCTTCTGAAATAATTTTGATTTACACTCACACCTTTAGTATAATTGGATAACTTTATTACACCTTGTATAGGTGTAGATATTATCATGGAGTCATCCATGTATAACTTTTTCAAAAATTCCCTTGCATACTTCTCTGGTATATGAAGATAAAATTTTCTTCTTGTATTAATTTCAATCCCAAGAAATACCTCAACTCCCTATAAATGGACATATCAAAACATTTAATTATTTTACTAGATAATTCCTTAAAATAACTCTCTTGATCTCTTATAAAGATAATTGAATCGATATGTACAACAATAATGAGAGTATATACTTTCATATCTTTTATGTAAACATTGTTTTTAAATTACCTTATATGAATTTTGAATCTTTTAAGATGTTTTCTAGATTGGACTACTACAATTTTGGGTCATGTTTCAATCCATGAAAAGTTGTATTTAATTTGAAATCTTTTTAAACATCATTGTTAATAACAAAACCCAAATGATTCTCAACATACACGTCTTCTTCCAAATCACCATTCAAGGAGAAATATTTTATATCCATTTGAATAATTTTATACTACCTATGAGCTGCCACTACTATGAAAATCCTGATATACTCTTTCATTTTCATAGGACCAAAGGATTATTCAATATACACTACACAAACATTGGAGTAGTCATTACAAACAATTCTAGTCTAGTTCTTTATGACTTCTCCATTATTATTAATTTTATTTTTTAACATCCACTTTATCCTAATAATATTGTTATCATTTGATCTAGGAACAAAATCTGAAGTTTTATTTTTTTTTCTATTTATTCTAGTTCCACATTCATGTATCCAATACACTTCTCATGATTAATTTCTTCATCCACTGAATGTGTCTTATTTTGAGAGATTAAAGTTGTTTCTTAGTCACATATCATACTTCTTCTGGTATATACTAGTTTTCTCTAATTTAAAATTATTTTTTCATATTATATATATGTTTTAAAACATTTTACTTTTAGTTTTCATTCTTATCAATCTCATTTTCGTTACTAGATTTTTTTGGAGTTTGTTTAATCAAACTAAAGGTCAATACAAACCTTTCTACCACTGAATTTATCTAAATTTTTTTCACTGTTATGATCCTAGTTATCTAAAATTTCTTCACTTATAACATGGCTAGAATAATTTTAAATTATATTCACATCACAAAAATATAAAAATATATTAATTAACTTACTCCATAACCAATAACCTTTTTAGTTTGATTAGTATCTAATAAAGATACATCCATCATCATTTTCATCAAATTTATCTTGATTTGAGCCTTTATTTTTCATTATATGAGGACAAAAAAATACTCTAAAATGGATCATTGTTGGATTCTTTTTATACCTTATCTCATATAAGGATATATTTGATATTGGTATTAATAAACACATGTTTTTAATGTGAATTTGTTTACACATATCACATATATAAAAACATTAACCATTCATAATTTTCTGGTATTGTCCTTCACATTTATAAAATTATTATGTAACTTATTTCAATAATTCCAATTTATTGAGATGTGTATAGAGTAATATATTGGTTCATTAACCCATTTTTATAAATATAATTTTCATATTAACTCCCTATAAATTTTCTACTATTTCTAGTCCATAAATGCTTGAAATGATCACCATGTTCCAATTTAGCTTCAATTCAAAAATGTTTTAACCATATTCATTTTTAGGGAATTATGTTTCATAAACAACACCCATGTCATTATTTTAATTTTATAAATGAATTTAATAAAATAAAAGTAACATGTAGTGTATTTTTTATCATTGTTTAACAAAAAACTTATTAAATCAACTCATGAAGTCTATTGGATTGTATCTCTACTATTTTATGATTTCTTTTAGTCATCTTCCCCTTTTGAAAATATATAAAAAATGATATTTGTATCTATTTATTTGTGGTACACCTATCATAAAAAATCCTTTTCATTTTATTCCAAAATTATTTTGGCCATGATGACCAAGTGTTATGTTCTAGTGATTGTTATGTTCCTTAGAAATAAAATAGCAACATTTTCTTGGATCTTCCATTTAAAATAGATTTGCACAGGTTTTCCTCCTTTTGAGATGATTTTTATATATTTCATTTATATTATCTTATGGGTATTTTTATTGAAAACCACCTCATTAACTTCTCTACATAATTTACTCACACTCATATTTTTATACTTGATCCCAATAAAATAAAAAACATCATGTGACTTTAACCTATGAGGCTCAATTTTAGTTGGTCGAACTTCCGTAATTATCAATGATGTCTCATTACCATGGTTTATAAATCCACAATAATTCTATTATAAAAATATCAATACATTAGTATCACTTGTCATATGTGATGGATAAACACAGTCAAGAAACTGTGGCCTACTCCTCTTATTAGATTTAAGAGTAACCTCCACAGCCAATGATTTCTCTATCTTGTTTTTGTTTTCTACCTTATATTAGCTTGTAAACCATTTCCTTTGACCAGTAATTAATTCCATGAAGTATTCTACATAGAGACATTTCTAGTCACATCTTCTATAGATCTCTTTAATATAATGAAAATTGATCTAAATAGGTACAATATATATAATTCCAATTCTAGTCTTCCTATTCAAATGTTTTTTGTTATTGTTATTGGGATATCCCCTAAATTATATTATTATATAATTAAAATATATATACATATTTTATCAAAAAAATTATTTTTAGAAGATACCACAATACTGATAATATAGTTTAAAACAAGTTCAGATAAGAAATTTCTTAGTCTACAAGAAAAATAATTCATAATTATAATATTGGACTCCTTTTTCATTATCCATAGAGAATATCCCTTATTATGACTATTCAAAAGTTCCTTTGATGGAAAATTATTATAATTCGGGTTTCTCTTAACCCTCTTTTTATCATATATACTCTTAAAACATGTTCTACTAGTTGTTTAAGACTTTACATTTTTAACTAAAAAATGTTCAAAATATGCTTAAACTTGAATGTAATTTAGTTATGAGCTTATTATGACTCTTCATTCTCTTTTATATCCTTTTTATATCCATATTTATTTTATATGTGTTTTCTAAACCTTAATAAAAAAATTCATTTCATTATTACGTTATTCTTCTTCAACCACAATATTCTTTTCAAATACCTTTATAATTATTTCCTGATAGTCACTTTCAATTTGAGATGATTAGTCTTCTCAATGTGTTCATTATATCTAATGTAAACCTTCTCTCTATCTTTGATAAGGTTGTTAAATTCACTTTTTAAATGCTTTACTAATTTGTTAAGATATGTTTTTCTCTCAAAACACACCTCAAGATCAGTTCTCAACATGTTCTCCACATAGGTTTATTCTTTTTCATCTTTATTGAATAAGTTATATTATTTTTGTTAAACATGTACCATGAAATTACTAGCTCCTCCAATGCATACTTGCTTAGAATAACTAATTGAAAGAGAGTAGTTATCTTTTTATCTTCATAGAATACTCCTCTATTATCGCCCTTTAATTATTTTTCTACCTTTATTAGTATTATTATATTATTTTTAATATCTAAATTTTAGATTTCCTTTAGGATTTTATGCATTAACATAATCACCACACTCCACACTCTTCTTCTTCAGTGTAAAATCTATAGAAAAGTATTCGAATCATCCACATTTTAGTCACTTGAGTGGGACTTTTCCCATGTAAATATTTACCCCTTTTTAGTTTTTTATAGATAAAAGACCTAACTCATTAGTGATTCTCATAAATTTTATCTTATTTATATAAATCATAAGAGGAATCATCATTATCCTCCTTGATCGTTAAATTTTTCATTGATTTTAATTCCATGTTCTATTTATCATTTTTCATAAAAATGGTAGCTTTTATCATCTAATAAATAAGAAGAGTATTGCGCAAATAATCAAGGGAAATATCTTCCCTATATCATATAGATAACATCTTTGGATAAAATATTTTTTGAAGTTTTCTTATTAATATTTTTAAAATAGATTAATCTTATACTTTGATAACAATGATTCTGGTGTGACAATCTCATTCACCATGGTCAAATAGTTACAAATAGTCTAATCATAATCTATTATAATATATTAAAATTTAACTTTCTAAATTTACACTTTAGGTTCATTGATATTGATATTACCTTAATACATATACTATATATTGTCCCATATATAGGCGGTTATATTAAGACCCATAATATTAGTATAAAAATTACATTACAAGGAATATATAATATAATTTTTATTTTCCCCATCTACCTCTATGTTTCTTTTAAATATGAATGTAATGGAAAAATCTCCACCAAGAGGTGATAAACCCATAGTCATATAATCACTAACCATTTTACCCTGTGAATTAGATAGGTTTTAATAATGTTCTTCCAAACATTAACTTTATTTCTATAAAAAATGGTAAATACCCTTCTATTAATAAAATTTATATTCTCTATTTTTATGAAGATATGATCTCAAATGTAACTTGGTTCCTTTTTAATACAACATGTACATCCTAATTCACCTTATTCACACTGATAGGGGGTTGAATTGAAGGAATGTACATTACAATTTATTATCAAATTAACCTATATGACTGATTAAATCCATGATCAACTATCTCTTAATATATTCTTATCCCATATGTAGTAATATAGAAAAAATAGCATGCTTAGTATTTTAATTGTTTCGGCCTCAATATGAGAGTCTAATACTTTTCATGTTCCATTATAATTGAGGCACATATTTTATTATCACTATTAAATTATAGTGATTGAAAATTATGTTCTATCCTTATATGATGGTTCAAGTAGGAATAATTTATTTCTTTATGGAAGGCATTATCAACTTCCTAAAATATGATGAATAGAGTTATTTAGAATGGTGCAACAATTTATTAAAGTTCCTCTTATCTCTTGATTGTGAAAAATATTTATAGTATACTCTTATATAATTTATAATAAATTATAAAATCATATTCCAAAAGGCATTTTCTGACAAAATAGGTATTGAACCTATAACAAAGACATTGGTCTCCCTTCTCAGTTTATCAAAATGGTCATGTGATATCCTGGATCTGGGGGCCGCCCAAAGGGGCCCCAAACCCAGTTGGTCACATAACCTCAAGTGCATTTCCCAAAACACCAGAGCTTGCCCACTAGCAACAAGGTCTAACTTATGATAATGGGGAAACTATGCCCTCATTGGGAGAGTACACGCAGAAGAAAAAAATGGTAAATGGTAGTGAAAGCAGTAATACCAACATAAGTAAACATCGAAATATTGAAAATATATACAACATATGAAACTATATATATATATATATATATATATATATATATATATATACGATGCAAGGAATATGTATCTAATAAAGAAACCAAACAAGTCACAATGATGGAAGTCAATATAGAACCCCAAGTACAAAAGAAACAAGTAAACTCCAATAGCATTGCAGCCTCTTCTTGGTCACATGCTCTCCAGCTCCAATAGAAATCAAGTACCTATGGAAGAAGGGATATTTACCATATCTATACCTGCAATCATTTAGTCTGTTTGGGTGCAAAATCATGACCCAAACAGGTTGTGAGATGAATCTCAGTAGGAATACCCCAAAAGATTTGTGTCTAACTTGTAATGAATATATATATATATAGTATGAAATAAAAAAAATGAAGAAATAAACTGTAATGACCCAAAGATTCATTAATAGAAAATCCCTCTTGATCCAGTTAAATGTTTCTTTATGAAAAATGTTTTTATAATATGTCATCTTCTTTAGTTTTACATTAAGATTTGTGACCGTTACCTTTTTAGCCGTTGAATAGTGATCATCTGAGTAGTATAAATATAAGGCTTTAACGAACCCATTTCTACTCAGAAAAAGGAAGCGATGGCCTCATCCAGTAGAATTTCCCCTTACGAATCCCATTTGTTAGAGCTTGGAAAAGAGGTGGCGTCTTTGGGATTTTCCCTTGACCAAGCCCAAGCTGAGCTTCATCAAGTCAAGATCGAACGTGGTCGTCTACGGGAAAAGTGGAAGTTGATTGAAATTACCACTCGAGCGATGTTATCCGAGCCGCCCCAAGAGTCTTTCACCATCGCGCACCTTACCCTTAGGTCTTATGCGGTTATTTTAAGGGGTTATGTAACAAATAAGTAGCACCATGTTCATGTAAATTATTATTTTTATATAATAATGAATAAAATTTCTAGTCATTTTTGATACATTATAATTAGTTTTTAAAGTACAAATGGGGTTTTTAGTTATTATTTAATTAAGAATTATATTTTATTAAATTAAAGGATTTTTGAATTAAATAATATTTTAATAAAATATTATTATTAATATTAAATTAATTTTTTATTAAGTATAAATGATCTTATAATTTTATGAATGCAATTAAAATTTTTATTATGGTTTGAAATCCATTTCTGTCAAAACAAGTGATTTTTTTATAAATGTCGGTTTTTATTTTAAAAGTAAAAATTCACATAATTAGAAAATTATTTAGATAAAATAAATATTATTTTTGGAATCAGGATGTCGAAATTATCCAACGGTGAATTTTTCATAATTTTCTGAGACAGTCAAATTTTTGGGTAAAAATTAAATACCATTTAAATATATAATGTGTTTTATGACATCATAATGACACAATGGTGATGTAATAAAATAAAATAATCCTTATGTTCTGCCAATATGTGTTTTATCATTAAAATAATGAGGTTTTGGGTTTGTTTGACTTACTTTTCAAAGCATTAATGGAGCCCTCAAGACTTATTCAACACTTTGCCTTTTTAAATTAATTTCTATGGGAGTGTAACTCACCTCCACATAAGCAACCCTAATTTTTTAATATGTTCTGACCTTGGCCTTGTAAAATATTATGTTACTCTTTCTTTTTCCAGAAACCAAGGGAAAATACCATGGGATGGTTTGTGGTTTGGATTATTTTAATATAAGGGGTCCCAAACCTAAATAATAAAGAATTATCTCACCTTTCCTATATAAACCCACCCAAGATCCCAATTCCTCCTCACTAAAATCCCTTGGAGTTCGTCCAACCTCTACCCTACTCTCTCTAGAATCCTCCCAAGGTTCTCTAAGCTCCCAAGAAGCCTCTCACAGGCCTCTCTCTAGCCTTTGGAAGCACACTTCCAAGTAAGGGTTTTTTCTTCCTTTCTCATTTGTGTCAATTTTCTTTAAGTTGTATTGCCCTTTTAATTTCATTTATTAATGTTGGGGTATGGTTTATCACCTCCCCCATACTTCCCTCTTATTTTTTTAATGATGGGATAACCCTTTCCCTCTGATTAAATGCCTCCCATGTACACCCGTTACTATGCCAAAATTCCGAAAGGAACTTCTCTCTCTTCTTGTACATTCAAGCAATACTTTTGTATCATGAATTTAAATTCCATTTCAATTGTTGGGACTTGTATATATATGACATCCTTACTGTCCATTACATGTAAATATGATGAGGAACCCCTTTCTCTCTCATCAAACCTTTTTTTGAATTCTTATGTCACGCCGTTACAGTGCCGAAATCGCACCGATTTTCTAAGCCAATGTCATTGTGTAGTGAATACCATGCCCATTTCTCCATCAAGGGTATTCACCTTTATGCACATTTACTTATTGATTGTAAAGTTTCATGTGTGAATTCCACATTCTTTTATCGTGGAATAAATGATTATGTTTTATGAATCCATGTTTTATGATCCATGTGGCACACTTATGCATGAAATGAAATGTTTAAGAAGGGTGCGCCCTGATAGCACTCCAATGCATTGGGTAAAGTATAGTATCATGATACGTCATGTGCAATGAGTGTTGACTCATGCTAATTCAAGTGCAACGAGGGTTAACTCGTACTTCAAGTGCAATGAGGTTTTACTAATGCTCCATGTGCAATGAGCCTTGGCTCATGCTAATTCAATGTTAAGTGTTGTTGCCACATTTCCATGTTATGGTTATCATGCTTTATCATGACTTTATGTTCATGTTACTCTAATGATCTATTTATGTTCCTATTTCCTAACATGTATTGTACTCCCCATGTTATTTATTGTGTACTCCCTTACTAGGATTTTTAGCTCACCCTTTTCTTATGCATGTCCTCAGGTTATCCCATGCAATGCTAAGTACGAAGGAATGTAGTGGTCATGTAAAGGAAGTTTTCAATAAAGATGTTGTATTTCATGTTTAAAGTTTTTATGTAATGATCCTAATCCCCAAATACACTAAACCTCTCGATATTTTTTGTTGTATCAAGTGAAGTTTTATGTAATAAAGCATGCTTAAGTTGTATTAAAAGGCAGGGTTGTCATAGTTGGTATCAAATGATAGGTTTAGTTATTTTTGGGATTAAGAAACCCTAGTAATTCCTTAGATACAAGACTAAGTATAATAAAAACATCCCTAAGTTTTGGTAAATACTATGTAAGTGGTTTAACAAAAAAATACATCCCTGTCTGGATACAAGCAGGTTGAGGCGGCTCTGGAACAGATGTATCCTAGGGGTAAAACCCAAAAACACCGCTTTGAGCTAGACTCGAACGGGAACTGGTGCACGACAACTGGCCTTGCTGCACTCTCGGTTACGACACTCCTTGGGGATATGTTTTGATAAATTCACAATCTTAGTATGAACCCTTATTAAGGGAAAAATGCCCCTAAGATTATATGTTAGAAGGAAGATCATGAAAAGTCTGGATTGAATCCTATAGACTCATGAGTTAAAGAGATTAATGTTTATTTATAAGTCGTCAACTTTTTTCTTTGGATTACCCTTTATGTGTTACCCATAACTTTCCTTTTATTCCAGCCAATGGTCGGTAATAGGAGAACTCGGGCTAACAGCCATTGTGAAGATCAGTGTGATGATTGTACTTATGAGATGCCCAGTCCAATGGGAGCGGGAATCGCGAACTTTGTCACGCTTCTCTCTCAGCTAACTCAAGTTTTGAATAGAATCAATGGTCAAGAGGAACGTTCAACCCCCCTAACAAAGAACAAGTCGCTATTGAAAGCTTCATGAGACAAAGGCCTCCTACTATTAGTGGATCATCCGATCCCACGATCGCTGAACAATGGATCAACTCCATTGAAAAGATATTCTCCATCCTCCAATGCTCTGAAAAAGAGAGGGTTCTCCTGGCGGCTTATCATATGAATGGTGAAGTTGATCAATGGTGGACGTTGATCAAAAATATGAATTCTGAGGAGGAGATCGAGTCTTTGGAATGGAAGGAATTCCGAAGGATGTTTTTCGATAAATATTTTCCACGCACCCTCCGTCTTAAGATGGAAAGGGACTTCCTTTCCCTCAAACAGAAAGATGAAGAATCTGTGGGAGCGTACGAGGAAAACATCACAAGGCTTGCACGATACGCTTCCAGCTTTGTTGTTCCCCCGAATGAAAGGTTGACCGCTTCTTTGTTGGCCTGAAGCCTAGCTTGCGGAAAGCATTAGCGATCCGTGACTTCAACAGCTATGAGGAAATTGTCCGATGTGCCCTCAAGGTTAAAATGGAGATCGGAGAATCACAGGGGTATAATGGGGACAAGAAGCGTAAGGTGGACTTCAATGCTGGTGGTCCGATGGATAAATCCAATGGTGCTAAGAAATTCCAACACCCCACTTGCCAAAAGTGTGGAAAGAAGCACCCTAGAAATTGCCTTAGGGGGACAATAAAATGCTTCAAGTGTGGAAGAAAAGGGCACCTAGCTGTTAACTATCAGCAAGAAGGACCCGCGGCTCCGACAGAGGAGAGGAACACTCCGTTCGAACCTCAACGCATTGTTCAATGCTATAAATGAAAATAACCCGGTCATTTTGAAAATTAGTGCCCTAATCCAATGGTTATCGGAGGCAACCAGCAACCTCCAAGACAGCAAGGAATAACTTTTTCCATCACTTCTACCGAAGTGAACCCCGACAACGAAGTGGTGACAGGTACGCTAGTTATTCATTCAAGAATAGTGAACGTACTTTTTGATTCAGGTTCTACACATTCTTTAATATCTCAAAAGAATAGTAGAACAATCCCTGCACCACCACAAATCATGGAAGTAAAGATGTCGGTGAGTACGGAAAATGGGGCAATCATTGCATCCCATGAGTATAAGTCCTCCCCCGTTATAATCTGTGGATTGAATTTCCTGGAGAACCTCGTCATACTCCCTTTGGGGGAATTTGATGCAATTCTTGTCATGGATTGGCTTTCCTTATATAGAGCCCACATAAATTATCGGGAGAGGAAAATCACACTCCATATGGAGAATCGACCCCCGATTCTTTACAAGTGTCAGGAGGAAGATGAATCTACTTTAGCTCCATCATCTCAATCATGGATATTACTGCCTTATGAGCACACATATCTGGCTCAGATGATTGAGTCCAAGAAAGAAACCACCCTTGAAGAAATGCCTATTGTGAGGGAATTCGCTGAAGTATTTCTCGAGGAACTTCCTGGTCTTCCTCCAAAAAGAGATGTTGAGTTCTCAATTGAACTTATACCTGGGGCGCTACCAATATCCAAGACTCCATATAGAATGGCTGTTGTTGAGCTTGAAGAGCTGAAGAAACAACTACAGGAGAATCTGGATAAAGGGTTTATACGCCCAAGTGCATCACCATGGGGTGCACCAGTCCTCTTTGTCAAGAAGAAGGATGGGTCAATGCGGCTTTGCATCGATTATCGTGAACTTAACAAAATCACGATAAAGAACAAGTATCCTCTCCCAAGAATCAATGACTTGTTTGATCAGCTGCGTGGAGCACAATACTTCTCCAAGGTGGACTTGCGGTCAGGATATTATCAATTAAGGGTGAAGAAGGAAGATATCCCCAAGACTGCTTTTCGTACAAGGTATGGGCACTATGAATTCATAGTAATGCCTTTCGGACTCACCAATGCTCCAGAAATATTCTTGGACTTGATGAATAGAGTCTTTATAGATTACCTAGACAAATTTTTGGTAGTCCTTATAGATGATATTCTAATATACTCCAAAACCAAGGAGGACCATGAGGAGCATTTAAGAACTATACTAGAGACTTTGCACAAGGAGAAGCTCTATGCCAAGTACAGAAAGTGTGAGTTCTAGTTAAAGGAAGTCTCATTATTGGGCCATATCATCACAAGCAATGGGATATCTGTGGACCCCTCCAAAACAGATGCAATTGAGGGATGGCCGAGGCCAACATCGGTAACTGATATCCGTAGTTTCTTGGGGTTAGCTGGATATTATCAACGATTTGTGAGAAATTTCTCACGATTGTCCATCCCTCTTACCAAGCTAACTCGAAAGGGAGTAAAGTTTTCTTGGAGTGATGAATGTTAGGAAAGCTTCAAGGGGTTGAAAAGGAGGCTTATCACTGCACCCGTGCTCACTTTACCCACAAGTGGGGAGCTTTTTGTGGTATTCAGTGATGCTTCGAAGAGGGGCTTAGGATGTGTGCTGATGCAGAATGATAAAGTGATATCCTATGCCTCAAGGAAGTTGAAAATCCATGAGCGAAACTATCCAACGCATGATCTGGAGTTGGCGGTGGTGATCTTTGCCTTGAAAATCTGGCGGCATTATCTCTATGGAGAGAAATGTGAGATATATACTGACCACAAGAGTCTTAAATATATATTCACACAGAAAGAGCATAATATGCGCTAGAGAAGATGGATAGAGCTCATCAAGGATTATGACTGTTCAATACATTACCACCCTGGGAAAGCGAACAAGGTGGCAGATGCCCTAAGTAGAAAGGATCCAGCTATTCTATCAATGATGAGAATTGAGAAGGATCCAATCTTCTTAGACTTGATGAAGATGGATGTGGGAATCATAAAGAAGGGAACATCATCAATCCTTTGACAAATGATTGCTCAACCATCTCTTTTGGAATGGATAAAGGATGATCAAAAGGATGATGCAGGAATCCAAGAAAAATTGGAAGCTATCAAAAAGGGAAAATCCTCAGAGTTAAATGTTAATGAAGAAGGAATTGTGCGGTTTGGGAAAAGGCTATGTGTTCCATCAAGTTTGGAGCTGAAGAAGGAACTTTTGGATGATGCACATAGTTAAAATTTCTCTATTCACCCAAGGAGCACAAAGATGTATCGAGATCTCCGAGAAAACATTTGGTGGGATAATATGAAGAAGGAGATCACTGAATATACATCAAAGTGCCTGGTGTGTCAGCAAGTGAAGGCCGAGAGGCAGAAGTCTAAGGGGATGATGCAACCATTGCCCATACCAGAATGGAAATAATTGAACATCACCATGGACTTCGTCACTGGACTTCCAAGGACATCCAAAGGCAACAATGCAATCTGGGTTGTTGTGGGTCGTCTTACAAAGACTGCACACTTCATTGCTATTCGAGAGGATTTATCTTTGGATCAACTGGCACGGATATATATCATGGAAGTGGTACGGTTTCATGGAGTACCACTATCTATTGTGTCTGACCGAGATCCAAGATTTACCTCTATGTTTTGGAAGAGTCTTCAACATGCTCTGAATACTGAACTGAACTTCAGTACGGCCTATCATCCTCAAACTGATGGAAAATCCGAGCGGACTATCCAAACACTTGAGGATATTTTGAGAGCGTGCTCAATGGACTTTAAAGGAGGATGGGATCAACATCTTTCTCTGGTTGAGTTCTCTTATAATAATTGTTTCCACTCGAGCATCCAAATGGAACCACATGAAGCCCTGTATGGGAAAAGGTGTAGAAAACCAGCATGTTGGGATGAGGTCGGTGAACGTAAGCTGCTTGGACCAGAAATGGTCGAAGAAATGGTGGAGAAGGTGAAAACCATTCAGCAGCATATCAAGGTAGCCCAAAGTCGACAGAAGAGTTATGCAGATAATCATCGATGAGAACTTGAGTTTAAAGTCGGAGACATGGTGTTTTTACGCATATCTCCGTGGAAGAAGGTCATGAAGATTGGAAAGAAAGGGAAGTTAAGTCCAAGGTACATCGGCCCCTTCGAGATTCTTGATCGTGTTGGGGCTATGGCCGATCAACTAGAACTTCCACCTACTATGGCCAAGGTGCATGATGTCTTTCATGTATCCCTCTTAAGGAAGTACATACCAGACCCTTCACATGTACTCTCTTCCGAGGTCGTACAATTAGAAGACGATTTTTCTTATGAGGAGCAACCAGTGAAGATCTTAGATCGTAGAGAAAAAGTTCTACGAAATAAGACAATGCCCCTCGTCAAGGTGTTGTGGAGAAACCACAAGTTTGAAGAAGCAACTTGGGAGTTGGAGGATATGATGAAGCTAAGTTACCCACATTTGTTTTAGTGTGGGAAAAGGAAAATTTTGAGGGCGAAATTTCTTAAGGGGGGAATGTTGTAACGACACAAAGTTTCATTAATAAAAAATCCCTCTTGATCTAGTTAAATGTTTCTGTATGAAAAATGTTTTTATAAGATGTCAACTTCTTTAGTTTTATGTTAAGATTTTTGACCGTTACCTTTTTAGCCGTTGAACAGTGATCATCTGAGTAGTATAAATATAAGGCTTTAACGAACCCATTTCTACTCAGACAAAGGAAGCGATGGCCTCATCCAGTAGAATTTCCCCTTACAAAGCCCATTTGTCAGAGCTCAGAAAAGAGGTGGCGTCTTTGGGCTTTTCCCTTAACCAAGCCTAAGCTGAGATTTATCAAGTCAAGCTCAAACGTGATCGTCTATTGGAAAAGTGGAAGTTGATTGAAATTACCACTCGAGCGATGTTATCTGAGCCGCCCCAAGAGTCTGTCACCATCGCGCACCTTACCCTTAGGTCTTATGCGGCTATTTTAAGGGGTTATGTAACAAATAAGTAGCACCATGTTCATGTACATTATTTTTTGTATATAATAATTAATATAATTTCTAGTCATTTTTGATACATTGTAATTAGTTTTTAAAGTACAAATGGTGTTTTTAGTTATTATTTAATTAAGAATTATATTTTATTAAATTAAAGGATTTTTGAATTAAATAATATTTTAATAAAATATTATTATTAATATTAAATTAATTTTTTATTAAGTATAAATGATCTTATGATTGTATGAATGCAATTAAAATTTTTATTTAGGTTTGAAAGCCATTTCTGTCAAAACCCGTGAATTTTTTTATAAATGTCGGTTTTTATTTTAAAAGTGAAAATTCACATATTTAGAAAATTATTTAGATAAAATAAATATTATTTTTGGAATCAGGACGTCGAAATTATCCAACGGTGAATTTTTCATAATTTTCTGAGACAGTCAAATTTTTGGGTAAAAATTAAATACCATTTAAATATATAATGTGTTTTATGACATCATAATGACCCAATGGTGATGTAATAAAATAAAATAATCCTTATGTTCTGCCAATATGTGTTTTATCATTAAAATAATGAGGTTTTGGGTTTTTTTGACTTACTTTTCAAAGCATTAATGGAGCCCTCAAGACTTATTCAACACTTTTCCTTTTTAAATTAATTTCCATGGGAGTGTGACTCACCTCCACATAAGAAACCCTAATTTTTTAATAAGTTCGGACCTTGGCCTTGTAAAATATTTTTTTCCTCTTCCCTTTTCCAGAAACCATGGGCAAATACCATGGTATGGTTTGTGGTTTGGATTATTATAATATACGAGGTCCCAAACCTAAATAATAAAGAATTCTCTCACCTTTCCTATATAAACCCACACAAGATCCCACTTCCTCCTCACTAAAATCCCTTGGAGTTCGTCCAACCTCTGCCCTACTCTCTCTAGAATCCTCCCAAGGTGCCCCAATCTCCCAAGAAGCCTCTCACAAGCCTCTCTCTAGCCTTTGGAATCACACTTCCAAGTAAGGGTTTTTTCTTCTTTTCTCATTTTTGTCAATTTTCTTTAAGTTGTATTGACCTTTTAATTTCAATTATGAATATTGGGGTATGGTTTTGCACCTCCCCCATACTGCCCTATTATTGTTTGAATTATGGTAGAACCCTTTCCCTCTCATTAAATTCCTCTCATGTACACCCGTTACTATGACGAAATTCCGAAAGGAACTTCTCTCTCTTCTTGTACATTCAAGCAATACTTTTGTATCATGAATTTAAATTCCATTTCAATTGTTGGGACATGTATATATATGACATCCTTACTTTCCATTACATGTAAATATGATGAGGAACTCCTTTCTCTCTCATCAAACTTTTTTATGAATTCTTATGTCACGTCGTTACGCTGCCGAAATCGCACCGATTTTCTAAGCCAATGTCATTGTGTAGTGAATACCATGTCCATTTATCCATCAAGGGTATTCACCTTTATGAACATTTACTTATTGATTGTAAAGTTTCATGTGTGAATTCCACATTCCTTTATCATGGAATAAATTATTATGTTTTATGAATGCATGTTTTATGATCCATGTGGCACACTTATGCATGAAATGAAATGTTTAAGAAGGGT
Organism: Viscum album; assembly: GCA_963277665.1. Lineage (NCBI taxonomy): Eukaryota > Viridiplantae > Streptophyta > Magnoliopsida > Santalales > Viscaceae > Viscum > Viscum album. The sequence goes on from OY728153.1 coordinate 1,747,543,582, forward strand.
ACACCCTGATAGCGCTCCAATGCATTGGGTAAAGTATAGTATCATGATACGTCATGTGCAATGAGTGTTGACTCATGCTAATTCAAGTGCAATGAGGGTTTACTCGTGCTTCAAGTGCAATGAGGGTTTACTCATGCTCCATGTGCAATGAGCCTTGGCTCATGCTAATTCAATGTTGAGTGTTGTTGCCACATTTCCATGTTATGGTTATCATGCTTTATCATGCCTTTATGTTCATGTTACTCTAATGCTCTATTGATGTTCCTATTTCCTAACATGTATTGTACTCTTCATGTTATTCATTGTGTACTCCCTTACTGGGATTTTTAGCTCACCCTTTTCTTATGCATGTCCTCAGGTTATCCCATGCAATGGTAAGTATGAAGGAATATAGTGGTCATGTAAAGGAAGTTTTCAATAAACATGTTGTATTTCAAGTTTAAAGTTTTTATGCAATGATCCTAAGCCCCAAAGACACTAAACCTCTCGATCTTCTTTGTTGTATCAAGTGAAGTTTTATGTAATAAAGCATGCTTAAGTTGTATTAAAAAGCAGGGTTGTCATATAAACTATGAAGTACTCAAAAGTAAAAAATCATATAGTTTTAAATTTTATTCATTTACATTTAGCAATTATTTAATTCATTGAATCGAGTAACCCTTGCGATCTAGCCTAAGCTCTGTATCACCTATGTATGTTCCAAAACAAATGTCTTAGAAGACCACCTAAACAATCAAGTAAGACCATGTCCAGGATTGTTCTTTAGTGTGGTAGACTTGTTACATTCATTCAATCATTTATAAACAACCCTCTGGGAAATCTTACATGGTCTAACCCCTTTGGATTTCCATAACACTCATTAATTAAATAATGAACCTCTAGGATGATCTCACGGTCTAACCCATTTGGTCTAATATAGCACTAAACATTTAAAAAAGACCACTTGATCAGCTCTGGTAGTCAATACCCCTTGGTTAGCATAGAATCAATAATGTATAAACAACCTCTTGGGTAGCTCTCATGCTCTAAAACCTCGGGTCGATGACCACCTGGAAGCTATCACAGTCAATACCCCTGGGTAAATATAACATTAAAACATACATAAATCACTATACCTGGGAATGCTCTCACAATCAAATTCTCCTTGTTCAAACATAACAGTACATATCATAGGCATCTCATATAATCAACATCTCCCTCATAACAAAATGAGGAATGAGAGAAAATGGAAAACCTCACATGCATCCTAGACCAAATGACCATAAACAATCAAACAAAGGAAACACACCCATAGGGTGTCCCATAAACAAGGTATCCAACCTTGCACATAAGCAACAAACTTTTTCTTAAATAATCAAACAATATCATGTAATTTACACGGTCAAATTCCAAATCAAGAAATAACCCAAATGAGGGTATGCGACACTTAAAGAATATATAATCCAAATACGTACAAGAAAAAAAGGCAAAAACCACCTACCTTGATGTTTCACAATTGATATACTTGAACTTCATCCCTATAAGCGACCTAAAATAGCCTAGATCTAAAAAAGGGTGAAAACTTATCATCCTTGAATAACTCATCAGAGAGGAAGAATAATGAAGGAAAGATCTATGGGGTTTTATAACTCACCAATAGGGTTCTATTTCACCTGACGGTGTCTCAACCAGGGCTCGGACGGAGAATCAGGAGGGGTTCGAAGTTCATTAGTAATTTCATTGCTCTCCTATATGAACCACAGGGAGAAGAAGACTATTTTGGACATGAGACATGACCCCTCTTTGATATATCAAATACAAATAAAAGTACACGATGTGTTCAGTAAATGTACAAATTGTGTATTAGCCTCTAGTAGCTGCCCGACTTAAGTGGTATGCCATGTCACCACACAACCATGTACTCAACCATTACACTACAAGTATGTGGCTGAATGAAAAAACCGAGTACACAACATGTACTCAGAAATGCATGATGTGAACTTAGAAAAACCACATTTATTGCATTTCCTAAAAGGCAACCCGAAATCAAGATCTATACCTGAAGTGAAGATACAGGTTCTTACAAACCCCCTTAAAGCAATTCATCCCTGAATTTCCCTTCTAAGGGTGGTGAAGAAGAAACTGTGAACAACTCCAGCCACTACGATCATAAATTGATCTCCCTCTCCCAAGTCTCATCATGTACTCTCTCACGCATCCATAGAACACGTACTAGAGGAACATACCGGCCACAAAGAACCTTCATGTTGCAATTCAAAATCCAAATAGGGTGCTCCTCGAAGGATGCATCCAACTCCATCTCAACCTCCTCAGGTCGACAAAAAATGATATGGGTCTAAAAAGTAACTTCGTAGTTGAGAAATATGAAATATGTCGTGCATAACCCAGTACCTATGAGGTAACTGAAATTGATAGGCAACTTACCAGACTCTCCCCAAAACCTCAAATGGACTGACATATTTAGGTGAAAGATTCCATTCTATCCTAATTCTCCTTTGTCCAAACCTCGGTGTGACACGTAGGAAAACCTGATCTCCAACCTCAAACTCTAGAGGTCATCTCCATCGTTCAACATAATTTTTATACTAAGACTGTGTTATAGTAATCCTATTCCAAATCAACTCCACCTAATCAATGGTCTCCTAGCCAAGACGAGGTCCCAGTATTGCTGCCACTCCTACCTCCAGCCAACATTGGGGTGATCAGCATGACCTATAATACAAAGCCTCATAATTTTCCATTTTAATCATTTCCTAAAAAAATATTATTGTAGGAGAACAACACTATGGGTATGTGTATCTCCCAATAACCCCCAAAATCCAAGACACATGCTCGAAGCATGTCCTCCAAAACCTGAATTGTGCACTCGAACTAGCCATCTATTTGGGGATGCTAAGTTGTACTCTGAAGTACTTGGGTACCAAAATCCCTCTATAGTCCCTTATAGACATGATATGTAAACTAGACATCTTTTTCTAAAATCATAGAGTGTGAAACCCCATGAAAATTTACAATCTCTCAAATGTACAAATTCTAAATATCATCAACACTGAAGGATTCCTTAATCGATAGGAAATGTGCAACCTTCATGAGCATGTTGACAACCCAAACCATGTCACTGCCTACTAGAGATCTTGGTAACCCTACCACAAAATCCATTGTTCCATCATTCCATTTCCACTCAGTAATGTTTAATTGGTGTAATAGCCCTATCGATCGCTGATTCTCCTCCATCACATGCCAAAATGTTGAACATCTAATAAAAAACTAGCTACATCCTTATTTATACCTAGCCACCAACACTGAATATGTAAATCTCGACACATATTGGTGACAATAGGATGAACTACCCATAATGAGGCATAAAAATATCACAACAACTCCTCACATATGTCTTCTGAAACAAATACGCATCCATGAAAATGAAAAACCTCATCCTCTCATATGGTCCACCCATCTCCCATAGGACCAGTCCTTTAGAATCTTAAAGCTTCCTCATTCATACTAAATCAAGTAGAGTAGAGTTAATAGCTATAGAAGAAAAAAAAATCTTCATTTTTATGTTATGCACCTAAAAATGTATCTCAGATGACAGATCCATAGGATAACACTCTCTACAGGCCTTTTAAACTACCAATATCAGAGTTCTCATGCTCAATGCATTTGCCACTGTGTTGCCTTTTCAAGGCAGGTAGGCAATCTCAAAGTCAAAATATTGAAGATAATCATCCCACCTTCACTATCTCAAATTCAGATCGCGCTGATTAAAGATATACTTGTTGATTTTTTTGTCAGTTAATATCACAAAATGATCTAACAAAAGATAATATATCCAATAATGAAAAGCATGCACAATTGTAGCCAACTCAGGATTGTGTGTTAGGTAATTACTCTCATTTGGCCTCAACTACAGAGACTCGTACATAACGACTCCTTCCCTCTACAATAGCACTACTTCCATCCTGATACATGATGCATCCTAGTAAAGGGTGTAACTACTGCTTGTCTCTAGAAAATCAATATCAGTTAGAATTCAAGCTCTCTTTTAGTTTAGGAAAGTCTAAATCGTAGGAATCAATCCACAAGTACATCACACCCTTCATAGTCATGTTTGTCAGTGGCACTGCTTAGCCTAAAAAGTCTTGTATAAAGAATCTATAGTAACCATACTTCCCTAGAAAACATTGTACCTTAAAGATATTCTTCAGCTAATCCCATGAAACTACAACTCTCACTTTATTTAAGTATACTCATTCTCTTTTCTCTGAGATAAAATAACCACAAAATTGAATATGGTTCATCCAAAAGTGACATTTTGAGTGCTTATCATATAAATGATGCTCTCTTAGTGTACTCAATATGAACTCAAGATGGATGGAATGGTCATGTCAAGTTTGAGAGTACACCAAGATATCATCCATATAGACTACTATAAAAGAATAAAATTAAGCATAGAACACTCAGTTCATTAGTTACATAAAAACATCCAGCACATTATTGAGACCAAACGACATAAACATATACTCATATAGACTATACCAACACCAAAAGGCTGTAGGAGGTATATTTGATGGTCTAACCTGAAAATGATGAAAATCAGATCTCAATTCAATATTTGAGACCACCTGGGCTCCTCGAATATGATCAAAGTGATCCTCAATCCTTGGAAAGAGATATTGGTTCTTGACCATCAAATAGTTAAACTTCTAATAATACACACAAATCCCGAGGGAACCATCCACCTTCTTTGAAAAAAGGACTAGTGAACCCCATGAAGAAGTACTGGGTCAGATTAAACCCTTAGCCTACAACTCCTCTAACTGCTTCTTGAGCTATTGTAACTCTTTTTAGACATCCTATAAAAAGGAATGGACACTGATACTACTCTTGGAAGAAGGTCAATATAAAAATATACCTCTCTATCTAGAGGTAAACCTAATAATTAATCTATAAATAAATCTCTGAAATGATCCACCATTGGGGGAAAGTCCATCTATGATGTACCTTAGTCATCCAAAAATAAACTCGTAATATGGGCTGTAATTCCTCCCAAACCATGATGCTCAGGTCCCGATCTACTCACCTGGATATCCCATTCACCCTTGTGTAGAAACAATTTGCATTCTAGTGATGTGAAACTCACCCTACAGAGATAAAAGTTAACAAAGGCCGGAAAGGAGACAAACCAATCCATTTCGAGAATAAAATCAAATCTTAAAATCTCTAAGACATAGAGGTCCCACAATAAGTGACAGCCACCAACCTCAAGAGGGAACTCCTTTCATTGACGTACACTAGTCTTCCTAATTCCCAACGGAGTGTATGATTCCATAACATCCTCAGAATTAAAGATATAGTGCTCAAGTCTCTCCACAATGGCAATAAATATAAAACTATTGGAAACCCCGGTATCAAAAATAGACGAAGCAGAAAATGAGGCAACTAGAATTGTACCTATAACCATAGAGGGTCTAGGATCCTACCCTTGATGGGTTTGTTACATCTCAATAGTCTGACCCATTATACAACCCTATAACCCTACCTGGCTACCCTAAGCTGATCCACCCTGTGGTTGGAAAAAACCTGTCATCTGGATACCACAACCATGACCACATCCTCGACTAGAATGCCATAACGAACTCCAGTTCTTTGATAGATGAGAAACCGGTGGTCCTACTTTTGAACATAGAGTCATAATAAATCCCCACTCACTAGTTGTTGGTGAGAAAAACCAGAAAAAAAGCTATGAATATGACACATCATTCTACAATATCAGCACTCAAATGGGTCTCTCGAGCACATAGATCTTGTGTGCCCACTCTTTATTCACTCGTAACACACCAACTTGATTCTGGAAGGTATATCCCTTCTATTGGAGGAACCACTATGTGTATGATCCCTATGACACTTTATGTTATCGGTCAAAACAGTACCAACCCTAGATGCTAAACTGCCCTGGATCGTAGCTCCAAACACTCTCAGATTGCGCTCAGTAATTAGAAACTAATTTAATTTAGGAGTTACCAAAGTCATCCTGAAAGCATTCACCTGCGATCAGATGTCATACCCTATACCATCCTCAAACCTCCTAGAAAGTGATAACTCATCACCTCCCAAAACATGTGCTAAGAGTTGAAGCTCTGTAAAGTGAGATGAATAATCCATCAATAGAAGAGAACCCTGCTCCAAATTCATGAACTCATGAGCTTGGTTGGCCCTCAATATCTCAGAGTAGAAGTAATAATAAAAGGTCCTCTAAAACTATTCCAAATCCATATACCGATGAAATTATGCCTGTGAGATAACATCCCACCATCCCTTAGAGGAATCAAGAAGCATGTAAGTCGTGAGCTTCACCATCCTCTCGGAAGGCATCTCCAGATGTTCCAAGATAGAAAGCATGGAATCTAACCATGAATCATTAACCTGAGGTTTTCCTTCACCTAAAAAAATTGGGAGGATGTTTCTACTAGAACACCCGTGTCAACTCTTCCATAGTCAGGGTAGGATGTGGTGCTCCCGGAAAATATCGAATCATCCTCAGAAAGCCTTCATAGAACTATGAATTATCACCTGTGTCTAGTATAACAGCCAGTGCCAAGATGGTCACAATGAGAGGATCTGCTGGTAGTCCCTGATCTGTCATTTCCAATTACTGATCATTGCCCTATACCTAGCATACAACCGATTGATGTCTTGGTGGAATGACTCTGATAGATCAAGAACACACCTTAGTTTAAGATTATTAAGGACTGCAACTTAGAAGTGATTTAATGGAACAAGATAAAGAAATCATTCATGTTTTACAAAACAGGGTTACATGGTCTGTATAACTACCACAGGGTGTGTTCCCAAGAGATTTTAACATGGGAATGTACCCCTACCAACTTGATCATGTAACACCCCATACAAACATCTTGTTCCAAAGATACACGACATGTACTTGAATATTCCATCTTTCCTAAACTCTTCTACATGGATAGAACTGCACAAGTCTCTTTTGGTGTAACACTACATAGTGTGCACACTCTAGACACAATGTGTACTACATAAGTTCCATCCATCTATATCGTTAGTCACACAATTGGGTACATGGTTGATTATTATATAGCGTGTACAACCCATGTTTCATCCACCCATTTCATTAGTCACAGGTCAATATAGATGGCCTTTTTCAAAATGGTGTGTACTCCCAGTACAAGGCGTGTTCTACAAAATGTTTTTCAACCCCATGTCTCTACTCTCACAGTTTGTCACACAATCAACTACTACATGGTGTTTACATAAGGTACATGACTTTTACTTAAGAAAAGTCATTTCTTCTTGACAAGAAGAACAAATGGTGGGTGTTCATAACATCACACGCCATGTTGTCGGGGTTTCCAGATAGTAAGGCTTTGAAAATTCTCCAAAACCATTAAAAGATAAATTTTTTCCAAGGCATGAAATATTCTGAACCGTGAGATCCCATAAACCCTACGAATCATATTTTGGAATCCTTTTTCACATCACAACTTGACATAATTCAATTAATTTTCAAACATGATCCCCCAAATTCCAATCCAAGAGGGCCCACAACACCCCAAGGACCAAATCTTTTCATCCATCCAAATGAAACTTTACATATACCAATACCATATCAAAATATTAGGTATTTATATCACGAATTATATTAAAACAAGATGCATATATAGAAAAACATCCATCACAATAGAATTCAATCAGTAATGCTCCCTAAATGGAGTGAAAAGAATAAATGACATGTGATCTCTATCAAGTGCCTATATGATGAATGAGATGGAATAACGTCATATCATCAAGTTGATATAGAAATATAGCCACAATTATATCAATCATAACAACACAAAATAAGTAAATCACCCAATGGTGAAATCAAATCAACTTTACCAATGTCAAAACTAGAGAAATTGCAATATTTGGGGTAACATGGACATTTCCTGTACACAGGTTAGTTACTCCCAAGAACAACTTATTACCATGTACCTATTCATTCTTATCCCATTCTATTGGCTCCAAATAGTAAGACAAAGAAGAAAAGATCATGCCTTTGATACCACTTTGTAATGTACCGAATCCGGGTGTCGCCCAAAGGTACCCCAAACCCGGTTGGTCAAATAACCTCACACACATTTTCCCGAATACCAAAGGCTGTCGACTCTAAGAAAGGGCTAAGGTTTAATTTTGGTGAAACTATGCCCTCATTGGAAGAGTATACACAGTGGAAGACCAATAGTAAACAATAGTGAATGCAGTAATACCAACAAAAGTAAACAACACAAGACTAAAAATAAATCCAACAGAGGCCACAATATTATATATTTGTGTGTGTGTGTGTGATGCATGGAATATGTATCTAATAAAGTAACCAAACAATACACAATTATGGAAATAAATACATAAACCAAAGTACAAAATAAACAAGTAAACTCTAGATGAATCACAAGCCTCGTCTTCGTCCCGTTCTCTCCAACTCCAACAACAATCAAGTACCTAATGAATAAGGGTGATTCCCGTATCTATACCTGCAATAATATAGTCTATTTGGGTCCAAAAGCATGACCCAAAAATGATGTGAGATGAATCCCAATAAGAAACCAGCAAAATATTTGTGCCTAACTATCAGTGAATATATATATATATATATAGCAGGAAATATATAGAAATGAAGCAATAAACTAGAAAGTACTCAAAAGTAAACAATCTTACAATTTTAAATTACATTAATTTACATTGAATAGTTATTAAATCCATTGAAAAATATAACCCTTGGGATCTGGCCTAAGCTCTATATCCTGTGTGTACATAACAAAATAAAAGTCTATGAAGACCGCTTTAACAATTAGAAGGATTGGGTACAAGCTTGTTCATTGGATTGGAAGACTCATCACAATCATTCAATCATTCATAAATGATCCTCTAGTAAATATAATACAGTCTAACCCCTTTGGTTTAATATATCACCCTTTCATTAAATAATAACCCTCTTAGAAGCTCTCACGGTCTAAACCCTTTTGTTTAACATTGCACTAAGCATTTACAAATGACAACCTGGGGAGATATCATGGTTATTACCCCGTGGTAAACATAACATCAACAAATTATAAATGACCTCCTGGGTACCTATCACAGTCTGAACCCCCAGGTCAATGACCACCCAGATGCTACCACAGTCAATACCCCTGGGTCGATATAATAGTAACACATACATAAATGACCATACCTCGGGAAGCTCTCACAGTCAAATTCTCCTTGGTCAAAATTAACAATACATATCACAGGCATCCCATATAATCAATTACTCTATATTAACAAAACATGACATAGAAAAGAAGGAAAAACTGACAGGAATCCTAGAAAAAATGACCATAAACAATCAAACAATGGAAAGGAACCAGCGGGGTGTCCTATAAACAAGGTATCCAACCTTATTCATAAGAAACAACCCTTTTTATAAAATAGTCAAACCATAGAAGGTTATAAATAGGGTTAAATTCCAAATCAAGAAATACCCCAAATGAGGGCATGTGATACCTTAAGCATATATAATCCAAATACGAACAACTAATGGCACAAACCACCTACCTCAATGTCTCATGATCAATATACTTTAATGTCGGCCCTTGAATCAGCCTATAATGGTTTAGATCTACAAAAAGGTAAAAACTCTTAACCTTGAATAACCCATGAGAGAGGAAGAATCGAGATGAAAAGATCTATGGGTTTTGAGAACTCACTGGGGATTCCAACGCATTTGATGGCATCTCAATTGTGGCTCAGATGAAGAATCGAGAGGGGTTCGACGATTTTTGGCCCTTTTTTCACTCTCCTGTATAAACCATAGGGAGAAGAAGATAGTTCTGGACATGATACATGGCCCTAATCTAATATATAAAATAAAAATAAAAGTACAAGTCATGTTCCTTAAAAGAACACACTGTTTATTAGCCTCAACCGGCCCTCAGCTTAAGAAGTCTTCTAAGTCACCACCTGACCATGTACATGGTAGTTACACGGCCAGTATGTGACTGTACGCAGCAATTGAGTACATGACATGAAATCATAATTACATGTAGTGTACTTAGATAAACCCCATTTCTTCCTTTTTCCTGAAAAACAACCCGGAATCAAGATCTATACCTAAAGTGAAGATCTAGGTTCTTACATGTATTCTCATGAATGAGAGAATTCATGTTTTAAATTATTTCTCTCTTCCTCTCTAGAAATATTTGAATTAAAAAAAATATGTTTTATTTTCATTTACATCTTCATAAGTTACATCCATTATATATGTTGATGTTTTTTTGGTAAAAACCTCGTCTTCAATAACCTAAATCTTGTGGTTACATTATTCCATTTGAATAAAATATAAATAATCACATCCCAAAGGATCGAATAGATTTTTTTTTGGTAAAATAGATACATACATTAAATTCAAATTACAATTGAAAACATAAAATACAAATAGTGATTTATTTTACAACTCCACTATTCCTCATTTTGTATCCATGTATAATAATAATAATAACTTCCTAGTATCATGGATAAAATAAAACATAAGAAAGGGGTGATCTTAGATTCTCAGTAACGGTATATTTATTGTAGAAGATATCATTAATAAATAACCATAATAAATATGGATGGGTGAATAAGTGGATTTCATTAAATTTAATCAATAATGTGAACATAATATGGAAGGAATAAATGATGATCAAATATATCCATATAAATAATCACATAAGACTGAAACTTATCCATGAATATTATAACTAATTAAATAATCACATGGAAATAATTAACTAGTCTCATAATGAGGTAATACATAATGATAGACATCTGAAACATATTGTCAAGACCTTTCAGAAGACATTTTAAATATTTGGGTAGAAATCCATCTAATTTAGAAAAATAATATTTTCTCACGAGACTTGTCTAGGCATGTAGGGGATATATTTAACTAATCCCCACATATCACCTAATAATTATAATGATTTAATGATATAAAAGGGGAAAATATAATGAATATATACATTTTATTAAAAACTAAAAAAATAATATTTATATACTTACCCTAATCAAATAAACAAAATCATAAACCATCCAGAATATTATGGTGCATGATAATAAAATTGTATATCCTTGGTCAAAATAATCTTAAAAAATCCAAATAAAGGATAAGGATTCTATCAATATAATATATCCTTGGTAGATAATATATAAAAAAGGGGGTAATTTCTTTTATGAATAGAAATACAATAAAAATTTCATTAAAAATATTCTTAAGGGAAATAACCTTTGCACTTTGAAAACCACATTTTCAAACAAAACATTCAAAAAAATTGATAATATAATTTTTTAAATTTTAAAATGACCATTAAAACATTCATTGGTAATGAATGTAGGTAATTATGTTTATGTCATACATGTAAAAATAATGATTCTTTTAGATTTTTTTTTGTGAAATCCAAACATGCATCATTTTGAATATGACATGAAGATTCCTTTAATAATTTTTTTAAAAAGTAAAAATAGGTAAAATTTTCTTTAATAAATCATTTGTAAAAGTTTAATTCTATTTTGTTAAATAAAATTATAAAACTAGGATTTTTATGAAAAAATATGTTTTCCTGAAGAGATAAATAAAGTTATATTTTATTAAAAAAATTCTCAATTATTATAGGTACAAAATATTGGAAAAATAAAACTATCAATTAAGAAGAACAATAATAAACATATGAGAAGAAATTATATTTATTTTAAGATAGAAATATCAAATATTTCTCCCAATACATACTTAAATAAAAACAATATCAAATAATTATGAGATAAAACAATAAACTCTAATCACTTTGGTAAAATTTGAATCATAATCCCCATGAATGAATAACTAAAAATGAAACATTAAATAACATGAATAAAAATATATTAATTATGTATAATATTAAAAGTTTAAGAATATTCACCACATAATGTAATAAGTGGTGAATATGGTGTTTGTCCCATAGAAGTAAAAGAGAGACGAGAGACTATTGGATCTAGTTTGACTTCATTCATATATGTCTGAACCTCATGTATAATAAATGTATTTTTATTATACATATAATAAATAAACCTAATCATATATCTCATACCATATATTATTTACTTATTTCCTTTATCACATGTTTATTAACAATTCATTGTTAAAATCAAATGGTTTAGGTGATAACTACTTTGTTTTGAATATCTCTTTTAGTTCATTAATTTTGAACCTATTAATTTTATCGTGATTAAATCAGATATAAAATGTTAAAAATGTTATAATTATCATATATATTAATTATATAGGTATTTAGAGTAATCTATTTAAGTTATATATAGAAAATGGATTACACTGTTCTTGGAGATGGTAAATTGTACGTACACATGAACGATGTTTCCATTTTTCTGACCATATAAAACGAAAGGAAAATAAATATTAATTCATATTTAAAAATTAATAATTATTTTATATATATTATTTATATTAATTAAATACATACTTATTACCATCCATGTAAAACCAAAAGGAAAAATATTTCACATTGATATGTGGTGGCGATAGTCTATGTACACACAAGTGTTGTTGTTTTTATCCAACAGATTGTAAGGTAAGAAGTTATATGATAAAATTTATTTAGATAAGTGTTTTTAGATCATAAATATTTCATGTATTGATTAACTTTTACCTTTATAACAATCATTTAAATTGTATGTGAAAAATTAATCACATCCCATAGAGAGGCAATAATTCATCGTACAAACGAGTGACCTAATCGTACCCCCCAAGAAATAAAAATTAAGAAAGTTTGTGTGACATAATAATTTATGATTTGTTATAATGTTATATATATCATATAAATATACTAAACCTGTCATTATATCCATCATTGAAAGTCGTTCATAAAAGACAAATTACATCGGTTTGTGAGGTGGTAGTTCGACGTACAAATGATCGATGATTTTGTTTACCATTTGATGGAAGTGGAGATGAATATGTTTTATTAGATCAACAAAATAAATTGTAATTATATATTAAAAAATATTTTTATTATATTATCATATTTGAAGGTGGATTGGAGGAAGTGGAAGAGGAAATAAAACAAATACACAATTTTTTGAATTTTACCTCTTTGTGGAGAGCCTCTTCAGGATTATACTTAAAGCATACTTATGTTGGATTCATAAAAAAATATTTCTTATAGGAAGTGTGTCTGTAGTTAATGAGTTAATTTGGTCCGTTAATTTCATACAAAAATTGTTTTGTAAGTGTGAAGAGAGGAGGAGAGAGGGTAGCCATTTATAACTGGGGGCGAGGACATACATGGAATATTTGTAAAGATAAAGTGATACCAATGTTTTTCCAATGACACAAGCCTCCAAAATGGGTTAGTGTTGATAATATGAGGTTATAATATTGATATATATCCTTATAATGAGGTTTTTACAATCTCTATTTCAATTTTAGCCATTCTTAGTTTAACCCCCCTCCCGATAAACTCATTTTTATCTTAATGAGGGTAATTAATTTTTACTTTTTACTATTCATTATGGAAACAAATTAATTAGTTCTTATTAGATAATAATTATTGTGATTATTTAAAATATTTAATCCATTTTTCCAAATTAAATTCACACAATTTGTAGAATTCAATTTTAAATTAAACCACAAACGCGACGAAAGAGCAGTTTTCCTAAGAGAAAATTCTCTTAAGTATAGAATGATTTAAAATAAAAATTAAATACGAAATTAATTTAAATGAAACAAATTAGTTAAATTATAAAATAAATAAAATAAATATACTTTAAAAATAATTTAAAATATAATTAATATATTTATGTAATTTATAAAAAATCGTTGTTTTTTATAAAATTAAGTATTTTTTATTATTCATCAGAAAATTAATATTTTCAGAAAATTTTCAAAATATAACACAAATATAATTTCAAAATTTATATTTGAAAAATTAATTTTATTTCATAAAATGAATTTGATAAAACTATTAAAAATTAATTTTAATTTATGCGGGGAAAATGTGACTAATGCAACTTTCAGATAAATAAAATTTAAAAGAAAACAATTTATTTATCTTTCAAAATGGTTATTGTTTTATTTTTAACCAATATATAACCATTGAATTTTTTTTATTAATGCTTAAACCATAAATTTTTTATAATTTAGTTATTTTTATTAATAACCTTTGTCTAATGAGCTATGTTATGATAGGAAAGTTTAAATAATAATATTTTAATAGAGTATTATGTTCTCTTTAAACTCAACATTGCGTTCATCACAAGATACCAAAGAGATAAAATTCAATGAAATATGTCAAAAATTATTGGGGTAATATATTCTCTTGTAATATTTTTTTTATTTTATACATGCTATTGAATATTATGTTCCTCTTTTAAAATCACTAGGTGTTAAATTCTACCCCCTTTAAATAAATCGTGTCCTTGCAATTTAATATTGATCCTAATAATCAAGGGTTTCGATTTTCAAAATAACTATTATAGAAACTCACATCATAAAATTAGTAAATAAAATTACCCTTGAAAAGTGATAAAGTGAAGTACAAAGTTAATCCATAATAATGTATTACTAGGTTTCAAAGTAGGATAACATATGTAGTAAATGAAAACATTGACATGGAGGAGACTACTAACACACAATGATTAATATAAAGTTATAAAGAACATAATAATGAAAATGTTAACAAACAAAAAACAATAAATCCATGATGAGTTAAAATACCATTGAATTTCGATAAATTAATGTAATATGATAACATTTTTTTGTATCATTATATTTTTCTTAATTTTGTGGGATTATTTTACCATTACGATTGAAAACATAAGAAAATATTCTTATAATTTTCATCCATTGGGTGTGCTTAGATCAATACCTACTTTATCTATTACATCACTAGATGAATATCCAATAGTAATTTTATTTTTGAATCACTAAAATTAACAATTAACAGATCATAAGATCCTTAAAAGTAAAAAAATTTACTCCTCCTATATTTAAAAAATAGAAAAATGGTTAGAAAAATTTATCCAATAATAACAAAAGTTATACTTATTCCATTCCATAAATAGTTGTCCTTAAGGTTCATCTAAAAGATTCCTAGAAAAATTTATAAGGTAGTTCACTAAATCAACATTATATTCCCTAGAATGCCACATTCTAAATATGTTACTACCTTGGTCCCCATAAAAACATAAATAAAACATGAATTTGTCCGAAAATAAAATCTCTAGACACTGAAATATATTCCATAAATCCAAATATATATTAAACTCCATCAAGGATATCATAGTTCATTAAATTAATAATGAATTTCATGGTCACCAATACTATCCCATAAACATCTACTTATAAATATTTTCTCAATTTCATGAAAATTTTATGGGTTATCTTCTCTCGATCATGTATTTTCTAAAAGATCAACTTTCCATTGAAACACTTTTCCAGGACATCAGTACCATTCTACATAAGCAATCAAATACTTAAAGATAAATTATTATAGTATAATCATTATAAATTTCATAATTTTTATAACAAGATTTTCCTTAATAAAATAATTATATAATGTAATTATTGAATAAAAAAACATTAATCATTCTAATTCAGCTATAGTAGTACCATATGCTAGACCATGATCCATTAGATTATTCTTAGGCATATTCCCTTAACTCTTAGGGATTTAATTAGAATATTTCCCCATATCTATATTGTTGAATCATTAAAATTTCAAAACTTATTTATTTACCTTTCAATCATGATCTTGGTGTCATTTCTCTCCACAATTGTAACAAACTCTCATTCCCTTCAAGAATGTGTTAGGGTATTTATTTCTAAAATTATCACTTGGAGAAAATCCATCTTTACTTTCTTTCCATTTTCTATATTATTATATGTTTCCCTCTTATTCTTTGTCTTCCCTTTTAACCCATTGTACTTGGAAAATTATTTCGATTTATTTATACCACGTGATATTTTCTCTGCGTGTGATGGTAAGTTCGGGAGGCTTTTTCTAGTTAAATAATTGGATTAATTCCATTAAATAAATATTCTATCTTAATATTTGTATTTTGTATATATCTCATAGAATACCTCACTAACCTTGTAAATTTTACTTTATAGTCAGCACCATTTTCATCATTCATTTTTCTTCAACATAGGAATTGTCTCTCCATATCTGATCCTTACTCATGTGGAAAAACATTCCCAAGAAGAGTACCTTTAATCCTTCCATTATATGTTTTATATTTATTATTTATCATAATTGTTTTTAAATAATTACCACCATTTATATTTATCTCTTTATAGGTGATAAAATTCATGGAAAACATTCTCCATTTCTTTACTATTTAATATGTGAAATATCTTCTCTAATGAATTCATACATTTTATCAGTTATCAATGGATTTTTAGTCCTATTGAATGAAGGATTTTATTACAACATAGTGGGATAACATTATCAGACTGTATAGTTGATAATAAAGATTCTCCACATGGGAAAGGTTATTTCCCATAACATGATTCAACTACCCTAATACGGTTATAATTTAATCAGTTCCAACTACATCTCTAGCTCTAACTTCATGATCATTCCCAAGATGGAAATCCCTATATGGGGTACATGTATTAATATTGTTACCATTCCTTACATGACTCACCATTTATAGGAATATAATATACTATATTAGATCTTTACATAATGAAACATATTGTATAATCCCAATACCAGTGAAATACTTATCATAAATTGAAAATTATATGCATAGATAATCTCATAAACATAAACATGGTTTCTTTTGGAAGGGTTTAAAATCAGGAAAAAAAATTCAAAGACAATATAATGTTTTATAAAGAAAATTTAAATTAACCAAATCATATCCCTGGTTCATGGACTCTCAGACCATTCTCTGCTTCGTCTTTCCTTGGTCGCAGGTGTGAAGAGAGGGGCCCATTTTTCTTTCTCCAGTACCTAGGCGGAGGACCCGGGCTTCTACAACGTGGTGCAAGAGGTTTGAAATCTCCATAACCAGGGTAATACCTGGATCAATTTTCATTATAATTTGCATTGGCTGAAATTTATTTTTTTCCCTTGGAGGGATGATAGTCCATCTTGGGATCATGATCTAGTTCAGGTTAGCAGGGAGGATGAACATTTGGAGGTTGTCCTAGAATAGGGATGGGATGAGAGTTTGTTTCACATGTTAAGGATCAAAATGGTCCTCCACTATGATACTATATTAAGGTAGGAAAGTATGGAAAGAGAGAAAGCAAGGATTTGTTGGCTTATAGAGGGGGATCAGAACATGGGTTTCTTTTATGCCTGCATTAAATTGCGTTGGCGAGTGCAGAGGCCTAAGATTATCTGGGCAGATGGTTCCTTTTCCAATGATCAGGATGTGGTGGGTAGGATAGAAAATGACTGCATTAAATCCTTATTGGAAGGCCCCATTGTTGGCCACATTTTTGGGTACCGAAGGGGTGACTCTATTCTTTTTATGGAGATCCTCGGCTGTGTTTTGGAGGGTGATGATACTAGATTGAGTAGGCTTCTGGAGGAGGATGACGTTCGAGAGGCAGTATGGTCTTTGAATCTGGAGAGTTCCCCTCGGCCTGATAACATCCCAGGTTCTTTCTACAGGGTGTCCTGGGATATGATTAAGGGAGACCTTGTGAATGTTGTGTGAGACTTCTCTCAGGGGGGGAACCTTACATGTATTTCTTGTTTCACAAATATGGTTATCCTTCTGAATATAGTTAACCCCCAATCCATTGACCAGTAACGGTCCATCAGTTTGTGCGGCATGCTATATAAGGTTTTGGCCAGTCTTCTCAATAAAATGATGGCTCCTCATTTGGGTTCTTGGTTGTCTCTAGAACATCATTGATTTATTATAGGGTGATCCATACAGGGGGCTATAGGTGTGGTGTAAGATATAGTTAGTGACATTAGCAATAAATGCTTTGGGGGAAACATGGTGATCAAACTTGATATGAGAAAGGCCTATGATCGTCTAGAATGGGGCTTCATCCTTAGAGTGATGTAGTGCATGAGTTTTTATAATTGGACTAGGGATCTTCTTTTTTGGTGTTTCAGCTCAGCTTGGATTTCATCCTTCTTTATGGGTAAACAATTTGGGCTCCTCAAGTCTTGTAGGGGCCTCAGGAAAAGAGATCTGTTTTCCCCAACCCTCTTAATCCTCTCTCAAAATGATCTTATCCATTACATCAAATGGGGCTTGTGAATGGGTAAAGTCCTTTATTATCAGAACAGGTATGCAGTGAGGGGTGTCTTGCACCTAATGTTCACGGATGAAACAATTATTTTTATCAACAGAAGCTGAAGATCTATTCGGGGGATGCTGAGCTTCTTGGGGACTATTTTAGGTGGAGTGTCTAGGTGGTGAATAGGGATAAAAGTCCTTATTTTACTTCCAAGAATATTTCTGAGAGTAAGGTCAAGGTTCTTAATGAAATTAGGATTATGAGCAGGGGGTCTTTCCCGATGGAGTACTTAGGGGCGTCGGTGAGCCCTTACAATCTCAGAATTAATCACTTTGATAAGTTTGTGGGAAAGATCTTGGGGTGCATCTATAATTGGATAAACATATTCCTTTCATTTGGAGGTCGCATCACCCTTGTGAATTTTGTCCTCATCTCTATTTCCATTAACATTTTGTCTACTTCGAAGGTTCACAAAATTATTATTGCTAACTTAGATAAGATTATGGTGTCTTTCATTTGGGATGGGCAGAGGGAGGATAAGTACCACTGGGCATTGGGGAAGGAGATGTCCAGACCTCTTTCTGATGGAGGGATAAATTTGTGAAGTGTTTATGAGACCATGCCAGGGATACATAACAAAATAGCATGGAAATCAATAGAAGGTCGATCCGTATTGGGTAGGTTAGGGCCGGGAAAATATGGACTGAGTGTGAATGAGGCGAGTGCGTGACCATCCAATATATGGAAAATGATTAATCCTTAAATGGAGATATTGTATCAGCAATCCAAATGGCTGGTGGGAAGTGGGGACGTTAACTTCTGGCTTCAAGACTGGGGGGCTAGCATGTTATGTTTCCTGGGTGTCTTACCCAGAACCTCTCTTTGAGGGAGTCCAATGACCATACAGGCGTCATTTAGCCTATTCTTGATGAGAACTAGTGAGTTAGGTTTAATTCTATGGTCATGAATGATGAATGTGATGAGCTTGTTTTTAGAGGCTGTTCGACTGGGGAGTTCTCTTTGAAGGCTTTCTCTCGGATGTGGAGGGGTGATGTCAATATGAATATTTGGGGGTGATACTATGGTGTGAGGAGATAAATTCTAAAATTGAACTCCTACTATGGAGGGTGAGTAACTTTGCCCTTCCCACTGACGAAAACATCAAATGAATGGGTGTTCAGTTGGCCTCACAGTGCTGGTGCTATAGCAACCCCAAAAAAGAAATAGTGGATCACCTATTCTTTGATAATGAGTGGGAATTTTGGATTTGGAAGGCATTTGGTGATTTTACTGGTCGGAATGGTCAGGGTGGTTCACTGGGTGGTTTTATCAGTGCATGGTTTCAAAGAGTCGGGGAACTGGGAGCTGAGATGAAGGCTCGGACGGTGATTGTTTTAGCAAGGTGCTGGACTATCTGATCGGTGAGGAATGTTGCGCGCCATAAGTGTGCTCGAGGTTCTTAGGTTAGTTTTATTTTTAAAATAAAGCACATGTTTCCAGATTTGGTTTGGTTATGCGTAGAATGTCATAGACCACCATCAGTGAGGGACCTGGTCTCGAATTAGTTCCTCTCCAATCGAGATGGCGCCTTGGGTCAGGGGCACTGGGTCTGCTGGCATCCATTTCACTGTGGTGTCAGTCTTAATACGGACAGATCCCTCATTTGGGGGGGGGGGAGATGCGGGGAGGCCATGTCATTAGAAAACCAAAAGGATCAGTGATTTCAGCTTTCCCTACTTCATATGGAAGAGGCATTGTATTAAAAGCATAGGTGCATGCGATGATCACAGGGTTGGAGATTTGTGTCAGCGAAGTATCAATCTGAAGGCGGTGCATATAGATTCTCTCATAATCTTCAATGTGCTCTCTGGTCTAGGCTGATTTCTTTGGAATGTCTCCCACCTCATTAGAAAGTGAAAATACCTTTTGGGCAATCATGTTGAGATCACTCATACATGGAGGGAGGGGAATCAGCTAGCAGACTACTTGGCGTCTATGGAACCTCTAACTGAAAGTATGTCTCTATTCCTTAATATCTTCTCATTCCCTAAGGTGGGAGTGAGGTTAGTTATTAATGATGCTTTATGTTTTCATTATTATTGTCCCCCATGATTCTCTTTTTCCAGTTTTTTTTTGTTTTCGTTTTTTGATTTTCTGTCTTTCTGTACTCTCTTTTATCCAATAAAAATGTTAGTTTTCAGTCAATAAATATCCTTAATATAAGACATATTGTTAAATTATTTAATCTATTTTTCCTAAATCTATTTACCATGATTTATACTAAATTACTTATGATACCAACTATAAAATCCCAACACCAGTAACCTAGATCTAGTTGTAACATTGTTTTAATGGAATAAGATACAAGGAATCACATCCCAAAGGACCAAATAGTTTAGTAGACATGGTAAAATACATACATAATTGAAATTCACAATACAATAGAAATAATAAAATTAACAATGTTTTTATTTGACAACTCCATTACTCATTACATATCCATTTATATCAATCACAAAACACTTCTTAGTATCCTGGAGAAAATAAAACATAAGAAATGGGTGATCTCATATGCACTATAAGGGTATAATTACTAAGTAATATTTCATGATTATATATTTATAATAAATATTAAATGGTAAATAAATAAATAAAATCCATTTAAATAATAACTTGATCACAATATGGCGGGAATACATGATGATCAAATAAAGCCATGTAAATAATAAATTAATCTTGAATTTTATCCATGAATGTTATAACTAATAAAATAATCACATGGACATAAATGACTGATCTGAAAATGTGGTAATTCATAATTATAGGTATCTATAACATGCTATCAATACCTTTCATGATATAGTTTAAATCTATGGGTAAAAATCGATCTAACTTAGTCAACTGATTTGTCTCATGAGACCTATCGATGAATCGAGGGGATATATATAATTGGGAATCACCCATAACTTACTAATTCCAATAAATTATTCATATTAAAGGGGTAGAATATAATCAATATAAAAATTCATATGGAAAAACTAACATACAAAATTTTAATACTTACCCCAATCAAATAAACATAATCATATACCATCCAGAATAATATGATTAATTGTAATAAAATTTATATCCACAGAAAAAATAATCATCAACCATACAAATAAATAATATGTTTGATATAAGTATAAAAAATTCCCAGTGGACCAAAATTATAATAATTATATTATGGATTAGATGAATAGAAATAGCACAAAAATGTCATCAAAAATATTTTTGAGAAAAATAACTATTTAAACATACAAATATTTTTAAAAAAATCACAAAATATTTAAATAATACTTTTTATTTATAATAAACTTCGAAATTATATTAAATAATCTATAAAACATTGATTATCCTTGATTTGGGAAAATTATGTTCATTTCGTACACGTTAAAACAAAGACTCCATTCACATTTTTCATAAAATCTAGATGGGTATTGTTTCAAAAATGAAATGATGATTATTTTATAAATAATTTTAAAATGTAGAAATAGTTAAATGATTATTTAATAAATCATTTATAAAATTTATAAAGTAGTACTGAAAACATTTTTAGAAAACATAGATTTTGACTAAAAATGATTTTCAATCGAAGATAGAAATAAAGTAAATGTTATTAAAAACGTTTTATCAATCATTTTAAGTAGAAAAAAGTTTAAAAATGGTACTATGACATAAAAAGGATCATTAATAAATATATTACAATAAAATATACTGATTTTAAGATTGAAATATCATATAATTCAACCAAGGTATACATAAACGAAAACAATACTGAATAATGATGAGATTTTGATATAAACCCTTACCACCTTGGTAACTTTTGAATCATAAGCCCCATAAAATAATTAACATCAAATGAAGCTTTAAATACTCTTAATATAAATATATTAATGATATAAAATATCAAAATGGGAATTATATACATGATATAATGTAAAAAGTGGTGAATATGGGGTATGTCTCATGGAAGTAGAAGTGAAACAAGAAACCCTTACATCAAGTTTGAAATTCTTTTTTATGTATATGAACCTCCAATAGAATAAATATAGTTTTATAATAAATCTATTAAATAACCATAATAATATATCTTTTACCATATATTATTTACTTATAATCTTTTTTCACCAATTTTTTAATAATGTTTTGTCAAAATCGTTGATTCAAGCGATAATTGTTTCGCTTTTTCTTGTATGTTTTAGTTCGATAATTTTTTTCATATTAATTTTAACTTGGATAAATAATATCCATAATTCTTAACATGACATAAATATCACTTACATTAATTATATATTTATTTAATTTAATCTATTAAATATATAGATAACAAATGGATTTCACTATTTTTATTCGTATTCTATTATAACCCATATCTTCCTTGTTTAACACCCCCTATATACCCATTTTAACATTAAATGAAGTGATTAATTATTATTATTTTATCCATTCATTATGGTAAAAAATTAAGTTTAACTTATTAGATAATATAAATTATTCTGATTCAAAATATAGAATCAATTTTTCAAAATTCTATTCATAGAAGTGACATAATTCAATTTAAAATTAAACCATAGACGCGATGAAATAACGGTTTTCGAAAGAGAAAATTATTATAAGTATTGATTGTTTTAATATGAAATTTCAATGTGATATTAATTATAATTAGATATATTAGTTAAATTTTACTATACTTGAAATAATTTTACTTTAAAACTAATTTAAAATATAATTTCATTTTTTAAATAATTTAAATGAAAATGTAGTTTTTAATAAAAAATAGTATTTTTCAGTACTCATAAAAAAATTATTTTTTCATAAAATTCTCAAAAATTCACCCAAAGATAATATTTACATGTATATTTAAAAAAAAATTGTTCATTTTTTGAAATAAAATTTCTAAAAGTTGTAACATTTAATTTTAAATTATGTGTAAAAAGCATAACTAGTACACTTTACAGAAGAAAAAAGGTTTCTAAGAAAACATTTGTTTCTCTACCAAATGGTTTTAATTTTATTTCTAATTAACAAATAATAATTTAATTAATTTTATAATTATTTAAACCATATAATTTATAGAATTTATTTATTAATATTCATTCCTTCTGGTTTAATGGATAGGTTATAATGGTCATGTTTAAAAATAATATTTTAATAGAGTATCACATTTCATTTAAAATCGATGTTGTGTACATAACAAGCTATCGAATACATCGAATTTAAAGAAATATATCATAAAGTATTGCATTGTTATATTCTGTTATAATCTTGGTGTTATTTTTCATACATGATATTAGACATGATTTTCATTTATTAATATATTTGGGTGTTGTATTTTTATTTTTCCACGCTTTGATACTTAAATTATTCGGTGGAGTAGAGTATCTACTTTTTAATTATTGAAAAAATTCAATTAATTATTTTTTCTAAATATATCCTCTAAAAAATGAATAATATTTTTATAATGAATTATTTATATCTCCAAGATTTTTATATGAAAAATGAATTCCCCGAATAATTGATGTTTTAATTAGGGAGAATAATAATTTCCGATTTTGTAATTGAAATCCCATAATTATCTTTCATGATCCTTCTCATTAAATATTATTCAAACTCTAATAAACATTATCTTAAATAATATATTTAAATATTATTCTATGATATTTTAATATCTAGATACGTGAAAATAATGATTTAATTTATATTTCTTTAAATATCTTAATTTTAAGAGTAATTTCATCTATACATAATTTCCTAGATTTCCCTTTTGTTTTAATTTTTCTCATTCGATATGATTCCCCGTAAGAGTTATGTGAATTTTAAAGAGTGATTCTTAGGAATTTTATAGATGAAATTTATAGTGATGATATATTATCATTATAAACACTATAAATCATCCTTAAAAATCTAGTAATCTTTACAAAAACTGGATGATCCTAACAAAGTACTATGATGATCCTTAATAAGCCTCTAATAATCCTTATGACATGTCAATGCATTTTATAAATCATTTATAAATATCCAAAATTACTCTTATTAATTATCCAATGACCCTTAGACATTTTAGATATGATCCTTATGTAGTTTTAGCATCATCATAACATTGTCATGGATATTCATTATAAAGTCACAATGCCTTTTCTAGATTTTATTTCAAGAGTAAAATATTACTCTAACAATAACATTGATTTCTCCATTCCTTTTTTTTATTTTGAAATCAGGAGTATAAATGACTCTTACATAGTTCTATAATGGATGAATCTTATTTTATTAGAAATAATCCTTGTGAATTCCGTTTGGTTTCAAGAATTTTTAAATTCCATCCAACCCTTGAAAATTCGGATTGATCCAACTCAACTGAAACTTTCACAGAACCTTCATCAATATTTCAAGATCACATCAAATACATTTTAAATCATCTTAAAAAACGTTTTACACATGTATTAGAACAAATATAACCATCTATAACCATTCCAAATGTTATTTCAACTTATTTATATAAATTTATTTTTCTTTGTGACTGGAATTTATTTATTTTTTTCATGCTAGTTATTATGTAATAGTTCTTACAACATAACAAAGAATAAATAGAAAAAATGCATTGTACATATATTTATTTTATTTATTCATTATTTTTAACTTATTCTATGTTATCGTGTATAAAATTTATCCAAAAATAATTAACCATTCATCAAAAAATAAATAAAACAAAAATTGACCATGAACTATTTTCTTATAGTTGAACCATCAAGTAGAGGATGGATCACCTAATTCCATAGGAATATTCCTTGAGTTGTGTAATGACTCTAATTGCATGACCCAGTCATCATCTTGTGGATTTCTCCAATTTGGTTCCATATAAATTCTCAACTAAAATATTTATATCAAATGATCCATCATAACATATTTATAATCACAGATAAGTGGGGGACCTCGTGTGAAGGTATTGCATTTAGTTAATTTCCCTATAGAAACATAGTAACTTATTCATATATAAGAGAAAATTTATTCATAGTATACTTATTTAAATAATCAATAAATAAATGTTATAAAAGTTAATAGATTTTAATAATTAATATAAATAATTTACCAAACATACACAGGTCAGTCTCAGCTCATAATCAATCTACATGAAATAATATTTCATAACAAGAAATAAACAAGATAAAAATTATACAGAAGGAAAATTTTATATATTTAAAACATAGAAAACTAAATTTAAAAAATTTATGTTACATCCTAGGTCACATGATTTTTTTTATTAAATTCCATATAATTAAAAAAGATATCATAAATTTTTCTTGATTTTGTTTGAATATATTGGGAAAAAATAGACCCTAAATATGTATAATGGTCTCTATTATGTTGGGTTAGGTCATGCAGGTTGAACAGATCCTAACCCATCTAAAATCACTTTAGTCTAACCCATATGGGAAGCAGGTTGGTGTCTACTGACATGAGGAAAGGGTGGGAACACGGGGTAAAGTCATCACCCAATGCCACTATTCATTTATTAATATATCCCACTATTATGGGGGCCTTTTGTGAAAAACCCACCCCCGATCAATCGGGGTCGAGATATATTTTTATATGATTCTTTTCCATCAAAGATTCCTATATATTTATTTATTAAAAATTTAATTTTTAAAAAATATGGATTGACCCACGTTTGAAACCCACTTAATGATAATAATTATAATAATAATCATATTAATTTAACTAACTAAATATGTAAATAAATAATAAGAGTAATATTAAAAACTTGTATATTAATCGATTTTTTGATAAACATATCTTTTATATCCGGCCTCTGATTGATACATCGCTATCACCGTTAGGATCATATCATAGCACTCAACCCAAATTCTAGAAATTTTAATTTAATATTTCACTTGAATTATAACAAATCAACTCTGATATAACCTAAATGAACATGGCCAATGTGGAAGCATTATCATTACAATTTTCACATGATATTTATCATCAATTGGAAAATATAATGCTCTGAAGTTCAGTTTATCTCACGTGAAATGAGTTCATGATCACAATAAGTAATATCAAAAAATTATTTATTAAATAAAAGATACACTAGATGTTACAGTGACTGAAAATTAATTTTTTTATTATCAAAAACACTTTCATGGAAAAAGTGTGAAACCCCAAGTTTATACAGGACATGAATTAAAGGAAAAAAACATAGTTGTTAAAATAAAACGTGACCCTATTAGCCTCCTTATCCCCAAAATTTTTCCAAGAAATGGATGTTACAGATGTTGCTAGTGAATCATCCATCATGTCTTCAATGTGAGATGCCATCTTGTCCCACACTTGCATGTATTCCTTCTATGTGATATTCTCTTCATTTAAACCTCTTACTAAAATTAGATTCTATTTGTCTATCCACTAACTCTATTAACTGTTAGTATCGACCAGAATAGGCCTTCCCATCGCCTTCTCAGCATCCTCTGTGGAGACATTAATCACCATAGATTCTTCTTCCATATCTTCTTGGGAATGCAATAGTAATTCCAAAGTAATTTCCAAATGGTGGTCCCCCCGAAGGAAGAATTCCCCAAAACCCCCCTCCTCCAAATGAATCAACATTCCAACAGAATTGGAAATGCTCCCCTTCTCCTTTCCTTTTGCCTTTTTAGCAGATCGAGTCTCCATAGGTAAAGGTAAATATGAGTAATACTTTCGTCCTTTCTTACTGCCTTGCCACCCCTTCCTCATCCGTTGGATGCAGAGATCTTTGTCATGGAAATCTGGATCACTGTCTCCAGCAGCCTGACCAGATGACACTTCATTGTAATCCTCCCTGGGAAGATCATCTTCCTAATCAGACCCATCAACCCCCAATCCATCAACGCGATTATCCAGCTTAATTGCTGGAGAAACTCTCCTCGATCTTGATCTATTTATAACCTCAGTCTGTTGAATGTGCTCTTTACTAGAAGGACCCAGACCAGTAAGCACAACCTCGGCATACAAAGTATCCTTAATGTCCTTAGCATTACCCTCCTTCTATACCAGCTCGTCGGTGTCCAAACATGCAAGTGTTATGGGTATGGACACCGACTTGGACTAGAACCTTGACTGCAAGTTGAGTGTTGACCCCCGAAGTAGAAGCAATTTGGTTTGGAGTGATATGGGGTTCATTTTACACCCCTTCCATCCAAACAGAAATATCATTCAAAGAGAGACTCCTACCTTCAGCTTGAGGAAACTGCATGGAGGGTTCTTCCATTTGCTTTGCCACTATTTTACCCATGTCCTGGTCCCTCAATACCTCCTTGATCTGATCAAACACCCCCAACACAGATGATTCCTCCACCTATTTAGCCACTGGTTTACTATGCACCACATTGCTCGCTAGTTGATTGGTTTGTTCCACATCATCTCTTTTCCTCGCCTGCACTGCATCCTTCCCCTGGTGAACAACCCACCTACAATTGGTGACGGAGTGACCCAGACAATGACAAGATGAGAAGAACTCCACCCAATGGTCAAAGAACACCAGCTATTTACACCGTAACTCCTCATCAGCTTCAATCCAGACAGACTCAACTGGTGGCCTTGATGCATCAACCTCTACACACATACGTGGGTTGATCAGATGGCACAAGGAAGCAGTACGTGAATCAACGTAGAGAAACAAACCCACTAAATTCCCTAACATATGTAAGATTGTAGGATTTTGGAAATGGAGAGGTAATTGAGGTACATTTACACAAACCAGAATTGTTGGAGAGTTAAGATTCAGGTATAGATCGTAGCTCCACCGGAACAGGTAGAAGGTGCAGCTGTTGCATTTCCTAGGAGCACACGACAATGCACGAACGAAATTATCCATTGAAGAGTATCACACCATCAAATGACTTTTATCCAGAAGTCCGACAACTGCTCATTCATGGATCCCCAATGATTCAAAGACAAACCTATCAAAGTCATCCACTGAAGGCCATTTGTACGTGAATCTTGCAACGAATGTTAAGTTAAGGAGGATCTCCACCTCTATGAACTTCGAAACTGAAAGTGGAATTGCGGGATCTCCTCCCCAAATGCCAGGGACCTTCGGGCCTAGATTGATCTCCCGAAAGCTCAGAATTGAAATAGGGTCTGTGAATGGGTGGAAGTGTCAACGCCGACAGATACGAGGAAGCCGTGGATCCTCCCCCCACCCACCGGCTTGCGGTGGAGGGGGGACACCATTGTCCCCATTATGGTTTATCCCAATAGATGTTACACTCTCGATCAATTAAATGGATCAGAACTAGACTCCTTGGTTTTCAATGTTTTCATGGGATAGTCTTAATGAGAAACCCTTTAGACATATCTATCTGTGCTCCAAAAAACCCTTCAAATAAAAGTGTTCAAATCCCATGTTCTATCACAAGGAGTAAAATCTGATTTGGAAATTATATGATCATATGAGAAAACAAATTCTATATCTTAAGAGATGGAATAATTGAGTAAATGAAAACCACTAGTTCAATAGAACATAAAATTAGTATTTATAGTTGGGTTAAAAATAAATTAAATCAAAAAATATTGATTTTATTTTATTTAAACATATAAAGACCCCATTTCAAAAGCCTATAAATAAAAAAAATTATTCAAAATGTGATGAATGATATTTATAATATCATTAAATGAATATTTATTTATTCATTTAAATGATAATATTTTTTTCAACTGAATCATTAATCATTATATGTTTCCTCCCATAAATAATAACTGAACCTTCAAGAATAAATATTTTTTGATAAAACAAATATTATATTAAATGAATTTTAAATGATATTTCTTTAGTAATATGATCAATAAAAATTGAAATAAATAATATTTTTTACAGGAAATATATTATTATTTATCATCTTCTAGATACACTTCATATGCAACCCTTTAAGCCCCATATTTATTGTAAATAGGTAAAACTAACCTAAATTATAATATCGGCATCCAAAAACATGTTAAGGAAGCCATTGATAAAGAAGATTTCGAAGAAATAACAATGATTACATCCCTATGAACACTCACTATGTAATATAATCTTTTTTCAATCAAAATGTAATCAAGTAGGATAAATATTTATTCCATCACCTTATAATAAGGACATACATTTCATTGAACAATAAATTTATACCATATCCCTTATGAAACAGCAAAATTATATTACCTTAATTTTTGTATATATCATCATGGTATTTATCCTTATATTAAAGTATGTGTTGTAACCCAGAGGTTTTGATGTATTTTTTGAAAATAGTTATTTTAATTGCTAAAAGTATTGTATTAGAATACATACAATTAGATTATTTATGATAATTAATAAATGATGTGGTGAAGTGTCTATATTCATTGTAGATTTTTATATGTGGTGTAAATGGGTTCACTTATAGAGGAATAAAAATATACACCTTGATTGATATCTCTCTCAAGGCCATGGACATGGTGTTCATTGATTCAAAGAAGATAGCATGCACATTAGAATGAGTTTATAAGAGCAGGTTAAAGATTCACTAAAGGATGAGTTTAAATGAGTTGGAAGATTTTTATTTTGGTTCTTACAGGAAGAAACCATAGTGTAAGGGAAGGGACCACACTTTGAATACACTTTCATAAGTTTCATTTTGTTAAAATTAATGGTTCTCTACTTATATGTATTTGGTGTTATTGAGTTATTTCTATAGCATATAAGTCCATGCTAAAAAGATGGTATAACAAATTTCAGTGGAATTGGAGTTTTTTAGGTACCTATATCATGGATGAAATTAGACATTATAAATGTATCAATCGTAAAATAGAATTAAAGGGTACTGAATCATGATATGAAATATGTACCTTAAAGGAATTCCAAGCGAGTTTTAGAGGCACTAGTGTTTTGGATACCTACATACGATAATGGTTTTCTGGGTAAAAAATTTTCAAGAGAAACTAATGGACTGTTCTATAGATTATTCTTTCACCATGTGGGCTGTGTTATTAGAATATTGAATTATATTTGTTTTTTGATGTTGCAGACCCTTTATTTAGGGAAAAGTAGACCACATTGTAATATATCTAGTATATAGAAGAGATTATATTGTAATTTTAAGGAATTAAAGGGGAATATAGTTGATGAGAAACTATGAATATAATTGTTGACTTGGACCCTGATATATTGATTAACCATTCCATATAATGGATAAAATTTAAAATACCATGTCGTAAGGAATGAATAAATCTCATAATTAATTAGATTACATCTTAACTTGTATATTTGATTGGAAATTAAAATATAGTGTAATTAATCAGGCTTTATGGATTAATTTTGATTAAGTGGAACTTAATGATCATACTAAATTCATGTGGAACCCCTAGAATGATCTTATTTGACTATATAAATTTGAATCAATATCAAAACATGGATTAAATAGGATTGTATTATAATGTTTATAAAACTATTGTAACAGTTATGGATGAAAAGGAAGATCAAAATTGAAAATTACAATCAAAGAAAAATAAAAGAAGAGGGAATGATCATATTAAAAAGTTAAATTCTAAAGAATAAGAATGTGGTTCATATAATAAAATTACTTCTATATTGTGTTATATTATTAAATAGAAGGATTAAAAATATAAATCATGCACTATATACTTCAATTTGAATTTAAGTGGAAATAAATAAGATAGTTTCTGTTAGGAATTATCATTATTTAAAAAAAGATGAAATTACTATTGTGATATCATTTAAGAAATGGATTAAACAATAATATCAATGTTTTTATCACATCTAAAATCAAATCTGAAAGAACATGGTAGAATAGGGAACATAATATAATGAGATATGCTTCTAGTGGAGTCTCTCTTTAAATAGAGACAAATCCATATGTACTTAAACTATAGAATAATTCCCTCACATGTAACATCCTATAATTGTTTCTTAAGTATTCCTAAAACACTCTTTTTACCAAGTATTGGTTTGGTTTTTCTTGGGTTCTTTTGGGTTGAAATATTAAGAGTTTTGGAAATTATGTGCAAGTACATAGTTGGCTAACGGTTTCTCCAAACTGTGTTCCCTCTTAGAGAAAACTGTAAAACCCAAGGTATTGGGATTTTGCACAGTTAGTGTTGGGTTATTGAATTTGTGTTCCCTATTAGAAGAAAATATGTGTTTAATTTAAATTAGGTTCATGGTTTGTCAAACCGTGTGGCCCTACCTAGCTAATCGTGCATGGGATTTCTTTAATCTGAAAATCATACTTAAAAATCATGAAGCCCCTACTTTAGGTGTCAAAAATACCTAGAACAACCCCATATGATATTTTCTTCCTCTAGAGAATCCAATAGTATTTCCTTTCCTCTATGATATCTCTAATATGATATTCAATGCTTTAGGAATTCCATTAGGTATTATCTCGGTAAGTTTCCTAACCCTGATCGCCATTTCTCGTGATATCTATTCTCCTCTCTATGGTTCTGTGGATCCCTATGTTTCTTTTTTTAGATCTAATACCCTATGTTTTGAGATATTAAACATATTTTGATTCTTGTTTCCTAGATTCAATGATAATATTTCTTCATTTTCAAATCTTGGTTAGGTTTCGACATTTCGATATTTATTGATCACGAGGTAGGTGGTTCCATCATGATGCATAATCTTTGTTAAAATTTAATTGAATTGTTTAATTTCAAATATTTGAATTAAATTAAATTTCATTATTTTGAATAAAGGTCTTTAAATTATTTTTTTTTCAAAAATCCAATTCCATTTAAATGGGGTTCTAAAAATGGTTTTTATAAAATAAGAAATCCCCCAATTCCATTAAATTAGGTTGTGCTTATGGAAATTGGTGACTTATAAATTGTTCAATTTAAATTGTGATGTGTGTTTTATGGAAATATTGTAAACAACCCCAATTCCATTGAATTGGGGGTTGTTATGAAATTTATGGAAATTGTTTGAAATTAAATTTTGAATTTAATTATAAATGTAGATTGTGAAATTGAATTGTGAATTGATTTCAAATATCTATTTACAAAAATGGCTTAATATGGGTTGATAGAAACCATATGGTTTTAACCTGGGGAAAATTCATGTTTTTATTAAAAACCCATTTTTGTTTTTAGTAGGAAATTGGAATTTTTGAAATGGTTGAATGAGACTTAATTTTATTTTAATGTTTCTAAAAATAAATTTCCCATAATTTAATTGTACAAGAGCACATAAAAGCCAAGGTATTCAGTGATTTATTAGGATAAACATGCTAGTTTTTAATTTCCCTAGCAATGAATTGACACTTTAAAATACTAAAAAATATTGTCGGTACATCTTTCATATCTGTTAGGACATAGATGAGTCCTCTCTTTCCATTACTAAGGGACATGTCTACACATTTAATTTAATTATATGAGTGTGAGAGTATCCCATAACCCATAACTATAGTACCTCTTGGTAGATAAACATGTTGCTTTCTTATTTATATATCAGATATAAATGTATTCCATTTTTCAACACTCTCTTACATACCTTTAGAATTTATATAATCCATTTTATATAAAATTGTTCGTTTGATCCTTTTGTTTAAATAATTATTTTTAAAGTATTCCAATCATTTTGAAATGTGAGACATTATTTTCTAATGTATTTCCATATTTTTAAATGTAATACATTATTTGTTTAAATATGACCTTTAAATTCCAAACCTATTTATTTGAAAAATTGAAAGAACTTTATTTTGTTAATTTGATATGGAAATCTATTAGAATCCATAGTGAGACCCTACTAGGTATTTTCTTACACCCTTCCTGTGACTGCTGGTGTTTATAAATTAGCTCCTTCTAGGTTTGATCATAGGTTAAGCCCCACATAGAGGTGGTTATTGGTTTTGATCTGTGGACTTGAAGAGTTTCGTCCATTGGGAATTGGACTGGTTATCTTCATATTTTCTAGTACATTGATGTAGTACTTTTGGTTTTCATAGATATTTGACTTTTATTAATACATCTCCTAGTGATTTTTTTTGCTTATACTGATTTGTTATGTTGATTCAGCATTATTAGTGGAAAATTCATTCCCACTTTAGTTTTTTATGATGTCGGGTTCTAGTCACCAACCATTTGGAATCAATAATTCCCTTTGGTGCATGTTAGAAATGGATCCGTTATTAGGTTACTAGGGTACCTAGGAATATTTGTGGCAAGGTGGTATCAAAGGGAGGTAGAGATTCTTTTCTTGTGGCTAGTATGTATTATGTGATCTTTTTGAGAAATAGTAGGTAGTTATGATTGAGTGCATGTCCATCTCTAACTTTATCAAACCTTAAGTATCCTGTGTGATTTTTGAAATATGTCTTGCGGATTAGTTCTAGTCTTTTACAAACTTTTAATTTGGATAGAGTGAAATATAAATCTTTTTGTCAATGTGTTGGGATTTATTTTAACATATTTCTCTTTTGAGAGTGAATCTGATGTATTCCTTATTATCAGATGATGTTTTGTAGCATTATTCCTCTGATAACATGTGTGAATCAAATCCAGGAGGCAGCAGCTACTAAACATTAGTGAGAAAATAATCTTATGGACCTAAGTATAGTTGATGTGATTGTGAGATTATCCATGATCTAGGATAGGAACCGCCACCAGTTCCCATTTAGGATCCTGTTGTGGTACCTCAAATGCATGTCCTCAAAGAGCATTCTCAAAAATTCCTTCACCAGATGACAAATCCATTCAAAAAATCAAATGATACTCAAGAGTATGAGGAATGGTTGATCAGGATGTAATGTTTGTTTGGGATCTTAGAGAGACCTGATGAAATTAAGGTGAAGTGGGTCACCTTCGTGCTGGAAGGACCGAGTAGGAGATGGTCAGACAGTATGGTGACTGTGAAGAAGCTTGAATTATTAGAGTGAAAATACCTCAAAGTTATTTTCATCGACTATTTTTATCCATAGTCGATGTTGTTTTCCAAGGATATGGAGTTTTTTAAACTCAATAAGGCTAACATAACTATGAAAGAGTATGAAAACAATTTTTTTGAGCTAATGCATTTCTCACATGATATTTTATCGGATGAGAAGATGAAGGCTCAATGGATTGAGTTAGGAATTTGTTAGGATATTCATTCTTATGTTTTCTTGTTAAATCTACCTTGTTATGCTGATGTGTTGGATAGAGTTATGATGGTTGGATGGCATGTCACGGTTATCCGGAGTTTCTTTTTCTCCCAGTGGAAGGAAAGGTTTTTGTGAAGGAAAGAGGAACCATGATGATTCTCATAATGGTTCTCGATAGCATGGTCATTCTCACCCTCCTACAATAACTAGATGATTCCTATTGATATTCTACCAGTGTGAAAATCTAGGACATTCTAAGAGGGTTTTAATTGATGCAACCAAGTTATGTGTATCTTGTGGATACTCATTTCACATACTAAAATTCAGTCATGTTTATTCGACTCTACATAGTGGAATGGGATCATCAGGTCCTAAAATTGCGGGCTAATCAAATGATTTAGGTATAAAAGGGTTCCAACCATATTAATCAAGAATTAATCTTATCAACATTGTAGAATATTCTCCAAAGGATGTAGATACAGATCCATCCACTGTGAGAGGTATCATCATTATCACTTCTTCATTAATGACTATGTTTTTTGATACTAGTGTATCTCACTTGTTTATTTCAACCCATATTTTTAATCTAATAAATATTCTTCTGGATTATTTATCTTATGGTTTGGATATTATGAAACCCCTTGGTATGAAAAAAGAGTAGGGACTATGCAGTCCTACTTGTGTTTTCTCTCTCATAGATATTGATCTTTCCTTGAGTGTTTTGGTTATTGATGTAAAACCCCTTGATTAAATATTTTAGATTGATTGTATAATCCCCAAAAAATTTAGGATTGATTGGTATCTTCAATGGGTCTCCTTTAATACACCCAATGGTGTGTATTTTTTCTTTCAAGGAGAATGGGACCCAAGGTTGAGAAGGACCAGAAATTCTTATTCAGAGTTGGGGAAAGTGATATATATTTTCACCTTTAATTTGGACTGATAATATTTGAGTGATGATCTCCTTCTTGTGGCTATAAAGTTTCCCAACATGTTTCCTTATAACTTATCTGGTTTTCCACTAGTAATAGAGGTAGAGTTTTATATTGATTTATTTCTTGGTACAGAACCATTTTATATTCCTTCTTACCGTATAACACTATATGAGTTGAAAGAGTTGAAGAATCGGTTGGATTATCTTCTAGAGAAAGTATTTATACACCCAAGTGTGTCAACATGGGTAGAATTGATTAAATTTTCTAAGAAAGCTAATGGTTCACTTCACCTATGTGATGATTAATAGAATCTAAATTGAGTGGAGGTAAAGAATAAGTATCCACTTCTATGGATTAATTATATCATTGATCAGTTAAAATGAGAAAAGTGGTTGTCAAAGATCAACATTCAATCTGGTTACCATTAGTTGAGGATAAAGGAATCTAACATTCAGAAAAACACCTTTGGACTAGGTTGGACCATTATGAGTGCATTGTTATTCCCTTTTCTATAACTAATCCCCCTATGGTATTTATGTATTTAAGGAACATGATTTCCCATGAGTATCTAGATAAATCAATGGTAGTCTTTATGGATGAAATATTTATTTTATATAAGTCTAAGGAGGATCATGTTCATCATATGAGAATAATAATGAGTTTATTCAGAAATAATTGACTCTATGCCAAAATTTTGAGATGTGACTTTTGGATTTGGTAAGTGAAGTTCTTCGAAAATGTGGTGTTAGAATGTGGGAAATTAGGTGATCCTAAGAAGGTAAAAGTTTTGATTACTTGGGAAAAAATGTGAAATGTTTTTGAGATTCAGTGCATCTAGGGTCCAGTTGGGTATTATCTCTCATTCATTAAGGACTTCTCAAAGTTGGATTCTCAGATGACTTCCCTAAGATAGAAGGGAGTAAGGTTTTCTTAAAATGAAAAATTTCAGAGTTATTTTTTTTTATATGGAGCATATTTTAAATATTGTGATAGTTTTGACTCTTTAAGAGGCTGAACAGCACTATGTGGTCTTTTATGATGAATCAGGTTCAAGTTTGGGCTGCATTCTTAAGAAAGTTTATCATGCAGTTTCCTATGGATATCATTATCTTAGTCCACATGAGAAAAATTATCTGGAGAATGAATTTGAAATCAAATCTGTTAAACATGTTCTTAAGAGTTAACTATATTACCTTTATGGAGAAAGGATTACTATGTTTTCTGACAACAAGATCTTGATTCATATCTTCTCTCATAAATATTTGATTATCCTCTAGAGGTGTTTGGTAGAATACCTACAATGTTTGGAATTTAACATCGATTATACCCTATGGAAAGGGAATTTCATCATAGATTCCATGAGTAGTAACCTTCTAACCCAAGTAGTGAAAGAATCCTTAGAAAATTAAAATATGATGGTCTCTTTGCAACAATTTCATATTGGATCCCAATAATCAAAGAATGTGGTTTCTTTGGATAGTTTTCAGTTGAAATCCTCTCTAATAAAAATGATTATTCAATATTTGTAGCTTTATGATGAGTTATGCATAATTTTGGAATCTCTTTATAGTGTGGAGATAGTTACTAAGTGGTCCTTGTAAAATACAAGCATTCTATACTATCAGAATCACTTCGTTATGTTGTTAGTGGCAAAGAAAATTGTGATGGTGGATTTCCATAATTCCTAGTGGGTTGTGGAACTATAAACCACTATGATGTTATATGAAATAAGGAAACAATTATGGTGTCCAGGAATGATATGAGGTATTGTTGATTTTTCTCGCATTGCTATATGTGACAATAGGTTTAGGAGGAGCACCAGAAACCTTCAGGTTTCCTTCAGAAACTTCCAAATACTACTTGGAAGTGGAATATGATTTATATGGAATTTGTGGCTGTGTTTTCATGAACCTAAAGAAATAATAATGTGATATGGTTTGTGATTGACTACCTGATGAAATTGGATCACTTTATACCCATTTGTGATACAACCAACATTAGAGAGTCTAGAAATCTCTATGTGGAAGATATTTTTCAGTTTTATGGATTTCCATCAGCTATAGTATCTGATAGGGACCCTTGATTTAGATATCTTTTCTAGAGAGGACCTCCAGAGGTACTATGATCTCACATTAATTTTAGTATGGTATACCATCCATTATCGCATGGAAAAAATAAAGAGCTATACAGATTCGGGATGATATGATTCGAACTTGTGTTATCGACATTGATAGAGAATAGGATAATCAGTTTGGGGTAGTTTAGTTTTATTATAGCAATACTTACCATTTCACGGTCAGAATGGATCGTTTTGAGGCCTAATATTGCTAGCCTTACATATGTCTGTTGTTTTGGTAAGAGATTGGTGAAATATCTTTGGTAGGACCATGTTTGGTGAAAGATATGAGAGAAAAGATTTAGTTGATTCATTTGATAATGTTTACATCATAGATTGTTTATAATTCTTATGCTAATCGTCATCATAGATCATTGGAGTTTTCATTTGGAGACCTGGTGTTCTTGAATGTTTCTCCGCATTTAGGTCATTGAAGACTTTAGTGGAAAGTGAAACATGCTCCCCTTTTTTTACCTTTTCATTTTTTTGATCATGTGATAGTTTTTTTACCATTTATCATTTCCACCACAACTTATATCAATATATAATGTGTTCCATGTATCTCAAATATGAAATTATCTATCTGATCCATCTCATGTTCTAAGCTGGAATGATCCTGAGGTTGAACCTGATTTATCTACAACCTAATGACCAGTTAAGATAATTGATTATGAAACCATGTTACTTCTTTGTAGTATTATACCATTGGTTCATGTGCTATGGTAGCATGATTCTAATAATCATGAGACGTGGTAGAGGGAGGCATTGATGAGAGAGTTGTGGCCTCATCTTTTTTTGCATTGATGATTCTGAGTAGGATTTTAAGATATAGATAGATTCTATGGTGGATAGGTTGGAACATCCTATTACTATTTTCAAGTATTCCTAAATCCATATTTTTACCAATATTTGTTTGGGTTTTGTTTTGGGTTGTTTCTTGTTTAAATTTTAAGATTCTTGATGTTCTAGGATAGTCCACAGTTGCCGCACATTTTTCCCAAACTGTGTGCCCTCTTAGGGAAAACCTTGAAACCCAAGGAAATGGAATTTTTTATGGTTAGGACATGATTATTCATTCAGTTCTCCCTCTTAGGAAAAACTATGCCTCCCATTTAAATAAGGTTCAAGGTTCTTCAAACCATGAGGCTCTTCCCAACTACTTGAAGGACCCTGGGACACCTTGAGAGGGGAGGGGTGAATCAGGGTGACAACTTCTTCTTTTAAAGTGATGTATCTTGTTCCCACGTTGGTAGGAACTTGTTGAACCTGTATGATGAAAAATATCAGAATGAAAACATGCACATGCACAGAGAAGACACAACCCTTTTTACTTGGTTCACCACTAAGGGCTACGTCCAAGGATCATATGCCGACAAGTTGTCGGTCATACCAAAATCCACTAATCTTCACTCGTTGTGGATTACAATTGTTCGGGCACAGTCACTCTATCCAGGCTCACTGCCCTTACAAAGGTTCATGGATAGCTCACTGCTTCCCTTAGGTCACTCCCGTTGACTCCCCCTGGCTCACTTCCGTTGTGGAAGTCACACTCAGTTTATATACGTGAAGGTCTCTTCAATAAATTTCCATTCAAGTATTTTCCTCTACTCAGAACGAGACTCTTCTTGCATCGAAGTCTGGAATAGATTCAATAGAATGCACAGAACCACTGAACCGGATAACCAGAACGTGCAGATAAACCTTACTGACAATTGCACGCAACACCAACCCTTTTCGCGCAAAACCATCCTATTGAGCGCAAAATTTACTTTTCGTGTGGGAAAATATTTCGCACAAAAATCCCCTTTTTCGCGCAACTGGAATTTTTATGTGCGAACCTAATTTTTACGTGCTACTCTTCATTTTTCGCGCATCCCAAAATTTTCGGCACAACATTGAATATTTCGCGCAAGCCCCTTTACACGATCATTTTTCGTGCATCAGACCTCAGATCTTCTCTAAGTCTTCATCCCCTTGAATGAAGGGGGTCACATCATATTTATAGGCGACTGAGACCCCCA
Source organism: Viscum album (assembly GCA_963277665.1). Lineage (NCBI taxonomy): Eukaryota > Viridiplantae > Streptophyta > Magnoliopsida > Santalales > Viscaceae > Viscum > Viscum album. The sequence goes on from OY728153.1 coordinate 1,747,583,079, forward strand.
CACACAAAATCCCATTAGGTGTGGAAAACCTCTCATCTGACGCGCAATATTTTGCGCAGGTATCATTTTCCGCGCACCTCTCCAGATATTTCACGCAACCCATGCCTTTGCCATTTTTCAATGGTGTGATTCTAAAACACTATTTGCACAAAAACATCGATCCTCTATTTCTCGAACCACGCTATTTTTCGAACCCAGCTCAAGTATTTCGCGCACAACCCTTATTTTTCGCATAGCCCATGCCTTTGCCATTTTTCACCAATCTGATTTCGAAACACTATTTGCGCGAAAAACCTCGATCCACTATTTCGCACATCCCGCTATTTTCCGTACCCAACTTACGTATTTCACGCAAGCCTCTTATATTTTGCGCACCACTTCATTTTTGTGCGAACCTCCTTTTGAAGACAATCCATGTCTTCATTTTCCGATTTTGAGGCCCAAAATTTTGGCAAACACTAGGAAACAACGCCACCTTCAATACTTTTGTCGGGTTGAACTATATGATTGCTTTGCTAGCACACATTTGGAACTTCCACTGAGGATTGACAACAAAAACAAACCAAACTCCAATTCCTGCATAGAACAACCATGGTTCCAACAATCTCCCCCTTTGGGTTTGTTGGAAATCTCAAAATAAATTCAATATATCACCATCCACATGCATACAAAAAATGCAAGGATCAACTCAGCTAACACTCTAAGTCTACGTGAGAAATGCTGGCTGTAGAAAAAAAGAGAGGAAACATGAATTGGGTTCCCATGTCACAGAAGCATTACATGTCCACAGACAATCCTTAATTCCTGAATTTATTCCTTTCCTTTCTCCCCCGTTGACAATAAACCCAAAGGCCGGTAAATTAATCAATGTTCAGCTCAAACCATACTCTCCCTGGATAGTATCTCCCCCATAAACCTACATCACAGCCATAAACAGATAGAAAGAAATACCATAAACGGGGAGAGGGGATCTTCGTAACCTTCTTATGCACTGGGAGGTGGCTGAACACCGAGGTTCAACCGATGCTTCTCAAACACAGCCACTGACAGTGGCTTTGTCAGGATATTAGCTACTTGTTCATCAGTTCCCACATGATCCATTCTAATCCCCCCTTGCTCAACTTTTTCTTTGATAAAGTGATACTTGATTTCAATATGTTTTGTACGAGAATGCTGAACATGATTTTTTTTAAGATCAATTGCAGTCTTGTTATCACAGTAAATAACCATTGGCTTCTTTACCTCATCACCAATATCTGTTAATTGTTGCTTCATCCATAGCAGTTGAGTGCATGACTTTGTGGCGAATATATACACAGCTTTAGTAGTACTAAGAGAAGTACTTTCTTGTTTCTTGATCAACCAGCCAACACAGTTATTCCCAAAAAAGAATGCTCCACCGCTGGTGGACTTTCTGTCCACAAAATCGCCAGCCCAGTCAGCATCTGAAAATGCTGAAAATTCACAGTCCCTTCCTACAGCAATGTATAAGCCATAATTGTGAGTACCTTGAATATACCTCATGATTCTTTTTACTACTGCCAAATGTTCCTCCTTTGGATTACTCTGAAAGCGGGCTGCAAGACATTTGGCAAGGACAATATCTGGTTGTGTTGATGTCAGGTACAATAGGCTCCCAATGATCCTACTATACATGGTGGGATCTACAGATTTCTCATTCTCATGCTTTACAAGTTTGGTTCCAACTGCAATCGGAGTTGACATTGGTTTGGAGTCTTGCATATTAAACTTCTTCAGCAGCTCTCTTGCATACTTTTCCTGAGAGATAAAAGTGTAGTCTTTACTTTGAGTTACCTGCAGTCCCAAGAAATATGTGAGCTCCCTGATCATTGACATTTCAAATTCTAATTTCATACGATTGGTAAATTCATCCACTGATTTCTTCCTGCTGCCACCAAATATAATGTCATAGACGTAAATGAGAACCATTAATTTATCTTTTGGAGAATTCTTCACATAGATATTGTGATCTACTCCTCCTCTTTTGAATTACAGCTTCTTGAGATAAGAATCTAGTCTGGAGTACCATGCCCGTGGTGCCTGTTTCAAGACATAAAGTGCTTTCTTTAGCCTGCAGACCTTTGATTCATCAGCACCAAGAAGAAAACCCACTGGTTGTTCAATGTAGAATTCTTCTTAGAGTACACCATTTAAAAATGTTGTCTTGACATCCATTTGATATACTTCATATCCTCTCTGGAGATCCATGGAAAGGAACAACCTGATCGATTCCAGTCTAGCCACTGGAGCAAAGGTTTCTTCTATATCAACACCTTCAATCAAAGAATACCCTTTACATACCAGTTGAGCATTGTTTTTTATAACACTTCCATGCTCATCAAACTTGTTCTTGAATATCCATTTTGTTCCAATCACATTGTGACCTTTGGATCTCTGGAAAAGATCCCATGTCTGATTCTTGTCAATCTGATCTAACTCTTCATTCATGTCTTTCACCCAGGATTCATCCTTTGCAGCTTCTTCAAATGAGGATGGCTCCACAACTGGAAGAAATGCAGAAGGTGTGTTATTCCTCATCCTCCTTGTCTGTGTGGGTGCATTCCTGTCTCCAATTATGTTAGACGGATCAATCTCTTATCTTCGATTTCTCCTGTGAGGTTCAGTCACATTCTCACCATCCAAGATTTCCTCTTCAGATTCTTCATCTGAGTAAAAATCATGATATGACTACTAAGTGTTTTGAAAAACTTCTTCTATTTCTGCATTTGTATTTTCTTCCCGTTCATTTTCTTCCTGACGTTCTATCATATCAGTATATGATGTCCTTGAAGTATTTGTACTTTTCTCTTCAATTATCTTAACATCAATGCTTTCCACAATCCTTCTTAAATGCTTGTTGAAACACTTGTAGGCTTTGCTGTTCATTGAGTAACCGAGGAAAATTCCTTCATTTGAATTGTCTCCATATTTCCCTTGATTTCCTTATTTGTTCCTGATGAAGAATTTAATTCCAAAGACATGAATGTATTTTAAAGAAGGATTCCATCCATGCCACAATTCATATGGTGTCTTTGTCTCACCCATACGAAGTCCCATTCGATTCTGAATATACACTGCAGATTGAACAGCCTCTTCCTAGTAATTTCGTGGAATACAACTCTCAATCAACATAGTTCGTGCCATGTTGTTCACCTGTCGATTCCTACGTTCAACAACTCCATTTTGGTGTGGAGTTCTCAAAGCAGCTACCTCATGCTGTATCCCATGCTTCTCCAGATAATTTTCAAATTCAATGGACGTGTATTCTCCTCCATTGTCAGATCGCAACACTTTGATTGTTCGTCTAGTATCATTATCACTGATTCACCGATATGTTTTCTTGAAGTCAAGGACTTTTCGTTTCATATGAATGACCATCACACATTCCATTCTACTGTAATCATCTAGGAAAAGGACAAAGTACCTTTCTCCATGAGTTCCGACAACATTTATCGGCCCACATACATCTTTGTGAATCAGATCAAGATGGTGAGATGCCCTTTTCTTCTTTGTCCAATATGAACTGCAGACTAGCTTTCCACGAATTCAAGCATCACAAAATTTTTCACGCTCACACTTCAGGTTGGGAATGTCCACGACAATTCCCAATTTTGAAATTTTCTCCATGTATTGTTGATTGATGTGTCCCAGTATCTGATGCCACAAATTGTTTTCTTCTTCAAAAGTCATGTAACATAAATTTTCTTCACTATTAACCTGATACATGTTGCCTTCTGTTCTGCATCCCTTCATAAGAGAATTGCCTATCTTTCCCTTGATAGGGCATCCTTTCTGATTAAAAGTAACTATAAGTCCTGCATCACAGAGTTGACTCACGCTGAGGAGATTGTGACGTAGGCCATCAACATAAAGGACTACAATCCTCTTTAGTCCTCCATTAGCTAACTCGGTACTTCCACTCCCTTTGCTTTTCAGAGCCCCATCATTACCAAATCGTATTGTACCATCAACCGTACTTTTGATATCTGTTAGCATGCCCGCATTACCCATCATATGAGATGAACAAACACTATCTAGAATCCAAGAACTGTTGTTCTTTGTAGGATTGAGGGCCACCTCTTCAAGATTGGATTTCTCAATCTTCTTCCTTTCCTTCCATGAGACATTGGATTGAGTATATAGAACTGATGGCCTTTCAACTATCTCTTACGCATACCCAGGTTCTTCATAGTCAAAATCTTCTTCGAGAGGAGAAAACCTGTTTGAAAGAGAAACATTGTCTTGCTGACGAGACATGAATTGTCTTGAACTTCGGTATGAGGTGTCCATGTCCCTTTTTTGCCTGCAATTAGCAGCCTTATGAACTAAGTTATAACAACGAGAACAATATCCATAGAAATTGTTTCTTCTATAAGAATTGGGATATGAATTTGTTCTCGTTTGTTGATATTCTATATCTTCTCCATTCAGATAGCTTCTTGCCTCTTCACAATAAGACACAGTATGGCCTAGATAGCCACAGAACTGACACTTCATGAGAGGAAATTTCTTCTCACTTGAATTTCTCCTCATACATACTTACTTGGGAGAAAAGTTAGACTATCTGTCATTTCTGAATGTTTGAGGATAATTTTCAGTTCTCCATTTAGTTTTGGTTGAGGGTTCCTTTTTCAGCACTTTAGGCAACATTTCAACATGTTCAACTTTCATATTATCTTTCTTTTGGATCTTTTCACTTCCAGAAGTTGATGTCTCAGCTTCACAACCAATTCCACTCTTTCCCATGCAAGCGGATCTTTGATTACTCATGATTTTCCCAACCCCATCTGAACCGCACTTGGCTCTTTCTAGTAATTCTGCATCTGAGAATCTTCCAAACTGTATTTTCTTCCTCTATTATTTTGGAATTGATTTAGTCTCAAGTTTACTCCTTAGAGTAAAAACTTCCTCCTCAAGACCCTCAACAGTCTTGGATTTTTCATCATGTCTTGAGGTGAGGTCATTGATGACCTTTTCCTGCTCTTCAATTCTCACCTTCAGATCCACTACATCATCATTGCTTTCAATTATTTTAGATTGTACCTTAACAAATTCATCCAGTAGTTCAATTTCAGCCTCAATTTGATCAACATATTCAGCTGATTCTTCTACAATAGATTTCCACTTATTGCAACTCTTTCATTTAATCTTAATCTTTTTAACCGCATCCTTAAGTTGCATCTCAGGATATACACAAGTTCTCAGTTGATTTTCTCCACCAGTATCTTCTAAATATTCAACAGTGGCCATCATGGAAGCATAGTTGCCAGTTTTGAATTCTGGTTCATCATCATCACAGAATTCATTATCATCTTCTTCCTCTTCACAGACATAACTCTTCCTTTGCATTTTCATTCCAGATTTGAAGTCTCCCTTTTGAAGAACCTTCTCCAAGGCTTCTCGATGCATTCATATTCACTATCTTCATCATTGATCTTTCTTAAGCACTAAGAGGCAATGTGCCCAACTTTTCCACAACGAAAACATGCGAGAGGTAGCTTCCCTTTGAATTTCCCTTTCCCCTTCTAGAACTTCTTTGCAATAAGAGAAAGAATTTCTTTTTCTTCTTCATCTTCACCACTACTATCTTTTGAGATTTTTAGTTTATCCATGGCCTTGAATGCCATTTCCTTTCTCACACGAGTCATAGCATCTTCTGGTTTGACTCTCATTTCATATGCTACCAAGCTGCTAAGTAGATCATCCAGAGAAAGTTTTGAAAGATCTCTTTCCTCAAGGGATGACACCTTTGCATTGTATAGAGGTGGAAGTCTTCTTAATATTTTATTTACAATATCAATGTCTTTGATTTCTTCACCTAGACCCCGAATTTCTCCAACCACTTCAGTAATTCGGTTGAATAAAGAGTCTGCATTCTCGTTTGGATGCATTTTCATATCATCAAACCGATTGTGCAGCACTTGTAGTTTTTCCTCCTTCACTTTGCTATCTCATTCAAAAAATTTCTCGAGTTTATCCCACATGGATTTTTCTGAGGTGAAATTCATCACCTTTAGGTAGATCTGATCAGAAAGGGCTGCAATAAGTGCATTTGTTCTTTAGCATCTGCATCAAGAAGTTTCCTATCTGTTTTATTCATATCCAGGCCTATTGGGGCAGTGACTTGTATTCCTTGTACAGTAGAAAAGTGAACTTCCATACCAAGAGATCTTAGATGAGATCTCATTCTATTCTTCCAGATCTAGAAATTACTTCCATTGAAGTGAAGGACTCCCATGACATTGACTGCATTCTCCATGACGCTAAAGGACAGATTCAACACTAGTAACCTACCTCTGATACCACTTGAAGGACCCTGGGACACCCTGAGAGGGGAGGCGTGAATCAGGGTAACAACTTTTTCTTTTATAGTGATGGATCTTATTCCCACGTTGGTAGAAACTTGTTGAACATGTATGATGAAAAAGATCAGAAAGCAAACATGCACATGCACAGAGAAGACACCACCCTTTTTACTTGGTTCATCACTAAGGGATACGTCCAAGGAGCATACGCCGACAAGTTTCCGGTCATACCAAAATCCACTAATCTTCACTAGTTGTGGATTACAATTGTTCGGGCACAGTCACTCTGTCCCAGGCTCACTACCTTTACAAAGGTTCAAGGATATCTCACTGCTTCCCTCGGGTCACACCCGTTGACTCCCCCTGGCTCACTGCCATTGTTGAAGTCACACTCAGTTTATAGACGTGAAGGTCTCTTCAATAAATTTGCATTGAAGTCTTTTCCTCTACTCAGCATGAGACTCTGCTTGCATGGAAGTCCAGAATAGATGCACTAGAATGCACAAAACCACTGAATCGGATAACTGGAACGTGCAGAAAAACCTTACTGACAATTGCACGCAACACCAACCCTTTTCATACAAAACCTTCTTATTGCGCACAAAATTTACTTTTCGCGTGGGAAAATATTTCGCGCAAAAATCCCCTTTTTCACGAAACTGGATCTTTTATGTGCAAACACAATTTTTACACGCTACTCTTTATTTTTCGGGCATCCTGAAATTTTCCGCGCAACTCCAAATATTTCGCGCAAGCCCCTTTACGCGATCCTTTTTCACGCATCAGACCTCAGATCTTCTCTAAGTCTTCAACCCATTGAATAAAGGGGGTCACCTCATATTTATAGGCGACTGAGACCCCGGCGCACAAAATCCCCTTCGGCACGGAAAACCTCTCATCTGGCATGCAATATTTTGCGCAGGTATCGTTTTCCGCACACCTCTCCAGATATTTCGCGCAACCCATGCCTTTTCCATTTTTCGACGGTGTGATTCCGAAAAATTATTTGCGTGAAAAACTTCGCTCCGCTATTTCGCGCACCACGCTGTTTTTCACACCCAGCTCAAGTATTTCGCGCACAACCCTTATTTTCCGCGCATCCCATGCCTTTTCCATTTTTCACCAATCTGATTTTGAAACACTATTTGCGTGAAAAACCTCGATCCACTATTTCGCGCATCCCACTGTTTTATACGCCCAACATAAGTATTTTGTGCAAGACTCTTATATTTCGCACAACACTTCCTTTTTGTTCGAACCTTCTTTTGCAGACAATCCATGTCTTCATTTTCCGATGTTGAGGCCCAACATTTTGGCAAACACTAGAAAATAGCCCCACCTTCAATACTGTTGTCTGCATGAACTATATGATTGCTTTGCTGGAACACATTCAGAACATCCACTATGGATTGACAACAAACACAAACCAAACACCAATTCCTACATAGAACAGCCATGGTTCCAACACTAATTATGCATGATATATATTTAATCTATAAATCCTACAAAAAAATTATTCAACTCACCACTTGAGGTGAAGGATTAATTCAGAATAACCCTATATGATTTTTTATTCCTTAGGAGAATCCATGAGCAATTATTGGCCCCTCAGATCCCTCCTAGAAGTGATGAAATGATTGAGGAACACCCTCCGACCTTCTCCAGGTTAGTTTCCTCAACCAAATATATATATCGCATGATATCTCTTCAACCCCCCTAGGGTTTTGTGGATCCTTTTTTATAGATATAATATCCTCAATTTTGGGATATTAAACAAACATTTGATGCTCATTTAGTAGTTACTGTGATCTTTATTCATCATTATCAAATATTGATTAGGGTTTAGAATTTCAAGATCCATTGATCATGAGGTAGGTAGTTCCATTATGATCCCTGATTTTTGTTAACACTAAATTTATTTATATAATTTTATGTTTTTTAATTAAATGAAATTAATTTATTTTATTTAAATGGATTTCATTTTTTTGGAAAACCCAATTCCATTAAATTGGGGATTTAAAATGTTTTTTAGTAAGAAATTAGAGAAGTACCAATTATATTAAATTCATGTGTACTTATAGAAATTGTTGAAGATTAAACTGTTTAATTTAAATTTTGATGTGGGTTTTAGGGAAACTTTTTGAAAACCCACAATTCCATTGAATTTTAATTTTTTTGAAATTGATAGAAATTTATTGAAATTTAATTTTAAATTGATTTCAAATATGTAATTGTAAAAATATTTTAAAATTGGTTTGATAGAAACCTTAAGCATTTTATCTTATTGAATGTCATTATTTTTATTAAAAACCTATTTTGGTATTTAAAAAAAATTCGCATTTTTGGAATGGGTGAATGGGACTTAATTTTACTTTAAGGCTATAAAAAAATAAATTTCCCATTACGGAATTGTACAAAATCACATGCAGGACTCGATAGTTAGTATATTATTGGGACAAACACGCTAGGTTGGTAGTTCCCTAGTAATGTATTGATGCATGACCACACTTAAACAATATTGTTCATCACATCTATCCTCCCCACTAGGACAAAATGAGTCCTATATTTCTACTTTCAAGGGATGTATGTACACATTGGGGTTTATAACATGAGGGTATGTAGATCCTATAATCCAGTACAATAATTCCTCTTGGTAGATAACCATGTTTCTTGATTTTTTATATATGAGATATAAATGTATGCAAATATTGAAAACAATTTTACATGCCTTGGGAATTTATATAAACCATTTTATAAAAAAGTTTTTTTATCCATTTTTAATGTATTTCTATCATTTTTAAATGTGAAGCTTGATTTTATAATGTATTTCCATCCTTTGAAATGTAAATCATGATTTTTTAAAATATTCTCTTTAATTTCCAACCCAATTTTTTTGAAAAATTGAATGATGTTTTTTGGTTAATTTGATATTTTCATTTTTTATGGAAACCATGTTGAGACCCTACTGGGATTTTAGCTCACACCTTACAGGTCACTTTTGGTGTTTGTAGACTATCTCCTTCCAGGTTTGAGTAGGGGTCAAGAACCACTTAGAGGTTGTTCTAGCTATTGATTTGTAGATTTTTAGAGTTGTTCCCACTAAGAATTGGCCTATTTATCTTTCTATTTTCTTGTACATTATTGTTTTACTTTGGGTTTTCAAAACTATTTGAATTTTGGTACACATCTCCTGGTGGATTTTTTTCTGCGTATATTGATTTTTTATCTTTATTCTGCATTTTTTGTGGAAACTGAATTCCACCTTTAATTTTCTATGATTCTAGTTTCCACTTTCCAACCAAAGGGGATCGGGAATTCCCTTCGGGCCATGTCAGGACTACCTCATTTATCAGGTTACCAAGCTATCTAGGCTGGTTTATGACATCGCATCTATAAACCGGCTAAGGCTTCCATAATAAGGTGTGTAGAGGAGAGAAAATAGAATTGTCCCTTAGATTTATAATGATCCATCAAGAACCTATAGGGGTTGTGACCATTTTCATGGAGTGACTACAAAATAAAAAAATCCATCCATATAAAGTAATTATAATGTATTTTATAAATTGGCATAACCCATGTGTATTACCCATGGATTATCCCTTAGTAGTGAACTAGGTAAAATCCATGTGTTCTACATACTTCATTTTTTCATTTATATTATTATTTTTTGTTATTAGTATAAGAGATATTAAGATATTGAATTTGTTCCAATTAACATGGTAAAAATATTCATAAGGCTAAGAATTCCAAGGAAGATAAAATTTCATAATATTTATACACCCAGATTCACCCTTTCCCAGCCTATCTCGGTTCTCTACTAGTGGTATCGCACCTTAAATGATATGAATGATATTTTAGAGTCTATATTTACTTTTGGTTTTCTGCACCTCCAATCAATGATAAAACCTCTATTTTTAATGGAACTAACTATGGTGGTTGGAATACATAAATGAGTATGTTCTTTCAATATTATGGAAATGATGGTATGGAGTAAATTGTTCGAAATGTTGATTTAAAAGTGTAAGATAAAATATTTGGTTATGTGATGATAGATAATATCTTGATTAGATAATTATCTAATAAAATTTACTATAAAATCAGTCATTATGCTACTTCATTCAATATGTGGAAGACTCTTGAAATCATTTATCATAAATCAATGGGATTAAAAAAGGTTAAAAACCCACATTAAAAGAAAACTAACTTGTGTAAAAATGTAATAAGAAGAAGAATAAGAAGACTATATAGAATAAAAATGTTATAATCATGGTTAGTTGTTATAAGTATGTTTATAAATATTAATCTAACATTATTTTTTAAGGAACAATAAAACCTAGAATTTCATGTTATCCTAATTAAGTTAGATGAGACGATCGTGTCAAGGATGAAAGGGAAATGATATATTGACACTGGTTCGATGCATATGTATATATTAGTCATTAAAAATATCCAATCCTTGCATGAGAATATGGATCAACATAAAATAATTCATCAAGTGGACCTAGCTTTCATATAATATCTATCTACAGAAAATAAATGTTTTATGAAAGTGGAGGTGGCCTAAAAGTGGATATAATGAATATGGGTATGGAGATGATAACCCAAAATGATAAACTTGAATAATGTGTATAATAAATAATTAAATAAATGATCTTGGAGAAAGTGCTTTAATAAAGAATTATTCCTCTCTGGACACAACTTGATGAGAAGATAAAATATATATTATAAGTCGGATCTAAATTGAATGAAATGGTTTCCCAATTAAATTATAAAGTCGGGATGATCAATTATTCTATAATTAAGTCCTTGAATTAAAGAAATAATGTAGAAACCTCTCCCATGGAAGCATAATCAATTGTATAAAGAAAATTACTAAATCTGAAATTTGAAAGTAAAAAAAAATAACCATGTCAACTCTGGAAGTAAAGGTACTCAGAAGAAAGTATCTCTAAAGTGGTACTTCTATGAAAAAATGGGACACACTATGAGTGTGTATATAATCACAAGTGTGAAATGGTGAATTAATTTTTTTTATCAACATCTAAATGTTAAAATGACTACTCATAGTATAATTTTAATATAAGATGTTTATATGTTGTTTTGAAGAAATTGTTGCATTAGTTAAATAACCAAAGAATTATTAATATTAAAAGTCATGTTTACATGAGCCTAAAATATGGGATTATATTAAAATATTTCCCATAAATAGGGAGTAAGTCAATGGGGAGATCCTCTAGCCACGTAATGCACTGATATACACATTTATTTGTAAGCTTGTATGCAACTAAATTTGCTTCACTGTATGTATGAGAGGTAATAAGATTCATAACTTGGAGTGAACGAAGATACTCCATCCATCGAGTAGTAATAGACTAGGACAGATGAACCAATCCATTCCAAATTGCTTGTACAATGTTAGTTGAGTCACTCTCAATCCATATGTTATTCCAACCTTGATGTTTGGATTAGGATATAACATGAACAAACTCATCCTTTCAGCTTCCAGAGAAGAGGTGGTACCACAACCTCCAAAAAGACACCTAAGGATCTGACCAAGATGATTCCTGAAGATGGCTCCACATCCCACAGGTCTCAGATTTCCTTTAGAAGTGCCATCAACTTTAACTTTTATCCATCGAGGAGGTGGGGGTTTCCAAAAAACATCAAACATGCGCCACAATTGGAAAAAATTACCATCAACCAGAATCATTCTCAAAATCATTAAATCCTTTACTGTGTTGTTGAAATTACCCATTTGAATCATGTCAGATTCATGAATAGCAATGAGAATCTGCATCAGACCTTCATTGATGTTGAGGGAGAAATTATTTTGAAATATTGCATTTATATCATACCAGATCACATGAAAAAGCTCAGTGATGGTATAATGGAAAATATTTTTGATTTATTGAGAGGTAACCATATCCACCAAACACTTTATCTACGAATTGACAGAGTCAATAATCATCCATATTTAATTAATGATGTTAAAAATATAATTCCAAAGTGTATTGGTGGTAGCACATGAAACAAATAAATGATTGGTATCCTCTCTATGTTGATTAAAAAGACAACATTTGGAACAAATGTGATTCCCAAAATATTGTAAACAATAATCAGTTGGGATCATATCGTAAGAAACATTCCAAATGAGAGTAAGTCATGAAGTTTATATCCATGGATTGTCAAGAATCTTTATCCAACTAGGATAGTTTCCATCATTTTGAAAGTGATTATTGTAAAAATTATTTGAATCAAGCATTCCATTATGAGAAGGCTCATATATAAGAAAATAATTTGTGTTTGAGAACGTTTAGTTAGTAATCACATGAATGACATTCTCAGGGAGGCTATCAAGGTGTGCTAACATTGGGAATATAGAGATAAATTGATGTGGGTTGGATGCTAAAATTGTGCAAAGGAAATCCTATATTCATAAAACATTCAAGGAGAGGACATACAATATTTGAAAATATATTAAGCTATAAAATAGGTTTACAATTCTGGGGAGAAGTGGAGCTAGAAAATGTTTACTGTATACCAATGATGATGAATTCACAACATTCCCCTTGGAAGGAAAAAATATTTGGAAGATAAGGAATCAAGAATCTCCAATTGTGAGTAAAAAATAACATGCCTAGAGAGATTTAATAAAGAAAAAACTCTGATCTGATTCTTATATAATTATAATAGGATAAAAAAGAGTCATTCCATAGTGGTTTCAAAAATCACACAACTATGTAAGAGATAAATACTTGTGTAAGATCTATCATATAGCTGATGACGCATGAAGAGGGATGCATCGATGTTTCATAATAATAATAAACTTGTAAAAGTGATATTATTCTCACTATATAAAAGGATCTCAAAATGAATAAGATCAATAACCCAGAGAGAACATCCATAATGAAATATGTATAAGTGGTATTATGAAATAGTCACTATCAATTCCTGGGAAACAGTGGGAAGCACTAGATTAGTCCATCAAGATCAACCATAATCCCCAACTTGAGGAAGTAAGGGGAAACCCTCTCCCCGCATACATAAATTGTTTTATTATATTTTGAAAATGATATAGGATTAAGGGGATATAATATCCATGATGAAAATGCATTCAAAGGAGATTGTTATATAGTGATACAGTGATTATGATGAAAATATTTATATGAAACAAGGGTATTCAGATGTGTTTAATTTAATAATTGGTATCATAATTGGACATATAATGAAGTCCCTAAACTAACTGAATAAGTGAAGAAAAGAAAAAAAATTGAATCTAAGTATACAGTTTCATGCTGAAATTAATGAAGTCTAAACAGTAAAAAACTTGATCTGAAGTAGAAGATGTTTCAAAATAATATATAAAAGTTATAGTATTATCAATCCATCATTAGAAAATTACATGTGATAGTAGTTTATTTCTCAAGTCGTATTTGTCCACTTAAAGGAGAAGAGGTAACCAAGAAATTGGATTGTGTGGTTATCATTTTTTAATTGATTTTTTGGTATCAACAGACTATTTTTAAGGTACGAATATGTTTCTAAAAGAATATAGTGTTACAAACAAGTGTCTCCCCATCCTTAAAATTATCTCAAAGTATGAATTTAGTAGTTAAAGGAAGTTAGGTGGATTTTTTGATTTCTTTTCAATGGTTGTTTAGCCTTATCTAAGAAAGAAGTATCCCAATAAAGAATGGATTATTATGGAGATGAAGTGGTATCAAAATCATATCACAAATGAGTGGTATTAATTTTTTTGTTTTTTGGAATCTCTTACAAACTAGTGATTTATTTTCTATTCACTGACGGTTTTATATTAATGTGATTGAGATCCCATGATGATTTGTAGAATGGAGTGAGATCTCAAGCTGTATAGATAAATGTATGTATGAGAGTTAGTGATATAGACAACTTTGAGATTGTAAACTTCAAATCTTGTTTCCTACACCATGTCTAGACTCAATAGGATTATAGTATTTATTGATGAATCAAATACCATATGGTGAATTCACTTTCTGGAATCTTTTAGGAATGTCAAAATGATTTTGGATTAAAATATTTGATGATTGATAGATGGAAAATCATGAAATATTCTATCTTATAAATAGTTATTATATTGAATTGAAAATAATTTATGTATTATAATTCAATAATTTCTAACATAATGTGGTTTAAACTACTTTAAAATGATCCAATGGAAGATTTTATAATTATTAGAGATAACCAAATATGAAGATGATATACAAAACCAATTTATGAAGAATGTTTCAAATTTTTTGAGTGATTCAAAGTATCCCAAAATTCTAAAGTTAATATTATAATGAGTTTATAGCACAAATAAGAGTTCATTTATAAAATAATTATGTCATATAGACTAAGAAGAGGTACATAATAATGATGGAGAACCTCTTCTTATCTATATTTCAAGAGTACTTGTTTCTAAATATTTTTCCAAATCCAGTCATGGAGGAAGTACATTCGATAAAGGAACAAATATTAATTTTAAAAAAAATATATATTTTAAGTAAAAATAAAGGAAAATTTATATGAGAATACCCATTGAATAATTATTTTTCAAATGGGTGAAGATGTTAACAGGATACTTTATATTTTATTTAAAATGGTGGGTGAGATGAAAGCACCACAAATCCAAGAAGATAAGGGTTTATGGAAATATTATCAAAAAAATTCAATGTTGGTAATGTTACAACCAAGATGTCATTTTATATATTTTTTACAATAACTATTCTATTTTCTAAAAGTATGATACTAGAATACATGTGGTTATAGAAATTATGAGAAAACATTAAATATTTTTTGATATGAGGATGTTCATTGAAAATTTAAGGAATTTTTGTACATGAAATATCTTGAGGGGGAAAATAGAAACCTTGATTGATATCTATATCATGGTCATATAAATGTGTGTATTGATTCTATGAAAATATAATTCACATGGGAACGATTCTGGAAGAGCAGGAAGAGCATTCATCAAAGGCTATGTTAAAATGAGTAGGATGTGTTATATTACAAAGCTCATAAGAAGAAACCATGGAATAAGGAAAGGGACCATTCCATGAATAGATTTATTTAAGGTTTATTTGGTTAAAATGAGGTTCCATTCATATATAAACTTATATTTTTTGGGAACCACATAATTATATATGAGGACATTCCAAAGAGATAGTAAGGTGGATTTCAATGGAATGAGTGTTTAAGAGATACCATTATGATGGAATAAATTCCCCAAAATAATGGAATAAATCATAAAATATTATTTAAGGAGACTACATCATGCCATAAAATCCACGCCATGAACTAATTCAAAGTTAGTTTCATAGGAACTGGTGATTTTTAGATATCTTAACTATATAGGATATTTTCCCTGCAATTTTATAATATAAACTAAAGGACCATTACATAGTATATTGTTTTATTATCATGGATTTATTCATGGTATAAAAAATAAGTGTGTTTTCAAAGGTTATGGGCCCTTGAACCCTAAAGGAAATGACCATTCAGCAACAATTCTAGCATCTAGATTTTATTTCACTATGATTTCAAGGAATTAAAGTATAATATATTTGGTTGAAAATTTTGGATGTAAGTGTTGAATTAGACCGCACCATAGTGAGGAAGACCATGATAAAGAGTGTCCAATATGTTGAAGATCATTCCACAATGCATGAATGTATTCCATGATTAGTCAGTTTCCATCTTACCTTGTATATTTTATTATAAATTAAAATATAGAGTATTTGATCAAGATTTCAGATATTCATTCATATTAAATATAACCTAATGACCATACTTAATTTGAGTGGTTCACCTGGAAAAATCTCTTAATAGTATAGAAATAAAAGTCAATATCATCCCTTATATCAATAGGTTTAATCTTTAGATGTTTATTAAAACGTTTTAGTGGTTTTATAAAGAAACAAAGACCCTATTTGAAAAATATGGTTCTGAGAAAAGGAGAATATAGAGAATGGTCATATTGAAAATTATCATTAAATGTAAGAATAATGGGATCTGTGAAATAACATTGTTGGTAAATGTAGTTTAATTATTAAATAAGAGGCTCAAGAAGATAAGTAATGAACATCATACAATCATTTGAATAGACTGTGAAGGCAATAATATATTTTTAGTTTAGAATTATATTCATTTAGACGAAGAGGATGATTTTGTTGTGATATCATTGAAGAAAAATATACAACCCCAATATCTTGGTTATGATCTCATCGGTCATCGAAGAAAAAAGGGTATAGTAAATTGAAGATCAAATGTTCAAAAATTTGGATGTTATGATGCCAATGGATTTTCACATGTGATAAAGATATAACCACATGTCATTAAATTGTTTAAAATTATACTAGAGTTTATAATCAGAATAACCCTTCAACAAATTAGTTTGTATAAGAGAAATATAGGGATGAATTAATAGTGGGAATTTTTATAACATATATGGGTTTCTTTCCATGGAATAGAGTCACCATGACCTAAAATAATTCATCAACTAAAAATGAGTACACTGGATTCTGGTACACCGACACAATGTTTTGTATGTGATACATGAATTATCTCTTAGTGGGGGAATAAGTAATACCCCAATGTTCTATATAATTTAAATTCTATATTCATGCTTATTATTTATTTTGATTAGAATAATAAATAAGGGGATATTGAAAATGTTCCTGAAACCATAAAAATAAGAACCTAAGGATAAAAGAAGAAAAGAAGAGAAAAAATTGAAATAGATATATACCCTAATTCACCCCTCCCCTCAGGGTCTCCTGGGTACCAACAATACGTCATTCATGAGACAAATTTATAAAGATTTAAATTTTAAGGAACAATACACATTTTCATTTAAAGGAATATCCAATGAAACATAAAACTTATATAATTACCATTAGTGGTTCAATCATCATGACCTATATTATTCATGATCGACAAGCATGAACATCATGAGGAGAATTGTCAATGTCCTATGAGTTTCCAGAAATTGATTTCAAAACATAATTTTTTTCCGAGTAGAATGATGTATCATTAATATAGGAAAAATTTATTTAATAATATTTTCATTACAACTCAAGTTTCTCATTATAGCTCGGAACTTTTATAACCCTTTGATGTGAAAAATATTCCATGGAGATTATCATATATTAATGTCACATAAAAGAATGATAATTATTTTATAAGGATGTTAGTAATAAAATGAAAAAATCTATTGATTTTAGGGAACCAAATCCAAGGATCTCATAGAACATCTCATACCACATCTCATGGCACCACACCTTCACTCTTTCTAAGGGTCAAACAGGTATCTTAATGAATATGCTTGTAGTGATGAAGATAGGAAAACAATGGAGGATTAGGATGAAGTTAAGTGTGTGAAAACTGATGTAACATCTGAGATCCCGGATGATGGTGGAGGTCCCTGGATGCAGGAAAAGTCTGGGTGGAGGGGGAGACAACCAAGTGGAAGGGGTGCTCAAACATCTCTTCACAATATGAACAGTCTCCCGCGAGTGCAGTGATGTCTTTTTTATCGACCTTCTT
Organism: Viscum album; assembly: GCA_963277665.1. Classification (NCBI taxonomy): domain Eukaryota; kingdom Viridiplantae; phylum Streptophyta; class Magnoliopsida; order Santalales; family Viscaceae; genus Viscum; species Viscum album. The sequence goes on from OY728153.1 coordinate 1,747,600,970, forward strand.
TGCTGTTTTTACTCCTATATCATTACTCCTTGTACGAATTTCTATTTTAATAATAGGGGCATTTGCGCCTTAGCCTTCTTAAAAAAATGGGTATCTTACTGATACCCTCTCACTCAAGATGACACCTTTTACAAGTCTCCTAGATTAAACTTCTCACTTAGTGTAAGGTCTCATATAAGTATCATCATATGTTGGTTGAGAAATAATATGAAATAACATTGAGTTTTTAATACACACCCATATCCTATCCCTAATTAAGAAACACACATATCACCACATATATATCTTCTAGGGAGTAACACAAATAACTTATTATAATTTTTCCTGACCAACCTCATTAAGGAAATCCACCTACCTAGAACCTAGTTATACCATACACATGATGATCTCGGCCCCCTAGGCCATTTCTAACTCATAAGAGTGAACCAAAGGTCATACCTCGACACAATAAACACTAATAAGCTCTCTCTATGAAAAACAATACCCAAGAGGGCCTTGAAATAAAACACATATAAGCCTCTACCCTATGTTTATAACATGGGTAATAATCGACTACCCAGAGGTGTCTCACTATATACATATTCAATTTATAACACTTCACATGAACTATGTCCATATTTAGACTAATTTAAACCCACTTAATTCACAAAATGGCATATAATTTTCGAAAATATCAATTCCTAAGGAGGATTTAATCTAGATATCCACACTGATATCAAGATCCATCATGCTTCCTATGGGGCCACATTATTGAGATGTCCCACACCCTCTCTTCAAAATCACAAAGCTGCACTAGGAATTGTTGATGTGGTTGAAAAACATCTCCCATAGTCAAATAACATTAGTTTACTAATCCTAATGACCCACCATAGTGGAAACTCCATTCTTAATGTCTTACTACTATCATTGTATGAGCCATGGACACTAAGTTACACTAATATATTTCACTAGTTTTTGTCAAACCTCACTGAAGGAATAACCCTAACTAGTGAACTCCTAAAGGTACAAATAATATAAATCCATGAACCCACTTATTTGAGCTCACTCTAGGATATTTGTTACATATTACATGATCCAAGACCACCTTGTGGTACCTAAAATAGTGCTAGGAATAAATCCCCTTGGATACATTATCGTCAGGAACGTGCCAATCTATAACCCATGCATGATGCACTAAGTTCATTACTTGAAGTCCTAAACATATAATATCTTGTTAATACCAGGCGTCCAAGAGAAGCATAAAAGTAGGGGAAATTAAAAACATTACCCTGGATCGACATTGTAAAAACCCATTCAGTATGTCAACACCAAGTTATCAGCCCAATGATCTTATATTAAATATATTATTTTGAAAATAAAATTTAAATGATACTACATTTGATTTTAAAGCATAGTCTTGTTTGTCTTGTAATTAGTGATTATTTATTAAAGGAATTGAAAATGGAACCCACTAAATCATCTACACAAAGTTCATAATATTTTCGGTATGTATATATTTAATATTTAAGAGAATATAGAATCAAAGGGGATTTTGATTTACTCATGGTTATTGAAGTATGATTTATTTGATCAAATAGTGAGATCTAAGATTAGGGTGCTCTAATCTCCTCTTTATTCCTCTATAATTAAGGAGGAAAGGGGGATATGCTCCGAAATTCAAAATAACAATAGTTATTATTAATTATAGAATATAGTTATATATATATTTTTAACACATTAAAATTTTCAAATCGGCCCTTAAATAAGTTTAAACTTCTAAATATGACCTAAATCCAACTTATGAAAAAGGTAATTTTTCATTAATGTCAAAAATATATTATCACATACTTGGAACTTCAAAATCATGTCATGTGATAAAATATGATCCATTAACTCAAATTTTCTCTCTAATTCATTATTTAACGATGCTTGAATAATGAATCTTCAATCATAAAATATTTTCTTTTATTCACTTAATAAATCATTAATACAATACGTTAATAAATTTAAAACTTATTATTATAATATAAAATAATATTTAATTTATATTTTTCCATGTGACCATATAATCTTGGACTTTATCATACCCCCACCATGGGTCCACCATGTCAAAAACATTAATTCATTATTATTTTCAAATATTATTAATATGATTTGTATGTAACCTTCTAAGAACTTATCTAGATAACAGTGATTATCACTCAAAAACTAAGGGTGGTTTATAGAAACACATAAAGGCCCTTAAGGAGATAAGGTTTAGTCATAGAAATGATAACCACCTATAAACACACTATATATAATATAATATCATTGTCTCATGATATCATATAATGTGGGATTCATACTTTTGTCAACAAACCCTACATGATGTATTTATTTTTTAATTACTATAAAAAATAGACATTACTTTTTCTACCATGTCCATGAATTTAATCAAGTAACTATTATCCTGGTCAACTAGGCATGATATATCTCTTACTCTACTCAAAGTGACAAATTATTACTTGATCATTAAACTAATAACATACAACCAATGATATTCTAGATAAAATATACCTCTACAAAAACAAAAAAATAATGTTTTTCATATTGAATCAAAGTATTTGATCAAATTCTACACATTGATAATGAACTCAATTAGAGAGACCAATACACATTCACTTATATAAGAACATCCAATAACACCCAAAAAAGTTTTTTCATATTGAGATATCATCCCTCATGATCTCATCTACTCAATCTCACCAAGTTAAAACTTTATGAGAAGAAGTCTCAATGTTTTTGATCCCCCATCACATGATGGTTAAATATCATTTTTTTCATATTAAAAATATTTATGTATACAATATAACATAGGTTAAATGTTATGGCCATAGTATCTCATGTTTCTCTTTATAGTAGGGAACAACTATAACCATTTGATATACCAAATAATCAAATGAAATTTCCATATAAATAGTTTATTTATAAGTAACATCACTGTTATGGTAAGATAATATCATTCATTATTCGTTATATACATGATATAGTAATCTAAAAATGATAATAAAGGTGGGTCAAGGGAACCCAATTTTATAAAACTTTCAAATAAACTAGATCCAATTTTTTAACCATTAAAGTATTATCTCTTACATGAAAAGATCGTGATTATCTTAAGTTATATATTTAGTAATTGGGACTTCAATATTTTACTACATGAATGACCTATTATATGTGATTTCACCTCCATGAGTAAAACTCATCAAGAGTTGATATCCCTGACTATAACATTTTTTCCTCTACTATAACCTTGACATATTGGCTTATAAAATTTTCATTAGCTTCTCTAAATTATGATAATACCTACTTTATAGGTAACATTCCATGAATTTGAAGAAATTATGTTTATTTCATAAATATTATTTAGCTGCAATAGAAGTCGTAACATAATCAGTATTTTTTTTACATGGACACCATTGGAATCAATGATATAATCCTAATGATTTCCTTATCCTAATTGTGATATTATATTAATTGGTCCATAGGGAGAATATTTTTATATCCCCTTGAAAATTATTATTTCTTACTCTCTAAGTACCAGGTATATATCCCTTATACTTTATCAAGTACCATTTTTAGTTCTAACTACTATGTATGCAGTTCTCCTAGTATTATATAATATTTTTCTACCATAACGTATGTGTAAAAAATATCATATCAAGAATATTACATTAAATATGAGAACGATACATCACTTATTATTATGGATTTCTACTCACTATTTTAATCTCCACTAATGTCTTATACATTTCCTATTGGATAGATCTATTCCATGTGACATTGGTAACAATTCCCTCTTGAGTTATTAAAACATTTTTTCTTCAACACCATGAAAATATATGAACATTGACTTGGTCCAAGTAAAACATAGATCTATAATAGTAGATATTTCCCCTATAATTTTGGTTACTATTTTAATTCAATATTTTTTGGGATTTATTAAACCTGTTCTTGACTAATTGTAGTACTAGTAACTTTTTTCCATGAATTTTTAATATATTTTAGTAAAACAATTATGGCACTCCTTCTAACCTATTATAAACACATGGAAAATATTTTAAAATGAATATTTAATTATCAAGATGATTTAATTAATCCATAAATGGATATCTAAAACTTTCATTACTTACTAGCATGTTAGGGAGTCAACAATAATTTCTAATTGCGTTGTATAAATATCCTCTATAAGGTTTACCCCAAGGAAGGTAGTCTTGAAATATGATTCATAGTATAAGTATCATAGAAAGTTACTATGAAAAGTATAATTCAAATTGATTTAATCATGAATACTTGGTATAAAGAATCAATATTTATTGGTACTATTCTTATACCACCCATGTATAGTTTCTCTTTTATACCCACTACTAACTTTACATAAATTGGGTAAATGACCAAAATAAATGGTTTTGGTACCTGGAATCCATTTTTATGAATTCATGTTCACTTTTCATTTTAGATTATTCCAATTTATTTGTTCCTATATGATTCATTATTCTTATGAAATAATATATCATCTATATATCTGAATATTAAACTACCGTTCTGATTTTAGATTTATTATATAGTATGTGTGTCTATAAAATTCATTCTCCATGTGCTCTTGAGGAACTTTTTTCTATGTAAAATAAAAGTGAATCTCAATCATTTACTTTATAGAATTTAATATTACCCCCGTTATTTAAAATAGAGATGTAGATTATCTTAAAGAAATGTAGTCTTCCATTCGACTCTAAATTGCCAATCATGGGGATTTATAAAATATTCTTAACTTCCAGTACAATTACCTGACAAACACATTATGTTTTTCTTGGTGAATTCTAGTCTTCTAACTTATCCTAAATTACTATTTTAATCTAATCACTTGAATTATTATGTAATGGATTTATGTCGTACTATAACAAATATGAAATCAATTTTTCATTATAGTTGTTATATGGTTACTTAAAACCACTATTTTTTTAAATACATATCAAATGTTGGAAGACTTGTAAGTCTTATTATAGTCTTCATTAATCATACTTTCACTAAATTCATGGATCAAAGTTGTATAATTAATTTTGTTTAGGAATTACACAACTCTTTATTTAAGTTGTTGATGAATACAAGGTTAAGATATACTATTGAAATCCCAACTAGAGGGCCTGATATCTTTTACTAAGAATATGTATTTCATCATAGATAATTACATTAATTTGTTAAGATAATTTTATCAGGTATATGAATTTTACCTCTTGATTATCTTCAGAATAGTTTGTGTGGTTAGGCTAAACTAACTCTATAAGATTTATTGCTCACATTCATTTCTAATGGTTTAATTAATTTAATAAATATATATTTTAAAACATTGTGTATGAGTGTTATATTTTATATTCACCATTTATTAATTTTGATTTTAGTGTTACAAAACTATTACTTGGGTATTAAACACAATAAAAAACATTCATTCTAAATTGAAATAATGTTTTGTTGTGTCCAATAGATGTATATGATCAATTTTTGGTAATACTCAATGGAAAATAATAGTTCATCTATAATCAATAAAGTTGAGAAAATAGAAGTTATATTCTTCTCACATATAACATAGGAATCACCCTTTCTCACATTCTCAAAGAATTCACCTTACCTCTTGTAATCTTTTTAAAATTCCTTGGTTCATGTATTTAGAATCAAATGTGTGATAGAGATATAGTATCTAATAACCAAGAGGTAAAGTTGAAATATTAAAATCAGTGATGAATATAGAGGAAGTAGAATATTATTCTTTATACTTATTCAATTCAATTCAATTCCACTCATAGTTACCTAAATTCCACATGTGAACAAATTAGCCTTTTGTCTGATTATCTCTCTCTCTCTCTTTATATCTAGTTTCTTAGTAGGACATTGTGAATGTTCCTTTGGAATTTCACTTTACAATGGAATTTTAACATTATTATTCATATTTTTCTCTATAATGACTAATAATTTATCTTTTATTATATTCGTATCATCATATAGAAACTTACCTAAAAATAGCAAATAAGTTTCTCTATACAGTTTGTTTTATAAGTCATAATGAAAATGGAGTAACTGAGTGATAAAATTGTAATAATAAGATTTATTTAAAGATTGTAATTTTATCAATATAATATACCAACTTCAGTACACATGAACCACCATAAATTTCATATTATAATTTTCATCTTCCTATTGGAATCATAATCTCATTTATTTAATTCTTCACTTTCTCCTCTCAGGCTTCATAGAGATGGGGAAAAAGGTATAACGATACACGAGTCTCATATTAAAATCCTTTTCACTCTCACTTGCAACAGGGGGTTTCTCATTGTTGAGTGGGGAAAAGATAACATATAATATATTTTCATATTATGGTATTATATGCAATCACATATATCAATATTGGAAATTTGTAAAATTTAGGGCCTTTTAATTGTCCAATATTATTCATATTGTTTATGTATTACATTAAATTTTTCTAAAAAATAAAACATAGAATATTAGTAATTTTTCCTTAATTTCCAAATATTATAAAATATAGATTCATTACTATTAAATATCCGTCCATATTTTAAAAAATCCCAGTAATCCTCAATTACTAGATTCAGATCACTCGATCGGTTAAATATTCTAGTGGAATGGATCCTTCAAAACCTCTACTTATAGTCTAATATATTACTACATTAGTTCTCAAATAGTTTCAAGGTAGGTTCATAACTATGCAATCATATCAAGTCATAAATCTTTATTCTATTGAGTTAATTATCATCTCTTAGGAATCCATGACATGGATTCTCATAACACTTTTCAATAAAAATTTCCAAGCTATCTATGTCTATTTAATTGGTGATAGTTCTTTTTATTCAACCCAAAACTATGTTTATAACTCCCCAATAAGAAGATCCACCTAAAACTATGGGTGAAGAGCACCTCAAACTACTATTTTGTATGAATATAAGTGATGGATGTAATATGAATTAATATTGTATTTGATGGTTTGTAAAGTTTTTTTTTCTCTTAGTGGATGAAATCTAATTCATGTTAACATGTTTTCTACTATGTGATCACACTCAAAACATTAGCCATGCATAAATAGAAATCATTTATCAAACATGTTATTCTATTTAATATTTGAATTCTTGTTAAATTAATTGCATAATAATGTATCATCAATGCATTCATAACTAATTAAACATAAATAAAAAAATAAATAAAAAATAACATGATCAGGAGTTGTTTATAATGGTTGATCCATCGAGAAAATGATGGATAAAAAAACCCGGGTGTAACTTCTTAAGTTGTGTCCTACTCAAGTTCCATAATTTTCCCCATACAACATCTCAAAATCCCACTAAGTACTTTTCTGAGTCTCTAATTTAACTCTGTCACCTTTCATCCTCCTCATTATATTAAAAAATGACACACAAATGAATGGGTATTGAGGATACAAGATACAAATAAATAATTCTCTCTCATAGGTACATAGACCCTTATACATATAATGAGGTGGAAGGATAGTACACAGATTTTTATTTATTAATTTATTTATACATACATCGCACATTAAAAAAATTTAATATATATATAAATAAATACCATATATATATATTGATCAATTTACCCCATGATCATTGAATTTACATTAAAATTTCGAAGTAAAATTTTTTTTTTTGAAAAATTATACTAAGGGGGATTAATTATGAATTGAAATAAATTAACATAATTTTAATTCACAGTATTGATGTTTCAGAGTCTGGAAAATAATTTTTAGGATTTTTGTATGCATTTATGGACATCCTTGGTATTTAAATACACAAAAGTGGGTTTTTGGTTTCTCATTGGCCCCGGCTTGGGGCAGTTAAAGGTCAAGACCTGTTTGGGTCTAACATATAGAGTGGGAGATGCCACAAGGGTGTCTCCGTTAGATTTAAAAAAAATTCTTTTTTATTAAAACACAGTTCCTATATGATTCATGTACCATCATTTTTTTCAAACCCTACCCCAATAAGTTTAGGGGAATGGTAAATTTTAATTGGTAAAATTTCACACTACTTTACTCATTTTTTTCCATTTTTTATACTCTTATATTGACCTAAGATCCCTTAACCCACACATTATACAAGTCGATAGTATCTCGCCATTGGTCACTCTATGGCCATTCCTTGTAATTACCTCCCATGTGTAATATATATATATATATATTACTTTTTTCCTTTTTTAGTTGAACATAGGGTTTTTGATATTTGAATGGACATATCTCATCCATAAGACCTAAAATTTAAGTATCATCAGTGGATTTAGGACTATATCATTCCCCTATACTTGAATTCGAACAAATTTCTTTTTAATTTTGACTTATGTAATCACATGATTACGTTGATACCATTTGTTGGGTCCAGATTCACAGTAGTTTCATAAAGAGGGGAAAATTAATTTTTTTACAACAAATAAAGATTGTAATACCATCTCTAGAAAAGAAACACCCAGTTTTTAACATTTTGATCTCATGTAAAATAAATAATCCCGGAAAAAAATCAAAATGATACCTTATTCAACTTTGATATGTTGGTGTGTTCTGCTCATAATTGGAGATTGTTGCTTCTAAGAACTAAGGATGGAACCCTCTAGATCATCCACACATTATTCATATGCTAGTTGGTATGTTTTTATTTTTTTCTCTAAGCACTGGTGAGTAGAATCAAAGGCATGTTTGTTGTACTAGTGATCACCAGAGTAGAGTCTCTTTGATTTAACTGGGTGTTCTTTGACCAGGGCACTCTAATATCCTTTTTCACTATATATTACCTAAAATATAAGGCATAGGAGATCCCAAATTCATATTATCAACATTTTCCTGGAATCATAGTGTATATATTATTATATATATAGGTTAAACATATTTAAAAATTCAATAAGTTCATACATATGTTAACACTAACTATTAATATCAAAATCATGTTACATGATAACATATGAGTTATTAAATTGACTTTTATCATCTATAAAATATTTAATTAACCTTTTATAATGAATATTGATAAGTAAAATATGTTCTTGTATTCAAATAATAACTCATGAATACATTGTGTTAATAAATTCTAAAATTGTTATTCTAAACTCAAATAATGTTGAATTTATTTATTTCCTTGTAATTGTTTAAACTTAGACATTACCTAACCCCCACCATGGGTCCCACTATTTAATAAAATCCAACTCCATATAATTGGCCAATATTATGAATACTCTTTGTGTGTAACCCTCTAGGTCATTATGTTGACAGTTGTGACTATCACTCACAGACCAAAAGTGGTGTCTAGAAACAAATCAACGACCCTAAGGAGAATAGGTTTATTCATATTAGTTAAAACCTCCAACAAACACACTTTTTTATAATATAATCTCTTTATCTCATTATATCTCATAAAGTCAGATGCATACATGTGTCACCAACCTTATATACTTTATTTTTTTTCTTTTAATAACTTTATTTTACTAACCTAATTTCTTTTACAATGTCAATGTATTTAATCAACTATCTACCATCCTAGTCAATTTGGACCTATATATTGTTTCCTCTACTTGAAGCAATAAATTTTTCTGGGTCATTAAACCAATTTTATATCCCCAAGGACACACTAGACACATGTGGCTTAACCAAAGACATAAATTTCATAGATTATTTCCCTCGATGTATCGAATCAAATTATACACATTGGTAATGATCTCTAGTTGACAAACCAATACACACAGGTATAGATAAGAGTATCCAATGAGACCCAAAAAAATTTGTGTTCCAATTGGTCAGTATATCCTCGTGATATATTCTACTCGAGATCACCAAGTGAGGACTTCATGTGGAAAAGTCTCAATGCTTATTATCCTCTAGAACCTTATATTAAAATATCCCTTTTCCCTATCAAAATGATGTATCAAGATTATATGACATATTTTTCCATTAATATCAATGTATCTCAATGTTCTCATTATATCTTGGAACTTTTATAACCTTTTGACTTGAAAAATAATCCATGGAAATTACTATTAAAATAGTGTATATATAAGTAACATCAATATTATTGTAACACCATGAATGTTTTCATGAAATTTATAATGAGATCAATATCATCATTGACATTCAATTTTTAACTTTAAGAGAATTGTGATATACTATAAAATTATTAATATTTACTTATCACCAATATAACCTAGCAGTTAAATTGACTGTATGAATATGAATAACAACATTATAAAAAAATATGTATATATTTTTTATACAATTCAAATGTATTTATTAATGAATAAAAAATAAGTACTCATTCATTTTATGATTCAAAAATATGTTTTCATCAAAAATAGTTTTTATTTCATTTTTTGATAAAAATTTATTTTTAATTTCAATCATTTTTAGAAATTAAAATTGAGTTAATGAACTATAAACCATGGAATAAAAGAATATTTCCATAATAGAAGTACAAAAAGTGGTTATATGATTGAAGGGTTTATTATAGGATATTAAAAGAAGTAAGGGAATGCAGTTTTATTCTATGTTAGTTAGATTTAAATTCATCATTAAATAATCTTGTGTTTCAGTCAAAAAAAATCCATTCAACTTTAATATCACTTAATCTGGAAGATCATGGAGGAAGGAATGTAAGTGCTTTGAAATATTGAAGGAAATCATAATTTAGATGGAATGGTAATGAAGTTTTTAGTCTAGGAATGATTGAAATAGTGTTATGTCTTAGATGGACATGGGTGACCATAAATAACAGGTGGAAGACTCATTTGATATTGTTGTGGGAGGTAAAAGGAAGGAAGGCTAAAAATACTATGTGATCAAAGGGCTTGGTGGTGAATTTATAAAAAAATATCATGTTGAATACTATTTGGTTCTTCTGATTTTTTTCAAGAAATTTAAAGCGTAAATTTTGAAAGGAATGTTTCTGGAAGTAATGTTGTAGAACCAAACAGAGGCATGGGTAGTGGAAACAATGATATATAAAAGTGGAAAGTAGATGTATAAGCTATAGTAAGAAGAAATGTTTTATGACTACTGAATCCAAATGATAAATTTTTTAAGATGGTTTTACCAACATTTGAATAACTCTAAAATACTTGTATAAGAATAGTGTGGTGTTTTGATATAGATATATAAAATTATTAATGAGTTTTTTGTACAGATAATGAGTTATATCTCACATATCATTATTTTTATAATTTTAAGTTGGTGCACCATTGGATGTCATTAACTAGATATATAATCACTCGCATAGGTCAAAAGGAAGTGAGAACAGGATATATATATCAGATTGTCATGGAACCATATCAACCAATGAGACTATTTAATAAATTAGAGCATGTGATCAATTATTGGGTGTTGTGAATCTTGTAAATATTCTATCATGTTAGTAATTAATTGAAACAATGTTTCTCCCATATAAAAATATTATGTCTAAAACCACATAAATCCTTTATATAATTTTGTGTTGTGTGGGTGATTTCATTCTTCTATTTATGTGTGTTTCATAACATCTATAGAAGATCAACACAATTTTATGTGATACATTTGGTATTACATACCTCATTTGAACATTTCAATCTTGTGCTACTAGTAAAAAATAATCAGACATTATTTCTCAAGTGATGTTTTAAAAGGGGTTTTGGAATTTAGTTTCCTCAGAGCAACAACTAGAATTTATAAATTTCTGATATTTTTTTTTACTTTTAAAAAATTTTACATTAAACACCTGTATCTTTAAATAAAAATTATCTATATAATTATTATATTATATTTATTTAGCCTCATGAATATAATTCTAAATGATATATTTAATCTTTTTCAATTCCTCCTCTGTATCCATCAATTTTTATCGAATAGCATTAAGATCATTTTTCTTTCCATTATAATTATAATTTATTCCCACTTTCAACTTATTATTTTTTATATGTTACATTTTCAAGTTTTCAATTTCATTCATCCTATTTGACACATTTATAGAAGAAAATGTGTTATCATGGCATGGTGATTGATAATATCTCTTTAGAATCTTGTTGTCCTTTGGATTTGAAATAATTAAACAGAATTTCAAAGTTTGCGTTTCAGCATGAACTCTATTTAAGATTCTTCCTTAGTTCTTTCATTTCTACTATCATCATAATGAACTTTTACTCATTCAATTAGTCAATTATAAAAATTTTCCAATGTTTTTATAAGTCTTAACTTCTTCCCCTTCCATATTTTTATCTTCCTCGTAAAACTTAGATAATAATTTTTTTATTCATGAGTTTAGAAAAATTATTAACTTTCCCCTAATAAAAAACACTTAATCCTGAAATTATGAGGTGATTTATCTAAGGATAACCTTATCATCTCATCATTATATTTATAATCATCATATTTCATGAAATTATCGAATTTGTTTATAAAATTTTTAATAATTTAACTATTTAATCATTTTAGTGGAATCATACCTTAGTACTTTCATTTCCACTTCTCTCACTTCTTGAAATAAATGAAATAAAATTTTCAAAAAAAATTATTTATTTTCAACATCATTAGAATACTATTTACCCATAAGAATTTATCTATACTCTTACATTATTCCAAATATTTAAAGGATATTTCTTTATCATCCAAGTTATTCTTATTTTAAAAACTCCCTTTCCTTATTTCACAAGCAATCAAAATTATATGAACCTTATCCAATGAAAGTATACCTAGATCATGTTCTTTGAGTATTAAACCTTTCAATAAAATCTATTGAGTAATCTACATTTTATATTTTAAAAAATCATATAGTTTTTCATCTATTCACTAAAATGACTTATGGTTCCCACAATTTCATTGAATATAATGAAGAATTAATAGGTTGTTTCATCAATATTCATCTTGACATATTCATATTTTAACCTTTCAACCCATATCTGATCTTACTTCATTTTCAAATTTTCATTATAAGTATTTTAAAAATTATCCTAAATGTTTTTTCTGTGGTTATCCCTTTCAATTAGATAAATTAATTTTTTAAAAGAGATGAAAAAAATGCATTTTGATCATGAAAATAATTTTACACCTTATTTCTATATACTATACTCATAAAAATATATTTAGAATGTGGTTAAAAACCATTTGTATCGGCCTCCAATACATCCATACTCCTGGATAAAATATATGAAAGCATCTGACCATTACACATATAATAATTATTCTTATAAAAACTAGGAATCCCCATGATGTTAACTAATTAATGTGATCTATATACTTAAAAATCAAATCTAAAAACATAAAAATAAATTTTAACTTCTTTACACAAAACACCAAATAACTAATCATATTTGATGGAATCCTAAGAGTATTTGATACCACCTAAAATGAGTCCCATATAAATACTAAAAATTCCCTAAGAGGGGGGATAAATTACTTGATTCAAATAATTTTTTCTTAAAATAAATTTATGAAATCTATTAATGTTAATGAAATTTTTATTATATGCAAACTATTCACACTTTGAAGAGCAAACACAAAAGGCAAAATAATTGTTTTAGGGTTCACTACTTACAAATGAGTACATACATCCTTAGCAAGAGCTAGAATCACCTGTGATACCATGATCCACCAAATTCAACATATTGGATAAAACGAGTAGTGTTTTCCATTAAACTTATGATAAATAATGTGTCTCAAAAATTGGGTAATTTTATGCTATAAAAACAAGTAAAACAATTCTAAAATATAATAATAAGATATTGTTGACCAATAATACTATAATGATTTTATTATTATGTTTCTTCCTATTTCTCTTCTTTATTTTTTTCCTCTTACTATCTATTATTTTTGAATTCACATTTCACATGCTCTATTTTTCACTTATTCTTCTCCAAAATTATTCTCTTTCACAATAATAATCTTTATTCGTCTCTTTTTTTAAATCATAATTCCAAAAATAGATTTCAGTGAGTAAGTTCTATATAAACCATTATTGTTTTTATTCCAACCACTGGATCTATCCAAGAATTATATAAAACATTATATATGATTTGAGGGATTAAGATTTAAATTTAAAGTATCCATTGATTCCAAATTTGTTTTATATTATTGAAAAACAAGAATTCTATAATCTGGAAAGAATCACTATGTGACCATCCATTTTATGGAATTCCATCACAACCATGACATAGCTAACAATATTATAGTGAAACAAAAAAATCCTTCATCCAACTGAACACTTCATATTCCATTGTGGAATGCCTTTTTATTTTGTTGTGTTGTCATTAAATCCTTTAATTTTATAGAAAATGTTAATTTTAAATTCATTATAACAACACCATGAACTTATTATTCATGATTTATCCTATCTTTTCTTGGTGAACCCTTCATTTTCTCGAACCATTAGGAATCCATTATTCATATTCTTTTTAGTGTGACTTTTTTGCACCACAATGAAACCAATATTCTCCAAAAATAGTGAGAACCTTATGCTGTAACTTCATGTCATGAATGATCAACTCCAAAAACATAATCAAATTTAGACTCCAATCACAACATGAACCGACTAATTCGGGGGTGATTTTCTTATTACCTAGCATTACAACATAACTTCCATCCTTATGGTGTGAAATTATCTATAGTTTTAGAACATCACCATAACTCCTTATTCAATATTATTATCTATTCAGTGCTATTATAATTTTTTTAAACATATTCACCTCACAATAATAATCATGTTTCTTGAGGGGATTAATGTGAGTCATTTTGTAAAATATGTTTTTGAGATGTTGATGAAAAAATAAAACCCCTATCACATCCATTTAACTTTTATTTTACATGAAAAACTCTCCCTTTGACAAACACTTTAGTTATTTGGATCCAAATTATTTAAATATATCAAACACCACCAAAACATGCGTCTAAATAATCTCTTTCTACATGGTTTGGACATATTGTGGGGAATAAAATCTTAATATCAATCCTTGTCTTGAGTTTAACTATTACTATGTTCCATAGCTCCGAATATAATAAAATTGTATCCCTGGTCCATGCCATAAATGGTAGGAACCATGTTCTAAATTATACTCTAATCAAATGGGGAATTCACTTGTGAAGTATTTTATATATCCCCCACTGTAGGGTTCACAAAATATTTTATTGGGGGAATGGAGATATAAAATCAAATAGGAAAGAAAGTCCATAAAATACCTTGAAATGAAATTAAAACCATGTTAAAAAATTCAAATAAACTCATAACCATTTCATAAAGGTAAAATTTAATCATAAAAAAATATAATAGTAATAAATAAATTAACGTAACCACTCTCTTAAATTTTATGACCTGGGTGAATGGTCTATAGCCCATGTTTATTTCTCCTGATAATTCTTTCTTATTTTTCGATAGTTATATTTAGTTGAAATTTCTAAAAAAGTTTATATTGGCTCATATCTCCTATAAAATATTCCATATTCTTAATAAACCCTTATAACACAAGAATATAAAAATTTATTATTAGCTAGACACTCACCATTAATATGCATTTTTAATTTTTATATCCCAACCTCATATCAACCTTGAATCCTCAAAAAATAATAAAACCAAACTAGGATCTGATAAAATTTTGTAATGAACCAACTCAGTTTATACCGAATTGATACCCAATATAACCTTTTTCAATGCTTGAGATGCATTATTAATCACTATTTTCTAAAAACTAGTATCAGGTAATCAAAACCAATGAATAATGATAAAGTTTAGGGGTCTTATCTGACTACCTATCATGACCACACCATATGTTAGTGATTCACACAACCCATTAATATGTTTTAAAACTAAATACAAAATCAATCATATCCTAAGATAATGTTACTCTTATAGAGACTATATTATAACAAAAAACAGGTTATTATGGTCAATATATATATAGAATAGTCACAAACTAATCATATTCTAATTACTAGAAGAAAAGTGGGATGGTGACTTAATTAGATGATATATAACAGGATGATATTGACAATTAAAAAAAACAAAAAAGTCAACACTTCCCATCTACTTATTAAAAATGGTAACTACTACCTTTTTACATACTTCAAAACAAATACTAATCTATCATGGTAAATTTTCTGTCTAATTAGTGCCTTTCCTTTATTGATATTTGTTAAAAATGTCTAAATATTCCCATAGTGTGTATATAATGTGTGAGAATAATAATGATAGTATGATTCCACAAAATAATCATTAAAACCCCATTATAAAATAATTCATTTCACACTAGTTTTAAATTCGTGTATTAATTTACAATATTTATCCTTTATGGAAAAAAAATAATAAGGTTAGAATAAACGATCTTCAATATAATTAAAAACTATAGTAGTAAATTTAAATTTATGAAATAAATGAATTAGTGAAAAAAATATTATAAAATATTAAATCATGGGTAAGTATGAGGGGACTAATTTTGGGAGTCTTAGGATATCTACCTAAATGTAATATTCTTAAAATAGTTCTTTATTGAGAGGATCACATCGACATATTTAAATAATTAAGGGGTGTACCTTGTCTCAAGTGAAAATATCAAGGTAATATCATTTCCCAATAATAATAACATCTTTTGAAATTAACAATCATCCTAGGAACAATCCCTTGTCAGCTGATGGAATCAACCAGTATGTTTTCAATGATTCAAGGTTCCACTTCCAACCAATTTAATATAAATCCCAACATCACTTAAATCATGTGAATCCTTTATAAAAATTACATTGGTAGCCCTATAGAATCCATATCATACCTCTATGAAATCATTTCCATTTTAACCCATGAAAACTAGGATAGGAATTCATTAACCATATTGTAAGATTCAAATTGAACAATTATTTTTATAACCATTTAAACATATATAATATATCCATTTGAGAAACTAAGAAAATATAGGGTTTAAAGTTATTATATTTAATAATAACCCCGAATAATAGATTAATTAATACATAAAAAAATAAAATATGTCAATAATCCATCTATTATAAAGTAAAAAAATTACATAGGGACACCTATTATAAAATCATTTAATCTATAATTAATCATTTTTCTACTATTAAAGATGAAGCAAGGTCCTTAGAATAAGATAAAGATCCCTAAAAATGAAACCACCAAAATAAAATATTTTTAATATTGAACCCTAATACACCATATTCATTGGGTGAGAGAAAAGGGGAAGAAGGTGGAAAATATAGGAGATAAATGGAAAATGGCTTACTTACATGGTCATATATTCCTCTTTCGTATTGATTTTAGGAGAAAATTTAGGTGTAATGGGGGTTTATAAAGGGTTTAGAATTATATTGTAACTGGAAAAGAGCCCTAGAAATTTAGGGAGAAATGAGAGTGGGTTATGATAGAATTGATATTTTAAAGAATAAAATGTTTTACAATCCCATTATGTTTCATGGGTACTATGTACGTTCACGGAGTCCATGCAGGTTACCCATGTAATTCACTCTCACAAGGGAAAACCATCAAAAGACATTAAATTATGGCTTTAAAATAAAATTAAAATACACCACCATAAAAAAGACATTCTAAAACATAAAAAATACATTATGGGTGCCACAAAATAACCACAAATAATAAAGGTTGTATGGGAGTTACCTTATCTCATTCCTTAAATTAGATTAATATATGTGTCTAAAATAAAGAATAATAAAATTAAATTTATTAAAAACTTGCTTGAAAACCTTATTCATATTTATTCCATTTATTATTATTATATTTTTATTTATAATTAATTTATTTTAACATAGTTTTAATTTCCATCATCTTGTGAATGTTTGTTTCACAGTTCCATGGTTTTAGCGATATAATGGTAATGGTAAAAGTTCATGTCGAATGGTTGCATATATGTATAATTGTAATGATATGAAGTTGATATATTTAAATTTGTTGAAATAGTTCTAAATATCAAAAAGGTTCCCAATATAATCATGATTTATTTGTTATAAATTTTATTTTATAATATAATGTTCATTTAGGTGATTTTACCATCCATGATGAAATTAATTTATTTTGATTAATTTTATGATTATTTACCGATTCCATAATATGAATAATAATAGAATATAATTTTTATTTTCACCTTTCACCATAAAATTATATATTTCAACCACCCATGAAAGAAATGTTAATTTTTTAATAATGACATCCCTATATGTGGTTATTCCATCCATGTGTG
The DNA here is from genome assembly GCA_963277665.1 of Viscum album. Taxonomy (NCBI): domain Eukaryota; kingdom Viridiplantae; phylum Streptophyta; class Magnoliopsida; order Santalales; family Viscaceae; genus Viscum; species Viscum album. The sequence goes on from OY728153.1 coordinate 1,747,619,198, forward strand.
GATGTTTTTCAACAAAACAACTATTATATTCATTATATGTCTTTAACATTCAAATTAAAGATACTCGATATTATTTATTTTAGGATATAGAACCTTTTTATCTTATTTTTGAAGTCTTACAAAAATAAGTAAATGAATTGAAAGGAAATAATATGATTATAAACTATTACCTTACTCATTATGATGACTCCTTTGCTAATCAATTTATGACCTCAAAGGGTGGTCGTTGATGAGACCAGGACTTTTAAAATGTATATAATAAGTTTAAGAGATATTATTTTTAAGAACATTAGAATATTAATAATATTCAGGGGTTAATAGAAGCATGTTGGTGATGGATGGTGTTTATAATAGGAGGATATGGGGTTTAATGAATAATATATTGGTTAAATTGTTATTTTTTCTCAATTACATCAATAGTATTGATTTTAGTGAAAATCTCTAATAATGTAGGAATTTCAATTATAGATAATGGTTTATTACATCATCAAGTTTTAAATTTAAATTTAATTTTACTTATAATGTAAAATATCATATTTTATCATATTTCACTATTCACCACCGTATTTTACTATATATAAACGTTATAAAAACTTCAGACTTATCTAATTTTTTCATTATTGTTCCAAAAATAACATCCAACTTTAAAAAAATCTAAATTAATTACTTTTAATATTGAATTTATATATAAAATATAATTTTTTATTAAATAATGTAAAATTTTGTTTTATTGAAAATGTACACATATACTTACATTTATTTTTTTAGTAATTATTTTATAATATTTAGATACTTATATTTAATTAATGATAAAAATTATTTAGAAATTGTGTTCATCATTTACCATAATTTTTATTTTAATATTTCAATAGATAGGTTATTATTATAATAAAAAAATTAATATTCCAAAATTCATATTTCCCATGACCATATAACCCATTTTGTATAGTTATTAAGAACTTATACTTTCTAAAAATACCTCTTATTTGATTCATTCATCATTCAATATAATTTCCAATTATGTTTTTTCATTTTTTATTTAAAAAATTCAAATATGTTTTCTTAGGGTTAGTTTTCTTTTTAAAATATTTTTCACAAAAGTGATAATTCAAAGAGACCAAAGTGCACTAGAATTTCATTTTTTAACCTATATTTTCTTATTTTTTACATTCAATTTTATTATTTTTAATCTTATATAGTGTTTTATTCCTATACATATAATATTTTATGTTGAATGAATAAATTATGTTTGTTGTTTTTACTTTTCATTATACCATATATAATGAACAGACACACACACACACACACATATATATATATATATATATATATTGTGAAGCTAAATTTTCTTATTAAAAAATCTAGTTCAATAAATTCTTCCCCACTTTATATATTTCATCCTAAAAATTCTTATTAATATAATAAAATGAAAATAGATTAGGGAAATGTTTTTCATTTATTCCTAAGGTTCCCATCATTCCTATTTATACCTATGGTTTTTTCAAAGTAATTTGATAACAAGTGTTGTCTTTTTTTCCTAGAAAGTAATATATATGATCTAATATTTTTATTGGACAATCCTAATAAAGGAAAACATGCTACCTCTATACCACCAAAAAATTCATTAAATGTGAGGGATATTGGGTGTAATTCCTCAAGAGGGATTCATGGATCATGTCATGTACTTGAAATAGGTTTGTTGGGAGGGATAATCATTATTCTAAAACTTCAATGCCATAAAAAATATCAAAGGGGCCAATGTAGCATAGTTGTATACTTCTATTTTTCATTAAATACATAAATCTATTCCATGTAAATATCAAAAGGAACAAAATATCTATAGGAATAAAACTTTAGGTTTTTTCTATGATTTTCTACATATCCCTTCAGTCAACTCGGTGCATCTATGACGGGTTTTTGAATAAATTTGATCAAATATGATGTTTATTTGACCATTTTAGGTCCTAATAGATTATTTTCTCAAACTTCATCCCTATATATTGTAATTATATACTTATTCTAGTATATATATTTATATGGATCTAACCAAATACTTAATTTGAAGATATTATTGTACAAGAATGAAAACAAAGGAATATATTGATCCCAACATCCTTTAAAATTTATAAATAATGCTCTTATCACATATTTTAGAGTTTTAATGATCCTTTATTATTGACCAACATTATAATGAGAATATATAATACGAAATTTCAACTCAATGTTCAATTCATATTGAAGTGTCTTTCATGAATTTCTAGTAAACCTCATTTCTCAATCAGACACAATTTATAGTGGTATTCCATGTAACATCACCACTTCTACAGTCTATGTACTTTAAATTTTATTAATTTAAAATTATTATTTAATGGAAATGAAGTGAGTACAATTTATTTGGAGATAAAACATAAACAATATGATATTTCTTCCTTTAGATTTCCTATAAAGATCCATGAAAAAGTCTATGATGATATTATCCCATTTACATATTGGTATGGGTAATGGTTTCATCATCACCTAGTACATTATTAATTTCTATACTAATACGAATCTTGATGTGTATTAATAAATACCCTTCTTAATATTTCCATACTATAATTTTTCTCTGAGATATCAATTAATCACTTTGATCCCAAGGTGGAAAATGAATGTTGAGCTATGAGAATGATTTCATAACTCCTTCTTTATCTTGGGCTCTGATATTATTCATAATTATGTCCCAAATTCTAGAATTACTTATTTTCCTAAATTAAACTCTAACAATTTACTCTTCCTTATTTCTTCCACCTAATTTTTTATATCTAAATTTTTCCTTTGATCATCCTTCATTATCCCAAGGATAAATTATTGATTATTAATTTCTGTAACGTAGGATATTATTCAAAAATTTATGATTCCTATATCCAAAAATTAAATTTTTATGAATATTGGATCCATTTCAATCCCCATAATGGATAAGGTTTTAGAATATTTTATAATTAGATAATCTATCACATTATTTTACCTTCTAATACGGTAATAGATTCAGTAGTTATAATGTTTTATCATCTCTAACGATCTTCATTGATCTCCTTATATGAGAATATATATTTAGATTTATGGTATCTTTATATAAGTCACACTTATCTCTACACAGATAATGTTTCTAAATATTATATGAAAATATTACAACATCTTATTCTAGATCCATAATTAAATAATATTTCTTATTCACCTTCAACTCTCTTGAGGAATATTCTATTACTTTTTTATTTTTCATGTGTACACAACCTAATCCATTTTTTGAAGTATCGTTATATATCACATATCCATACCAACTTGAAGTTAGTGTGAGTACTGTTGTGATGAATGGCCTCATATTTTATGTCCTTTAATCTTTATTCATATATATTTAAAAATACAAACTATATTCCTTTCCATGTAAATTTTATTTTTGGGTTTGAAAATCATGAGAAGTTCCTCATAGACCATTGATGTCACAAAGGTAAAATAAGAAAACTACATATTTTTTATTATAGATGTGGTTTTGGGATTATCTTAAATCACTTTTTTCTTTGAAGTATCAACATGTATCCCCTTGTGATAACATTTCCCAATAATGTAAATTTTTCCATATTAAATTGAGATATATTATACATTACAGATAAATTATCCTTTCATTATATATTTAACATAGTCATAAAATCATCCTCATGGTATTCCATTCTTTTAGAGTATATTAGAATACCATAAATAAATACCACTATAAAATTTTCTTGAAAATATATTGAAATAATATTTTCCAATTCCATGAAGATTGTTGGAGCACTATGGAATCGTAAATGTGTTACTATGAAATCCTAATTTCTATATCTTATACGAAGGGTGGTCATTTGAATATATTGATTGTTCACTTTAAATTATTGATATCCAAATCAAATATATATGTTTCATGAGTATTAATTTACAGTTAGTTGATTGAATAAGTCATAAATATGTGGTAGAGGATACTTTTTGTAATGCCCTGACGTCAATTACCCAGATTTGGTGCATTATTTTAATAAGTTGGAATGATTACAAGGAATCACGTCCAGAAATACCTATCAGTTTAGCATTCTTGGAAGATAGATTACATACATGAACGTTACATTACACATTAGAAAATAAAACACATCCTAAATAATCATTTGAGAGCACCATTAATCCCCAGGATTAACCCTGCTTATCAATCATAATGCACTTCTTGGAATCCTGTGAAAATAAAACATAAGAAAAGGGTGATCTCAAACACTTAGTAAGGGTAAGAAATACCTCGGATGATAACATACACATTATTCATAGTGAATATTTTAAAACACATGCCCTTACCAATAATAAACATGAAAACTTTTTGGCAGGAATACAAGATGAGTAAATAATCCCATAATAAAACAAATCCATGGGTATTCTTCTAGTCTAATAACCCTATGAACCATCAATAATATTTTCACAATGAGGGAATGTATAATGCCGGCATTCTGAAACATTTTTTCAAGGCCTCGTCCAAGATGTCAAAAGATGATTAAGGCCTCGTCCAAAACCATATATCAAATTTGGGAAAAGCCTCGGCCAATTCTACATCTAATTGTCTCATGAGACCAACCGATCCACCAAGGATCTATAATGGGCTCCACCTGTCACTTACTAAGTCCAATACATTCCTCATATGAAAGTTTTGAAACACAATATAAACATTTGTATTAAAACTGGCCTACAAAATGTAAATACTATAACCATCAAACATGAATTCTATAAAAATAACACATCCACAGCTAAATATATCACAAAACCATCAATAAAATATAGAATATTAGTATCATAATAAATCAGCTTCAAATAGGATTAAAATCCATCGAAGGATGTTGACATAGATGAAAATGATTTGTAAAAATCTTTGAGAGAAATATACCTTTTTCATGAAAACATTTAAAATTCACACATTTATAAAGGAAGTAATTTAAAAGATATTTTGAATAAAAGTGTCCCATAAAACTTTGAAACTTTTGAAAACAACTATCATTTCAAAACATTCATGTTCATAAAAAAATCCTTAAAATAATTTTGAAAACATGGGAATTAATTAAAACTATGTATAAATATAAATCTTTAAAACATTTAAAATGATGATCTAGTTAAATAGACCCCCCCAATAAAACCATAAAATAATCATTTTGAATTTTTTTTAATGAAATATGCGTATCAATGATAAATATGTCCCAGTAAATACTTACACATAAACAATCTCAGATAATAATAAGATTGTTTAAATAACCCTTACCATGAACATTCCTTTGGTCAATTGTACGTTTAACCTCATGTATAATTACCATAGAATGTTATTAAATTATATCAGAAACATATTCATATTTATTATATCATACGTGATTCATTTATGATTTTATACTACCCATTTAATAATGATTTCCATGTTAAATTAACATTTCGGGTAATAATCGCTATCTTTATCATATGTGTTTTAACATGTATCATTTATATATTGATTTAAATAATCCCATTATTTAAATATTGATTTATATATAATATATATTTAGAATATAAATATTTATAATAGATAGATATATGAAATGGAAGGCACCGTTTATGGAGATGGTAGGTCGTACGTACGTATAAACGATATTTCTATTTTCATATCGTATTGAACGAAAGTAAGTGAATAAGATATTTGTAAGTAAATAAATAAATATATAAATATATATCCATTAGAATTATTATGTTATATATTACATACATATTAATAATATATATTTATAAAATCATCGTTGAATGGTGAACGTGGGAATAAATCTCATCGCGTCGTGGAGACGGTAATCCGTACGTACGCAGAAGCGACAATATCATTATATTGATGGTGAAATCGTATGTAATTGGATGGTATATCATATATACATATTCATTAATATGTTATATTAATTATTTATTGCATTTATACTCATCATTATACTCATCCAAATAATGATGTGTTTGAATAACAAACTACACCAAGAAGTGGAGACGGTAGGCCATACATACGCACGTATAGTGACATTGTCATTTATATGATTGATAGAATAAATAATATGGTTTTACCATATTTATAATAAAATCACAGTATGTAGGAGTTATGGGAGTTATTATTTTTTTATGCAAATAGCAAAAAATAGGAAGTGGAAGAAGAAAAGAACTTGAAAGAGGTGATGAAATATTTACCTCTTCTTCGGGTTCTTCCATTTGATTTGATCAAAAGGGCTCATTACGTTGAATTTATGGCCAAAGGAAGGCCTATAAAATTAAGGAAGGAAATATGGGAGGATATTTGGGCCAGGTTTGGCTGAGCCCAAAGGCTTTGGTTGTGTGAAATTAAGAGTAGGGGAAGTGCCTTTTTATAAGAGAGGTTATGGTCACTTTAGGAAATGTTTGAAATATTATTTTATAATAAAATAATTTTCGGTTTATAATGGCTCATAAAATAATTATTTAGAGGCTAAGGTGGGTATGGGTTGAAAAACTCTCAAACAATATGTTTTAGACTGGTTGAGGACATCATACTATCTTTATCTTTTAGATTTAACTCTTAGTCAAATTGTTTGACATTTAGCATGTCTCCTTGTATTTTTATATTATATGGTTAATAAAAATACTATAACAAGACAAGAGAACCCCATGTGGTTCATTATTAATATATATAACCTTATCTATGTCCTTTGGAAGAACCATATATTTTATGGAATATTATATCAATTAATAATATAGTATTTGTTTTAAAAACTCAATTATGTCAATTTTGACACCATTTAGTATTTGATTTTTTTGAAAGTAATAAAAACAGTATCACTTCGAATAAAATATATTTAACATTACCTAAAATATCATATTAACCTATAAAGTTAGTGTAATTCATCATAAGTCAAAATTAACATTTATTTGGATATTTATAATGTCAATTATTTTAATATTTTATTGATAAGGTAATTACTACATCATCATTGTGTAATATATAAATTACATTATTTAATGTATAAAATTTATAAATAAAATAACATTATGTGGGAAATAATTTTAGATTTATATTGAATATTTATAGTCGAATTTATATTGTGTGCAACCCTATATTAAAAATGTTTTAGTTATTAAACTTTGAATTTAACTCTTTTAACTCTTCTTTAAATAAAATAATAATAAATGTCCTAATATAATCCATGTTGACTGAAGAGGATCAGATTTTATTCTTAAGGTTGTTTTTGGTCAAATTATACTTATCCAATATAAATAGGACATGTTTTAGGGTAATTATGATATCATTTTTACACTTAATTTTGCTATTTACTTTTAACCGTGGTAAATAAAAGTCAAAAGTTACTCTTCACCGAAAATTATTTTTATCTTATTGAACCACATTAAACATAATAATATTATCCGTGTCTCTAGGATTTTTTAAATTAAACTCACATAAGTGAAAAAATTATGTTTTATGCAAATTTGCAAATGCTCATAGGTGGTGGATAAAAGAGGTGAAAAATTTCAATTAAATTTAATACATCTAATTTTATTATAAAATGACTCCAATGAATTACAGTAAACTTTTATATAGGTATTATATATCTATTTTAACTTAAAATAAATTTTAATAAAATAAAAAATTATTTAAATAAAAAGTCGGTTTTAAATAATAATGCAGTGTTTTTCACTATTTATTAAAAATTGTAAGTTTTCAGAAAAATACCAAAAATTTACACAAAGAAAATTTTGATATTATAAATTAAAAAATGAAGCCTATTTAACCAAATTCAAAATATATAAGTTGAATTTATTACATTAATGTTAATTCTCATTGTCAAAACCAAAAAGAGGGTTTTTAAAAAGTAAAAACTATCAAAAGATTGAGATGTGTTTATGTCAAATTTAAATGTGATATTACATATAATAACATAAATTGTATTAAATGATAAAAATATAATCTAATTATACATAATAACCTTTCAAATTCCGAGCTTAATAATGTAAATTATTTTGATAAAAAAAGTTGTTTTCAATTAATACGTAGTATTTTTCACGATTCATCAAAATATGAAAGTTATCAGAATATTACAAAAAATTTATCCAAATTTTTTTATGTCCTTCTTCTAAAGAAGAATTTAGTTTCATTAAATTTAATATATAAAACTGTCAAATATTGATTTTAAAAAGGGTTCTCCATTAAAAGGCATTAAAGTTGTATTCTTTGAAAAATACTTCTTTTATCTGGAAAAATGAATTTGCTCTTATATTATGTCTAAGAAACACATAATCTAGATGTTAAAATTACATAGAGTATATGAGATTCAAAATGCAGTTAATACTATTCATAACCACTTTTTAAACAGCTAGATTGGTAAGTTTTGGTGCTCTCGAACTCAGTTTTGCATGTAACACAAGCTATTGAAATTCTTTAATGAGATAAAGTACTATCAAATCTTGGGGTGTTACACTTGTTCATTCTTTTGATCTTTTAAGCTCACAATAATCAATATAAAGGCGTATTTTCCAATCCTTATTATTAAAAAATTACTGGGGAACCCCATTATGAAGCATTAGGTTATATAAAATCCTTGTCAAAGTTCTCTTGTAGTTACATTATCAATAATTCAAATTCAATGGGATCAGTTCTATAGGGACTCTTGTATATGGGAAGAGATATAGGTATATTTTATATTAAAAAATCAACCTATAGATCATGAGGGAGACCACAAAACTAATTGGGGAATAAATTATCATATTCCATCATAATGGTCATGTCCATAAAGATGATATTTTTCTTTGTCTCAATCAAATTAACTGGACATACTATCTCATAAAGAACATTTTTAATTCTTGATAATGAGTTTCTAAATGAGATCATTCATTCTCTTTGAACATGTATTCAATCAGGGGATGGTTTGAGGTATAGAAATGTATTTTCATATGTATAAATTTGATATTGACTAGGATAATTATTCCATTCCTTATATAACAAAAAAATACAAATTATGTATAACTATATTCTTGGAATTATTCATTGAATAAAATTAATTAGGGAAGAGTTATATAGTTGAAATACAATGATTAAGCCACTTTATGTTTTCACAGATAGCTTAACCATCATGCTTCAATGTGGTGTTTGAATATTTATAGATAACTTTCATGATATGAATAAATCCATAAATCTAGTATCAAATAGAAAATTTTATGTTATGAAATATATACCAAGTAAACTTATCACCAATTTGTTCTCATGATCTACCTCGGTGAAATTAATAGCGTAATATCTTCTTTGATCCATTATCTTTAGTGGTTGTGGTCATATTTTATTGTCAATGACCCTTGTCTTAGTGAATTTAGTTTCATAATGCCCATACTCCTTATAGTTGAAATATTGGACCATGGGAGGAGTATTGAGTGGAAACATATTTTATAACACTATATTGATTATATTATGAAAATTGTTTCTATACACATAATAGTTATAAACTAATTTTCCATACTTTAATTATATTCTCATTCATTTGAAGTAGTTTCTAGGGGTTTTCTTCCCATGCTTATAGAATATGGGAAATTGAATCTTCTTCCCTCTATGAGATTTAATTTTTTTCTTTATTTTTATATTAATCTATATGGTACCACTGAGAATCATAAACCTGCATATTAACATCAACATTGTGTCAAAATATTTCATTATAACCATCATGGTCTCAAACTGGTGAATATTTTTGTAGAATTTACATTAAAAAACTAAATAATTAACCAACCGTACTTTAAGGGTCAATGAAATATCCACGGTAAACCCTTTAAATCCTTATCAAGTTTTTATTTATTTAACAAAACTGATTCATCCTATTTTTTATTAAGTCTAATAAAATCATTCTCTATTTTAGTATTGATAGTGTTAGTAAAATATTTATTTAAAAATATTTTCGTGAATTCATTCCATTTCAGTGAATCGATGACCACTATGGTATTAGAATTTTTTACCAGTTTACACCACTAATTATCTTCACCCGATAAGTGATATATTACTAGAATTACATTATCTTCCTTATATTATCATAGGAAAAAAATAACTTCTCAATGGAATTAATCTACTTCTCTATGATTAATGGATTGAGATATCCAGCAAAAGATAGAGTTTTCTATTATTAAAATGATTCAACTAATTTTTTTCTCTATTGGGAGTAGGATGGTAATCCACATAGTTATGTTTATTATTCATATGTTGATTATTTTTTAAAATTACCTCAATGAGGTTCTTGAATATTTGTCCCATTATATTTGGCACCATATTTGGGAAATCAGAATATTACTCATTACATTGGTTGTTGACTTGGTTTCTCTTAGTTCAACCATTTACTAAAACAATATAAATATAGGTATGAGAATACTAAAATTATAATCATATAAAATTAAAATAACATTCTTATAAATAATAACCTAAAAGTACATTTTATATCCTAAATTATGTCATTAAAGGTTTCAATATGGGTCGTTTAGTGTGTATTTTTTATGTTTTCTAACCTGATATCCAAAAATAACTATACCTTTATATAATATATACTTTAATGAACCACATAATTACTTTATTTTTAATAAAAATATCCAAATAACAACCCTATTAATCAATATATCCAATTTATTCATGATATTAATATCAAAATTAAATACTCTTAAAAAAATATTATCATTTATTTCCATCTTAATATAATGGTCCCAAATCTCCTTACACTTAATTCACTACATGGGATATCCTAGGGACATACATAAATGAAAATGGTGAGGTATAAAACCATGTAAGGTAATAATCAAGATAAAAAATATGGTGAGATAAAATAATAATCAATAATCTTAACTAGAATCATAAAAGTGGAGGAATATAAATTATAACACGGATACATGGAATAAAAGAGATGATATCCTAGAAATATGGTAATCATGAGAATAATAATAATTATAATATGGAAAAAATTATACATTTAATTGTAAACATAATTTGTGGCTCACTTATGGGACATCATAACATTATGGAAAAAGTTAACAAGATCATGCCCATGAATAACATTATAGACACAACTATTGGAATCATGCCAATGCATAATGATCTCATTTAATATAGAGAATTACCTAATAAAATGGGGTAAATATAATTATATTTGCACTATTAACATAATAATATGTCAAAAGTATATGTTCAATATAGAAATAATTCATGCATAAATCATAAGAATATAAAAAACCAATGAGAAAAAATAGATTACATTATCATTTCTCAATCATAACTAAATAGTGTATCATAATATTTCAAAGTAAAGTATTGATTTGAGGTATTATATACATAAAAATTTGAATAAATAATACTAATTTAACAATATATATCTCATGTGAAAGAAAAATAATAATAAATTTTTAAGAGGTATATAAAAAATAATCTCCTTAAATAATATTTTAAAAAATCAGTAAAAACCGATAAATGAAGACAAAATAAAAGGGTGTTAACCAAAATTGAAATAAACCATTATATATTTTATTAAATTCATTATTATTTTTAAACCATATAAGATAAAATAATTTTGAAGAGCGATACCTGAAAAGGAATAAGAAATTGAAAATTTTCATTTTATTAGGTTTAATTTTTAGAATGTTTCAGAAAGGTAACTTGAAAAACTATCATATCCCTATAAAATATTCTCCAAAATAATCAAATTAAATTTATTAAATAATTTATTGTTTTTATTTTTAATAATAGTAATTATTTTATGTTTAATTACATTAATTTTATTTAAACATGATATTTATGTCCATATTCCTAAGGATGTTTATTTCATGGTTCCAAGGGATAAATGATATGATGTTAATAGTAAAAGTTCATTTTTAAATATTCCATATCATGAAATGTGTAATTGTATTGATTTAATAACTTTAAAAGGGTTTATATGGTTCCAAATATTAAAATGTTTTCCAATATTAGCATGGATTATTTTAATAAATTGATTTGAATTACAAAAAATTCATTTAGGTGGTTTTACCATCCATGATGAAATTAATTTGTTTTATTTAATTTTATGATTAGTTTACCATTTAAAAATATGATTAATATTAATATAATAACTTTATTTTATTCATATTTAACTAAAAATGATTTATTTCAACCACCTATGATGATGGTAATAGTTGTTTAATAAAAACATCCCTATAGGTGGATATACCAACCAAGAAATAGTTGTTTAATAACAACATCCTTGTAGGTGGTAATATCGACCATCAATTGATGATTATTTGGACAAGTTACTGTTATAATCATTATATAAATTTACTATTCATATTATATTATCCTAAGAACCTTTTTTCTGACAGAAAACCTAGATATCATATTTCTGAAGTATAAGAAGATGAAATAAGGGAATGGAAATGAAAGAATATGATTTGAAGTTCTTACCTTACTGTTCTGGATGAATCCTTTTCTAATAAACTTATTCCTTCAAAGGGTGGAATTTTTATTAGACAAGAACCTCTCCAAAATGACTAAGATAGATAAGGAATTTGATTTGTAAATCTAAGAAGATTAATGTGTGAGGATAAGTAGGACAATGAGGGGTTGTATTTTTAATAGGATAAGTGTTTTCTAAACAAAATATTGATTAAATTATAATTATTTATCAAGTATATAAATAGTATTAATTATTATGATTATTTATATTCATTTACACTTATGTGGTATAGATAATTGTTGATTACATCATCAATAATAAAAATGTATTTTAATTATAATGTAAAATTCCAAATTTTATCACATTTTTCTATTACTCGATAAATTTATTATTTAAGAAAACTATAACCTCATAATTAACAGATTTCAATTTTTTGATTACAAAAGTGTTATCCATTTTTAAAAAATAAATTTATAATTAAATTAATTTAAATATTTTTTTTATAAAATTATTATTTTCTTAAATAATGAAAAATTAGTTTTTTCAAAAAATGTACACATATAATCACATTCTATTACATTGATTAAGTAATTATTTTATGGTATTTCAATACTTATATTGATTTATATATTTGTTGATGAATATTATTTATAATGATAATTCATTTTTTACCAGAATGGTCATTATATTATTCCAACATTTAGGTTATTATTATAATCATCATATTTATATTAAAATGGAAATATTTCCAATGATTGTATATCCCATTTAAAATTTTCATAAAAGATTTATAAATCCTATAAATTATTAGTATTTACTTTATCAATCATTTACTATAATTTCATCCAAATTTTATATAAATTTTATTTACAAAATTCTTATATTTCTTGTAATAGTTTTTTTCTTTTTATAGTGTTTCTCATGTCTGTTATAATTCTAGGATACCTAATTGCACTAAAATAAAAAATTCATGTTTTTTCTATTTACATGTAATTATTTTTCCATTATATTATTTTCAATTTTATAGATTGTTTTATAATTTATACATATTATTTTATACTGATCAAATAAATTTTGTTTAAACTTTATACTATAAATTATACCTAAATATAGAACACGTGTATTTTGGGAAGGAAATTTTATACTTAAAAAGTTTGGGTCATTGAATCTTAATTAATTGTGTGAATGTTGTGATCAAATAGAATGTGACAAATAGAAAGTTCTAATCAAATATAAGTTATACTAACTTTATAAATGGAATGTTTTTTGGTTTTATTGTGAAAACATTAAAATGATGAAACATGTTCGTTATAATTGATTATTTATGTGAAAGATAAATGAAAAAAATAATGTTGGGAGACATAATAAAAAGATTAGTTACTTATGTTGTTTTTAATACTTGGTATCAATTGCAATGAAATATGATATCTTTTGAAGGATTTAATCACTTTTATTTATCTCAATAATTTTATTATACATTAAAATCATGAATTATGATTGATATATATTCTAAACACAAATCGATATAGTAGAATGGATAATGATTTTTATATAAAAATCCTTTAATGATTCAAAATTCATGTAGAGTTTTTTGGATATAAATATCTTTATTCAATAATATTGGATAAATCAATGTATTAAATCAGTTAATGAATATGTGATATTACCTTTCAAGTGAATATTAAATGAAATAGGATTTTTAAAATGATTTAATTTATTCATTCCTTTTCAAAAAGTAGGTCAGATCTAAATTTCTCATCATTGTAGTGTATGTCAATGATTTGAATGTTTTTAGAAAACATAATGAACATTATAAGAAAATTAATTATTTAAATAAATAATTTGAAGTGAAAACCCTGGAATGAAAAATTTTGTCCATGGATTAAAATTTTATCATCCAAAAGATGATTTTTTTCAACAATCATAATATACTGAAAAATTTATGTAAACATGTTTATAGAAAAACCAAATACATTAAGTAAACTAATGGTTATGTGATCTCTTAATTGAGATAAATACCATTTTAAAATATTATAAGATAATGAAGAACGATTTGTTCTCAGAGTACCTGAAAGTCCATTTTGATTATGAAGATTATTCTATGACTGTGGGTGGTTGAAAAGTATTGAATTTATAGAATCCCCTCATGAAGTGAATTAATAAATTAAGGCTATGGGTTTATCTTATTTGATAGTAGTCATAATGGAATTTATCTTTCACAAATAGTTAGAATACTCTCCCAAACACCATTTTATCCAATAATGTGGTGTGTGTATAAACATCACATTAGATAAATTATGTGAATATGAAATTGAGTAAATTCATTAATAAGTTTCAAAATTGTTTCTATGTTACATTTATTAATAATATTCTCAAGGATGGGTTAGGGGATATTTGGAGTTGAGTGAAAATACAAATAATTTGAATTTTTATAAGTTTAATTGCATCATGGAATAATAAATATTGTTTCATCATGATGATGTTGAACTAGAGGAATAGTTTCACTCTAATGCACCACCTTATTTGGCTAATAGGTTGGTTTTGTAGTGTAGTAGTTATGGTGAATTGGTTATATTCCATATTAAAATGAATCATGTTATAACATTATCATATGATGGATTATAGGTGAATATTTTTATTTTTATTCCCATTCCATGAAAAAATATTGATGCACTAGTTTAACAATAATGTTGTCTCAATTTTAAAAGGAACCACTCATGTCGTAGCAGTTCGATTCATGTTGCAGTGGTCTGACTGTGAGAATTTAATACATTAATAGATCTCAAGAAAATAAATAATTATACAAAAATGAAGTGGTTTACTACATTATATTATTTTATGGAGAAAATTATATATGATAAAATAATAAACTTACGTTGTGATAAAGGTCACCACATAATAATGATGGAAAATATCCTTTAAGATTTAGTGTCTATATCTATAGGATTTTCCATCATGGTTCAAGGAATGATATCACGTCACAAAGCTTATATATTCTATAAATAGAATGGTGTCTCACCCAAACTTATAATCAAGTAATTTTAATGAAATTTAACCACACATTTTAGTGTGAATTCAAAGATATTTTAGCGATCGGTTAAGGAGAAGAAAAAGGGTGCAGAGACAATCCAAATTCTAGAGTCACTTAATGTCAGGGAATATTATATCATTCCGATTTTTGGTGGTCAAAAATTTATCTTTCATTGAGATTTGAGGAAGTATTACTACTCCATTATTTGTTATTATTTATAACAAAACCGTAATGTGGTTATTGGGATCATAACCATTTCACACTTATGATTAGAAACTTACTAAAAATGGTTGGTTGACCTTTTATTTTCTAATGTGTTGTATATATTGTATCTATTTCTCTCATAATGATATAGTAATATTTGAGATAATTTTCACACTACCCAATATGGTAAATAAATATGAGTGTGGTGTTTTAGGTTAAACATTGATTCACCCCACTCTCAGTTGTGTACTACTCTCAACTAAGACTTTCCCTTGGTATCAGATAATTAAAGAAAAATGGTTCAATGTATTTTCAATTATTTTTTTCACTATTTATATAATTGGTTGATGAGATGTATAGGTTCAATGAATATCATGAACAATAAAGGAGATATTCAGTTTTTTGGAAATGTATTCCATATATTTAAAGATAGTATGGATCTATTTCTTCTATCACTCAGGCTATATATTATTTGTATCACCAATAAAAGGGTAAATCATACCGATGTTAAGAAAAATTATACTCTATTATAGAATAATAATATCAAATTTAATGGGAGAATGTGAAATTAATTACTCTCAAACACTGTGGATAATTATTTGAAATGATTTATAGGGGGATTAGAAAATGGAATATACATAAAACACCCTAATATCCACAGGGGGATAATAAAGTAATTGATTCATGGTTACAAACATATCGATTTCAATTCTAATATATCTAAATGGGAGAAGATTAAATGGTGGATGAATTCTTCATTTTCTGGGAACACGGTTTTAAGATTCATTAGAAGATATAGAGAAGTTCTTAATTTATTTACCATAGTAAATAAGTTTAGAAGAATCAACCCTGATATATTTGATTCAAAAAAGCCTTATATATAGAATAAATACATGGATAATTATACTATCAACTAAATAAAAAATTTCAAAATTACCAATGATATAATTGGATGTCCATCATTAAGGATAAAATGAAATCAAATAAGAAAAAAACATTTAAATCCTCAAATGTCTTTAAATATTTTGATTCTATGAATTAACATAAGGAGTAAACTAATGTCAAAGATAATACTACATATTTCAATGAACTTATATCTAAATTTTAAAAAGTAATGTAATGAGGAAAAATTAAATATATGGGTGAGCATACATTTAAGTGTTTTAATTGTGTAATTATTTTGCACATTTCAAAAAAACTACCCTAATAAAGAATTATTGGATAAGGTTTATATCCAACATCGAAGGTCTTCAAGAAAAAATAAGGTATAATAAATTCAAACTAAAAATAAAATTATTCAAAAGTAAATGTATGTCCAATAAAATGAAAATGAATAATTTTGTCTCAATGTATGATGTCACAGATTATTATGATGAAAGTGAAATAGAGAAATATTAATCCTATACTGTAGGGCCAATGACATTCATTAATAAAAAAATCATCCTAATGATCCATCAAGTGAATAAAAATAAGTAAATAGTGAAGAGGATGAAAATATTTATGTGGAATCACCAAATCTTTCCAATTAATAATTTATTTATGGGTTTCTATGAAAGATACAAAAAAACTGATAGGGGAAATAAATCATTGAAATATAAGATTGATTCATTATGGAAATATCATGATGATTCAAAATCTAAATACAATAATGATAAAAAATAGAAATTAACAAAAAAGATGGAATATATCAATGAAATCTTGGAATATAGGAAAAAACATTGAGATTACCACAATGAATATCATTTTTAAGAATGATGCTGTAAAATATCTTAAGGAAAAGTTAGCCAATGCTAAAACATATTTGGGGATCAATCACTATGTGTTTTGAAATTATATAATTTAATTTAGTGAAAGATAAATTTTAGTATAGTATGTTTATAATTATTCCAAAAAATTCATATATTATCCATTGGTTCAATAATTTTTTTTAAACCAGATATATTAATAAAAATGGTGGAAAATATGATAGAAAGGGGAATAAAGGTTTTACATCACCTAAGAAGGAAACATCGCCTTTTTCTAAAATCAATAGTGGTTTTGAAAATTCCTAAATAAATATGTTGTGAGTGAAGAACATTGAGTCTAATTTGAATGTAAATTCACGGATAATAATAAATCTCATATGTATGATAAAATTAAGAATAGTTAGTTATTTTTAATTGAAGAGAAACATATAAAGAAGATTTTGAAGAATCTATGTGTACCCTTATATGATTTTAATTGAAAGAATATTTTGGTGCTTTAAATTATATGGGCACAAAGTATATATATTGTAACACCTTGATATTTTTAAAATAGGAAATTATGTTCTATAGTGTATATGACCTGCAACACCGAGATTTAACAAATCATAAAATATTATTTTTTAAATGTGACCATTATAACCTACCCGTTGAATTTGAGAGTATGAATAGGACTAACCTAAATATGGTATATATATATATATATAACCAATATAATCTTATTTATTCATTCTTAATTAATAATAACTCAATTTATGGTAAAGTCCTTTTATGCTTCAAAAATGGGATTTAATTATTTTTATGAGAAAATATTATAACAAATTTCTGAAATATTTAGAAAATTTTCTTTATAAAAGTGTGATAATTTATGAGATTTTTATATAAAATAATATTTTATGCTGAAGTTTTGATATTTTTATAAAAAGTGTTATTCTTCAATGAATAGTGAAAATTATAATTTATATTGAAACTTTTATTTTATTTTAAAGTATTTATTATGTAAACTTTTATTTTAGATTAGATATAAAATATCAGTAATTCCATTGAATTTATAATTATCCAATTATGTTTTTTGAAATTAAGTTTATAATTTAATTTTTTAAAATACATTTTTTAATTAAAAATGGTATTTTTAAAAAAAGTATTTTCCATCATGTTTTTTCAGTTTAATTATAAATTAAATTCTAACACTTATATGTTTTGGTTTTTGAAAAATGGATTAAATATTTGTAATTAAGAGTTCAAAACATTGAAAATAGTTCCCTTTTATTTTTTATTAATATTAATATAAACTTTATTACTTTTTATTACAACGATAAAGGGTAAATCATGTAATTAATGATAAAAATAAAATGATAAGGAATAATGAATAACCCTAACACTTGAATTAATTTTATTGGATGATAATAACTCATCCATAGTCATCCAAAAGTAAAATATTTGGATTGTTTTTCCATTTGGACATGTTTTTTAGCTGTATAATATTTAAGTGGATGTAGAGCCAAAAATATCACGCTCTTACTTTTAATAACTATAATATTTTTAACATCAACATAAACATAGTATATTTTCAGTTATAAATATTTATTTTCAGTATAAATTATTTTTTCATGGTAAATTATTTTTTTATTTTTAGTTAATAAAAAATTACCTTAAATTCTTCTACAACACTGATATAGTGCTTGTGAAAATAATAAGAAATCAATAAAATGATTATAAAAACTATAAAAAAAATTATTTCAGTTATTTTTTGTGTTACATATTTTTTTTTACCAAAAGCTTACATATTATAGAGGATTTATTCATTTTATTCTAATTCTTATGTTTCATTTTAGTTTTAAAAGTCAAATTAAATGAATAGTTCAAAAATTGACATTAATGTTATTTTATAATAAATACTATTTTAGTAAATCATATTAAATTCATAAAAACATATATTTAGACAAGATTTTGTAATTAGGATTTAATATATCAACCATGGTCCATTTATGGTGGTTTTGGACTTCCATAGTAACTATATCAACCCCTTAAGAGTGAAAAATAATGACATCAGTGTAATTGTCAGAAGAGTTAATGTAGGGTTGAAACAAAAATATAATGGTAAAAATATGATCCAAACATGTCCAAATTTTATTATATAAAACTATTTAGACTCCAAATCATCTTATATTTAAATATTATCAATTTAATTCTTTTTTGAATCAAAATTAATTTATTTTAATTTAATATTTTAAGGAGTTCCAAGAGTGACCATCCATATCTTTTAAAAGGGAACCTACTATTCTCATTTCATCACACATTAATGAAAATTGGTTCATCCAAGACCTTACCAAATACATTCCCTCTATCCATATCCCCATCATAGAGCCCTTTTGGGGGGAATTATACTGACCTTATTGGTATTAAGGTGCACATAAAATGAGGTATTATAAAGAAGAGGAAGATAAAGAACACACCTGATGAGTCAAACTCAAGGTAAGAGACTTTCATTTAAAAATACATTTTTATAGTCTAACATAAAACTCATTTTCATCCATGTTCATATTTTAAAAATTATTTTATCAATTAATTTATGAGGAAATTAAATAATTATAGAGTAAATTGTTTCTATTTTGACTTTTCTCAATGGTTTTCAAAAAGGAATATTTTCACAGAATATTATAACTTTCAATTAAAGATACAAAAAGAATTTTCTAATTTTACATATATAGATACAATGAGTTTTCCTGCCACTGAACCAGATATATTTTTTTCTTCCTTCCAAATATTTAATGATTTCTTCAAATAAATAGTATCTTTCTATTACTTTTGGGTATTTTAGATTTGAAAATTGGTTTTGAAATGAAATGGTATTTCGATATACATAAGTGTCTTTAAAAGTAATTTAAAATATTTTTTCAATACTTTTTTTATATAAGGTGAAAAAATAATTTTTTTATACCTGATATGGAACTTTATTGTAACGCCCCGACCCCAGCTACCCAGAGTCGGTGCATTACTTCGTAACATTGGCATGATCACAAAAGATCAAGTCTCGAAAGACCGATTAGTTTAGTAGCCTTGGAAACACTAGATACATTCATAAATGTTACATTACATCATAAAGTGGAAAACTAATAACAAAGCCTCCATAGTCCACACTCATATCCTCTTCTCACAATCCCTACAGGTCATTCATAAAATACTTCTTCACATCCTGGAAAATATTAAAACATTGAAAGGGGTGAGCTCAGATGCTCAGTAAGGATAACAATATTGCGGAAGCTTTCATAAATAAACATAAAAATTTAAGGCAATGTATAACTAAAACAAAAGCCTTTTAAACATGAACATCAACATAATATGGCAAAAGTAAATTAAGATAATGCCATTCACTTCTTCACATGGATATTCTACTGGTCGAATAATCACATGCAATATCAATAACCACTTTCATAATGATGGAATGCATAATGCCAGACTATCATAACCACGTAGTCAAGGCCTCGTACCAAGACCACAAATAAGATTTTTTTAAGGCCTCGTGCCAAGACACTAGTTTGTCTCATGAGACCTGCCGATGCATCGAGGAGCTATAGCGGGCTCCACCCGTCACTTATTAAGTCCAATGCATTCCTCATATGAATAGGTTTAAACATATCATAAACCATAACATAATAGTATCACATAAAACATGCATAAAGGAAACATAAAATTTCCACATTTCAATCACAAGATATAAATACAACACATTGATATAATAAAAACTCTTTCAAAACCATTTTAAATACCAAAATAAAAGAAAGTTAAAACTTTGTATTTATTTTTCATTAAAAAAAATGATGGCTTGTAGAGGAAGCCGAAACACAAATAATGGTAACGGCGGCGGAGAAGTAATTGTCGCCGCATAAGTACGGAAAGAAAAACATTCCCTTTTTTTCGTTTAGTAAAATGCTTCGTATAAAAAAGATTCCTTTTGAATAAACGTAAAAGTCAAAGGGGTTTATACACCGTATAAAAGAAAGTTGTGTATAAAACCAAATATGCCTCAATGAAAGGGGATTGAGACGAAGTCCTTAAAAGATCATTTTTTAAATAAAATAGATCTATTATGTGTATTCACTATAGGTACACATAAAGAAAGTAAAAATACAAGATAATACATAATAATATCATGACATAATTTGAAAGTAGGAGATTAACCCAAAGAATGGAAGTTGGGTTAAGAAATTCCCTTACCTCATATCTGACTTGACTCAACCGTTCTTTAACCTCCTGAATAATAAACTAGAATTAATATATACCTTATTAAGAACCATTTTCAATTTCATTATCCTTATTATATCACTTATTACAATGATATGAACATCATGTAATTATTTAAGTTAATAACGGTCGTTTTGTCGATGTTTGGTACTTGAGTCAACAATAAACTTCTTATAATTACAAGTTGTTTATGTGGTAGAATATCCATTATCTCCAGAATTATATTCATGATTTAGATGTCATATATATCTTATATATCCATTATATAAATTCATTTATAATATTACGTAACATTTAGAGGTAAGAAATGAAATGCACCGTTCATGGAGACGGTAAGCCGTACGTACGCATGAACGCTACTTTCATTTCAATTTCATATTTAATGGAATGATATCATAATAATATAAATGTATAATATAATTCCAGTATAACATAGTGTATAATACCATTTAGTCCATCCTGTATACATCCCACATATGGCATTAACGATTCAAATCACTTTGAGGGGGCGGTAGTCCGCACTTCCTAAAATGAAATTATCGCGTTTTACCCATAATGGAAATCATAAAGTATGCCATAAATTAGAAATACAGAAGCATAAGTAAAACATAAACATATTATATATCATATATAAAAATAGTGACATCTTAATGGCCACTTTTTAAGGTGTTATATGAGTGTTGAACAATCATCGTTTCGTGAGGCAGAAATTCGCCATCCACAGAAACCGTATGTTCTTTAACCATTAGATGTAGGTGTGTGTAAGTGTAGCTAGAATCCTTTTTATAACAACATCCTAGTATATTGAGGATACTGGTGTTGTTACAAAAGAAATGAATAAAAAGAGTTTAGGGGGTTGGAGAATAAAAATAAAACAAAACCACATTAGAGAAGACATTACCTCAAAATCGGGTAACTCTTTTTGATTTGAGCCAAAGGCTTCCTTGGGAAGGGTTCTGACCAAAGTGAGGCTTCTAGGAGTAAGGGAGGGAAGTTGGGAGAGTATTTGGGCAGAGTTTGGCCGAGCCAAATGGCTTGAAGTTGTGAATAAGGTGGGAGAGGTTGGGGCCTTTTATAAGTGGAGATGAGGGGCTCTTTTGGAAAGATTGAAATATTACATTATTATACAATGATTTTTCTGATTATAAAGGTCCCACACTTGTATAATTCTAGGCTAAGGTGATAAGGGTTCGCAATATCCTCATCCAATTGTCTTTGGACAAGTGTAAGCCTTGGATTTTTCATTATCTTCCCATTTTATTTAAATCGTTAAATAATGAGGTCATCGCTGCATCATCATGATGTCAAAAATAATTTAATTTATATAATGTCTAAAAATTATAAACAAAATTCTATGATGTAGGAAATATTTTTAGATTTCTAATGAATATTTATAATCAAAATTTGGACTTGTGTAACCCTACTTAAAAACTGTTTTAGTAAAACAACTCATGTTTGTGTCAATTTAATTTTAACATTAAATAAATATATATTAATGTCATTTTCCAACTAAAGTGGCTCCATGGGGTCCCCTAGTTGACCCATGGGTTGTCTTGGTCGGCCATGACTCATCCAATAGGAGTAGGACAAGTTTCAAGCTCATATCATATTATTAAAACATTGTTTTTACCTTAAACTACACTAATTACCTCTAATCGCGATTAAGAACTTAAAAGTTACTATTCACCAAAAAATTATTTTAATCTCATTGAACCACATTTTAATTCTTAATGAAAATAATGTATGTCGTATTTTTGAAAATCAAACCACAGAAGTGTTAATATTTCATTTAAACGAAAAATCAGTTATTTAACTATCACTTAGTGGTTTCACTATTCATCAAAAATTGATGTTTTTCATAACAATGCCAAAATATCACCCTAAGCTATAATTGATATTCCGAATTCAAAAATGATATCTATTTTACAAAATTCCAAACATATAAGTTGCATTAATTAATTTTATAATTAATTCCCGCTGTTACGACAAATAGCGTGTTTTTAAGAAACAATTTATATCAAAAGATTGGCAATTGTTTATGTCCAATTTCAATGTTAAATTAATTCTAATGACCACCATTGGATAAAATGGTAAAAATATATTCTAATTATACCTTAAAACCACTAAATAGTATAACTTATCACTATAAATTATTTTGATTAAAAAATTTGTTTTAAGTATTTTTCACTATTCATAAAAATTTGGAAGTTCTCGGAAAATTACAAAAAATTCAACATAGGCTAATTTCAATATTAGTAATACAAAAATGAAGTCCATTTTGAAATTTAAAATTTCTTTAAATTTAAAAGGTGGTTATTACTATTCATAACGGCTACTTTGATTAGTTTCGGTGTGTTAGAACTCGAACTTGCGTACAATGCAAGCTATTGCATTTTTGAAAGAGAGGTGTATCGTGGAAGCTCGGGGTGTTACATTCTCCCCTACTTCAATAAATTGCGTCCTCGAAATTTGAAATTTTTCTTTGAAAATAAAAGGTTGAAAAGAGAAAATACCTTTGAGGAAAACCCACATCGGAAATAAGGTTAATAAATATATAACATTAAAAGAAAGCAAGATAAGTACAAAGGTCACCCGATATAGCCCATTATAGGATTATATGAAAATATGGATATGGAGGAGAAACAAACCATCAAGGTCTGATGGGGAGTTATAGAAAACATGATTAGGAGAAAGTTTAACCACAAGAAAATCACAAACTTGTGATTGGTTAAACGGTCATTGAATCCCCAGTTGGAAAAGTTAACCGACAACATTTTTGTTTTAAGTTACCTTTTATAATGTTGAGGAATTTATTTAGGAGATTTACTAAGAACGTAAGGGAATATACATACTTTTTATGTATACTTTCATTCATTAATAAATTATACCACAAACCCAACTTTTACTCCAAATGGTAACAGAACTCAAAAATATTCTATTTATCCTAATTGTATAAGGTTCCAAATGTTAACACATACCATTTAGATTAGTAAAACTATTTTGTAATAACCAGGGACTTCCTGTAGGCTAGTGGTAGGAAATAAAGGCTTGTCGCACTATGGTTGTGGGTTCGATTCCTGCACCTTTGCCCGACGCGACGGGTTATGCCCCACCCTGCAGGTTGTCCTTTTCCTAAAACTATAGTATCATAATATTCCAAAAAAAAAAATTTAACCTTAAACAATACTATCCATGGTTCAACTTAATCCATTCCAACCTTAATAGTTATCCAAAATACCTCCGTCCAGACTTTCTCTAAAAGGTCTCTAAATTCCAAAATCAATTGTAACATCAGATTCCCCAAACAAAGAAAAGGTTCTCTTATTGTCACATACTAAAAATATGATTACCATAATCATATTACCTTAATCAAAAAGTACTGCAGTACAATCTTTATATATATCACATTATTCTTATAACCAGAATATAATCCTTGAGTCCAAAAGCACCAATACATTAATTATTCTGCTTCAACTGTAGTCACAGCATAAGATTGGCCTTGATCCCTTGGCCTTTTCTGAGGTATGTTTCCTTGACGCTTAGGACATTCATTTGCATAATGCCCCATTTCCCTACAATTGTAGCATTCAACTTTGACAGCCTCTTTCTTTCCCTTGCAATCACGATCCCGGTGACCCTTTTCTCCACATTTATAACAAACTCCCATTCCTTTTAGGCACATACCAGGGTGATTCTTCCCACAATTATCAAATAATGGAAAATCCTTCTTTCCCTTTTTCCCTTTATCTGTCTCTTGTTCCCCCGTTCTCTTCTTCTCTTGCTTTACTTTGTTGTCATAAGACTTAGAGAATTCCTTTTCTGTCTTGATAGCACACGAGACAATATCTTCGTATGATGAGAAGTATTGTGATACTAAAGCTCGACGGAGAAATGGTTTTAACCCATCAAAAAAACGATCAATCATACTCCTTGGGTTACGTATATAATCGGAAGCATGCCTCGCTAACCTTGTAAAGTTAGCCTCATACTTTGCGACATTCTCATCCTCCTTCTGCCTCAGACTCAGAAATTTCCTTTCCATATCTGCTCGATGGTCATGAGGAAAGTAGTTTTCTAAGAAAAGCTCTTTGAACTCCCTCCATTCCATATTCGATACGTCATCATCTTCCTTTGTGTTTTGAATCAGCGACCACCACTGATCGGCATCTCCAGTGAGGCGGTAAACTGCCATGACAACCTTCTCCCTTTCACTACTCCCCAAGGCATGGAATATTTTCTCTAAGGAATTTATCCATTGCTCAGCTACTATAGGATTTGTACTCCCATTGAAGGTTGGTGGTTGTTTCCTCATGAAGCAGTCTAACATTGATCCTCCACGTTGCGGATCAGGGTGCTCCATACGAGTAAGGTTATTATTCATAACCTGAGTGAGTTGTCCCAGTATGGTAATAAGTTGGTCAGCACCAGTTGTATCTCTAGATCCACAATAATTAACTTGAGCAGGAGGGAAATCCCTACACGGAGTTCGTGCATTGATACGGTTTCTATTCCTTCCACTAGGCGCCATTTCTAAACAATGTCATAAACTAGATTAGTTTATGAATCAAAATACATAATTCCATATTTGTAAAATACTTTACATAAATTGAACTATTTATGGATATAATCCATAATCATAAAAAGAAATGTTTCCTTTGAGGAAGTATATACTCATAACCCTTCATAGTGGTTTGTAAAGAAAATGAGAATTATCCTAAGCATATCCCCCGGGAGTGTCGTAACCAAGAGTGCAGCAATGCCCGTTGTCGTGCACCAGTTCCCATTCGAGTCTAGCTCAAAGCGGTGTTTTCGGGTTCCACCCCTAGGTACATCTGTGCCAGAGCCGCCTCTACCTGCTCGTATCCGGACAGGGATGTATTGCTCGGAAAACTCACAACATCTCTACAATACCAAAATTCTAGGAAGTTCTTCTATACTAATCCTCAAAGTCTATCTTCGGGATATGTGCTCTAATCAGAGTTTATCTAAATCTAGCATCCAAGTTTAGTACTAAACTGCCTCTGATACCAACTGTAACGCCCCGACTCCAGCTACCCAGAGTCGGTGCATTACTTCGTAACATTGGCATGATCACAAAAGATCAAGTCTCGAAAGACCGATTAGTTTAGTAGCATTGGAAACACTAGATACATTCATAAATGATACATTACATCATAAAGTGGAAAACTAATAACAAAGCCTTCATATTCCACACTCATATCCTCTTCTCACAATCCCTGCAGGTCATTCATAAAATACTTCTTCACATCCTGGAAAATATTAAAACATTGAAAGGGGTGAGCTCAGATGCTCAGTAAGGATAACAATATTGCGGAAGCTTTCATAAATAAACATAAAAATTTGAGGCAATGTATAACTAAAACAAAAGCCTTTTAAACTTGAACATCAACATAATATGGCAAAAGTAAAATTAGATAATTCCATTCACTTCTTCACATGGATATTCTACTGGTCGAATAATCACATGCAATATCAATAACCACTTTCATAATGATGGAATGCATAATGCCAGACTATCATAACCACGTAGTCAAGGCCTCGTGCCAAGACCACAAATAAGATTTTGTCAAGGCCTCGTGCCAAGACACTAGTTTGTATCATGAGACCTGCCGATGCATCGAGGAGCTATAGCGGGCTCCACCCGTCACTTATTAAGTCCAATGCATTCCTCATATGAATAGGTTTAAACATATCATAAACCATAACACAATCATATCACATAAAACATGCATAAAGGAAACATAAAATTTCCACATTTCAATCACAAGATATAAATACAACACATTGATATAATAAAAACTCTTTCAAAACCATTTTAAATACCAAAATAAAAGAAAGTTAAAACTTTGTATTTATTTTTCATTAAAAAAAATGATGGCTTGTAGAGGAAGCCGAAACACAAATAATGGTAACGGCGGCGGAGAAGTCATTGTCGCCGCATAAGTACGGAAAAAAAACATTCCCTTTTTGTCATTTAGTAAATCGCTTCGTATAAAAAAGATTTCTTTTGAATAAACGTAAAAGTCAAAGGGGTTTATAAACCGTATAAAAGAAAGTTGTGTATAAAACCAAATATGTCTCAATGAAAGGGGATTGAGACGAAGTCCTTAAAAGATCATTTTTAAAATAAAATAGATCTATTATGTGTATTCACTATAGGTACACATAAAGAAAGTAAAAATACAAGATAATACATAATAATATCATGACATAATTTGAAAGTAGGAGATTAACCCAAAGAATGGAAGTTGGGTTAAGAAATTCCCTAACCTCGTGTCTGAATTGACTCAACCGTTATTTAACCTCCTGAATAATAAACTAGAGTTAATATATACCTTATTAAGAACCATTTTCAATTTCATTATCCTTATTATATCACTTATTACAATGATATGAACATCATGTAATTATTTAAGTTAATAACGGTCGTTTAGTCGATGTTTGGTACTTGAGTCAACAATAAACTTCTTATAATTACGAGTTGTTTATGTGGTAGAATATCCATTATCTCCAGAATTATATTCATGATTTAGATGTCATATATATCTTATATATCCAGTATATACATTCATTTATAATATTACGTAACATTTAGAGGTAAGAAATGAAATGCACCGTTCATGGAGACGGTAAGCCGTACGTACGCATGAACGCTACTTTCATTTCAATTTCATATTTAATGGAATGATATCATAATAATATAAATGTATAATATAATTCCAGTATAACATAGTGTATAATACCATTTACTCCATCCTTTATACATCCCACATATGGCATTAACGATTCAAATCACTTTGAGGGGGCGGTAGTCCGCACTTCCTAAAATGAAATTATCGCGTTTTACCCATAATGGAAATCATAATGTATGCAATAAATTAGAAATACATAAGCATAAGTAAAACATAAACATATTATATATCATATATAAAAATAGTGACATCTTAATGGCCACCTTTGAAGGTGTTATATGAGTGTTGAACAATCATCGTTTCGTGAGGCAGAAATTCGCCATCCACAGAAACCGTATGTTCTTTAACCATTAGATGTAGGTGTGTGTAAGTGTAGCTCGAATCCTTATTATAACAAAATCCTAGTATATTGAGGATACTGGTGTTGTTACAAAAGAAATTAATAAAAAGAGTTTAGGGGGTTGGAGAATAAAAATAAAACAAAACCACATTAGAGAAGACATTACCTCAAAATCGGGTAACTCTTTTTGATTTGAGCCAAAGGCTTCCTTGGGAAGCGTTATGACCAAAGTGAGGCTTCTAGGAGTAAGGGAGGGAAGTTGGGAGAGTATTTGGGCAGAGGTTGGCCGAGCCAAATGGCTTTAAGGTGTGAATAAGGTGGGAGAGGTGGGGGCCTTTTATAAGTGGAGAGGAGGGGCTCTTTTGGAAATATTAAAATATTACATTATTATACAATGAGTTTTCTGATTCTAAAGGTCCAAAACTTGTATAATTCGAGGCTAAGGTGATAAGGGTTCTAAATATCCTCATAAAAGTGGATTTGGACAAGTATAAGCCTTGGATTTTGCATTCTCTTCCCATTTTATTTAAATCGTTAAATAATGAGGTCATCGCTGCATCCTCATGATGTCAAACTTAATTTAATTTATATAATGCCTAAAAATTATAAACAATATTCTATGATGTAGGAAATCGTTTTAGCTTTCTAATTAATATTTATAATCAAAATTTGGACTTGTGTAACCCCACTTAAAAACTGTTTTAGTAAAACAACTCATGTTTGTGTCAATTTAATTTTAACATTAAATAAATATATATTAATGTCATTTTCCAACTAAAGTGGCTCCATGGGGTCCCCAAGTTGACCCATTGGTTGTCTTGGTCGTCCATGACTCATCCAATAGGAGTAGGACAAGTGTCAAGCTCATATCATATTATTAAAACATTATTTTTACCTTAAACTACACTAATTACCTCTAATCGCGATTAAGAACTTAAAAGTTACTATTCACCAAAAAATTATTTTAATCTCATTGAACAACATTTTACTTCTTAATGACAATCATGTATGTCGGATTTTTGAAAATCAAACCACAGAAGTGGTAATATTTCATTTAAACGAAAAATCAGTTATTTAACTACCACTTAGTGGTTTCACTATTCATCAAAAATTGAAGTTTTTCAGAACAATGCCAAAATATCACCCTAATCTATAATTGATATTCCGAATTCAAAAATGATGTCTATTTTACAAAATTCCAAACATATAAGTTGCATTAATTAATTTTATAATTAATTCCCGCTGTTACGACAAATAGCGTGTTTTTAAGAAACAATTTATATCAAAAGATTGGCAATTGTTTATGTCCAATTTCAATGTTAAATTAATTCTAATGACCACCATTGGATAAAATGGTAAAAATATATTCTAATTATACCTTAAAACCACTAAATAGTATAACTTATCACTATAAATTATTTTGATTAAAAAAGTTGTTTTAATTATTTTTCACTATTCATAAAAATTTGGAAGTTTTCGGAAAATTACAAAAAATTCAACATAGGCTAATTTCAATATTAGGAATACAAAAATGAAGTCCATTTTGAAATTTAAAATTTCTATAAATTTAAAAGGTGGTTATTACTATTCATAACGGCTACTTTGATTAGTTGCGGTGTGTTAGAACTCGAACTTGCGTACAATGCAAGCTATTGCATTTTTGAAAGAGAGGCGTATCGTGGAAGCTCGGGGTGTTACATTCTCCCCTACTTCAATAAATTGCGTCCTCGAAATTTGAAATTTTTCTTTGAAAATAAAAGGTTGAAAAGAGAAAATACCTTTGAGGAAAACCCACATCGGAAATAAGGTTAATAAATATATAACATTAAAAGAAAGCAAGATAAGTACAAAGGTCACCCGATATAGCCCATTA
This sequence comes from Viscum album, assembly GCA_963277665.1. Lineage (NCBI taxonomy): Eukaryota > Viridiplantae > Streptophyta > Magnoliopsida > Santalales > Viscaceae > Viscum > Viscum album. The sequence continues at coordinate 1,747,649,795 of OY728153.1, forward strand.
TAGGATTCTATGAAAATATGGATATGGAGGAGAAACAAACCATCAAGGTCTGATGGGGAGTTATAGAAAACAGGATTAGGAGAAAGTTTAACCACAAGAAAATCACAAACTTGTGATTGGTTAAACGGTCATTGAATCCCCAGTTGGAAAAGTTAACCGACAACATTTTTGCTTTAAGTTACCTTTTATAATGTTGAGGAATTTATTTAGGAGATTTAATAAGAACGTAAGGGAATATACATACTTTTTATGTATACTTTCATTCATTAATAAATTATACCACAAACCAAACTTTTACTCCAAATGGTAACGGAACTCAAAAATATTCTATTTATCCTAATTGTATAAGGTTCCAAATGTTAACACATACCATTTAGATTAGTAAAACTATTTTGTAATAACCAGGGACTTCCTGTAGGCTAGTGGTAGGAAATAAAGGCTTGTCGCACTATGGTTGTGGGTTCGATTCCTGCAGCTTTGTCCGACGCGACGGGTTATGCCCCACCCTGCAGGTTGTCCTTTTCCTAAAACTATAGTATCATAATATTCCAAAAAAAAATTTAACCTTAAAAAATACTATCCATGGTTCAACTTAATCCATTCCAACCTTAATAGTTATCCAAAATACCTCCATCCAGACTTTCTCTAAAAGGTCTCTAAATTCCAAAATCAATTGTAACATCAGATTCCCCAAACAAAGAAAAGCTTCTCTTATTGTCACATACTAAAAATATGATTACCTTAATCATATTACCTTAATCAAAAAGTACTGCAGTACAATATTTATATATATCACATTATTCTTATAACCAGAATATAATCCTTGAGTCCATAAGCACCAATACATTAATTATTCCGCTTCAACTGTAGTCACATCATAAGATTGGCCTTGATCCCTTGGCCTTTTCTGAGGTAAGTTTCCTTGACGCTTAGGACATTCATTTGCATAATTCCCCATTTCCCTACAATTGTAGCATTCAACTTTGACAGCCTCTTTCTTTCCCTTGCAATCACGAGCCTGGTGACCCTTTTCTCCACATTTATAACAAACTCCCATTCCTTTTAGGCACGTACCAGGGTGATTCTTCCCACAATTATCACATAATGGAAAATCCTTCATTCCCTTTTTCCCTTTATCTGTCTCTTGTTCCCCCGTTCTCTTCTTCTCTTTCTTTACTTTGTTGTCATAAGACATAGAGAATTCCTTTTCTGTCTTGATAGCACACGAGACAATATCTTCGTATGATGAGAAGTATTGTGATACTAAAGCTCGACGGAGAAATGGTTTTAACCCGTCAAAGAAACGATCAATCTTACTCCTTGGGTTACGTATATAATCGGAAGCATGCCTCGCTAACCTTGTAAAGTTAGCCTCATACTTTGCGACATTCTCATCCTCCTTCTGCCTCAGACTCAGAAATTGCCTTTCCATATCTTCTCGATGGTCATGAGGAAAGTATTTTTCTAAGAAAAGCTCTTTGAACTCCCTCCATTCCATATTCGATACGTCATCATCTTCCTTTGTGTTTTGAATCAGCGACCACCACTGATCGGCATCTCCAGTGAGGCGGTAAACTGCCATGACAACCTTCTCCCTTTCACTACTCCCCAAGGCATGGAATATTTTCTCTAAGGAATTTATCCATTGCTCAGCTACTATAGGATTTGTACTCCCATTGAAGGTTGGTGGTTGTTGCCTCATGAAGCGGTCTAACATTGATCCTCCACGTTGCGGATCAGGGTGCTCCATACGAGTAAGGTTATTATTCATAACCTGAGTGAGTTGTCCCAGTATGGTAATAAGTTGATCAGAACCAGTTGTATCTCTAGATCCACAATAATTATCTTGAGCAGGAGGGTAATCCCTACACGGAGTTCGTGCATTGATACAGTTTCTATTCCTTCCACTAGGCGCCATTTCTAAACAATGGCATAAACTAGATTAGTTTATGAATCAAAATACATAATTCCATATTTGTAAAATACTTTACATAAATTGAACTATTTATGGATATAATCCATAATCATAAAAAGAAATGTTTCCTTTGAGAAAGTATATACTCATAACCCTTCATAGTGGTTTGTAAAGAAAATGAGAATTATCCTAAGCATATCCCCCGGGAGTGTCGTAACCAAGAGTGAAGCAATGCCCGTTGTCGTGCACCAGTTCCCATTCGAGTCTAGCTCAAAGCGGTGTTTTCGGGTTCTACCCCTAGGTACATCTGTGCCAGATACGCCTCTACCTGCTCGTATCCGAACAGGGATGTATTGCTCGGAAAACTCACAACATCTCTACAATACCAAAATTCTAGGAAGTTCTTCTATACTAATCCTCAAAGTCTATCATCGGGATATGTGCTCTAATCAGAGTTTATCTAAATCTAGCTTCCAAGTCTAGTACTAAACTGCCTCTGATACCAACTGTAACGCCCTGACCCCAGCTACCCATAGTCGGTGCATTACTTCGTAACATTGGCATGATCACAAAAGATCAAGTCTCGAAAGACCGATTAGTTTAGTAGCCTTGGAAACACTAGATACATTCATAAATGTTACATTACATCATAAAGTGGAAAACAAATAACAAAGCCTTCATAGTCCACACACATATCCTCTTCTCACAATCCCTGCAGGTCATTCATAAAATACTTCTTCACATCCTGGAAAATATTAAAACATTGAAAGGGGTGAGCTCAGATGCTCAGTAAGGATAACAATATTGCGGAAGCTTTCATAAATAAACATAAAAATTTGAGGCAATGTATAACTAAAACAAAAGCCTTTTAAACTTGAACATCAACATAATATGGAAAAAGTAAAATGAGATAATGCCATTCACTTCTTCACTTGGATATTCTACTGGTCGAATAATCACATGCAATATCAATAACCACTTTCATAATGATGGAATGCATAATGCCAGACTATCATAACCACGTAGTCAAGGCCTCGTGCCAAGACCACAAATAAGATTTTGTCAAGGCCTCGTGCCAAGACACTAGTTTGTCTCATGAGACCTGCCGATGCATCGAGGAGCTATAGCGGGCTCCACCCGTCACTTATTAAGTCCAATGCATTCCTCATATGAATAGGTTTAAACATATCATAAACCATAACACAATCGTATCACATAAAACATGCATAAAGGAAACATAAAATTTCCACATTTCAATCACAAGATATAAATACAACACATTGATATAATAAAAACTCTTTCAAAACCATTTTAAATACCAAAATAAAAGAAAGTTAAAACTTTGTATTTATTTTTCATTAAGAAAAATGATGGCTTGTAGAGGAAGCCAAAACACAAATAATGGTAATGGCGGCGGAGAAGTCATTGTCGCTGCATAAGTACGGAAAAAAAACATTCCCTTTTTGTCATTTAGTAAAACGCTTCGTATAAAAAAGATTCCTTTTGAATAAACGTAAAAGTCAAAGGGGTTTATACCCCGTATAAAAGAAAGTTGTGTATAAAACCAAATATGCCTCAATGAAAGGGGATTGAGACGAAGTCCTTAAAAGATCATTTTTAAAATAAAATAGATCTATTATGTGTATTCACTATAGGTACACATAAAGAAAGTAAAAATACAAGATAATACATAATAATATCATGACATAATTTGAAAGTAGGAGATTAACCCAAAGAATGGAAGTTGGGTTAAGAAATTCCCTTACCTCGTGTCTGACTTGACTCAACCGTTCTTTAACCTCCTGAATAATAAACTAGAGTTAATATATACCTTATTAAGAACCATTTTCAATTTCATTATCCTTATTATATCACTTATTACAATGATATGAACATCATGTAATTATTTAAGTTAATAACGGTCGTTTTGTCGATGTTTGGAACTTGAGTCAACAATAAAATTCTTATAATTACAAGTTGTTTATGTGGTAGAATATCCATTATCTCCAGAATTATATTCATGATTTAGATGTCATATATATCTTATATATCCAGTATATACATTCATTTATAATATTACGTAACATTTAGAGGTAAGAAATGAAATGCACCGTTCATGGAGACGGTAAGCCGTACGTACGCATGAACGCTAATTTCATTTCAATTTCATATTTAATGGAATGATATCATAATAATATAAATGTATAATATAATTCCAGTATAAAATATTGTATAATACCATTTACTCCATCCTTTATACATCCCACATATGGCATTAACGATTCAAATCACTTTGAGGGGGCGGTAGTCCGCACTTCCTAAAATGAAATTATCGCGTTTTACCCATAATGGAAATCATAAAGTATGCCATAAATTAGAAATACATAAGCATAAGTAAAACATAAACATATTATATATCATATATAAAAATAGTGACATCTTAATGGCCACCTTTGAAGGTGTTATATGAGTGTTGAACAATCATCGTTTCGTGAGGCAGAAATTCGCCATCCACAGAAACCGTATGTTCTTTAACCATTAGATGTAGGTGTGTGTAAGTGTAGATCGAATCCTTATTATAACAACATCCTAGTATATCGAGGATACTGGTGTTGTTACAAAAGAAATGAATAAAAAGAGTTTAGGGGGTTGGAGAATAAAAATAAAACAAAACCACATTAGAGAAGACATTACCTCAAAATCAGGTAACTCTTTTTGATTTGAGCCAAAGGCTTCCTTGGGAAGCGTTCTGACCAAAGTGAGGCTTCTAGGAGTAAGGGAGGGAAGTTGGGAGAGTATTTGGGCAGAGTTTGGCCGAGCCAAATGTCTTGAAGGTGTGAATAAGGTGGGAGAGGTGGGGGCCTTTTATAAGTGGAGAGGAGGGGCTCTTTTGGAAATATTGAAATATTACATTATTATACAATGCATTTTCTGATTCTAAAGGTCACACACTTGTATAATTCGAGGCTAAAGTGATAAGTGTTCGAAATATCCTCATAAAATTGGCTTTGGACAAGTTTAAGCCTTGGATTTTTCATTATCTTCCCATTTTATTTAAATCGTTAAATAATGAGGTCATCGCTGCATCATCATGATGTCAAACATAATTTAATTTATATAATGTCTAAAAATTATAAACAAACTTCTATGATGTAGGAAATCTTTGTATCTTTCTAATTAATATTTATAATCAAAATTTGGACTTGTGTAACCCCACTTAAAAACTGTTTTAGTAAAACAACTCATGTTTGTGTCAATTTAATTTTAACATTAAATAAATATATATTAATGTCATTTTCTAACTAAAGTGGATCCATGGGGTCCCCAAGTTGACCCATGGGTTTTCTTGGTCGGCCATGACTCATCCAATAGGAGTAGGACAAGTTTCAAGCTCATATCATATTATTAAAACATTGTTTTTACCTTAAACTACAAAATTACCTCTAATCGCGATTAAGAACTTAAAAGTTACTATTCACCAAAAAATTATTTTAATCTCATTGAACCACATTTTACTTCTTAATGACAATCATGTATGTCGGATTTTTGAAAATCAAACCACAGAAGTGGTAATATTTCATTTAAACGAAAAATCAGTTATTTAACTACCACTTAGTGGTTTCACTATTCATCAAAAATTGAAGTATTTCAGAACAATGCCAAAATATCACCCTAAGCTATAATTGATATTCCGAATTCAAAAATGATGTCTATTTTACAAAATTCCAAACATATAAGTTGCATTAATTAATTTTATAATTAATTCCCGCTGTTACGACAAATAGCGTGTTTTTAAGAAACAATTTATATCAAAAGATTGGCAATTGTTTATGTCCAATTTCAATGTTAAATTAATTCTAATGACCACCATTGGATCAAATGGTAAAAATATATTCTAATTATACCTTAAAACCACTAAATAGTATAACTTATCACTATAAATTATTTTGAATAAAAAATTTGTTTTAAGTATTTTTCACTATTCATAAAAATTTGGAAGTTCTCGGAAAATTACAAAAAATTCAACATAGGCTAATTTCAATATTAGGAATACAAAAATGAAGTCCATTTTGAAATTTAAAATTTCTATAAATTTAAAAGGTGGTTATTACTATTCATAACAGCTACTTTGATTAGTTTCGGTGTGTTAGAACTCGAACTTGCGTACAATGCAAGCTATTGCATTTTTGAAAGAGAGGCGTATCGTGGAAGCTCGGGGTGTTACATTTATCATTTTATATGATAAACATGTGAGCCAAATACTGCTTCAATGGTGGGATGAGAGCTGTTATAGCTCATGAAAAATGGATGATCATGATATAGATTATATAAAGTTTGAGCCTCATTATAGCTCTTAAAAAAATGGGGTATGTTCCTTTTTATCAAACATTAGAAGGAGTGAGTTATTGATGAGATTTATCTTACAGATTTAACTAGGATCTAGTAATTTAGGTCAAGGGTTTAAAATTGGTTATGATAATTACGCTCCGAGTTTTTTAATAAGGGTTTTTAGTTTCTTGCTATGGATGTTAATGGTTTTATTTTATAAAAGGTTTGTTTTCGTTATTTGGAAATATTTTATTTCATAATCTAAATGAAAATGTGATAAACATATGTATTTCATGGATTTTATTATTTTTCAATAGGCTAATGGATTTATTTTTTTATGTACATTACTTAAATATTTTCTACACATGCAACATTTTGAAATGTTTTTCATAGGGTTTTATGTATGGGTAGGGAAAATGATGATTTAAATATCAAAATTATGAAGATATTTCAAGAAAATAAAATCTAATTCTTTTAAAACCAATGTATGAAACAAATTGATATAAAAAATAATTTTTCACCTTTTATAATATGGGTATTTTATGTAAGAGTTATAAATTAACTCTATAAAACTCTAAAAAAATATATTTGGCAATTAAAGAAACTTAATTCTAGTTTAATGTGATTATAATAGGTAATTATTAATGGTTGGTCCTCACAGTTCGTATCATAGTAGGGTTTTATATAACATTGTAGATTAAGATTTTTTTAGGTGAGGTTACCTTAAGAGTTATGTATACCATCATGGGTTTAAAATTTTAAACTAGATTAAGAATTAAGATTCATAGACACCCCTTTTGAGGTTTTAGGTGATAGTATTTTTCTATGATTACTGATATTTTAAGAGACATTTTATTGGGTTAAAGTATATATAACCCTTAGGTTTAACATGAAGGAATTCTTTAGAAAAATACTGTGGAAGTTTTGTGGTATAATTTGAAAGGTATGAGATAAACGTTTTATATAAAAAAATTAAATAATTTTGATGTTATTAAGGTTAATTTTTAGGATTTAAAGGTAAAATTATTATATGATTTATATGGTTATCATGTTTACACAGACTATTTTAATTTTAAAATTCAATAATTCATTTCATGTTTTAATGATATTTTTCCCTATATATTAAATACAATTTATCAAGATAAGAGGAAAATTATCTTAGATATCTTTATTATCAATTACACATGATTTAATCACTACCATCACAAAAAATGTTTTTTAAAATCATTTTGAAAGCTTTTTGAACATCCATATAACTAAAAAGATCTTTTTTGAACTATCTGATGCCAGTTCATTTCTCCAAAATTTCAATGTATTATGGAATATATTTTATTTTGTTTGAAAATATCAAATTATCCTTCTCATTCAGAAAGGTAAATACCACCATGGACTTGACTATTTAGTTTCTGGATATATGGAATTCATGGTGGAAGATAAAGGGGATGTCAACAGTATAATGTTATGTATTGATTTCTAGAGTTGAGTTAAGAATTATTTTATTGTTTTCTAAGTATGAATCGTGATTTAGTTGATATTAAAGAGTCATAAAGACATATTTAATATCATTTAATACACTACTAGAAAAGCAGGTATTTGCGACGGGCTATTTGCGACGGGATCCCGTCGCAAATAGCCCGTTGCTGAAAACGCCGTTGCAACTAAACTTATTTGCGACGGGCCCGTCGCTAAAGCCTTTTTTGCGACGGGCATTCTCCCCGTCGCAAATAGTATTCCGTATTTTTGTAAAAAACTTTTTAAACAGTTTTTGCGACGGGACCCGTCGCAAAAACTCTTTTTTAAAAAAATAATAAAAATTAATAATACTAGTATTTGCGACGGGAACCGGGACACGTCGCAAATACTCTTTTAAAAAAAATTAAAAAACTATTAATAATACTAGTATTTGCGACGGGCATAGTATCCCGTCGCAAATACTATAAAAAATATAAAAAAAATAAATTATTAATAAATTATTTTAATTAATATAATAATAGAATTATAATTTACAAATGAAAATAATAAATTATTTTAATTACTATAATAATAGTAGAATTATAATTCAAAAATAAAAATAATAGAATATTAATAAATAATTTAATTAATATAATAATATTACAATTATAATTCATAAATAAAAAAAATATTAATAAGTTATTTTAATTAATATAAAAATAATAGAATTATTTTACATTCAAATATTAAAATAATTCAAGTATTACAAAAAAAATAATTAAATTATAATATTATAAAATTTTAATATATATATAAAATTTTATTATATAAATACAATTTTAATATATATATAAAATTTAATATTATAAAATATAAATATTATTATTATTCATATTAATATTGTTATTTAAAAATATAATATTATTAATATTTTATAATGAGACAGAAACTACGAATAGAAAAAAAAATATTTTGATTTCACAAATTTTATAACAGAAATGTAAACTCTAATCTGTAGGAGGGGGGGAGGGGGGGAGGTGGGGGATCTGCAGATGGTGGTGGAGGAAACTCCATCCCTAAAGCATGAGTGAGTCGGCGCATGTACTCCATCTGCTCCTGATGCTGCTGCTGCCACCGACTCGTCTGCTCCTCGTACAGCTGCTGCTGGCGTCGACGCTCCTCCTCATGCTACTGACGCATCTGCTACTGCTCCTGTCGGAGACTCTCTATCTGTGCAGTCTGAGATCGTAACTGCTCCTCATACTGTGTAGAAGAAGATGCACGAGCTCCCCTCGAGCTGGACGCCGACATCGCAGCACTGCCATAATAATCTCCGGGAGTCAGTCGAGAGCCGATACCAACTACCCGGCCCTTCTCGAAGGCATACTGGGTGGCCTGCATCCATGCCGCCTCATCAAACTGACGGGCAGTGGTCTGATCTGATGACTCAGCCTGACTCTCAGGCCGGGCCTGTGCCGCTGCGGCCTCATATGACTCCTATAGTTGCAATTTAAAATTAAAATTGTGAATATATTATATGCGGTTAATTTTTAAACTTGAAAAAAAATAATACTGACCACGATGTGATGCTGACGATCACCTCTGAGCTCCCCAGTAGCAGGATCACTATACATCCTCCGATATACGTCGTACTCTGTAATATCGGGGTGCTCGACAGCCTATAATAATAAAAAATAAACTTTTAATATTTATAGTTATATAAAATATTTATAAATAATGTACGTACCAGATGCTGTCTATGAGTACTGAAAGAACGACTCCCAGCTCGATGAGTCACCTCCTGCCTCCCCCGATTCTGCCTCCCCACCGATGATCTCCTCTGAAAGGCACCACTCAACCAGTGCGCACATAATCCATCCCATACATGGGATGAAATGTACTCTGGTCGGTGTGCTCTACATGACTCATCAAAATCTGACACTCCTGCTTTCTTCATCGCAGCTTTTCTTAAATTGTGCAAAAACTGACGAAGGCAATCACGCATGGCCACCTCCCATGCCTCGTGGATGGCGTCACGCATGGTATCCTCGATCGGATACCATAAACCCTACAAATAAATCAAAATATCAAGTTAGAAATGAAATAATTTTCAAAATAAAAATTATTTATTTACGTACGTACCAACCAATGGCCGAACATGGCCTGCTGCACATCAATGGGAATCTGCTCCAATGTGGTCCACGGCTGAGAGAAATAGTTGCACAAAATAGCGCTGCCCTGTCCGACTGCTATATGCGAAAAACTGAAAAAATAATAAACATTTATTATGTGAATAGATTAATGAAATCTTAGTCAAATTCACAGGTTATTACACAGGTTATCACACCTCCGGGTGCGCGGATCAAACCCAAGACGTGGAAGTCGCTCGGGGACGGGGTCAGGATTCATCAATCGTGCAAGACCGCGCCCCCTCCGCGTACTCCCTGGAGCGCCTGCAGGCTGAGGGTCATCTGCCAGCAACTCATCCGCATCGAAAGGCAGGTCAGCCTCCGCCAACTCACGAAATGTGGCCTCGTCCATCTGAAACAGAAAATGTTAATATTAGCAAATAATTGATAATTACTATTATATATACATATATACATATTATGATTGTATATAAATACCATGGAATTCTATAAGTGTTCATCTTCATCATCATCTTCATATATGTCAATGTCATCTTCATATTCCTCCTCAACATCATCGATATCCATTCGAGTTGCAGTTGCTTCATCTCTTACCATTTCAAATTCATCTGTGACATCATTAACATCATCGTCATCACCGACTCTTAAATGTGGGGTGTCGTCATCGATACTCATATCTCTTTGTAAAAAAGATTGATTTTGAGTACTCTCTTGAAAAACTTCAATTCTTTGCACATTAGTGAAAGCACATTCACTTTGACTAAACTGATTGTCTCGAATTTTGATTTTTATTACACTCCACCAATCAGTCAAGTCTCTTGATGTTGCACAGTACTTTGCATAATAAACTTGATATGCCTGTTGAGCCAATAAGAATGGTTCATTTACTTCGAGAACACTTTTACATTTAATATCGATGATTCCATGAGTCGGATGAACACGCACGCCTCTCTCTGTATCCAACCACCGACATTTGAACATGGTTATGTAATGTTGTCCAAGATAACAGAGTTCAATGATTTCATCAAGTATGCCATAAAAGTCAACTTCATTTTCTCGTTGATGAGATCCTCTCAAGCTAACTCCACTGTTCATTGTTTTTTTCGATTCCCCATATGCATGTGTGTGGAATCGAAATCCATTCACCACATATGCATTATAAGTTTTAACAAGTTTGGAAGGTGGGTTACTCAATACACACAGCCGTTTGTCAATTTTATCAGCATGTCGAGACACCTGAAGATTTGTGAAATAATTATCAATATAGTAAACTATACATTGAATGAGTTGCTAAATGATAAAGAATTTATGTTACCAGTTTTTGAAACCACTGAGAGAAATTTTTCAGTCGCCGTTCTTCGAGAGCAGCTGCTGTAATTTGTGGAATTTGTTTCTTGATATGATTATCATACAACCTATAAAAACCAAAGTTATTTACTGTAACATAAATGATAGAATAAGTGATAAAAACACTTACAGTACAACTGATGTCATCTCTTCATAGTTGAGCAGAACATACGTATGAGCTCTATGATGTTCATCATCTGAAAGCCAGCGTTCAGAAACTCCACCAAAACCAAGCTCTGACTGGTTGAAAACAGATAATTGATTGTCGATTTCATCAATATTCCTCTCATTCCGTCCCATTCGGTTGTGTTTTGAAGGATACTCAGATTCAAAATAATGGGAGCAGAAAAAAGATATTTCCTCTTGCAAATAAGCTTCTGCAATAGATCCTTCAACAGATGCTTTGTTGCGTACTTTTCTTTTCAATTTTTGCATGCATCTTTCAAATGGGTACATCCATTGAAACTGTACCGGACCTCCACATTTGGCTTCATATGGAAAATGTAACATCAAATGTTCCATTGAGTCGAAGAAAGATGGCGGAAATATTTTTTCCAGTTTACATATAATTACAACAACATCTTTTTCAAGTTTGCCTAGAGCATCATAATCTGCCGTAGCCGCACAAATTTCCCGAAAAAAATGAGACATGTCTGTTATGGAATCCCAAATCACAGAATTCAACAGACCTCTTAATCCAATGGGTAGAAGTCTCTCCATTATAACATGACAATCATGACTTTTCAATCCAGTAATATGACCATTCTTTACACATCTACCCAAATTGGAAGCACAGCCATCTGGAAGTCTCAAATCTGCAATCCACTGACAAAATAATAAACGGTTTTCTTTAGACAGTGTATAAGTTGCTTTTGGTTTCAGTAACCTTTCTGTTCTGACATTTTCAAATAGTTCCAATTCTGGACGCCTGCAAATTTGGGCAAGATCTAAACGTGCATTTACATTGTCTTTGCTCTTTCCTGGCGTATCCAAAACTGTATGAAACAAATTATCAAAACAGTTCTTCTCAATATGCATGACATCTAACATGTGTCGGACCAACAAATCAGACCAATATGGCAAATCCCAAAATATGCTACGTTTAATCCAATTGTGTTCTTTCCCAAAACCAGAAATTTTCTGTTGGTTTATTGTGGGACCAAAAGTGATGGGAGGTAATGAAAATACAACCGATTTTAACTCCGAACCTGATAGAATTTTTGGAGGTCCATCCCTTTCAGCTGTTCCTTTTCTGAAATGAGATCTGTTTCTGCGAAAAGGATGATCAGCTGGAAGAAATCTGCGATGACAGTCAAAATAACAAGGTTTCTTTCCATGAATGAGCATAAATGCTTTGTTCTCTCCCATACAGTAAGGACATGATTTCTGACCATGTGTACTCCACCCAGATAATATCCCATAAGCCGGGAAGTCACTTATTGTCCACATCAATGCTGCTCTCAGTATGAAATTCTGTTTCGTTGCGACATCATATGTACTGACACCAGTACTCCACAATAAATTTAATTCATCAATCAATGGCTTCAAATAAACATCAATATTTTTCTTCGGATGTCCTGGAATTAGTAAAGTCAAAAAGATATATGGCTCCTTCATCAACATCCATGGAGGTAAATTATACGGAGTTAAAAAAACAGGCCAACATGAATATTGACTATCATAAGATCCAAACGGACAGAAACTATCAGTGGAAAGGCCCAGTCGAACATTTCTAGCTTCTAAAGAAAATGATGGATGCACTCTATCAAAATGTTTCCATGAATCACCATCGGCTGGATGATTCAATCTTTTATCGGTTGAAATATTCTCTTTATGCCATGACATCATTGTCGTTGTATTCTTAGACATGAATAAACGCTGAAGTCTGGATGTAAGCGGAAAATATCTCAACTGTTTTACAGGAATCAAACCAGACTTCCCGTGTTTTCCTTCTTTATATCTCAGTTGCCCACATATGGGACAACTATCCAACGACTCATTTTCCCCTGAATATAAAATGCAGTCATTTGAACATGCATGAATCTTCTGAAAAGTAAGTCCCAAATTTCGAACCAACCTCTTACTTTCATAGTAATTTGCAGGTAAAGCATTTCCTTCGGGTAACAGTGTTTTCAGCAAAGAAAATATCTGGTCAAAACATGTGTTTGACATTCCGTTATCTGATTTGATAGCCATAAATTTTGCAACTGCTTCTAATTTTCTCATCTTGCAGCCAGGATATAATGCATCCTCAGCAGACTTCAACAACTCATAAAATTCAGACGGTCCCAACTCAGGATTTGAAGCTATATCAGCCGGAGTTTCTGTATGTTGAACAGATGAACCTGCAACATCATGTACTAAATCTTGAAACTGGGATGGATCCGGAATCAAGTTGGTATCACCTGCTCTGGAACTGCGTTCACCGTGTTGATACCAAAAAACATAATCTGCTTGAAAACCAAAACGCAAGAGATGTTCCCCCACTTTGTCAAACGTGTCAAACGTTCTCAATTCACATTTTCTACAAGGGCATTTTATCTTTCCTTCTAAAACAAATTCTGGATTTGATGTCGCAAATGATAAAAAACTCCCCACACCCTCTATATATACTGGATTTAAACCAGAACCATTTGGATTTCTACGTTGATTTATCCATATGCGGTCATCTAATAATGACTGTTGACGACCTCGTTGTTCCATATTTTTCTATAAAATATAAAAGCATTAATGGTTTTGAATAATTTGTTAGAAAAAACACAAGCAAGGATTGAATATATTGAGAATAAAGCAAAACCTGTTACAAATATTGATAATTTTAATATTATATTGATTTTTTATTTTTTTAATAATACTAATATAATTTTTTTCATAAATATTAATTATATAATAATAACATCATTACATTATTAGTATATTTTATTATTAATATTAAAATAATATAATTTTCTATATTATATACAATTCTCCTTTCATCTGTGTGTTTCACATTCTGTCTCCACATGTAATATTGGCATTCACTTTCACCTCTCCATTGGCGAGTAGGTTGATAATTTTGAAAAAGAATGCCAATATTACATGTGGAGACAGAAAAAACACAGAAGAAAAGAGAATTGTATATAATATAGAAAATTATATTATTTTAATATTAATAATAAAATATACAAATAATGTAATAAGGTAATTATTCCAAATTATTGGTAAGTATTTCAAATTATTGGTAATTATTCCAAATTATTGGTAATTATTCCAAATTATTGGTAATTATTCCAAATTATTGGTAATTATTCCAAAATATTGGTAGTTATTCCTAATTATTGGTAAATATTGGTAATTATTGGTAAATATTGGTAATTATTGGAAAATATTGGTAATTATTGGTAATTATTGGTCATTATTGGAAAATATTGGTCATTATTGGTAATTATTGGTGATTATTGGTAATTATTGGTGATTATTGGTAATTATTGGTGATTATTGGTAATTATTGGTGATTATTGGTAATTATTGGTGATTATTGGTAATTATTGGTGATTATTGGTAATTATTGGTGATTATTGGTAATTAATACTAATTATTGGTAATTAATAATCATTATTACTAATTATTGGTAATTATTACTAATTATTCCTAATTAATTTTAATTATTCCTATTTATTACTAATTATTCCTAATTATTACTATTTATTGATAATTATTACTAATTATTACTAATTATTACTAATTCATACTAATTATTTCTAATTGTTACTAATTATTCCTAATTGTTACTAATTATTGCTAATTGTTACTAATTATTGATAATTATTATTAATTATTGATAATTATTGGTAATTATTGATAATTATTGGTAATTATTACTAAATATTGTTAATTATTACTAATTATTGTTAATTATTGGCAATTATTGGTAATTATTACTAAATATTGTTAATTATTGGCAATTATTGCTAATTATTGGCAATTATTGCTAATTAATACTAATTATTGCTAATTAATACTAATTATTGCTAATTAATACTAATTATTGCTAATTAATACTAATTATTGCTAATTAATACTAATTATTGCTAATTATTGCTAATTATTGCTAATTATTGCTAATTATTGCTAATTATTACTAATTATTGCTAATTATTGCTAATTATTGCTAATTATTGCTAATTATTGCTAATTATTGCTAATTATTTCTAATTATTGCTAATTATTGCTAATTATTGCTAATTATTTCTAATTATTGATAATTATTGCTAATTATTTCTAATTATTCCTAATTATTGCTAATTATTTCTAATTATTGCTAATTATTGCTAATTATTGATAATTATTGCTAATTATTGCTAATTATTGCTAATTATTGATAATTATTGCTAATTATTGCTAATTATTGCTAATTATTAGTAATTATTGCTAATTATTGTTAATTATTGACAATTATTGTTAATTATTGACAATTATTGTTAATTAATACTAATTATTAGTAATTAATACTGATTATTGGTAATTAATACTAATTATTGGTAATTAATACTAATTATTGGTAATTAATACTAATTATTGGTAATTAATACTAATTATTGGTAATTAATACTAATTATTGGTAATTATTAATCATTATTGGTAATTAATAATCATTATTACTAATTATTGGTAATTATTACTAATTATTCCTAATTAATACTAATTATTCCTAATTAATCCTAATTATTCCTAATTATTGTTAATTATTACTAATTATTGTTAATTATTTCTAATTATTACTAATTATTTCTAATTATTACTAATTATTTCTAATTATTACTAATTATTTCTAATTATTACTAATTATTTCTAATTATTACTAATTATTTCTAATTATTACTAATTATTTCTAATTATTACTAATTATTTCTAATTATTACTAATTATTTCTAATTATTACTAATTATTGCTAATTATTACTAATTATTGCTAATTATTTCTAATTATTGCTAATTATTACTAATTATTGCTAATTATTATTAATTATTGATAATTATTCGTAATTATTACTAATTATTGGTAATTATTACTAATTATTGGTAATTATTGGTAATTATTGTTAATTATTCCTAAATATTGATAATTATTGGTAATTATTAATAATTAATACTAATTATTGGTAATTAATACTAATTATTGGTAATTAATACTAATTATTGGTAATTAATACTAATTATTGGTAATTAATACTAATTATTGGTAATTAATACTAATTATTGGTAATTAATACTAATTATTGGTAATTAATACTAATTATTGGTAATTAATACTAATTATTGGTAATTAATACTAATTATTCCTAATTAATACTAATTATTCCTAAATATTACTAATTATTACTAATTATTGTTAATTATTCCTAATTATTACTAATTATTGGTAATTAATACTAATTATTGGTAATTAATACTAATTATTGGTAATTAATACTAATTATAGGTAATTATTACTAATTATTGTTAATTATTGGTAATTATTACTAATTATTGGTAATTAATACTAATTATTGGTAATTAATACTAATTATAGGTAATTAATACTAATTATAGGTAATTAATACTAATTATTGGTAATTATTACTAATTATTACTAATTATTCTTAATTATTGATAATTATTGATAATTGTTTCTAATTATTAGTAATTAAATGAATAATTATCAATAATTAGAAATAATTACCAATAATTATAAATAATAACATTATTAATATATTTTATTATTAATATTAAAATAATATAATTTTCTAATTTATATACAATTCTTCTTTCATCTGTGCGTTTTCTATCTCCACATACAAATAATACATGTGAAGACAGCAAACACACAGATGAAAAAAGAATTGTATATATATAAAAAATTATATTATTTTAATATTAAGAATAAAATAAACTAATAATGTAATAATGTTCTTATTTCTAATTATTGGTATTTATTACTAATTATTAATATTTATTCTTAATTATTAAAAATTATTACTAATTATTCCTAATTACCAAACAATACTAATAATTTAAATTTATTAAATAATAAAACAATGTAAACATAATTAAATTACAACTAATTAATAATAATTGAAACTAATAAGAAATTAAAAATAAATAAAAAATTAAAATGAAGATAAATACCTTGAAAATTGATCTGTTCTGATCGTTCTTCAAAACTTTAATATCAGCTCCGGAGAAAAAAAATTAAACTGGAGAAAAACTCAACTCTAGAAATATAATTTTCAGAAAAGGAGAAGATAAGGAATGAGAATGAAATGAAAAAAACGGATGGGGTTATTTATAGGTTAGATTATTTGCGACGGACCCATTTGCGACGGGATTCCTGTCGCAAATAGTATTATTTGCGACGGGTACCGTCGCAAATACCTTAGCCAACATTTATTACGGTCAACCGGTAAATAGTTATTTGCGACGGGTCCCGTCGCAAATAACCCCTGCCGACATAGTATTTGCGATGGGGGGATATTCCCGTCGCAAATACCTTTTACCGCCGCCGGTTATTTGCGACGGGATTGCTTTCCCCGTCGCAAATAGTTTTCCCGCGATGCGCGCCAAATCGCGGGAAAACTATTTGCGACGGGGAAAGCAATCCCGTCGCAAAAGCCTCCTTATTTGCGACGGGGAAATACCCCCGTCGCAAATAAGTTTTTAACATGACTATTTGCGACGGGAATAAATCTCGTCGCAAATAACCCGTCGCAATTGCTCATTTTTCCCGTAGTGATATGATTAAATAGAATTTTTCAAGGTTTAATAATAATGTTCAATGAATAATGTTTTTTTTCCATAAAGTTTTGATATTTTCTAAATATTATAAGAATTATAAAACATTATACAATATTTTTTTTCAATATTTGGAAACATAAGTTAGTTGAAATATATAACTATGAATATTGGTGTAGGGAAAAACGTTATTTTTTAGACACACATTTAAGGATAGATTATACGGGGATTAATAATCCTTTAGGATAAAATTTTATTGATGGTAAAAAAATGATAGTTAATTATGATTATTTTATATCGTGGAAAAATAATCTATATATAAAAACATAGAGGTTAAAAGTGATTTCATAATTAAAAATATTTTTGATGATGTTCATTATATTTTTGAAAATTTTATTGGAATTATATTAGTATTTTTTATGTAAAAGTACAACCCTTCAGCCTAGTGATAACTCGTAGCATTTGGAAGGGTCATGGGGCTTGAAACCATAATTGAAGAGAAATAAGGGTGTATCAATATACTAATGGGATATGTGATTTCTTAGTTCGTATGACATTAAAAATAATGATTAATTTGATGTTGGGAATAAATTTTTTATTGTATAAATAACTATAGGACTAAAAATTGATTGGGTAATTAAGTAATTAATATGAAAAAATATCACTATATTTTTTAGGAACATTATATAGATTAGGAAAACAAAATATTACTTTATTTTTTTATGGATTAAAGGTTCAATTATATTTTATAAGCACATGTGATTTGGATAAGGATTTACGGTGAATCGTGTCATTTAGGGAAATGAATATCAAAACTTGGATATTAAATGACTATGACATATAAATGTATTTTATGAGCTGTTATGAGTGATTAATTTGATTTAGAGATAAATGTTGGAAGAATATATTATCAAATAAATCTACTTTTTGGGTTTCAATATCATCCTAGAATATTTTGAAGAATTTTAAGTATAGTTATTTATAAATGTATTAGTTTGAATTTGGGCATTGCTATTGAATTTTAGAGATTAATGTATTCTTTCATTGTACAAAATAATATTCATTTTCTGAATTATATTAGCTTTTGATATCCATTTTGGTTTTGGTTAATATATAAATATAAGAGAAATATCTTATTATAATTTTTTGGAAGATTTTATTCATTAGAAGTTGATTATATTGCTTCACACAAACAATAATTTATATTAAATACTCATCTTTTAGATAAAAAGATGATATTGTGGTGGAATTTTTTTAAAGGAGGAAATTATATATATCAAGTAAGTATGTTTCCTTATTTTATTTTTTTAGATGGTAAAAAATTCATCAACCCTTATAAAAGGATATTGAAAAAATATTATCCTATTACCTTCATTTTTAATTAATTGATTATCTTTTTCACACCTTTTTAGTTTATGGTTTTGTGGTCATTGTCTTTCTCATGATCGTTCAATTTATTGTGATTAGTGATCTTTGTCACTATCCATCTTTATTTAGACATTATAAACTTCTTCAATATTCATATTTTAACTTATCACTATTATTTTCCTATCTTGAAACCTAGTATTGTTTTATTTGAGATAAAATTTATATTTCCCTTTCTCTCTTTCCATGATGAAATTTTATAAACCCTTTTTACGATGTGGGATTTCCATAGTGGTATTTACATATGAGAAACCATTTATTACCGAGTTCAAGTTCAAATTGTGAAGAGGGAATTTATCAAATTAGTAAAGAATACAAAACCCTGAGATTATTAAATGGTGATATTTTCTATAATATCATAAATGACATTAATCCCCTATCTCAAAATAAACAATGATACATTATTATATAAATCTGACTGTCAAAACCTAGTCATTGAATTAGTGAGTATGAATAAGAATAAAAAAAATTTAAATATCTATAAATGGGAACAAGTAAACACAATTGTATTGATTAGTTATTAAGTAATAGTAAATAAATGTTTTATAAAGTTATTTTAAGATTTAAAAATATAATTTCTTTAAAAATGGTTTTTATTTATTTTTGTGAGAAAATGTTATAATTAATTTATAAAAAAATTTAAAATTTTATTTGATAAAAATTATAAAATTTTTGAAATCATTATATAAAAATTATTTTATGGTTAAATATTGATATTTTTCAGAAAAGATTGATTTTTCAATGAATATGAAAAAATATTAATTTCTATTGAAAATTGTATTTAATTTTAAAGTATTTATAAAGTTATATTTTATTTTGGATTAGTTTTAAAATTTAATATGTTCTTTATTATTTAAAATAAACAAATTATGGTTTTTGAAACGAATTTTATATTTTAATTTAGTACAAAACAATTTTCACTTAAAAATAGAATTTTTGGAAAATAGATATTTTCAACACATTTTTCCAATTTAATTATAAAATAAATTATTCTAATTATGTGTTTTAAATCTGTAAAATGTATTCTATATTATTAATCATGATCTCAAAACTTGGTAAATATTTCTATTTTAATTTTGTCAATATGAATAATAACCTTAGTAATTTTTGTTACCAGGTTAAAGGATAAATCAAGTAATTAAAGTTAAAAAAAGATAATAACTAAAGAATGCCCCCAAAAACATTCCTTATTCATATTTTATATGTTTAAATCGTCCATAATCATCCAAAAATATAATATATGGATTTTTTCTCATTTGGACATGATTTGTAACTTTATAATTTTTAAGTGGTTATAAACTCAAAAATTTCACACTCTTGCATTTAGTAACTTTAATATTTTTAATATAGGGATAAACATAGTATATGCTCGATTATAACAATTGAATTGAAAAACAAATTATTTTTGTTTCATGTAAAATTATTTTTAATGTCTAGTAAATAAATAATTACCTTAAATACTTATGAAACACTAATATAATGCTTTTAAAAACTATGAAAATCCAATAAAATTATTTGTGAAAACTATAAAAATAATATTATTTGAGAGATTTTTTTGTGATTTTTTATATAAAAATAAAATATTATAGATTTTTTATCCATTTTATTTCAGTTCCTTTTTTACTTGTATTTTTTGAAAGTCAAATTTAATTAGTAGTTCCCAAATTGACACTAATTTTATTCTATAATAAACAATATTTTATGAAATTCCTTAAAATCATATCTTCATAAAATTTATAGGGATAAAGTTTAAACTTTAAACCATGGTATATTTGATGGTTTTTTCATTTTATAGTAAATATTTTACCATAAGATTTAAATTGTGATACATACCTTAACAAAATTTATTGCATCAAATTATATTAATTCATCATCACATTATCTTATAATATTATAAATTTTGATCCTTTAGGGTAATAATATTATTTTATATTAATTTAATATTTTAATAAAAAACAATATCTCCATCTCCAAAATTTTAAATGTGTGCCTCTTCTTATTTATTCACACATAAAAAACCTTTTGGTTCAACCAATCCTTACCCAAATACCTTTTTTCAATCTATATCCACATCCAAGAGACTATATTTAGGGAATAATACCTACCGTATATGTATTAATGAGTAAATATAATGAGGTTATATAAATAAGATAATGATAAAAAACCCCATGTGACATGTCAGACTCAGGATAAGGGGCTTTTTAAAAAAACTCATTTAAATTATCCCTTAAAAATATTTTTATTCCATAAACATATTTTCAAAATTATTTTGTGTAAATATTTATATAGATATAAAATAAATATAAATGATATTTTAGATCTCTTTTTTACGTTATTTCTAAGTTTTTTGAAAAGGTGTCATTTTACATAATGTTTTGACTTTATTTACAATAGACAAAAAGAATGTTCTATTTTAACATATCTAGTGACAATAAATTTTCAATAATATATAATTATTATAATTATGTTCTTCCTTTACAATATTTCATTATTTCTTCAAATCAAACCCAAATTTCTTTTTATTTTGGATAATTCTGTTTTGAAAATGTCTTTTCAAAAGAAATGGTATTTGAGTATGTGAAAGTGTTTTGAAATTTTTTTAAATGATTTTATAAAGTTTTTATATAAAATTTTCAAAAATAAATTTTTTTATTCACAATATGAATCTTTATCATTATATATAGGAAATAGGTGAGCCCGATATAGCTTATATGATGTCTTGAACCCCATTATAGTTCATGAAAAATGAGTGAACTCAATATATATTATATGATGGGCGAGTTCCATTATAGTTCCTAAATGTATTGCGTATATTAATATTTATAAACTGAAATAAGGATGGATTTTTCTATGAGTTTAATCATATGTATTTAACTAGGATATAGTTTTTTAGGACACTACTTTAAAATGGGTTGTGTGTATGATGCTCTAAGTTTCCTACAAAGGGTTTGTGTTTTCTTACTATGGGTGTTAATGGTTTTATATGAGGAAAGCTGTGTTTTTTCATATGAAATTATTTATTTCATAATATAAAATAATAATGTGAAAAAGTTCATTATTTCATGGTTTTTCATGTTTTTCATTGGAATAATGGATTTATACTTTTTATGCCCTTCATTTTGATTTTTGTGCTTATCCCACAATTTTAAATGTTTTCCATAGGTTTTTAATTATGAGTCAGGAAAAGGATAAGGTAAATATCAAAATTGTGAAAAATATTTCATGAAAATAAAAAGAATTACTTATTAAAATTTTAATTTGTGAAATAAAAGATATTGAATAGAAGTTTCCACTTTGTAATAGATGGGTTTCTTATATAAGAGTTATGCCCTTAACCTCTAAAACTCTAAACCTAAAATTTATTTAAAAATTAAAGAAATTGAATGCGAGTTTATGTTCACTGGAATATGTAATTTTTATGTCCATGTACTTGCATGTTTTTTGACACAATTTATCACACCCTTAATCAAAGAGAGGCTATGAATCAAGATAGATTCAAAGAGAAGTCTCTAGAGGGAAGCCAATATAACATCTAAAAGAGATGGTGTATCCAAATAATTTATTTAATACCCTTGAGAATAAATTGGGTATGTTTCATAAACCGAAAAACACCACCAATGATTTCTTTAAAATGCTAAAAAAATAAGATAAAGAAAAAGGATAATTCAAATTATACTAAGAATAAGAACAATCAAGAGTGTGAAATGGTTCATGAGATTTCATATAAATATGGAAAAGTGAGAATCCTTCAATAATAAAGAGTGGTTTCTCCTGAAACTTGACTGGTAGAATTATTATCTTGAAAAATATAAAAATTATGATGAAGGGGTTGTTACTTTTATAAATTATGGATCAGTAAATGTCAAAGGATTTTGATTTAACTAGATTAGTCATAATAAATCCAGTGATGTTATCATTATCAACGAGATGAAATAAAATCTATTAACTATTTATATTTTTTTTTATAATTGTAATGATTTGATATTCATAAGGATATATGATTTATAAGTATTTTTAAGGAATGAATATTCCTAATAAATATTAGCAAACAATTGTTTATCTATTTCCAATTTGTAATGATAAAGATAAGTGTTTTATGAAAAAAAATCAACTATAGCAAAAACAAATATCAATTTTTGGAAAATAAAATATATAATACTATCAAATATAATGTTATGAGGAATATAAAAAATATAAATCAAGAAAATATCAACACTTATTAATCTAATTAGAGGGGAAAATGGTGAATAAGTACCACAATCAGGTGGACCTCAAAATAAAGACACCACTGGAGTTTGTTCACTCAGAGGTCTAAAACCCAATGAGCATTATTTCAACCAATTGTGATAGGTATTTCATGTCATTTTTTATTATATCACACTTTTTAATAATTTATATTTTATGTCAAGTAAATTCCAAGCACTCTTTTTATTCAAATTCTTTCACAGAATTTCTGATAATCAATTAAGATGTGATATAAAAATGTTCCAATACAAACCTGAATTCAAATGAAAAAATGTATAATTTGATGAATATATTAAGAATCATTGAATAAAAAAATAATATATTTCTCCATACACAACCTAACAAAATAAATTTACTAATAATAAAAACTGGATTGTTATAGACTTGGGGAAAACCATGTTATCATAGAAACATAATTCTAATTTCTTTTAGAGATGAGCCACAACAGTTATTTTCTCTATTTTTAACTTGTTTATACTTCAACTGAATTTATTTATCATTCCTTATGTGTTATGTTAGGGAATTAATCAACTCTTGAGAAGTTTTAAGGTATTTTATAGTTATTAACTCATCAATATTAAAAATTAACATTTGAGAAATTTTGTTGATAGAGTCAAAGATAGAATATTTATTGGATACACAACTACTGGAAAGAGTTACTATTGTTACAATAAGAATATGAAGGAAATAAATAATATATTTTATGTAATTATGTTAGAAATTTAAAATACATAAAAAATATTACTATCTTTTAATGATGAAATTAATGGAGGACTTGGTTAAAAGTTCAGATAGCATGTGAGTATTCTGGATACACAATAATGTTTTCATAAATCTCATGATAATTTTGAATTATATAGTAATGAAGAATCCCCTGGAAAAGGAATAACTATGTTATAAGGATATATCATTCATGTGAAATATTGGAACATTCTTATAGATAGGAGAAACATTGATTAAACCCATACGATTTTGATAAATTCCAATCTTATGATCTTACTTGCACAAGTTAAACCAATTTATAAGAAATAATATTTACAACATGATGAGTATATAAATACAAAGGAAGAATATTTTATTCAAATCAAGGAAACAAAATTAGGATTTTTTATTACTTCATAATGATGACAATGTGTTTGGGGAAAAATTTTCCATTGGTGAAGTATGAATGAGTATAGATTAAATGGATTTTCAAGGATTATCGCTAGACTACTTTACTTTACAATGTCTAGACTTTGCATCATATTTACAGTTACACTTTGTGGAAAATTTCAAATCAATCCAAAAGAGTTTTATATTGAAATTATGAAATGGTTCTTATGTTATATCAAAGGGACTCTTGATTTCAATTTAAGTTATGATAATTAATCAAAATTTCATGTTTGTGTTTATTATTATATCTATTGGGTTGGAGATGTGTGATATCAGAAGTATACATCTATAGGTGTATTATTTATTAGAGAAATATGCATTTCATGGAACTTTAAAAAGAAAAATTATGTCATATTGAGTAAATTTTAAGAAAAATATATTGTTACGAACCATTATGAGATAAAAATAATGATGATTAATTCATGGTTCAAATACATGACAGTGGATGTCTCAAACCCATTGATGATTGAGTGTTTTAATAAAAGTGAAATCGATTTTTCAAATAATACAATGTAACATCTATGCTCAATGAATTTTGATATTAAGTGCCAATTCATTAAATAAAATTTAGAGCTTTGGGAGCTCTAATTGGATTACATTTAAAATAAGGATAAAGTTACAACTATCTTGACAAACCCCCTAATAAAGGATTCCTTCAAGAACACTAGAATGTTGTTTGGACTGAATTATTTCTAAAAACTATGTAATTTTTCTTGGAAGATTTCCTTTATTACAACCCTTTAATTTTATAAAAATAGGAGAGAATATAAAAGGATCTCTCATTTGAAATTGGAATATACCATAGTTTATTTTTTTTCATGTGATCATAAAGGTGGATACTTGAGGTTCTAGTAGTTAAAGATGGATCTTGGAGAGTTATTACCTTAATTACAATGTTTACAAAAAATAAAAAATGGGTGTATTGAATTTCCCTTATAAATATGAATGTTATTTGATTATTGGGGGTAGTTTATGAGTATTTAGTTTGGATAATCTCCTTATGAGGTGAATTTATAAAGGGGAGCTGTGAGTTGATTTTAATTGAGACATGGTGAACATTGAATTGATCTTGCACTAAGAGATGGATTACTCTAAAAAGACATGATGAAATACTATATTTTGGTGTTTTTATAACTTTTATATTAGATTCATGTTATGAATATACTCTTAAGTTAATTTATTCATGGGGTTTTGAAGTATTTTCTTTCTTAATTTATTGAAAAATTCTAATGGATGATTTGGATTCTCATGAGAATTGAGTGAAGATGTAAAGGAATTGAGTTTTTATAATTTTAAGTGCATCATGACCTGAGATGTATTTTTAAATTTAACACACTTATATTTTAAGAAATGTTTTTAAATAAATTTAATTTCTTTGATAGATTTCATTACATACAACAGTGAGTTTATAAAAAAACTGTGTTATATAATTAATATAATTATTTAAAAAACACCTTTATCACCTCATCAATAATTATGGTGATCTTAATAAGAATAATTAACATTAAAATATTAACTATTATCTTTATATATAAATATAAAATATTAAGAAAACTACTAGATTTTTAGTAGTGTTTATTTGCTTAGAAAATACCTCTTTCTCAAAAAATATATTTTTTGTAAACAAAGAATAACTTTAAATTTCTCTAGATTTAAAAAAATGGACAAAATTAAATTCAATTGTGAAATAAAAATTTCATAAAATTTTAGTGTTAATTTTTGGGACTTTTCTGAAAAGAATAATTTTTCGATGAATAGTGTAAAATGTAGGTTTTTATTGAAAACGACCTTTTTGATTACAGAATCTATAAGGTGAATTTTAAAAAATGGTTTAAAAGTAAAAATTAATCAGTTTTATTATAATTAATCAAATATATTTAATTCAAATCAAATTAATATTGAATTTTTATATATATTTTTTTAAAAATTTTGAAACTTTTCTCTTTGAAAAACTGCTTTTTCGTCTATTCTATGGGATTAATCTAAAATGAAATTCCTCCACTTATGTTATTTGAATTTGATAAAATGGATTCCATATTTATAATAAGATTAATTTATATTATGTATTAATTTAAAATTAATTTATATTCATAATGATTAACAAAGACAATAAAAATTAATTGTTGGGATTAAGATTAAAACGAGGTTTTGTGCATTACAAGTGCTTATGTTAAAATTAAGTTTCCACTCACAATGAATTATTATTTAAAAAAATAAATTTCATATTTATAATAAATTTTTCCAAGTAATATAATAAGGTTCATTCTAATTTTATTCTTAATTGATACATTACTAAGGTAAATAAAAAGATATAAGTTACTGTGATGAAAACTAAAATAGTAAAATTATGTAAAATTAAACGCTAAGGAAAAGCATGTTTAAAACATTTATTTTTGTATTAATGGTTTTTATGAACCATATAATCCATAAAATACATTATTTATCAATTTTTTATACACATGGGGTGAGAGTGGCATTCCATTATTGAATAATATTTGGTTTTTACAAATAAAATCACTTCTCCCTTCATTATAAAAGGAATCCTCATCCTCTTACTTATTCATGACAATTGATTCATTATTTTTCAACAAAAACATACCGGAATACTCACCCATAATCCTCACACATGTTATAGATATTATTTTTATCCAAAAATACCAACCCTATGGTCCTTAATAAGAGATCAAAATGTAGTTTTTCTAAGCAAAGGTAATTATCATCACTAAACTCTTTCTTTTTAATTATTCTCTCACTACATTCATTATTTATTTATTAATTAAAATATAATGACACTATTATCTATAAATTAATGATATTTTATTAATTTAATGCAATAACCTATATCCATCTCCTATTCCATTAAATGGAAAATGAAATCGTCGATCGTGTGAATGGCAGATGACCACCTCACAAACTGATGCAATTTTTTTTACATAACCACCTATCACATATGAAGATAATGATATATTTAAAAAAATTGTATTATATTTAAGAAATAATTATACTTCTTGAATTATAATATCACATATACCATATTACATTCCATTTAGGGAGAATACGATAACATCACTCATGTGTACGGTGGACTACCGCCTCGCAAAGTGATGTGATTTGTTCTTCACTTATGCTTTACATGGAAAGTAATAAAGTTTTTTTAAGGAAAATATGTTATATATATGACATAATAATTAATATATAAATTTTAATATATTATTTACCTCTTTCGTTTCATTCATCAGGAAAATGGAAACAATATCCATGCGTACATACAACATATCGTCTCCATGAATGGTGTAATTCATATTCAATTGAAAACCATAATTGATTAAAATAAATACATATATAATGAATATATATTATATTTAAATAGTTTTTAACATTCTATTGATGATGGAACCATGACTAAAATTAAATTACCAAAAATACCAAATCAAAACATACATGAAAAATGAAACATTTATTAACTGAAACATGATTTTGACCAATAATTGTTAATAAACGGGTAATAAAAAGGCATAAAAAATCATATATGGAACTATAAATAAGATTATTGTTCTATAATATATTTATAATAACCTATATTTTTTATATAGTAGCTTTGAATGTGATCAAAAGAAGTTGATACATAAAGTAATGGATTTTGTCTCAAATTGCCTTCTTTGGGACATAAGTTATACTACATGTGGATGTGGCTCTAGAACAGAGGTACATAGCGGTAACAAATCTGAATATGGTTCATTTAACTTGACTCAATATTTACCTAGTTTATGAAAATGGTCTTTGTTGCACACCTGTTTTGATGCTCCAAGGGGATATGCTTTGGAAATTTACAAACTATTTATGAACCATCATGAAGGATTTAAATATATGATGATTATGAACGAACTAGGATAAAATTAAAGTGTTATATATTTAAATGATCATGTCATGATTTAAACATCATATAGATTATTTTTCATTACTATGTATTTTCCCATTATGATTCCTACTGATCACACTATTTTTTTGTTTTAGTAAATGGATGGAACCAAAATGAACCATGTTAATACTAAATGTGATATACAATGAAATGATTTTCCACTTAAGCAACCAAATGTTATGGGAGCATGGATTTTAAAAAAAATATGAACACACAACATTCTCAAGTCAGGAATCATGTTGAGATTCCGAATGGTGAAAATAGGAAACAAAATTATACTAAATCCTTCAAGAGATAGAATCCACCCTCTTTTAGTGTGTATTATATTCTACTAGTGGCTGAGTTATGGATGATAACATGTTAGAAGATATTTTTTGATCACCTGTTCTCAAATCCTGAACATTTTTTCCTAGATTTTTATGATTTAAAAGGTAAAATAGATCAATGGTGTATCCTTCTTAAATATATAATGAAAGAGGAAAAAAATTATTTATATGGAATGAGATTTGATTAAAGTGAAATTTTTTGGTAAGTACTTAACTCATAATCTATGTAAAAATATTGAAAAATAATTTCTTGAGCTAAATAAAAATTATGATGATTCTATTGGTGCCTATGAGGCTAATTTTATAAGTCTTTCAAGGCATGCCACTAGTTTAAGTATCATCCCTAAAATAAAAAATTGATAAATTATTTGGTTGCTTTAAACTATTTCTCTGAAAGGTGTTATCAAAAAGAAACTTTAGTAACTATGAATAAAATATCTAATGTTCACTCAACATAGAAATGGAAATTGGATATTGCCACTATTCTCATGTTTCTTATAATAAAAGAAAGATAAAGCCTCATGAAAACTTGGATAAATCACATTGTGGAAAGAAATTACAACCATTAACATTATATAAATATAGTAATAAACACTAAGGTAATTGTTTGAATGAAAATATGAGGTGATTTAAATATAGAAGGAAAGGTCATGAATCCGATGAATGTATAAATGTGATGAATGGTACATATAATTCAATGGATAAGAAATGTTCATGTTAAGATTTAGATTTTATAATGTCATTGATGTTGAGGTTATTATATGTTATTTCAATTTGGGGAAGTTATAAAAATTATATTAATATAGTTTTTGAAAAAGGATAAACCATAGGTTAAGATACAACATATCACATCTGGAAAGGTAGTGGGGCATGAACCCTTAATATAGTTTTGGAAAAAGGATAACCCATAGGCAAGGCGACAAACTGTCATATCTGGAAAGTTTGTGGGGCATGAGCCCATAAGAAAAGGATGACAAGGGTATTGGGCCGACAAATATCCTATGTGAAATTATATTTATAATGGGATAATATAAAGAGAGATATTTCTGTGTTTGTATCTCTGTAATTGTCATGTAAGAAAGTTAAGTCTAAGAGATAGAAGTTTATTGGGATATTATAACCATTATTCATATAAGAATATAAATGAGAAAAAATCACCTTGTATTTTTTCATTGGACTCCACAAAATTTCCAAAGGCCATAATTCTATATGGGTTATAGTCAATCACCTTATAAAGTTAATACACTTCATCACTATCATAGAATACCAATCTCATGATAATCTCTATAGAATATACATTAAGGAAGTGTTAAGGTTTCATGGAGTACCACAATTCATTTTATCTGATTGGTATCCAAGGTTTACCTCAATTTTCATGTAAATTCATCATAAATATCTTGATAAAATTTTTAGTTTCATCACTTTAGATCATACTCAAACCGATGGTCAATCTAATAGAAGAATTCAGTCCCTAGAGGATATATTGAGATCATATTCTACAGATTTCAAAGGTGGTTGGGATCAAAATCTTCCTCTAGTTGAGTATTATTGAAACAGTAACTTTTAAAAATGAATTTATATGGATCCTTATGAATCCATCTATGGAAATAAGTGTATAACTTTAATGTATTGGAATTAAGTTGTGGAAATAAAGCTACTAGGACCTGAGATGGCTAGAGAAATGGAATAGAATGTTATATCCATTCCAAAACACATAAGGGAAACAAAGAGTGAGTAGAAAATTTATGCTGACAATCATAGATGTGATTTGGAATTTGAAGTTAGTGAGAAGGTGTTTCTAACAATTTATACATTGATAAAAGTTATAAGATTCATGAAGAAAGGGTAATAAAGACCTAGGTATATCATTCTCTTTTACTTATAAAAAACCTAGAGGTTATATTTTTGGAGCATGATCTTTATTAAAAGGATAAACTATTGTAGATTATATATCATACAGATGAAGTTCTATTAAATCAGTATACTCATCTTGTCATTGATTTTTAGTAAAACCACCAATTTGAGGAAGGTGCATTGGAACCTGAGAATGTAATGAGGCAAAAGTATCCTCAGTTGTTTGTAACACAGTGGGAAAAATTCATTTTAAGTGTGGTATAATGTAACACCCTATGATTTTATGATTTTTTTTTAGTAAATTTAATTTTTTTGATATCTTGTGTTACACACAACACCATGTTTTTAATGACCCATGATATATTATTAATAATATTATTTATACTAGAACATTATAAACTTGTCTTAAACATAATGGTATGAATAGAAATAATAAATTTTAAAATATTATGTAAAATTTTAATATATTAATAAAACATACTAATAAAAAAATACAAAATTTTTTGTAATGAATTAATATGCTTCAAAAATTCCTTTTTCTCAAAAAAATATTTTTATTGTATTTTGTGAAAATTTAATAAAATTATTTTTTTCCAGATTTAGAAAATTTAGATAATAAAATTCAATTAATTTCTATAATAATTACATAAAAATTTTCTTAGGATTATTTTCTTTTTGTTTTTTATTAAAATTTTAACTTTTTGATAAATAGTGAAAATACAATTTTTATTGAAAACTAATTTTTTGATTAAATAATTTATAAAGATTAATTTTGTTTTGAAATATTTTAGAAATTAAAATTATAACTTTTAGGTTATAAATAAACCAAAATAAGTTGTTCTAATCAATTTCATATTTATTTCTGGTATAGAAACATTTTAACATTTAAAAATTTTCTCTTTCAAAAACAACTTTTTTGTCACATTTGTAAGTTAGAACTTAAATTAAATTGTGCCATTTATTTGATATAATGGATTTCATATTTTAATCAAAATAATTAATATTGTATAATAATTTAAAATAAATTTATGGTAAAAATATTAATAGAGACAATAAAAATTAATTACCATGATTAAGGTTAATATGGGGTTTTGTAAGTTACATGCGCCTGTGATAAAATTATTTTCCAACTCACATATGATTTTTATTTAATAAATTTTATTTAATATTTATAATTAGTGATTATATATGATATAATAATTTTCATTTTAATTTTATTATTAAAGGATAAATTACCTAGGTAAATAAAAAAGATACAAGTTACTGTGGTAAAAACTGAAATAGTAAAATTTAGTAAACTTAAAGGATGAAAGATATATTGTTTAAAACATGATTTTTTATGTTGGAGGTGTTTATTGACCATAAATTCCATAAGATAAATTATTTTTCGATTTTCTATGCACATGGGGCTTGAGTGTGTTCTAATTATTGAATAATTTTTCATATTTACAAAAGTTCCACTCCTCCCCATTATAAAATGACACCCCATCCCCTCACTTATTTATACCACTTAATCTATTTCATTCAACCACCCCCATACTGAAATACTTCCCCAAAATCCATATACATATTCTAGAGATATTTTGAATCCAAAAAGACCAACCCTATTGTACTTACTAAGAGATCAAAAGGAGGTTGTTCTAAGATAAGGTAATATCTTCACTAAACTCTTTCTTTTTAATTATTCTCTTAAAAAATTCATTATATATTAATTTAAATATAATAATAACAATATATAATATATAATAACTTGTAATTATGTTTAATACATAACCTATATCCATATACTCTCCCATTAAATATAAAACTAACTTGTCGATCGTGTGTACGGTTAACTGTTGCCTCTTGAACCTAAGCATTTTTTTTCATCCCCACCTATCACGATTTGATATAATGATATATTTAATATAATTCTATGATTTTTTTTGGGAAAAATTATAATTAATGATTTATAATATCACATATACTTTCTTACATTCAATTTGGAGAGAATACGATAACGTTGATCATGTGTATGACGGACTACCATCTCACAAAGCGATGTGATTTGTTATTTTATTATTCATTACATGGAAAGTAATAAGGATGTGTTTAATAAAAATTATTGGATTTATATGAAATTAAAATTATTTTTTAATGTAAATATATTATTTATGTTTCTTTAATTTCATCCTTTGAGAAAATGGAAATAGCATTGATGCATACTTATAACTTACCATCTCTATGAACTGTGTAATTTATTTTCTTTCAATAACATTAATGGATTACCCTAAATATATATATATATAACAAATATATACTATATTAATATCATGTTTATCATTCTATATATTATATAACCATGATCAAAATTAAAGGACTAATTAATTAAAACAAAAAAATACATGAAAAAATGAAACATTTATTACATAAAAAGTGATTTTAATATAGAAATGTTAATAAATTTGTAAAAAATGTCATAAGTAAATCATATATTCTATTATAAATATTAGTATGGTTATTTAATTGATTTATAATAAACCCATATTTATTATATAGGATATTCAAATGTGTATGATGGAAGTCGAGACTTTAGGATATATATTTTTATCTAAATTTTGTTTCTTTGGGACAAAAGGTATGTTTAGAACCTACATTATTTTATGAGGTGTATATATTTCCCATTTTATATTTTATATCTTTAATATAATTCTATTCATTATATTCAATGTTTCATTTTATTTTATTGTTCATGGGTCTTATGATTCAAAAGGTACCAAAGTGGTAAGTATTTGATGTTACAATCTCATTATTTACTGTAATTTTTTTTATGATTTTGATGATACAATATTATGATCTATTTCTCATGAACATCATGAGTTATCTTCACCTATGGTAACTTATTTATAAAACTTTTTTTACATTAATTTTCGGTTCTTTATGTACTCAATATACCAAAGGAACGTTTTTAATGAATACCAACATTGTTTGTCCCTTTGGTAAAAAACACTTTTTCTTCCTTATCTTTATTTTCTAAAAAATTAAATCCTGTTTTAATATTACTCTATGATTGTTTTAATTAATTTTTACCCTTTTTTTACATTTTATAAAAAAAATTATGTAATATTCTTTTATTTCCAACAAGGATCATTTATATTTTAAAAAAAATGTTAACGAGATATTTATTTCACTGTGTACAAAATGGATAGTGTTTATCAGATTCAGGATTGATAAAAGATTTAAAGCTTCCCTTATATGTTTAAAGTTTATTTTCAATGAAAAAAGATTTTGAAAATGTTTTAGGTTTTTTAAAAAATAAAATTGGGAAGGCTATTTTTCTTAATTATTCTAAATGATCATTATAGAAGCCTTTTTAAGTTTCATGTTAATTTTCAAAGAAAAATATTAAGAAAATTAATTATTTTTTAAAAAATTCTTTTAAATGTAGAAAGGATATTTTCATAAAAAATGTTTTAAATATTCTTTTAATATTCATTTATACGTTTTGAAGGTTATCTTCAAAGAAAAGGTTTTTCATAATATGTTATGAATTCCTAAATTTGAAAAGTGGTTTTTATATAAAGTTTATTTTCCCCAAGAAATTTTCCAAGTGATTCTTATTTAGAAATAATTTTCCATATAATATGGTATAGTTTGATGATATATATTCTTTATTAGGGATATAATCCAATGACACCATATTTATTCTTAGTCTACATTTTTTATATTTATGATCAAAATATGTTTATGAAACCTATTTCTTTTCTATGGGTTATACTATGATGAAATGATTTATGAAACCCATTTCTTTTCATAGATTCTGAGATGATGAATGTTTTATATTATTATTACACACATATGTATGATTTTAATTATGTGACTAGTGGTCTTTATATCTTCCATTAATGAGTTGAATTAATATTTATATCTCATGAGATAACAATGGGAAATAAGTTGGCATGCTTGATTCAGAATTGGAAATAGGATGATGGGATTGATCCACAATTGGAAAAGGATTGGTGGGATTTATCCACATTGGGAAATAGGTGATTAGGCCTAATCCACTATATTTTATGGTATTGGTAGTTAACCTTGAAAAATTAAATATTTTATATACCTTTTTTGGTGATACACTTTCACTATAATGAAAAAGATTTATACCAACAGAAATTTATTGATAGGAAATATATCTTTCGGAAAAATTGATCAGTTCAAACAGATATCAAGTATTATTCGTGTTAATTTTAAGTACTAATATGTGTTTTCACCAACAGATATATCTGCTTATTTTGATCATTCAATACCAACAAATCTTTTTCCTACACTTAAATCTATTACTTTATCAAACTAATACCAACAATTTTTTACTAACATGTGAATATGTTGTTAATAATGTAAAAACCAACAAATCTTTTGTTATTGATAAAAATTATCATAATAAAGTATTCTATAAAAATATAGGTTTTATCAATAATAAATTATGATAAACCAATATTTTTATATATATTATTATTAAGAATAAAGTCCATATATATATTTTGGGGTTTCATTAAATATATCTCATTAAATGATTTTAATTTTTAGTTTTCTTTAAATATCATCAAATATTTACATTTTTCAACGTTGTTCACTTAATAAAAATTGAAATATTTTTTATAAAATAAGGAATGGAAACATTATGATATTTGATACATTTACGTATACATTTGATACTGTCTCTATGTATGATAATTTAATTTTAATATTTAACTTTTATAGTTTATTATATTAATATTGAAAAAAATTTATCAAAAATTAAATCTATTATTAATAATAATTATTATCAATAATTATTTTACCAATACAAAAATATGTTGCAAAAAATTATTGAGTATATTATATTTTTACTAATGTATAAAATACCTAAATATAATAAAATAAACATTAAATAAAATTTTGATAATTTTATATCATACAAAATTATACATCCTTTAAAAATTTGTAATTATCTCTAAATTATCTTATTCTATTATAAAACTAAGAACACATATTTCATAAAAACTTTAAAATTCACATATATAATTAATTTTATGTTTGAGTTTCTTTGGACTAATCCATTACCTTATGATTTAAAATACCATATTTTTTTATATTAAAAAATATGTAGAATATAATTTTTTTAGAGTTCATTTTTTTTATTTATAGATTTCATTCTATTTGAACATTTATAAAAACTATTGTCAAAAATAAAATAATGTTTCTATCTACTAAACTAAAAGAACCACGACCAATTGACTCCAGTTAGGGGATCTAGGATCACCCGTCGATATAAATAGCCCTACCCTCTCCACACGTCCACCTTCCCATTTTCTCAGAACCTCTTATCCACTCTTGGCTTGGTGCATAATGGTGAAAATTACTCACCTCGATTCTTTCACACCACCCTCATCCTTGTGACAATGATGAGAGTGGAGCCTTGTGGTTTCGACTTCAGTTTTCTATGAGCTTGTCTTGAACTGAACCCATCATTATTCTTCTACTTCCACCATTTTTACCTATGGGGAAACATTCATTTAGTGATTAGTTCTCTCTAATTGTTTGGTTGAACCTTTTCATACCCTCCATGGAATCACCTCTTGATATTGGAGAGCCGTTTCACTTTCCTTAGGGAATTGTTATTTTCACCTATAAATATTTTTCTTGAGGAAATTAGGTAGTGAGGTCTATGTCTGAACTTCTTTAGATTTTTTGGAATTTAGATCTAGTTAGATGTAGATTTGGTATTTTTTTTCCATGTTTTTTTCTCATTTTATATACTCTAACTAGGGGAATAGTTGTTTGGGGGTATTTATTTATATGCCTTAATTTACCTTATCTACCCTTTGGGTGTTTTTTTGTATTGCCTTAGGTATAGCTGCCATCATTTTTTCAATTTTCCGGTGCTGAAATGTTGGTTAGTTTTATAGTTCATAGTTAATAGCTATTTTAGATGCATAATAACCCATTATAAGGCATCCTAAGGGACCATGGTTTAGTATGCATAGTACCTATGTATGAAAATGTCTATCTAGTAATGTATATTTAGTTTTACTTACACATTAAATATTTATATTTCACATATTAAATAATTTTTTGTTAAATGGTAATATGACATGTAATAATTTTTAGTAATTTCAAGTTTTTTTGTATTATTATGATGGAAATGAAGTTTATCACACCAAATTCATAATTTTTCTATGAATGAAAATCCATGTCAATATTTATGAATATTATTTTACTCAAGGGGATACTCAAAATTTCTACTTTAAATTTAAAATATATGCTTATTCTTTTACTTACTAGAATATTGTTTTCACTCATTCAAATATCATGGAATAAAGCATTGTATTTCTTACTATAGAAGTGTATCTTTCTATATTCAGTATTTTATTTTTTATTTTATCAATATAGATATATATAAAGGATAACACTAATTAAAATTTCTACCACTTTTGGTTTCTGTTTTAAGAAGTCTAATTTTTTATGTTGTGTTTATAATCTTATAATTTTCTTCCTTCCTCAAATTTTAGAAGGTTGTTACTTTATACATTGGGTAAAATAAATATCATGAACTGAATAAATTTGTTGAGTGCAGTTTCTCAAACTTAAAATTAAACTAATTTAAGAATTATTGATGAGGTTGTTGCATATGATATTAATGAAATTTTTGTTAAGACGTTGTTAGAATCTCCTATTATGAGTTATGACTATATGAATGAAAAATATTTTAGGGTTTGATTTAAAATTTTAAACATCTTAGTGTTCTATAGTCTTGTTATTCTAATCCTATTTTTAATATTGTCCACAGGTATTATCTTTATTGTTTTTTTGGATCACTTAATGGTTTATTTTCTTAAAAGATTTCATTTATTGCCTTTCTATTGTATATATACGATACCCATTTTCACCATTTTTGTTTTTTTGGATTATTTTAAATTTTATGGGCATCAGAAATATCTTTTATGGAATTGAAAATGATTTTTGTAGATCACATGGTTTCAATTTTTTCATGACATGTTTGAGTTACAAGTTTCTAGTATAATTTTTTTATTTATCCTAAACCATGGATAGTTTTCTTTTGGTTTGTTATGGAACACTAAAGGGGATAGTGTAAATTCCTAATATAAATTGTCTATTGTAACTTCTATTTAGTTGTGTGTCCACATTTCACATGCCTCTGTGGTTAGTGTTAATTCCATTTAATGTTTTTTATTCTACCCTTTGACCATTACCTTTCACAACTAACATAGCCTCATAACATTGTATTTAATTTTCAGCTTCATTTTTCATCTTGTAATACCGTTTACATCAAGAACCTTTCTTAATGTTATAAACACAAAATACCATGTATAATTGGACACCAATGAAACAACTATGATACTTTCAATTCATTATGGTTATTTTATTGTTCTATAAAATGTCATGGGTTCAATTTATGATGTTTTAGTAGATAGAAACAAAGATATGAATATGAAATAGAAGTATAAGAAATAATATGGTAAAAAGATAAAAAAAATGTTTTACACCCATAGAATGCTCAAATACATGAATTTGTACATAATAA
This sequence comes from Viscum album, assembly GCA_963277665.1. Lineage (NCBI taxonomy): Eukaryota > Viridiplantae > Streptophyta > Magnoliopsida > Santalales > Viscaceae > Viscum > Viscum album. The sequence continues at coordinate 1,747,688,219 of OY728153.1, forward strand.
TATTAACATAAAAAACATGCATCATGTACTTGTCAAATATTGTATGATATTATTAGATTCATTTATAGGCATTCAACTATATTTGTAAAACCATTCTTAGTAGTTTTATATTTATAATCTAGAATAATAACGACAATATTTGTATTTTATAACCTATAATCTCTTTGATAATATATGAAATTTAATAAGAAATTGTCTAATAATCAAGATTATCAACAACATGAAATAATTTTTATTATACTCTACACTGTGAAGTATGGAATCTCTATATATATTATATAATTCTTCATCTATAAATTCAGTGTGTAATATTTGTGTTCAATCTGGAATATATATGTGTGTAATATTATCTATTATGTAATATGTGTGTAATATGTCATTATGTCTATCATTACTTATAATTCATTAACAAATTATCTTTTTAATATTTGTAACACATTATTTGTATATCATTCATTACAATTTAATATGTGTAATCTCTATAAGAGAATACAATTAATTATTAGTGTATCATTCATTACAATTCATTCATTATAATTCATTAACTAGGTTATCATTCATTCATTATGTACGCCTCATTAAATCATTCTTTGTAACATATTACAATTCATTCATTATCAATAATTGAATTCAATTCATTCCTTATTTGTGTATCATTAATTATAATTCATTAACAGAATATCTGTGTAATCTATATATGTGTAATATATGAATATGTGTGATCCCTGTGTGATCTCTATAACAATTTATCTATGTGATATCCATAACAAATAATAGAAAAATATGAAATAAAAAAACAATTTAACCTGAAATGGAAAAAATGCATTTTATGGAAAATAGAAACACGACTACCACTGAAATCATGTGATAGTAATTGGATAGAGATAAAATAATCACTTTTCTGTATAAATGAAATTTTATGTTATTCATTACTGAAATTAAATGATATTAATTAGATAGAGACCGAATAACCACATTTCTTTATAAAGAATAGTAGTTTAATAACATTATTTTTTAACATGTTTTTCTATCAACAAGATATACTTAATTTTCAAAACTGTTTACTACACCCATGGGTTGTTTATTATGAAATTTATGTGCATATTAAAAATTGGTTTCAATACTTATCCCTTATTGAAATTAACTATATCACTTATATAATATAATAACAGATATCATTCTATATGGATTTTTTTTGAAAACATGTAGAAAATTCATATATCACTAGTGGTTCTCATGAATAATATTATCTCAATATAGTTCATAGAAACTTCACTACCTCAACTCCTATCGCATATGGCTATCATATTTCATAAATTGCAGTATTATCAGTACCTTCACAAGGATATCATAACACCCTTATCTAGTAATGATTCATGTACCAGTTTTAAATACAGATATGGTGGCGACAATATAGTTTGAGTATTTAATTATAAAAGGAGTCTTCTGAATATTCTGTATTAGGATAGTTTTATAACAGTTCTATAAATTTGATACTTCTCACAAGCCCAATAATCCTATTTTTCATTAATGTATATATTTTAACACTAAATCATATTATTTGTATGGTGTTTCAAATATGTAAGGGGAGTTAAACTTCAATAGTTTAATATTAACCTTAAAACAAGGACAATAATTTGTTTTAATTGGAATGATATTTTAATATCTGGGTTTCATTGTTTTTTCTAATTAGTTGGGAAATGAAAAACTTATCTAAGAATCCTATTTATAACAACTTCCTTTAAAAAAAATTTCCACTCCCAAATTTTATTAACACAATTTTATTCCTTGATTATCAGTCCAATTATATGTTCTTTTATCTCCTCTCTTTGTTAACTTCAAAATATATTGGAATCAAAGTCACTCATAATGAATTATTCTCAATAGTACATAATTGGAATATATGGTAAACAATTTCATAAATCTATATGGGTTAACACCATTATCAATAAATTCAATGAAAATTCGCTCATTTAAAATTTGTTGTTATACATATAATATATAGAACATACAAAATGAATACTACATTCTGAAATATTTTTTCATGTAGAAATAATCATTCTCTAGGTCTTCCAAATGTGTCTTACTACCTCTATAATATTTTTTTACTACTTTATGTTTGTTCATCACCATTGCATGGTATAATCATTGAAGAAAGTCACCTAAAAAACCGCAAGTAGATCACCAAAATTTCATGTTATCAAGCTGAATAATCCTTCATTAGAAAATATAAAATATTTCATTCGGCATGTCAAAAGTACTGATGGTCACTACTGTAAAATACCTGACCTATCTATGATTATAACTAAACAAGAAACGCAATGGCACTTTTTTTACCTTTTATAGTATTTAATGTTGTTTCATTTAGAGTATAAATATTATGTTATCATGGATCATGGTTTATTTTAGATTGGTACTAAATAAAATATGGTTGTCAGAGTATCAAATGTATTATTTGAATTTTTTTTGGTATCTTTGACACCTAGAGGTCTGTCAAATGTATTTTTTCAAGGTTGTTTCTATTATTGTCTAGAATTTCCTATTTTTGATGCCTTATTTTCATTTGTTAAAGTTTTATACTTTAATTTATATTATTAAGATGCATTTTATATGAATTTAATGGGTTAAAGGCTTCCAATAATAATTTTATATCAATTTAATTTGTTCAATGATTCTATGATACAACATTATATTCGTTATAAAATTTTCCATTATGTTTCTACAATCTTTTAATGATAGGTTATGCATTAAAGTAGGATATTTAAAGGGTTTGAGAAGTCTAGTTCATGAAAGAGCATTCATAAGAAAATTTTTTAAATTGAAATTTATACTGTATATCCTATTTTTGAATTGGATGACCAATGCATTAAATATTCTCGATTTAGAACTGACTGATGAAATTATATCCTATAAAAAATTTATAATTTAAAATTATGTTTTTACATCAAATTTATGACTTGGATGTCTAATTCTTTTAAAATTTCACTATATATTATTGGGGTTTTGATGGAATTCTAGTTACTAATATTTAGCATGATTTGGGTAACTCGTTGTCAAAATATGATGTGTGATGGTTGAAGTGTCCATGATGTAGATATCTATGACATTTTCATTGGTATTTCTTGCAAGTGGATTTCATGTTAACTCAAAAGTTGATAATGTATTGTGTCATCAATAATATTATTATTTATGTACTATTCTTCCATCATCATTAATTTGGTGAGTTTATTTTGTGTATGCGCATTTTATGATTGTGTTTTTGTAAGCATTGTTATTATATTTTGGGTCCTTGTAAGTGGAGTTCATCTTAGAAGTCATTATTTGCGTATGTCATCAAACATATTATTCTGTTAATTCTATGCACTCTTTATTATTATTTTTTAGATGAGTTCTAGTTTCATTATCATTCTTTTTTGTGAGTTTATTATGAGAGTTTGTGTTTGTTGTGTGTTTTTTATGTAGGTTCTGATGAAGGTTGTTGGTCAGTTTTTGACTCCAAATATGCTTGTATCATTTAAATTATCATCCCTAGCTATCGCTGACACTATTTCACAATTTTTTTGGTTAGTTTTTTCTAGATTATATTTCACTTCTCTTTCTTTTTGTTAGTTTTGGTTTTCATTCGGGATGTTTGCAGCTGGGTCTTTACGTAGGTCACTATTTTCAAAATTCTATTTTCCAAGATTGAAGTAAATTACACATGGAGGGGTAAATGCAAGAAAGACTTAAGAAAATGTCATTAATCAAGCCATCCCAATAGTTTTTCATGGGTCTTTATTACAAGTGGATCAATCCATCCCAATAAACCTAGTTTTAGCAGTACATGTAGAGAGGCTTTTTTTCTAGTTCATCATTAATGTGCTGGTTTGTCGGATTCATCGAGCCCCACATTTATTATCCGGAATGAGCACAAGATGCTTCTATGGAGACTCATGGGTGGTGCTCTTACGACATGGATATAATTATATGGTGTAGAGGTGCATGATTAAAGAATTCATGGACCCACCTCTTGTGTAAATCATCAAATGAAAAATGATATATGAGAGTAGGGAGTTTCATGTAAAATTTCTTAGAGTTTAAATACTTTTAAACATATTTGTAACATGTTTATTTAAAGTTAATTTCGAGTTTGAAAATGTTCATATAATATTATTTTATAATGAATATATAATAAATATATTTGAAACGTGCGGTCGATTGTCACATATCAACTAGTCAAAGTTCCGAAGCTCTGCTAATGTGTATAGCAGCACTCGGGTCGAATCCTCAGATATGATAATTTTTAATAGTTGTTTGTTTTTAGTTGATTGTATTATGATTGGAGGGAGTTGTTTATAGATCTTATGAAATTATTGATTGATTAACATTGATATAAAAAATTTATAATTATTGGGTTGAGTTCATCATTAGGTAGATAAGATTTTGATATCCTTGAGCTTTTCATTATATTGCATTAAATTAACACCCATGTCACAAATTGACATTTATTGGAATTCCAAAGTGTTAAATATTTAATCCATTCCTTAACATAACTAGGATTATAACCTAAATAAGTAGTTTATTTTTTATTGTATTTATGGTTCCAATAATCCATGGAATGCATACGTTAAACAAAACAATTCATTAATCTATGACATGCTAAGTTCAACATACACAATGTTAAATTGAAGAATATTCATTGAGAAAAAGCTCTAAATCACTTAACATACCTAAATTATAACTCACCCCAATGATATATTTACTCATACATTAAAATTATTAGTAATCTGGTTATAATTATTATGATGATAAATTAAGAAGAGGAGAAAAAGATAGGGATAAAAAAAGAGTGTTGTGTCGAACACACAGACAAACGATGAAGGGAATTAAATATAAACATTATATTGAATGAAGGAAAGGTAGGGGATTAAACTGTATTTAAACTATTTCAAGAAAATAAATATTAAACTACAAAAGGTGGATGAGAATAAGAGATATTTAAGAAGAAACATGCATTAAATCAGAATTACAAATAAAGAGACTTACAAGATTACAGAAATAAAGAACACAAAAGTAAAAGAAAACAAAGAGTGGAGGAAATGTCTCTCAAGTAAAAACCTGAGTATGGAAGGTCCTCCCAAGCCCTTGGAAATGCTTTGGTCTTGCCAATATGTGCTCCTCTCTTCTGAAATTCCAACTCTTTTGAAGGAGGGAATGGGAATGTATTTGTAGCCCAAGAAAGTTGTCTGTTTGCATTCCCAATATGTCCTTCCACTTGGCTCAATGATTTGGATATAGAGACAGCCAAATCTAGAGATATCTCCTTCTTCCAAGTTGTTGATAAAAATATTTTCTAACTACTCTCAAAATTCAGAGGCATTTGGACCTATTGATATAATGTTAGGTTAGTTTTATTAAACAAAGTTAAACTATCCATTTCAATCCATGTTTTTTCAATGGCCAAAATGTGAATGGGTTTTGGAATAGGCAGATGCCTTAAGATCCTAATTCTTTCTTCAAAAAATACAGCTGACTATATATCCTATTTCACACTGCAAAATATAAGATTGAGTTGATGAATAGATCAGGATACATGTTATGAAAACTGTAATGATTTTAATTCCCATCCAGAATGGTGGGATGAGTTTAAATGAATTAGTTGGGCACCGTGTATTTGGATTTAGGCTTTGAAATTTTTATCCAAGACTCCTTATATTGTACCCTGAAAGATTGAGGATAATGAAATAATTTTGACTTCCTAATTGATCCCAGTAATTCAATCTTCATGGCTGGTCCAGTTTCTTCACAGATTCTGTAGGCCCTCTTGTGTGGTCCATATGAGCCTTCCAATGGCAGACTAGGACCATGATCCATTCTAATTAAATGGTGGATATTGAATGAGGAATCATAAAAAATGAGAACCACAAAATTTGGATCAATAGGGTGATATTTATAAATAAAATAGTAAATGGACTCAATTGGACTACTTCTAAAAATGCTCAGAAATTATACTTAGTATTAAAACATTAATATTTAACCCAAATTATGCACATTTAAAATAAAATAAGTAAAGGGAGTATTTAATAAGTCACGAAAATATTAATAACATCAACTCCCACAAACTTATTTTTGTGCATGTCCTCATGTGCAAAAAATATAAAAACATGACGAAATCACTTTTACTCACCAAAAAATATTAAAATTTTGTTTTCTCCAATCAGGGGAGGTTTAAACTATTTTACTCATCCATACTGGATTACACCTCAAATTTTTACAGAAACAATGTTCCAAAAACAACTCTTTTTTTCAGGCTCAAATTTAGAAATGGAAAATGTTGACACTCAAAACTCACACCTCTCAAGATGATAAAATTCATTTGTGGAAGTTCACTCGTTCACAAACCTTGAGTGAAAATCCACGAGTTTAAAAGAGCTCTCAACTTCAAATCCCTACCCAAAGTGCACAAGAATCAAGAGGTATTTTGAAGGTGTTTTTCTATGGCTATGGGATGGTAGGAATATAATGTCTAAGAGAGAGAAGAAGAGGGTTTAAATCCCAACATGGAAAAAGAAATGTACATTTTTTTTAAATGATACATGAAAGGAAATGGAAACACATATTTACGAGGGAAGTAAAATGTGAAATAATACAAAAAAAGTGGAAGGAAATATGAAGGCAATGAGAACATGGAATATTTACAAAACACAAAACTTCTCCCAATGACATAAGAATATAATGCAAGTGTTCTTTTTTTCTTTTTTTTCTTTTTTTCAAAAGTTGAACTTGAAACAGATCTTGCACTCATATTCCAACGCATGATTGATCTCCTCATGACACTAATTGTAATAGTTATAACAAGATCAAATGCTAAAAAATAGTGATTTTTGACCTACCCAAGATGCAACCCAATTTTGTTTTGTTCTTTTTTTTCTTTTTTTCATGGACTCTTGTCAATAAAATTTCAAAAATATGTCATATGCATATATACATTCCCAAATCCCACTGATGTACAACCTCTTTCCCACACTCAAATAGATGCTTTCCCACAAGTATATGATAACATGGTGAAATTTAAAAAAAGGGTACCCAAAATGAAATCAATTCCCCCACACTTAAATTTCAAAAATTTATGCAATGAAAATCCATGTTGATATTGTGTGGGAAAAGTTAATGGTCTTTTAATGTGGCTATCAAAGAAAAGGTTTTCATAGGCTCGAAGGGGCTTTCAAAATGAGGATTTATGTAAGGGAAAAGGGAGGCTATTTGGCTATTGTGTTTCTCATTTGGTTTATAAAATGCCTCTATCAAATTAATGTACACTAAATTAGGAAATTCAGCTCAAAGGTCCACAAACTCAAGACTCACAAATGGGGGTAAAAAACACAAATTGTGAAAAGATGGCCCTAGGTGGCCTTGGCATGAAAGCTAATGTTGGTTCTCATGGTTGGGAAAAATCATTTTCCAAATCAAAAATTGAGCATTCAAAATTTTTTGTTTTTGAAAAAATATTCGTCATCTAAATTTATGAAGAAACCACAAAATGTTTGAGATGAAACCATATCTTTTGACACCCCAAAATGGTTGGAAAAATTTTTCAAATTGGAAGGTGAGTAAGTATGACTCTTGTTTGTTCATTTTTTAAATTTTTTAATATTTTATTTGTGTTTTTAAATTACTCACCCACATAAAAGAGAATGAGTAAATAAAAATGTGATGAGGAAAGTGAAAAAAATGAGAATGTGGGAGGAAGAAGAAAGAGAGAGAGATAGAGAGAGAGGTAGAAAATTAATTCAAGGGAAAGAGGTGCCCCATGGTTTAGATTTGGTGGGTCTCCATCTCCATCCAGGGGTGGGTATACTATGGATCTGATGGAAGTTGATGTGGTTCTAGTATTGTGGTATGTTCCCTGAAAAATAAAAATCATTATTCATCTAAAAAGAAATTAAAATTTCATAAAAGTAAAAAAACATGGGTTGTCTCCCAAGAAGCGATGCATTTATTTTTCTACATCTAGATAGTTGTAGTGGACTACCCATTTTATGATGGTAGACACCATATTTTCTCAACCCCAGAGTGCTTCAAGAAAAACAACTCCTCTGGGAGGCCTGATGATTCATTGGATAATTTCATCCCTTCCTTGTTGTTTCTCTTGCAATTCAACGGGGGTGGAAATAGTATATGACTATCCTCCCTTTGGTCTTCAACGTGGGGAATGATTTTATCCACAAAGTGATGGTTTTATATACTTGTAAATTCATGAAGATGTCTCAATTATACTGGTTCATTTATGTAAGGTTCAGATAACATGAAACTAGAGTATGAGATCCAAATTATTTTCGACTCATTTTTTTCATCACATACCAATGTAGAGTAATGAGGATCAGTAGAGTCATAAGACTGAATAAATTTTTCAATATCTTTATATCAATGTTGTTTTCCAAATAATAATCGCTCTTTTAGTCTCAATGTAGGAAAATCTTGGGTTCTTATTGCAATCCATGAAGCCGCCTCAATTCAAAAGGACTGTTGCAATAACTCAGTTGGTGACTTTGTGATTCTTCGTCATCTCCGTGTTCCTGGAATCTACCCTACACCCAAATGCTCCTTTGAAGTTTTCTGGAAATCACCAATACTGGGATGGATCAAAGTGAACGTTGATGGTGCTTCTAAAGGAAATCCAGGACCTTCCAGTTGTGGTGCTATCTTCAGAGACTCAACTGGCCATTGTCAGGGTTGCTTATATGTTGGTTGTGGTCACTCTTCATCTCTTGAGGCGGAAATGCTTGGAGTCATTCACGCTGTTGAGTTTGCGCTTCAAAAAGGATGGAGAAATCTTTGGATTTAAAGTGACTCTACCACCATCATTCATGCCATCTGGAATGGCATCATTCATCTGGCCTGGCCTCTTACTACACGCTGGATGAATTGCTTGAAGACTCTCCATGGGATTGATTACATTGCTACTCATGCCTATCGTGAACCAAATGCTGTTGCTGATGCCCTTGCTAACAAAGGAGTACATCAAAGCATGACTTGGTTTGACACTCTTCCAGATGACTTATCTTATCTTTTTGACAGAGATTGTAAAAAATCTCATCTTTTCGTCTCTTGTAACCTTTTTTCTTAATATATTGTGCTTTGACCTTTTAAAAAAAATTATGAATCAAATCTCACAACCTTCACTCCCATTGGTACAATATAAACACATTGGTTTGGGATTCACCTCATATATAACAGAATTTTCATAATCATGGATTGGAAATGATGAATGTTGGATAATCATATTTGAATAAAAAAATGAACATGCTTGTTTGTTTTCCACATTACTAACCAAGTTGGAGGAGTGGAGGCCAAAGGTGAGTTTGGATTCCAAATAGTTTTCAAGATCTTTTAGATCAATGTATTTTTCATTTGTAATGTCAACATTATCTTATCCATTTTTGGACTTGGTTAATGTAGATGAAATATTCAAAAACACTTCTATTAGTATAATAGGAAGAACATGATGGATTGGGATTCAAGACACTCTCATAGAGACTTTCGAAAGCATGGATAGAGAATACAGATTGATTCTCTGGTGGGTATCAGATGGATAAAAATTACTAATCTTAACCAGTTGGTCACCAAATTCGATGGATAATATTCCAGCATGGACATCAATTTTGGTTTTAGATTTCAAAAGGAAAGGTCTTACTAAAATCAGAAGAGATTGGAAAGAATTTGTCTCACCTTCCATGTCAAGGACATAGAAGTTAGTTGGGAAGATAAGATCATTGACTCAGATAAGGAAATCCTCAATTATACCCTCTAGAATATCAGTTCATCGATTGGACAATTGGATGACAACACCTGTTGGATATAAGGGACCCAGACTAAGCTTAGAGAAGATGGATTTTGGAATGACCTTAATTGAGGATACTAGGTCTATGAGTGCATCATCAAAGTAGTAACTTCCAATTTGGCATGGAACCATAAAGGTCCCTAGATCTTTGCACTTTATGGGAATAGACTGTTGGGTGGAAACATTTTCAAATGTCCTAATTTGCCTCTTATAGGTGAAAAATTCCTTAAGAAACTTGGTATACTTAGGAATTTGTTTTATGAAATCTAAGAGGGGAATGTTGACTTCAACATGTCTAAACATGTCAAGCATTTTAGGAAGGGGTTCAAATGACTTATTTGGGTTAGAAATGGCTTGAGGAAAATGAATTGGGATCCTAAGTTGAATGGAAGGAGGTGAGGGAATGGTTTCAAGTTCCTTTTCATATTTCTTTTTCATTTCAGTTTCTAGGTAAAAATTTAAATGAGGGTTGGTGGACATATCTTGAGGCATAGAAATTTTCTTCCTTGATCTAAGTGAAATTGCACTTATATTACCCTTGGGGTTGGGTAATGGTTGAGCTGGAAGTTTGGAATAATTGGATGGTTGTTGCGGACTATAGTGGGATGCAAGTAGACCAATTTGGGTTTCAATGTTCTTGACACTAGAATGGGTGAAGGAGGCAATATCTTCCACTGCACATTAACATGGTTTCTTGGACAAAGAGGCTTGTCTAGAATTGGGATTACCTAGATTTTAGTTCATGGGAAAGCGACTGTATTGGTTTTGTAATTGGGAAGGCTCACTAGGATAGTGGAATCCAGGAGTACGATTGTTTCTTTGAGGTTGAAGAACAAGAAGATAAGGTTGTTGGAAGTTACCAACACCGTGACCATATTGAAACTGGTTTGGGTTTTGAGGAGGGAATTAAGGGGGATGAAATATGGGATTAACATACCTCAACCCTTGGTTATAGGATGAATAAAAGGGATCAGAGTGATGTTGGTTGAAGTTTCTAATTAACTGGCCTGATTATTGAGGGTTGGGGTTCCGCTTATCATATGTTGCATTGAACTCCATTGGTCTAGATTAATCTGATTGATCCTCTTAAAGTTGTGCACATGTGTTAGTTGGATGAGCTGGAGAGTTGCAGATTCCACCTTTTTTGACAGGTCCAAGAAACATTGATTGTGGAGAAGATGAAGTTGGGGCTTTGGTAGCCCCAGATAGTTGTCGTATAAGACCTGTAAGTTCACTCATCAACTCTGTCATCTTTTTGGGCTCTATCAACTAACTATCTTGGGTTTGTTTTACTTGAGCTTGTGCTCTAGTATGGAATTTTTGTGTGTTCATAGCATTGTTACTTATGAGATCTCTTACAATTGTAGGATTTTTATCAATAAGAGCACTGCCACTTACAGCATCAATGAGAGTTCTCTCCGTAGCCATTAACCCCTCATAGAAGTATTAGATCAAGAGTTGGTCAGGTATTTGGTGGTGTGGGAAGGTTGCAACAATATTTTTGAACCTCTCCTAGTACTCATGGAGTGATTCAACTGGGAAATGATGAATACCACTTATTTCCTTTCGGATAGAAGCAGTACATGAACCAGGAAATAATTTCAATAAGAATAGTCACTTCATGTCATTCCATGTGGTTATGGAACCAGGAGGGAGGTAGTAAAGTCATGAATTAGCAGTGTCAGATAGGGAGAAATGGAATTCTCAGAGTTTGATTTGTTCCTCAGAAGCCCCATAAGGCTTCATGTTAGTGCACACCACTTAGAACTCTTTAATGTGGAGATGTGGATCCTCACTAGCTAGCCCGTGGAAATTATGAAGAAGATGAATCAAACCTGATTTGAGTTCAAAGTCAGCCTCTTGGTTTTGATATTAAATACAAAGAGGTTGGTAATTCATATCAAGGGAAACAAGTTCTTTAACTGTATGTTCCTTAAGATTAGCCTTATCTAATTCAATTTGTTGGAAAAGGAGTAGTTCTTGAATGAGTTGATTATATCTTAAGTTCCTCCTAAGTTTTAAAAGAGTTTTCTCAATTTCAGGGATAAACAAATCCGAGGGATTGTTTGGTAGGCTATGGGGCATTCAGAATGATGTTGGAAGAAAGAGGAAGATGAGTTTTTCTTTGTGTTTTTTTTTTAATTTTTTTTAATTTTGTTTTTCAGGTTTTTTTTACAATAACCAAAAACTAATGACTACATAAAGAACCCTCTCTAGAAATTATGCCACTTGAAATGTGTGGATGATTGTCTCTTATGGACTGGTAAAAGTTCTATTGTTCTGCTAATTTGTATAGCAGCACTTGGGTCAAATCCTCAGTGATGATACTTTTAATAGTCGTTTTTTAGTTGATTGTATTCGGATTGAGGGGGTTTGTTTGCAGAGATTTTGAAATGATTGATTGATTAATATTGATTTAAAAAATGTATAAATATTTGGATGAGTTCATCATTAGGTAGTTAAGTTTGTGATATCCATGAGCATTTCTTTATATTGCATTAAATTAACACACATGTCACAAGTTGACGTTGATTGGAATTCCTAAGTGTTAAATATTTAATCCAAGCCCTAACTTAACTAGGAGTATAACCTCAATCAGTACATGATTTTGGTAGTGTATTTATGGTTCCAATAATTCATGGAATCCATATGTTAAACAAAATAATTCATTAATTCCTGACATGCTAAGTTCAATATAAACATTGTTAATTTGAAGAATATTCATCAAGCAAAATCTCTCAATCACTTGACGTGCCTAAATTATAACTCACCCCATTGAGAGATTTACTCAAACATTAAAATGATTAGTAATTTGGTTATAATTATTATAATGATAAATTAATAATATAAGAAAAATAAAGGGATAAGAAAATATTGATGTGTCGAACACACACAGAAACGTTGAAAAGAATTAAATATGATCATTAGATTGAATGACAAAGAAAAATAAGGTAAGGGGATTCAACAGTATTTAAACTATTTTAAGAGCACTAATATTGAACTACATAAGGTGGATGAGAATAAGAGATATTAAAGAAGATACTTGCATTAAAACTTAATTACAAAGAAAGAGAATTACAAGATTACCAAAATGAAGAACACAAAAGTAAATGAAAACAAAGAGAAGAGAAAATGTCTATCAAGTGAAAACTTGATTATTTCATTTCCTCCCAATCCCTTTTTAAGGATTTTTACGTTCCAATATGTTCTCCTCTATTTTAAAATTCCAACTCCTTTTAAGAATAAGACGGGGTGTATTTATAGCCCAAGGAAGTGGATTGTTTGAATTCTCAATCTATCCCTCCATTTGTCTTGACGATTTGGACATCCAGACAGCCGAATTCTGAGATATACCCTTCTTAAAAGTTGTAGATCATACTTTTTTCCATCTACTCTCAAAATTTGGATACATTTTTACCTACTTATCAAAAGTTAGGGCGTTTTGATTAAAGAAAGTCAAACTGTCCATTTCAATCCAAGATTTTTCGATGGCAAAAATGTGAATGGATTTTGTACACAATGATGCATTAAAATTAAAATTATTTCTTAAAAAAAGTCATCATTTTATATTGCCTCTTCCACACTACAAAATATTAGCTTGATTTTTTGACTAGGTTAGGAGACATGTCATGAATACTGTACTGATTTTAATTTTCGGCCAAAATGGTGGACTGAGTTTAAATTAATCCGTTGGGCCCATTGTATTTGGATTTGGGTGTTGAAATTTTTATCCATTACTCCTTCCATTTTCCCCCAAACTTGTGAGGAGAATGAGGGAATTTGGAATTCCAAATGGAGCCCAATAATTCAATCTTCCTGGCTGGTCTAGTTTCTTCACAGATTCTGTTGGCCCTCTAGTGTAGTCCATATGAGTCTTCCAATAGCAGACTTGGCACATGATCCCTTCAAATGAAATGTTGGATATTGAATGTGAAATCCTAAAAAACAAGAAACACACAATTTCTATTAGTAGGGTGATATTTATAAATAAAATAGTAAATGGACTCAACTGGAATTCTTCTGAAAATTCTCAAAATTTATACTTAGTATTAAAACATTAATATTTCACACAAATTTTTCACATTTCATATAAAATAAGTAAAGGGAGTATTTAATAAGTCATGAAAATTTTTAAAAAATCAATAATATATAATATATATAATTATTTTATTAAACTGAATATATAATTTTAGAAATAAATTTTGGAACACCCATATAATATTTTATTCAAAATATAATATAGAAACATATATGAATCATTGGTATTGATTTTAATAAGTATTAAGATGAATTTTGAAGATATTATTGACAAATAAATTTTCTGTATGAATTTGTAGATAAAAATTATGACCAATATATTTTTTATCTGTTGGTATTATTATAATTCCCAGAAAACTATTTTATCTATCACAATAACATTTATATATAGAATTTTTACCAACAGTTTTGTGACAGGGCATTTTTTGATGGTAAAACGTTTTACCGACCAATAATGAAATTTTACTAATAGATATAACCCTGTAGAAAAAACCTATTTATTTTTTAGTGTTTTATGACATGAGATTATTTTTCATTAATTATTATGATTTCACACTCTTATGAATCATGTCTTTTTGAATGATAATGCTTTATTACATCACTCATTTTTATTATGTATAACATTCTTGGTATGAACTTTTTAAGTTATATTCTTTAAATCATATCCTTAAGATTATCTTATGATTTATTATTATCATTTAATGATATCTCCAATTTTTACCCTTATTGAGAATATATGCTCACCTTTTCTTAGGTTTCCATTCCCTAGTTTATGAAGAATGTTTTTAAGTAGGGTATGTTTATGAATATTAAAAAATGGAAGATGTTTATGGGATATGTTGAATGCCTTTTAGTAAAAATGAATATTTTGTAACTAGTCATCAAATATGGTAATAAATTATTGTTTTTGGGCATGTATTTGTTAAATTTGTTGAATATTCATATAAAAATATGTGATATTTATATGTATAAAAACTTGTACATTACATCACTTTAGGATGAAGTTCAACCATAGGACAAGTCTTACTCTGATTCGGGACCTTATACCAAAAATGGGTTAGTTACATTATTAAGTATTTGAGTTGTATATGTGACATGTCCTAAGACCAGGACTCATGTAGTTACACATTAACAAAAAGAGTTGGGGGGGATTTGTTACTTCATTATGCTTATATCATGAAAAAAAATTCTTTTCCAATTTTGGAACTAAATAGTCTCACATCATTATGGAAGAACTCAAAACATAGTTTTTCAATTAACATTTTATGTTCCGATCCTAAGAAAATCAATAGTTTACTATATCTAACAAAAACATCATTGCACCATATTGAAGTGGATAATACCAGTAAATTGTATTTATGGATAAAGGTAGATATGGGTACATATTAATATTATTCAAAGATTGTGACATATTTTGTGTCACTGTAGAATTAATTAATTAACTAATTTAATTAATTTTTTATCTCTAATCGTTCCCCAATATATTTGTGTTGAAAATTTGAAATTTATAAATTTATTTTTATAGTACATGGTTTTTACGTAGTAAATTGTAATTTTTTGTCGACCATGAATTAGGGGAATACACATTAGAGTTCCAATTATAATGGTTTGAGTATTGTTAATTCAACCATGGAAACTTATTTAGGATACTATGTGGGAGCCTCAAACTTGTCAGTTAGGGATAACCTAGTCAGTGCACCATTTGGTGAATCATGCACATAAACTGTTTGTTTTAACCAAGGGAATAAATTTTTTCATTTTCCAAAAATACCATGAATGAAAAATTAAAACAAAATCTCATTTAGACCTATCCCTCTCACCATGAAATGCACTATCCCCCCATGGTTGTGCCCCCCAGCCCAGGTCCATCCTCCTATTATGGAAATTCTATGAGACTTCTTAGAGAATTTCAATTAATTCATTAATGTATGGTCTCATCTCTTCCTTGCCTTCCATTTCTTGACATTTTCCCTCTCCCCTTAACCCCTATGGTTCATCCAAACTCTAGTTCAAGGGGGTTTACCATATTTTTGGGATTAAATTGATGTAAGGGTGTGTTATGGGTCTTTTTAAGTGACCCAAGATTTCTATAAATAAATTTTACATCTTTTTAGATGAATATTCATTATATTACATTATTATCTATTTCAAATCCATAAATGATTAGTGTATTTGGAGACTAGATATGTAATAATATTATTTTAGTATATTCTTTATAATTTCTCACAATTTTCTTATCAATTTTTACCCTTAAGGTCATACTCTACTTAAAACCTTTTTTATTAACTTGGGAATGGAAAATATAATAAAATATTGTGTATAAGGAACCAAATTTAAACATTACTTAATCTTGAGTTATTTAAAGAATACACATTGAGGATCTTTTCAGGTTTAGAGTTTTAGAGAATTAGATCATAAATCATGCATTATATTCCATATTTAAACAAGGTGGTTACATTAAAGATAGTTTTCATCTTTTCCACCAAAGGAAACATATTTAAAATAAAACATGGTTTCGTTTCTGATACTTCCTCGACACTATCATCACATCAGGTACTTTTCCCTTAACCCGTGAAAAACATTTCAAAAACATGGGATGAGTATAAATAATTTATTCAATAATCTATTATTATTATTATTAATAATAGTAATTATTTTATGTTTATTTACATTAATTTTATTTAAACACAATGTTTATGTGCATCTTCCTAAGGATGTTTATTTCATGGTTCCAAGGGAAAAATGATATAATGGTAATGGTAGAAGTTCATTTTTAAATATTCTATATCATGAAAAGTGTAATTATATTTATTTAATTACTTTAAAAGGGTTTATATGGTCCAAATACTAAAAATTATTCCAATATCATCATGCAGTATTTTAATTAATTGAATTGAATAACAACAAATCAATTTAGGTGGTTTTACCATACATGATGAAATTAATTTGTTTTATTTATTTTTATGATTATTTTTCCATTTAAAAATATGATTAATATTAATATAATAACATTATTTTATTAATATTTCCCTAAAAATGATTTATTTCAACCACCCATGATGATGGTAATAGATGTTTAATAGAAACATCCTTATAGGTGGTTATATCCACCATGAAATAGTTGTTTAACAACAACATCCTTATAGGTGG
Source organism: Viscum album (assembly GCA_963277665.1). Lineage (NCBI taxonomy): Eukaryota > Viridiplantae > Streptophyta > Magnoliopsida > Santalales > Viscaceae > Viscum > Viscum album. The sequence goes on from OY728153.1 coordinate 1,747,705,227, forward strand.
TTATATCGACCATCGATGGATGATTATTTTCAAAATTACTGGTATGATCATTATATAAATTTATTGTTCATATTATATTATCCAAAAAATGTTTTTTCTAATACAAAACCTTGATATCATATTTCTCAAGTTGAAGATGATGAAATAAGGGAATGAAAATGAAATAATATTATTGGAAGTTCTTACCTTACTCTTCTGGATGAATCCTTTTATAATAAATCATTCCTTCAAAGGGTGGCCTTTTTATTAGACAAGAACATCTCCAAAATTAATAAGATAGCTATGTAATTTGATTTGTAAATCTATGGAGATTAATGTGTGAGGATAATTAGGACAATGAGGGGTTGTATTTATAATAGGATAGGTGTTTTTTAAATAAAATATTGATTAAATTATATTTATTTCTCCAGTATATCAATAGTATTTATTATTATGATTATTTATATTAATTTACACTTATGTGGTATAGATAATGGTTGCTTACATCATCTATAATAAAAATTTATTTTAATTATAATGTAAAATTCCCAATTTTCTCATATTTTTCTATTATTCGACATATTTATTATTTAAGAAAACTATAACTTCATAAATAACTGATTTTGATTTTTTGATTACAAAAGTGATATACATTTTTACAAAATAAATTTATAAGTAAATTAATTTAAATATTTATTTTTTTTATAAAATCATTGTCTTATTAAATAATGAAAAATTATTTTTTCAAAAAATGTACACATATACTCACATTTTGTGACATTGATTAAGTAATTATTTTATTGTATTTTGATACTTATATTGATTTATATATTTATTGACAAATATTATTTATAATGATAATCCATTTTTTACCAGAATGGTAATTATATTATTCCAATATTTAGGTTACTGTTCTAATCGTCATATTTATATTAAAATTGGAAATATTTCCAATTATTGTCGATCCCATTTAAAATTTTCATAAAAGATGTATACATCCTAAAAATTATTAGTATTTTATTTATCAATCATTTACTATAATTTCATCCAAATTTTATATATATTTTATTTACAAAATTATTATATTTATTTTAATAGTTTTTTTTCTTTTTATAGTGTTTCTCATGTCTGTTATAATTCTAGGAGACCTAAATGAATTAGAATATAAAAGTAATGTTTTTTCTATTTACATGTACTTATTTTTTCATTGTATTATTTTCAATTTTATAGATTTTTTTTGATTTATATGTATTATTTTGTACTGATCAAATTAATTTTGTTTAAACATTATACTATAAATAATACCTAAATATAGAACACATGTATTTTGGGAAGTAAATTTTATAATTAAAAAGCTTGGGTCATTGAATCATAATTAATTGTATGAATGTTGTGATCGAATAGATTGTGATAAATAGAAAGTTTTAATCAAATCTAAGTTATACTCACTTTATAGATGGAATGTTTTTAGTTTTATTATAGAAACAATAAAATGATGAAACATGTTGGTTATAATGGAGTATTTATGTGAAAGATAAATGAAACAAAATAAAGTTGGGAGACATAAAAAAATATTAGTTACTCATGTTGTTTTTAATACTTGGTATCAATGGAAATGAAATATGATATCTTTTTATGGATTTAATAACTTTGACTTATCTCAATAAGTTTATTATACAATAAAATCATGAATTATGATTGATATATGTTCTAAATACATATCTATATAGTAACATTGATAATTATTTTTATATAAAAATCCTTTAATGAATCAAAATTCAAATAGAGTTGTTTGGATCTCAATATCTTTATTCAATAATATAAGATAAATCAATGAATTAAATCGGTCAATGAATATGTGATATTACCTTTTGTGTGAATATTAAATGAAATAGGATTTTGAAAATGATTTAATTTAGTCATACCATTTCAAAAAGTATGTTAGATCTAAATTTCTCATCATTGTAGTGTATGTCAATGATTTGAATGTCATTAGAAAAAATAATGAACCTTATAAGAAAATTAATTATTTAAAGAAATAATTTGAAGTGAAATCCCTAAAAAGAAAATGTTTTTCCTTGGATTAAAATTTTAACATCCAAAAGATGATTTTTTTTCAACATTCATTATATACTAAAAATGTTATGGAAATATTTTTATAGAAAAACAAAATACATTAAGTAAACTAATGGTTATGTGATCTATTAATTGAGATAAATACCATTTTAAATATGATAAGATAATGAAGAACTTTTTATTCATAGAGTACCTGAAAGTCCCTTTTGATTTTGAAGATTCATTGATTAATTTGGGTAGTTTATAAGTATTGAGTTTAGAGAATCCCCTCATGAATTGAATTAATAAATTAGGGCTATGGGTTTATCTAATTTGATAGTAGTTGTAATGGAATTTATCTTTCACAAATAGTTAGAGTACTCTCCCAAACACCATTTTATCCAATAATGTGGTGTGTGTATAAACTTCAAATTAGATAAATTTTATGAATATTCAATTGAGTAAAATCATTAATAAGTTTTAAAGTTGTTTCTATGTTACATTTAATAATAATATTCTCATGGATGGGTTATGTGATCTTTGGAGTTGATTGAAATTTAAAATAATTTGAATTTTTATCAGTTAAATTGCATCATGGAAGAATAACTATTGTTTCATCATGATGATGTTGAACTAGAGGAATATATTCACTCTAATGCAAGACCTCATGTGGCCACTAGGTTGGTTGTGTAGTGGAGTAGTTGAGGTGAATTGTTTATATTCTATATTTTAATGAATCATGTTATAACATTATAATATGATTGATTATATGAGAATATTTTTATTTTTATTCCCAGTCCATAAAAATATAGTGATGCACTAGTTTAACAATAATGTTGTCTCAGTTTTAAATGAAACCACTCATGTCGTAGCAGGTCGATTCATGTTTCAGTGGCCTGACTATGAGAATTTAATACATTAATATATCTAATAAAAATAAATAATTATACAACAATTAAGTGGTTTACTAAATGATATTATTTTATGGATAAAATTATATATGATAAATAATGAACTTATGTTGTGATAAAGGTCTCCACATAATAGTGATGGAAAATATCCTTTAATATATAGTGTCTATATCTATAGGATTTTCCATCATGATTCAAGGAAGGATGTCACATCACAATTCTTATCTATTATATAAGTAGAATGGTGTCTCACAAAAAATTATAATCAAGTGATTTTTATTAAATTTAACCACACATTATTGGGTGAATTCAAGGATATTTTAGTGATCGGTTAAGGAGAAGAAAAAAGGGTGCACAGACAATCCAAATTCTAGAGTCACATAATGTCGGGGAATATAATATCAATCAAATTTTTGGTGGTCATAATTTTATCTTTCATAGAGATTTAAGGATGTATTACTACTCCATTATATGTTATTATTTATAATAAAATAGGAATTTGGTTATTGGGATCATAACCATTTCACACTTATGATTAGACACTTACTAAAAAGGGTTGGTTAACTTTGTATTTTCTAATGTGTTGTATGTATTATATATATTTCTCTCATAATCATATAGTAATATTTGAGATACTTTTCACAATAACCAATATGGGAAATAAATATGAGTGTGGTGTTTTAGGTTAAACATTGATTCACCCCACTCTCAGTTGTGTACTACTCTCAACTAAGACTTTCCCTTGGTATCAGATAATTAAAGAACAATTTTTCAAGGCATTTTAAATTATATTTTTTTCACTATTTATATAATTGGTTGATGAGATGTATAGGTTCAATGAATATCATGAAAAATAAAGGAGATATTAAGTTTTGTGGAAATTTATTCCATATATTTAAAGATAGTACGGATCTGTATCTTATATCGCTCAGCCAATATATTATTTGTATGACTAATAAAAGGGTAAATCATGCCAATGTTGGGAAAAATTATACTCAATTAAAGAATAATAATATCAAATTTCATGGTATAATATGAAATTAATTACTCTCAACCACTGTGGATAATTATTTGAAATGTTTTATAGGGGAATAGAAAATGGAATATACATAAAACACCATGATATCCACAAGGGAGATAATAAAGTAATTTATTCATGGATATAAACATATTGATTACAATTCTAAGATATCTAAATGGGAGAAGATTAAATTGTGGATGAATTATTTATTTTTTGGGAACACAGTTTTATGATTGATTTGAAGATATAGAGAAGTTCTTAATATATTTACCATGGTAAATAAGTTTATAAGAATCAACCCAGATATATTTGATTCAAAAAAGTCTTCTTATACAGAATCAGTACATGGATAATTATAATTTCAACTAAATAAAAAATTTCAAAATTACCAATGATATAATTGGATGTCCATCCTTATAGAGAAAAGTAAATAAAAGAAGAAATAACATTTAAATCTTCAAATGTCTTCAAATATTTTGATTCTATGAAGTATCATAAGGAGTAAACTGATGTAAATGATAATACTACAGATTTCAAGGAACTTATATCTAAATTTTAAAAAGGAATGAAATGAGGAAAATGTAAATATATGTGTAAGCATACATTTAAGTGTTTTAATTGTGTAATTATTTTCCACTTTTCAAAAAAACTACCCTAATAAAGAATTATTGGATAAATTTGATGGACAATATCAAAGGTCTTCAAGAAAAAATAAGGTATAATGAATTCAAACTAGAATAAAATTATTCCAAGGTAAATTTAAGTCCAATAAAATGAAAATGAATAATTTTATCTCAATGTTTGATGTCACATATTATTATGATGAAGGTGAAAGAGAAAAATATTAATCCTATGATGAAGGGACAATGACCTTAAATAATAAATATAATCATCCTAAATATCCATCCAATGAAGAAGAATATGTTAATAGTGAAGTGTAAGAAAATATTAATGTGGAATCACCAAAGAGTTGAAATTAATAATTTATCTATGTGTTTCTATGAAAGATACAAAAAGCCTGATATGGGATATAAATCATTGAAATATAAGAATGATTCATTATAGAAATATCATGATGAGTCAAAATCTAAATAAAATAATGAGAAAAAAGATTAATTCACACAAAATATAGAATATAACAATGAAATATTGGAATATAGCAAAAAACGATTGAGATTACCGAAATGAATATCATTTTTAAGAATGATGTTGTAAAATATCTTAAGGAAAAGTTGGCCAATGCTAAAACATATTTGGGGATCAATCACTATGTGTTTTCAAATTATATAATTAATGTTAGTGAAAGATAAATTTTAGTATAGTATGTTTCTAATTATACCAAAAAAGTTATATGTTATCCTTTGGTTCAATAAATGATTGTTTTGGGAACCATATATATTAATAAAAATGGTGGAAACTATGATAGAAAGGTGAATAAAGGTGTTACATCACCTAAGAAAGAAACATCTCCTTTTTATAAAATCAATAGTGGTTTTAAAAATTCCAAATAAATATGTTCTGAGTGAAGAACATTGAGTCTAATTTGAATTTAAAGTTCAAGGATAATAATAAACCTCATATTTATGATAAAATTAAGAATTGTAAGTTTTTTTAAATTGAAGACAAACATATAAAGAAGATCTTGAAGAATCTATCTATACCCTTATAAGATTTTATATGAATGAATATTTTGGTGCTTTAAATTATATGGGCACAAAGTATATATATTGTAACACCTTGATATTTTTAAATAAGGAAATTATGTTCTATAGTGTATATGACCTGCAACACAGAGCTTTAACAAATTACAAAATATTATTATTTAAATGTGACCATTATAAACTACCCGTTGATATAGAGAGTATGAATAGGACTAACCAAAATATGGTAAATATATATATATAACCAATATAATCTTATTTATTCGTTTTTAATTAATAATCACTCAATTTATGGTAAAGTCATTTTGTGCTTCAAAAATGGGATTTATTTATTTTTATGATAAAATATTATAATACATTTTTGAAACATTTAGAAAATTTATTTTATAAAACGGTGATAATTTATGAAATTTTTATATAAAAAATATTTTATGCTGAAGTTTTGATATTTTTCAAAAACGTTTTATTCTCCAATAAATAGTGAAATTTGTAATTTTTATTGAAATTATTATTTTATTTTAAAGTATTTATAATGTAAACTTATATTTTGGATTAGTTATAAAATATTAATAGGTCCTTTGAATTTATAATTATCCAATTATGTTTTTTTAAATTTATTTTATAATTTAATTTTTTAAAATACATTTTATAATTAACAAGTGCATTTTAAAAAAGTGTTTTTCATCACGTTTTGTCAGTTTAATTTTAAATTAAATTCTAACAATTATATGTTTTCAGTTTTGAAAAATAGATTAAATATTTGGAATTAAGAGTTAATATTTTTGAAAATAGTTCCCTTTTATTTTTTATAATATTAATAGTAACTTTATAAATTTTTATTACCACGATAAAGGGTAAATCAGGTAATTAAAGTTAAAAATAAAATGATAAGGAATAACGAATTACCCTAACACTTGAATTAATTTTATTGGAAGATAATTACTCATCCATTATCGTCCAAAATTAAAATATATGGATTGTTTTTCTATTTGGACAGGTTTTTTAGCTTTATAATATTTTAGTGGATGTAGAGCCAAAAATATCATGCTCTTACTTTTAATGACTATAATATTTTTAACATCAAGATAAACATAGTATATTTTCATTTATAAATATTTATTTTAAATATAAATTATTTTTTCATGGTAAATTATTTTTAATTTTTACTTAATAAAAAATTACCTTAAACTCTTCTAGAACACGGATATAGTGCTTGTGAAAATAATAAGAAATCAATAAAATGATTATAAGAACTCTAAAAATAATTTTATTTGAGTTATTTTTTGTGTTACATGACTTTTTTATAATCAAATTTACATATTATAGAGGCTTTATACATTTTATTCTAATTCTTATGTTTCATTTTAGTTTAAAATGTCGAATTAAATGAATAGTTCAAAAATTGACATTAATGTTATTTTATAATAAATACTATTTTAGTAAATTATATTAAATTCCTAAAAACATATATTTAGACATGTTATTGAAATAAGGATTTAATATATCAACCATGGTCCATTTATGGTAGTTTTGGACTTCAATTGTAACTATATTAACCCCTTAAGAGTGAAAAATATTGACATCGTTGTAATTGTCAAAAGAGTCAATAAGGGTTGAAACAAAAATATAAGGGTAAAAATATGATCCAAAATTGTCCAAATTTTATTATATAAAAATATTTAGGCTCCGAATCATCTTATATTTAAATATTATCAATTTAATTCTTTTTTAAATCATAATTAATTTATTTTAATTTAATATTTTATGGAATTCCAAGAGTGTACATCCATATCTTCTAAAAGGGAACATACTATTCTCATTTCATAACACTTTAAAAACATTTTGGTTCATCCAAGACCTACCTGAATACCTTCTCTCTATCCATATCCATATCATAGCGCCCTTATGAGGGGAATTATACTAACCTTATTGGTATTAAGGTGTAAATAAAATGAGGTTTTCTAAATAAGAGGAAGATAGAGAACACACCTGATGAGTTAGACTCAAGGTAAGAGACTTTCATTTAAAAATAAGTTTTTATAGTATAACTTAAAACTCATTTTAATCTATTTTCATATTTTAAAAATTATTTTATCGATTAATTTATGTGGAAATTAAACAATTATAAAGTAAATTGTTTCTATTTTGACTTTTTCAAAGGTTTTCAAAAAGGAATCTTTTTACCGAATATTATAACATTCATATAATAATAAATAAAGAATTTTATAATTTTACATATATAGAGACAATGAGTTTTCTTTCCACTAAACCAAATATATATATTTTTATTCCTTCAAAATATTTCATGATTTCTTTAAATAAAAAAAATCTTTCTCTTACTTTTGGGAATTTTAGATTCAAAATTGGTTTTGAAATGAAATAGTATTTCGATATCCAAAAGTGTCTTTCAATGTAATTTAAAAGTTTTTTTAAATACTTTTTTTATATAAGGTGAAAAAATAAACTTTTTATACATGATATGGAACTTTATCATTGTATATGATAAACATGTGAGCAAAATACTGCTTATATGATGGGCTGAGACCCATTATAGCTCATGAAAAATGGATGAGCATGATATAGGTTATATAATGTGTGAGACTAATTATAGATCTTAAAACCATGGGGTATGTTCCTTTTATCAAACATTATATGGAGTGAGTTATTGATGAGATTTATCTTATGGATTTAACTAGCCTGCAGTTATTTAGGTCAAGGGTTTAAAATGGGTTGTGATAATTACACTCTGAGTTTTTTAAAATGGGTTTTTAGTTTCTTGCTATGGATGTTAAATGATTTATTTTATAATAAGGATTGTTTTCTCTATTTGGAAATATTTTATTTAATAATCTCAATGAAAATTTTATAAACATATGTATTTCATGTATTTTATTATTTTTCAATGGACTAATGGATTTATTTTTTTATGTACATTACTAAGCTTTTTTCTACTCATGACACATTTTTAAATGTTTTTCATTGGTTTTTTTGTATGGTTAGGTAGAAGGATGAGTTCAATATCAAAATTATGAAGATATTTCAAGAAAAGAAAATCCAATTCTTTTAAAAACAATGTATGCAACTAATTGATACTGTCACGACCCCCTCCCCACAAAGTGTACCCCTCCTGGGCCGGCAATGTGAGAAGGGAGATAATGACCCCCGAGTCCCGCCTCCAGTAGGCCCCGGGTTGGCGACTAGCACCGAGGGTATAATTTACACACAAATGGGAGGCATTACCCTCTAAGAGAACACATGCAGAAGAGAGAGATAAAATAGACTCCAATCAACTCCAACTCGGAACTGAAATATAAAAGGAAACCAAGTACATATATGAAATGTCATGCAAAAGTACTACAACTGAAAAGGGAAACTAAAAGTACCCAAAAGAAAGTAAAACGACAGCGACCACAAGCCCGAACAGCTCCTCCTCCAACCGCAAGCTAGTAGTAACCAGCTTGATCTCCAACCTGCTCCAAGTGACCTGAAAAACAGTTTATATGTACATAGGGTGAGTATAACTGTATACTCAGTAGGATCCTCCCCAAGACTCTCGTGAAAAAGTAAATAAAGCATGCTAAAGCCCAGTGAACAACAAGTGAAACTAACTCGTTATCTAAACAGGTATATTATGTTCCCAACCTCACCATGGCTACTCTCACCAAGTAATGCATACAAGAATATAGCATACAGTAAAGAATATCAAGGGTACCCCACTACTACTTCCCCACTGGTTTTCCGCTTTTCCCCAATGACATACGTCCTGTGCATCTCTCTCCAAAGGCTTGCCCGTATCAACATGGGTCAAGCTCTACAATCTGCACCTCGTGCACCACAAAGGCTTGCCCGCAGACACCTGGGCTAAGATCCACACAATCCTCACAACCAAAAGTAACCAGGTAGTTTCCGGGATCCACCACAGCTCGCATAATGTGTATCATACGTCGCGTATTATACCTCAAGCCATTACAGCCCATACACCGAGTAAGGATCCTCAAGCCATCACAGCCTATACACGTTACACCTATAGTAGTCCATAGGATACTATATCCAGAATATATGTGTGTGAATAACCACAAGCCATTCCAGCCCTCTACACACATATATGGGGTAACTAACCACGGTGCCTCATGGCACAAGTATCTACCAAGAGAATAGAGCGGGGCCAAAGGGGGTAGTCAGCCATTCAACCTCCCATCAGAATGTTGGGGAAAACACGCCCCCCCCCCCCCAGGGCTCAGAATCCCCGGGGTGTCAGTTGCCCTTACCGACAGGGTGGAGTAGCGTATAGAAACACAAAAAGTACAGAATATATAAGTAACTCACATCCACATTATGGGCATTACCTAGTCTTAGATACAACTGCAGCTAACGTCTCTCAGACTCCAGGCTGCTACTTCTAAGACTAGGTATCCTATAAGCACACAAACATTTGAAGAGATTTATTAGATTAATCCATTATCATTTATCAGTTCCACTGTACATTAATTAATTATTTAAACATTAATTAAGAATGAACAATTCCACATTAAGCAAAATTGGCATCACTTTCAAAAACAAATGCTCCTTTTTAAGATTCACATCACCTTTAAATTCCAGCATCTCCATCACCATGGATTTTCACCATTTAATCAAACATTCCTTACAGAATTACTTTTCCACATTCCCAGGCATTCTAGAAAAACATCCTATGCTTCTAGACACAAAGGAGGCTCAACACGGTGAGTAGATATACTACCCGTCGAGTGTTTTCCGCCTATAGAAAGAGCATAGACCCATCCTCCATCGAGAAGCTAAACACGGAAAGCACGTGGCATACCCCGCGTGTATTCGCCTCCTTCGGAAAGAGGGTAAGCAAGACCAGCTGCCATGAGCAGTGGGGAAAAGTAAAGCAGATAAACAACCAAACCAAACCACCAATATCAAACCATCACATTCATCTCATACCATCACCCTTGGTGTCCTCCCCGACACCCATATGAATAAACCGATGCATCTCGCCACACTAGGCGTCATCCGCTGCCACAACCACAAGTCTCCATGCCTCCACATATCACAACAGCCATCCAGGCTCACATCACAGCACAAACAGCAGGAAAACAAACATCACAAAATGGGCTCTCGGCCATTTAACAAACAAGAGGGTAACTCAGAACCCTTTTAGAAATTCCCACATAATCTGTTCTCTAATCCATATTGAATTAACAGATTTGTTATTCGTAGGTTCCAATCATGGATACCTAATCAGTAAGCTATCACAATTAAACAACCATGCTTACTTCCCTAATTTGATTATCCTCAAATTAGAACAACTACAACAACGACAACAACTAGATTAATTTACATGCCTCTTTAACTTTAGCCAATTAATTAACAATTAATTCCGGCTTTACGTTCATTATCAATTTCAATCATGAATGAACAACAAATCAAGGAAACATAGATATCACTATATCTAGTAAAACATGAGGCAAACTGTTATCACGGTATAAAGAAACAACATGCGATCAACCAATTCTTTTAATCTGGTTCAAGTATTTAATTAGGTCAATTTCATTGTGATCCAAAGAGATAAATCATGATAATTCTACGATTGCACATATACAATTAGAGAAGCCATGAATCCCCTACCTCAAACAGTTCCTCACGTTCTTTATCCACACAACAGGTCACGATCCTTCCCTCGCGACAACTGCATCCACCGGAGGATGCTTATATCAAAGATTGATCGACACGGCTCAGTTGCATCCAAAACAGAACAGAACCAATCCTCGGGGTAAAGATTGATTATGCAACTCCTACGGAAATTATTGAAAGGTTCTAGCGTCTCTTAGCCGAGAATCAAAGAGAAAGAACAAGGGAGAATGATATCTCATCCCTTTTTAAGATTTAACGAGGTGACGGTTTAAGATCCGGTTAATTCTCCATTAAAAACGGATCGCATTAACCCACGCGGTTTGACCAAGTAAAACATTCCAAGCCTTAGGAATAATTAATATATGATTTATGGAATTTTAAATGGCCTTAATATCCCTTAAAAATAAGGCTTTAAATGTATTTTACGTCAAAGGAAACGTCAAAAGGGGAAAAACTGTAGGAGTCTGGAAACACTGTTCACCCACCGTTACTGTACATGAAACCGATCTGTGAAACTGATCTGTGAAACTGATCTGTCACACCGATCTGTGAAACTGATCTGTGAAACTGATCTGTCACACCGATCTGTGAAACTGATCTGTGAAACTGATCTGTCACACTGATCTGTGAAACTGATCTGTCACACCGATCTGTGAAACCGATCTGTGAAACTGATCGGTGAAACTGATCTGTCACACCGATCTGTGAAACTGATCTGTGAAACTGATCTGTCACACCGATCTGTGAAACTGATCTGTGAAACTGATCTGTCACACCGATCTGTGAAACTGATCTGTGAAACTGATCTGTCACACCGATCTGTGAAACTGATCTGTGAAACTGATCTGTCACACCGATCTGTGAAACTCATCTGTGAAACTGATCTGTCACACCGATCTGTGAAACCGATCTGTGAAACTCATCTGTCACACCGATCTGTGAAACTGATCTGTCACACCGATCTGTGAAACTGATCTGTGAAACTGATCTGTCACACCGATCTGTGAAACTGATCTATGAAACTGATCTGGCACTGTTCATATAACTGGAAACACTGTTCACAGAACTGGAAAATTGGCAAAGTCTTGGGGATAATTCCCCTTGACCTCCCAGAACACCTCCAACACCAACATTTCACAAAGTAATGGACCGGAGAGGTCCGGTCCATTACATTAGATACCTCTCAAAACATTCTCATCCTCGAGAATTAAAAACCAACCCAGAAGAGAAGAGGGGTCCGAACAACCACCCCATAAGATACCTCTCAGGGGAAAACCACCATGAGTTGTTCGAAATCTGGAACAAAACTACGACATCTGGGAGTATGGGAACAAAAAATCCATACCCAAACAATTCAATCATAACATCACCTCAAAGGTACATAAATAAAACGTGAAATATCTAACCAGAGAGGAAACATCGTTACATGAAAGGAGTTAAACATTGAACAACTCTGGGTACTGAGCACGTATCTGTGACTCACGCTCCCAGGTACTCTCCTCCATGCCACCGTGTCGCCACAAGACACGAACTAAGGGGATAGAACGCCCACGCAACACCTTCTCCTTGTGGTCTTGGATCTCCATAGGTCGCTCCTCGAAGGTTGCATCATCATCAATATCGATCTCTCCCCAATCGATAACATGAGATTCATCATGAAGATAACGACGGAGCTGTGATACATGGAAAACATCATGTATCCGACTCATCTGAGGGGGAAGTGCTACTCGATATTCCATAGCTCCAACACGAGCTAACACCTCGAAAGGCCCAACAAAACGGGGAGAAAGCTTACTTCCGCGACCAAACCTTCGCTGCCCACGATGGGGAGTCACCTTCAGAAACACATGATCCCAACATTAAACTCTAACGGTCTCCTTCTTTGATCAGCATATGATTTCTGACGATCTTGTGCAGTCTTCATCCTCTCACGAATCACCTGAACCATCTCTGTTGTATTCTTCACTAGTTCTGGTCCGAGAATTGCTGACTCTCCGACCCCAGTCTAGCACAATGGAGAACGGCATGGCCGGCCATACAAGGCTTCAAACGGCGCCATACCGATGGTAGAGTGAAAACTATTATTGTAAGAGAACTCTACCAAGGGTAAGTGCTTCACCCATGAACCTCCAAAATCAAGAACACAAGAGCGCAACATGTCTTCAAGAGTCTGGATGGTTCGCTCTGTCTGACCATCCGTTTGAGGATGAAAAGCAGTGCTAAGGCACAGTTGAGAGCCAAAAGCATGTTGGAGACCTCTCCACACCCTAGAGGTAAAACGAGGATCTCGATCAGAAATGATCGTCTTAGGAACTCCGTGAAGCCTCACCACCTCCTCCAGATACTGCCTCGACAAAACCGCCACTGAGCTCGACTCCTTGATTGCTATGAAGTGGGCCGATTTAGTTAAACAATCCACTACCACCCATATAGCATCATTTCCTCCCGGAGCTCGAGGTAAACCTGTAACAAAGTCCATTGAGATGTCCTCCCACTTCCACTGAGGAATCCCTATGTGTTGGAGAAGACCACCAGGAACACGGTGTTCGGCCTTCACCTTCTGGCAGACTAAACATCGAGACACACACTCTGCAACCATAAGTTTCAGCCCAGGCCACCAGAACTGACTCCTTAAGGATCGGTACATCTTCGTCACACCAGGATGTACTGCCAAGGGTGAACTATGGAACTCTCGGAGAACCGTCTCGTGCATCGCCAAGGGAACAAAAAGCCTTCCATGATACAACACTCGGTGTTGTTCATCCTCCGACCAACCATCAGGGGACTCCCCACAAACAACTTTGTCTCTCCAAACTTCCACCTCGAAATCACCCAACTGAGACTCTTCCACCTTCTGCATCAGGGATGACTACACCGTCATCTGGAAAAGACAACCTCTTCCCCCAAATTCTCCCATATCAAGATGCAAAGATGATAGCTCTTCTATCACTCTCTAGGAATCACCAGATTCACGCACAACATCATTATGTGACTTTCGGCTTAGTGAATCAGCTACAACGTTCCCTTTTCCAGGTGTATATGATATTTCAAAGTCGTATTCCTGCAAGAACTCCATCCACCGACACTGCCTCAAGTTCAAGTCACGTTGGCAGAAAACATACCTCAAACTCTTGTGATCGGTGAAAACCACAAAGCGCTCGCCAATGAGGTAATGTCTCCACAACTTCAGCGCAAAAACCACGGCTGCCAACTCAAGATCATGGGTGGCATAGTTGCGTTCATGGGGATGCAACTACCAAGACCCATAAGAAACAACGGACCTCTGCTGCATGAGAACACAGCCTAGCCCAAGATGTGAAGCATCACAGAAAACATCAAACTGGACTCCCTCCGCTGGAAGACAAAGGACTGGAGCACTTACCATCTTCTCCTTTAGATACTCAAAAGCTGTCTGACACTGATCAGTCCATATGAATGCTTGATCCTTCCTGGTCAAAGCTGTCAGAGGAGTCGCAACTCGGGAGAAATTGGATACAAACCTCCTATAATAGCCTGCGAGACCAAGGAAACTTCCCACCTCTGACACAGTCTTGGGGGCTGCCCAAGACACCACTGCTTCTACCTTCGAAGGATCCACAACTACTCCCTGTTGGGACACAACATGCCCTAAGAAACGAACTTCTCGAGCCCAGAACTCACACTTGGACAACTTCCCAAACAACCGGTGTTGGAGAAGAACTCCCAAAATGGATCGTAGATGCTCTGCATGCTCCTATTCAGATGTGGAGTATACAAGGATGTCGTCGATGAAAACCAAAACAAACTTGTCCAGGAATTCACGGAACACAGCATTCATCAACCACATGAAAACAGCTGGAGCATTTGTCACGCCGAATGGCATTACAACAAACTCATAATGCCCATGACGACAACGGAAAGCAGTCTTCGGGATATCCTCATCCTTTACACGCATCTAATGATATCCTGACCGTAAGTCTATCTTTGAAAACCAACTTGAACCCTTCAGTTGATCGAATAGGTCAACAATCCGTGGGAGAGGATAGCGGTTCTTTATTGTCACTTTGTTTAACCGACGATGATCGACGCACAACCGCAAACTGCCATCAGCCTTTTTCACAAACAAAACTGGTGCACCCCAAGGTGACACACTTGGCCGAACAAAACCACACTGCAACAGACCATCAAGCTGAATACGTAGTTCTCGTAACTCAGAAGGGGTCATCCTATACGGAGACATAGAGATATGAGACACTCCCAGCTGTAGCTCGATCCCAAACTCGATCTCTCGTCGAGGGGGTAAGGATACAACCTCTTCTGGAAAGACGTCAGGGTACTCCTCTACGACCCTAGGAAACGACAACTGTTGAACTTCTAAATAACTCAGCATCATCCCAGCCATCATGGGTGATAAGGATGAAACTCGTCTATGACTCATCTGAGGATCTCTCTCACCAACAAACACTACTTCCTCTCCATCTTCATCAAAGAAAACGACCTTCTTCCTGTAGCAATCCACAATATCCTGCACCGAATACAACCAATCCATGCCGAGGATGACATCATATGGTTGTATTCGTAAACATAGGAAATCTCCCCAAGAGCGGTGCTGCCCCAACAATAGCTCACAGTCTCTACATACTTCAAACAAGCTAGCTCGACCTCCAACTGGCGTAGTCAACGCCAAGGGCACTGGAAGCCTCTCTACCTCAAGTCCCAAAGCGTGGACAAGGGTAGGGGATACAAAGGAGTGTGTCGCTCCTGAATCAAACAAGGCATACACCATGGTAGAAAACAAGCAAAGGGTACCTCAGACGACGTCTGGCTCGCCTGGGGCTGGCAACGCTAGAGCATGAAGCTGAACACGACCACCTCCACGGCCTCTCTGACCCTGATGATGACCACCACCACAGCCGCGCTCTGCTCTCTGAGGACGGGGAGTGTCATGGGGTTGTCCTCTGCCTGCTCTATCTACCCTCTGGTGATCTAAAGCTGTTGCCACCTGATGCTGCTGCCTCGGCTGGAACTGCCTCAACGGAGGAACCTGGAGTGGAGCGCCTGGTGCACGATGACTGCTCTGAAAAGTCGGGAACTCCCACTGCTGATGACCACGTCCACCACAAGAAAAGCAAGTGCCTGATCCCTTGGCATTGGTCTGAGAGATGCTACCTCCGGAGAAACGAGATGGAAAGGGCTGGGACCTACCCCCAGGTGAACGGAAACTCTTCTGTCCTGAAAACTGGGAACCCCGGACCACAGCTCTGCTTCGTGAGGAATCATGAAGATTCCCCTCTCGTGATGATCCGGTCCTAGCCAAAGTCCTCTCAACAACCTCTGCCCTCGCCAGCACCTCTAGATATGTCCTCAGCATAAATGGGGTGACCTGGCCCTGGATCTTTGGATGCAAAGCCTCCTCGAAATGCCTCTCCCTGGCCTCATCATCTGGTAACAGGTCTGATCCATATCGTAGAAGGTTCCTGAAACGGATTCTAAAATCTCGAACACTGGAGCTCCCCTGTCGAAGGGTAAGAAGCTCCTGGCCACTAGACGCCTTCGCAGTTGAAGAAAGAAACTCGACTCTAAACCTGTCTCGAAACTCCTCCCATGAGATCGCTGACTCCTCACGATCCCCGAGGAACAAGAACCACCACTGTCTCGCTGCTCCACGCAACATCGTCACAACCAAGGACACCCAGTGTTCCTTCCGAGCACGAATCGAACTGAAGCCTATCTCGACCTCCTCCAACCAGTCTTCTGTGACTGCATCTGAAATGGAGCCCTCGTACTTCTGTAGACTCTGGCGCTGAAACTCTCGGAGTGTCTTCCTCCAAGTGTCATCGTCGTCAACCTCTACCCGGCGGCGATCTGCTGGAACAGCCTGCTGGGCACCTTCTGCACAAACCTGACGAGGACGTCAACCTGGAGCCATACCTGTAAAATAACAACTGTTAGAGCTCCTAATCCTGGAATATGGAAGACTCAACATTAATTAATTAATTAATTTGTTTTATTAATTTTAGGTTACCTATCCAAAGGTCTACCCATTCAAACACAGGCGCAAAGAATAATGATGCATGATCCTTTCCTAGGTCTCTACCCTGCAACCAGTATCACTTTGTTTAGTAGCCATCGTAAACTTAAAGGTCCGTGCAACAGATCATAGGGGGCCCTGAACGCCTATGTCTTTTCCGGTCTCCAGTGTTTACCCCACTTGCCAAACATGAATGACACCGTTGCCCTACCATCCCATGCATCCTCACCTGTGCCTAACTCCAAACTCCATCGTATCCCTCAACCTCCCTCTGATACCACTCTGTCACGACCCCCTCCCCACAAAGTGTACCCCTCCTGGGCCGGCAATGTGAGAAGGGAGATAATGACCCCCGAGTCCCGCCTCCAGTAGGCCCCGGGTTGGCGACTAGCACCGAGGGTATAATTCACACACAAATGGGAGGCATTACCCTCTAAGAGAACACATGCAGAAGAGAGAGATAGAATAGACTCCAATCAACTCCAACTCGGAACTGAAATATAAAAGGAAACCAAGTACATATATGAAATGTCATGAAAAAGTACTACAACTGAAAAGGGAAACTAAAAGTACCCAAAAGAAAGTAAAACGACTGCGACCACAAGCCCGAACAGCTCCTCCTCCAACCGCAAGCTAGTAGTAACCAGCTTGATCTCCAACCTGCTCCAAGTGACCTGAAAAACAGTTTATATGTACATAGGGTGAGTATAACAATATACTCAGTAGGATCGTCCCCAAGACTCTCGTGCAAAAGTAAAGAAAGCATGCTAAAGACCAGTGAACAACAAGTGAAACTAACTCGTTATCTAAACAGGTATACTATGTTCCCAACCTCACCATGGCTACTCTCACCAAGTAATGCATACAAGAATATAGCATATAGTAAAGAATATCAAGGGTACCCCACTACTACTTCCCCACTGGTTTGCCACTTTGCCCCAACGACATACGTCCTGTGCATCTCTCTCCAAAGGCTTTCCCGTATCAACATGGGTCAAGCTCTACAATCCGCACCTCATGCACCACAAAGGCTTGCCCGCAGACACCTGGGCTAAGCTCCACACAATCCTCACAACCAAAAGTAACCAGGTAGTTTCCAGGAGCCACCACAGCTCGCATAACATGTATCATACGTCGGGTATTATACCTCAAGCCATTACAGCCCATACACCGAGTAAGGATCCTCAAGCCATCACAGCCTATACACGTTACACCTATAGTAGTCCATAGGATACTATATCCAGAATATATGTGTGTGAATAACCACAAGACATTACAGCCCTCTACACACATATATGGGGTAACTAACCACGGTGCCTCATGGCACAAGTATCTACCAAGAGAAGAGAGCGGGGCCAAAGGGGGTAGTCAGCCATTCAACCTCCCATCAGAATGTTGGGGAAAACACCCCCCCCCCCAGGGCTCAGAATCCCCGGGGTGTCAGTTGCCCTTACCGAAAGGGTGGAGTAGCGTATAGAAACACAAAAAGTACAGAATATATAAGTAACTCACGTCCACACTATGGGCATTACCTAGTCATAGATACAACTGCAGCTAACGTCTCTCAGACTCCAGGCTGCTACTTCTAAGACTAGGTATCCTATAAGCACACAAACATTTGAAGAGATTTATTAGATTACTCCATTCTCATTTATCAGTTCCACTGTACATTAATTTATTCTTTAAACATTAATTAAGAATGAACAATTCCACATTAAACTGAATTGGCATCACTTTCAAAAACAACTTCTCCTTTTTAAGATTCACATCACCTTTAAATTCCAGCATCTCCATCCCCATGGATTTTCACCATTTAATCAAAAATTCCTTACATAATTACTTTTCCACATTCCCAGGAATTCTAGAAAAACATCCTATGCTTCTAAATACAAAGGAGGCTCAACACGGTGAGTAGATATACTACCCGTCGAGTATTTGCCGCCTATAGAAAGAGCATAGACCCATCCTCCATCGAGAGGCTAAACACGGAAAGCACGTGGCATACCCCGCGTGTCTTCGCCTCCTTCGGAAAGAGGGTAAGCAAGACCAGCTGCCTTGAGCAGTGGGGAAAAGTAAAGTAGATAAACAACAAAACCAAACCACCAACATAAAACCATCACATTCATCTCATACCATCACCCTTGGTGTCCTCCCCGACACCCATATGCATAAACCGATGCATCTCGCCACACTAGGCGTCATCTGCTGCCACAACCACAAGTCTCCATGCCTCCACATATCACAACAGCCATCCAGGCTCACATCACAGCACAAGCAGCAGGAAAATAAACATCACAAAATGGGCTCTCGGCCCTTTAACAAACAAGAGGGTAACTCAGAACCCTTTTATAAATTCCCACATAATCTGTTCTCTAATCCATATTGAATTAACAGATTTGTTATTCGTAGGTTCCAATCATGGATACCTAATCAGTAAGCTATCACAATTAAACAACCATGCTTACTTCCCTAATTTGATTATCCTCAAATTAGAACAACTACAACAACGATAACAACCAGATTAATTTACATGCCTCTTTAACTTTAGCCAATTAATTAACAATTAATTCCGGCTTTACGTTCATTATCAATTTCAATCATGAATGAACAACAAATCAAAGAAACATAGATATCACTATATCTAGGAAAACATGAGGCAAACCGTTATCACGGTATAAAGCAACAACATGCGATCAACCAATTCTTTTAATCCGGTCCAAGTGTTTAATTAGGTCAATTTCATTGTGATCTAAAGAGATAAATCATGCTAATTCTACGATTGCACATATACAATTAGAGAATCCATGAATCCCCTACCTCAAACAGTTCCTCACGTTCTTTATCCACACAACAGGTCACGATCCTTTCCTCGCGACAACTGCATCCACCGGAGGATGCTTATATCGAAGATTGATCGACACGGCTCAGTTGCATCCAAAACAGAACAGAACCAATCCTTGGGGTAAAGATTGATTGTGCAACTCCTACGGAAAGGATTGAAAGTTTCTAGAGTCTCTTAGAAGAGAATCAAAGAGAAAGAACAAGGTAGAATTATATCTCATCCCTTTTTAAGATTTAACGAGGTGACGGTTTAAGATCCAGTTAATTCTCCATTAAAAACGGATCACATTAACCCATGCGGTTTGACCAAGTAAAACATTCCAAGCCTTAGGAATAATTAATATAGGATTTATGGCATTTTAAACGGCCTTAATAGCCCTTAAAAATAAGGCTTTAAATGTATTTTATGTCAAAGGAAACGTCAAAAGGGGCAAAACTGTAGGAGTCTGGAAACACTGTTCACCCACCGTTACTGTACATGAAACCGATCTATGAAACTGATCTGTGAAACTGATCTGTCACACCGATCTGTGAAACTGATCTGTGAAACTGATCTGTCACACCGATCTGTGAAACTGATCTGTGAAACTGATCTGTCACACCGATCTGTGAAACTGATCTGTGAAACTGATCTGTCACACCGATCTGTGAAACCGATATGTGAAACTGATCTGTCACACCGATCTGTGAAACCGATCTGTGAAACTGATCTGTCACACCGATCTGTGAAACTGATCTGTGAAACTGATCTGTCACACTGATCTGTGAAACTGATCTGTGAAACTGATCTGTTACACCGATCTGTGAAACTGATCTATGAAACTGATCTGTCACACCGATCGGTGAAACTGATCTATGAAACTGATCTGTCACACCGATCTGTGAAACTGATCTGTGAAACTGATCTGTCACACCGATCTGTGAAACTGATCTGTGAAACTGATCTGTGAAACTGATCTATCACACCGATTTGTGAAACTGATCTGTGAAACTGATCTCTCACACCGATCTGTGAAACTGATCTGTCACTGTTCATAAAACTGGAAACACTGTTCACAGAACTGGAAAATTGGCAAAGTGTTGGGGATAAGTCCCCTTGACCTCCCGGAACACCTCCAACACCAACATTTCACAAAGTAATGGACCGGAGAGGTCCGGGCCATTACAGATACAAACAAAAATCACCTTTTATGATATGGGTCTTTTATGTAAGAGTTATAAATTAACTCTCTAACACTCAAAAACAAAATGATATTTGGGAATTATAGAAATTTAATTCTAGTTTAAAGTGATTATAATATGTAATTTTTAATGTTTAGTCCTTACAGTTGGTATCAAAGTTGGGTTTATATAATGTTGTAGATTAGGATGTTTTTAGGTGAGGCTACCTTAAGAGTTATGTATACCATCATGGGTTTAAAATTTTAAACTAGATTAACAATTAAGATTCATAGACAACCCTTTTGAGGTTTTAGGTGATGGTATTTTTCCATGATTAATGATATTTTGAGAGAAATTTTATTTGGTTAAGGTATATATTACCCTTAGGTTTAACATGACGGATATCTTTAGAAAAATACTATGGAATTTTGTTATATAATTTGAAAGGTATGATATAAACATTTTATATTAAATAAATAAATAATTTTGATGTTATTAAGGTTAATTTTTAGGATTTAAAGCTAAAAATATTATAGAATTTATATGGGTATCATGTTTACATGGACTATTTCAATTTTAAAATTCAATAATTCATTTCATGTTTTAATGATATTTTTCTCTATATATTAAATACAATTTATCAAGATTAGAGGAAAATTATCTTAGATTGCCTTATTATCCATTACATATGATTTAATCATCGCTATCATGAAAAATGTTTTTTAAAATAATTTTGAAAGCTTTTTGAACATCCAAATCACCAAAAATATCGTTTCTGAACTATCTGATACCACTTCATTTCTCCAAAATTTCAATGCATTATGGAATATCTTCTACTTTGTTTCAAAATATCAAATCATCCTTCTCATTCAAAAAGTTAAATACCACCATGGACTTAACTATTTAGTTTCTAGATATATGGACTTCATGTGGAAGATAAAGGGGATATCAACAGCATAAATTTATGTATTGATGCCTGGAGTTGAGGTAAGAATTATTTTATTGTTTTATAAGTATTAATCATTATTTAGTTGATATTAATGAATCATAAGGACAGATTTCATATCATTTAATAAGATTAAATAGAATTTTTAAAGGTTTAATAAATAAGTTCAATGAATAGTGTTTTTATCCATAATGCTTTGATATATTCTAAATATTATAATAATTATAAAGATTCTACAATATTTGTTTTCAATATTTGGGAACATAAGTTAGTTGAAATAGATACCTTTGAATATTTGTGTAGAGAAAAGTGATTTTTTAGACACCCATTTAAGGATATATTATACAGGGATTAATAAACCTTTAGGATAAAATTTTATTGATGGTACAAAAATGATAGTTAATTATGATTATTTGATTTCATGGAAAAATAATCTATATAGAAAACCGTAGAGGATAAAAAGTGATTTCATGATTAAAAATATTCTTTAGGATGTTCATTATATTTTTGAAAATTTTATTGGAATTATATTAATATTTTTTATGTAAAGGGACAACCCCTAAGCCTAGTAACAACTCGTAACATTTAGGAAGGTCATGGGGTTTGAAACCAAAATTGAAGAGCAACAAGGGTGTATTATATACTATTAGTATATAAGATTTCATAGTTAGTATGGAATTAAAAATAATGATTATGTTGATGTTGGGAACAAATTTTTTTATTGTATAGATAACTATGGGACTAAAAATTGATTGGGTAATTGAGTGATTAATTTGAAAAAGATCACTATATTTTTTAGGAACATTCTATGGATTAGGTAAACTGTAATGACCCAAAGTTTCATTAATGGAAAATCCCTCTTGATCCAGTTAACTGTTTCTTTTTGAAAAATGTTTTTATAAGATGTCAACTTCTTTAGTTTTACGTTAAGATTTGTGACCGTTACTTTTTAGCCGTTGAGCAGTGATCATCTGAGTAGTATAAATATAAGGCTTTAACGAACCCATTTCTACTCAGACAAAGGAAGCGATGGCCTCATCCAGTAGAATTGGCCCTTAATAACCCCATTTTTCAGAGCTCGGAAAAGAGGTGACGTCTTTGGGCTTTGCCCTTGACCAAGCCCAAGCTGAGCTTCATCAAGTCAAGCTCGAACGTGATCGTCTACGGGAAAAGTGGAAGTTGATTGAAATTACCACTCGAGCGATGTTATCCGAGCTGCCCCAAGAGTCTGTCACCATCGCGCACCTTACCCTTAGGTCTTATGTGGCTATTTTAAGGGGTTATGTAACAAATAAGTAGCACCATGTTCATGTAAATTATTTCTTTTATATAATAATGAATATAATTTCTAGTCATTTTTGATACATTGTAATTAGTTTTTAAAGTACAAATGGTGTTTTTAGTTATTATTTAATTAAGAATTATATTTTATTAAATTAAAGGATTTTTGAATTAAATAATATTTTAATAAAATATTATTATTAATATTAAATTAATTTTTTATTAAGTATCAATGATCTTATAATTTTATGAATGCAATTAAAATTTTTATTAAGGTTTGAAAGCCATTTTTGTCAAAACCCGTGAATTTTTTTATAAATGTTGGTTTTTATTTTAAAAGTGAAAATTCACATATTTAGAAAATTATTTATATAAAATAAATATTATTTTTGGAATCAGGACATCGAAATTATCCAACGGTGAATTTTTCATAATTTTCTAAGACAGTCAAATTTTTGGGTAAAAATTAAATACAATTTAAATATATAATGTGTTTTATGACATCATAATGACCCAATGGTGATGTAATAAAATAACATAATCCTTATGTTCGGAAAATATGTGTTTTATCATTAAAATAATGAGGTTTTGGGTTTGTTTGACTTACTTTTCAAAGAATTAATGGAGCCCTCAAGACTTATTCAACACTTTGCCTTTTTAAATTAATTTCCCTGGAAGTGTGACTCACCTCCACAAAAGAAACCCTAATTTTTTAATAATTTTGGACCTTGGCCTTGTAAAATATTGTTTTCCTCTTTCCTTTTCCAGAAACCATGGGCAAATACCATGGGATGGTTTGTGGTTTGGATTATTTTAATATAAGGGTTCCCAAGCCTAAATAATAAAGAATTCTCTCACCTTTCCTATATAAACCCACCCAAGCTCCCACTTCCACCTCACTAAAATCCCTTGGAGTTCGTCCAAACTCTTCCCTACTCTCTCTATAATCCTCTCAAGGTGCCCCAAGCTCCCAAGAATCCTCTCACAAGCCTCTCTCTAGCCTTTGGAAGCACACTTCCAAGTAAGGGTTCTTTCTTCCTTTCTCATTTTTGTCAAATTTTTTTAAGTTGTATTGCCCTTTTAATTTCAATTATGAATGTTGGGGTATGGTTTTTCACCTCCCCCATACTGCCCTCTTATTGTTTGAATGATGGGATAACCCTTTCCCTCTCATTAAATGCCTCCCATGTACACCTGTTACTATGCCGAAATTCCGAAAGGAACTTCTCTCTCTTCTTGTACATTCAAGCAATACTTTTGTATCATGAATTTAAATTCCATTTCAATTGTTGGGACATGTATATATATGAAATACTTACTGTACATTGCATGTAAATATGATGAGGAACCCCTTTCTCTCTCATCAACCTTTTTTATGAGTTCTTATGTCACGCCGTTACGCTGCCGAAATAGCACCGATTTTCTAAGACAATGTCATTGTGTAGTGAATACCATGCCCATTTCTCCGTCAAGGGTATTCACCTTTGTGCACATTTACTTATTGATTGTAAAGTTTCATGTGTGAACTCCACATTCCTTTATCGTGGAATAAATGATTATGTTTTATGAATCCATGTTTTATGATCCATGTGGCACACTTATGCATGAAATGAAATGTTTAAGAAGGGTGCACCCTGATAGCGCTCCAATGCATAGGGTAAAGTATAGTATCATGATACGTCATGTGAAATGAGTGTTGACTCATGCTAATTCAAGTGCAACGAGAGTTTACTCGTGCTTCAAGTGCAATGAGGGTTTACTCATGCTCCATGTGCAATGAGCCTTGGCTCATGCTAATTCAATGTTAAGTGTTGTTGCCACATTTCCATGTTATGGTTATCATGCTTTATCATGCCTTTATGTTCATGTTACTATAATGCTCTATTGATGTTCCTATTGCCTAACATGTATTGTACTCCTCATGTTATTCATTGTGTACTCCCTTACTGGGCTTTTTAGCTCACCATTTTCTTATGCATGTCCTCAGGTTATCCCATGCAATGCTAAGTACGAAGGAATGTAGTGGTCATGTAAAGGAAGTTTTCAATAAAGATGTTGTATTTCAAGTTTAAAGTTTTTATGTAATGATCCTAAGCCCCAAAGACACTAAACCTATCGATCTTCTTTGTTGTATCAAGTGAAGTTTTATGTAATAAAGCATGCTTAAGTTGTATTAAAAAGCGGGGTTGTCATAGTTGGTATCAGAGGATAGGTTTAGTTATTTTTGGGATTAGGAAACCCTAGTAAAGCCTTAGATACAAGACTAAGTATAATAAAAACATCCCTATGTTTTGGTAAATACTATGTAAGTGGTTTATCAAACAAATACATCCATGTCTGGATACGATCAGGTAGAGGCGGCTCTGGCACAGATGTATCCTAGGGGTAAAACCAGAAAACACTACTTTGATCTAGAATCGAATGGGAACTGGTGCACGACAATGGGCCTTGCTACACTCTTGGTTACGACACTCCCGGGGGATATGTTTTGATTAATTCACAATCTTAGTATGAACCCTTATTAAGGGAAAAATACCCCTAAGATTATATGATATAAGGAAGATCATGAAAAGCCTAGATTGAATCCTATAGACTCATGAGTTAAAGAGATTAAAGTTTATTTATAAGTCATCAACTTTTGTCTTTGGATTACCCTTTATGTGTTACCCCTAACTTTCCTTTTATTCCAACCAATGGCCGGTAATAGGAGAACTCGGGCTAACAACCGTTGTGAAGATCAGTGTGATGATTGTACTTATGAGATGCCCAATCCAATGGGAGCGGGAATCGCGAACTTTTTCACGCTTCTCTCTCAGCTAACTCAAGTTTTAAATAGAAACACTGGTCAAGAGGAACGTTCAACCCCCCTAAGAAAGAACAAGTCTCTATTAAAAGCTTCATGAGACAATGGCCTCCTACTTTTAGTGGATCATCTGATCCCACGATCGCTGAACAATGGATCAACTCCATTGAAAAGATATTCTCCATCCTCCAATGCTCTGAAAAAGAGAAGGATCACCTGGCAGCTTGTCGTATGGAGGGTGAAGCTGATCAATGGTGGACGCTGATGAAAAATACAAAACCTGAGGAGGAGATCAAGGCATTGGAATGGAAGTAATTCCAGAAGATGTTTTTCGATAAATATTTTTCCACGCACCCTCCGTCTTAAGATGGAAAGGGACTTCGTTTCCCTCAAACAGAAAGATGAAGAATCTTTGGGAGCGTACGAGGAAAACTTCACAAGTACTGCATGATATGCTTCTGGCTTTGTCGTTACCCCCGAATGCAAGGTTGACCGCTTCTTTGGTGGGTAAAGCCTAGCTTGCGGAAAGCATTAGCGATCCGTGACTTCGACAGCTATGAGGAAATTGTCCGATGTGCCCTCAAGGTTGAAATAGAGATCCGAGAATCATAGGGGTATCATGGGGAAAAGAAGCGTAAGGTGGACTTCAATGCTGGTGGTCCGATGGATTAATCCAACGGTGCTAAAAAATTCCATCACCCCACTTGCCAAAAGTGTGGAAAGAAGAACCCTGGAAATTCCCTTAGGGGGACAAGAAAATGCTTCAAGTGTGGAAGAGAAGGGCACCTAGCTGTTAACTGTCAGCAAGAAGGACCCGCGGCTGCGATAGAGGAGAGGAACACTCCATTCGAACCTAAACGTGTTGTTCAATGCTACAAATTCAAAGAACCGGGTCATTTTGCAAATCAGTTCCCTAATCCAAGGGTTATCGGAGGCAACCAGCAACCTCCAAGACAGCAAGGATGAACTTTTTCCATCACCTCTGCCGAAGTGAACCCCAACAACGAAGTGGTGACAGGTACGCTAGTTATTCATTCAAGAATAGCGAATGTACTTTTTGATTCAGGTTCTACGCATTCTTTTATATCTCAAAAGTTTTGTAGAATAATCCCTGCACCACCACAAATCATGTAAAATAAAGATGTCAGTGAGTATGGCAAATGGGGCAATCATTGCATCCCATGAGTATAAGTCCTCCCCTGTTATAATCTGTGGAATGAATTTCCTCGTGAACCTCGTCATACTCCCTTTGGTGGAATTTGATGCAATTCTTTGCATGGATTGGCTTTCCTTATATAGAGCCAACATAAATTTTCGGGAGAGGGATATCACACTCCATATGGAGAATCAACCCCCGATTCTTTACAAGTGTCATGAGGAAGATGAATCTCCTTTAGCTCCATCATCTCAAGCATGGATATTACTGCCTTATGAGCATGCATATCTGGCTCAGATGATTGAGTCCAAGGATGAAACCACCCTTTAATAAATGCCTATTGTGAGGGAATTCACTGAAGTATTTCCCGAGGAACTTCATGGTCTTCCTCCAAGAAGAGATGTTGAGTTCTCAATTGATCGTATACTTGGGGCGCTACCAATATCCAAGACTCCATATAGAATAGCTATTGTTGAGCTTGAAGAGCTGAAGAAACTACTATAGGAGAATCTGGATAAAGGGTTTATACGCCCAAGTGCATCACCATGGGGTGCACCAGTCCTCTTCGTCAAGATGAAGGATGGGTCAATGCGGCTTTTCATCGATTATCTTGAACTTAATAAAATCACGATAAAGAACAAGTATCCTCTCCCAGGAATTGATGACCTGTTTGATCAGCTGTGTGGAGCACAATACTTCTCCAAGGTGGACTTGCGGTTAGGATATTATCAAGTAATGGTGAAGAAGGAAGATATCCCCAAGACTGATTTTCGTACAAGGTACGGGCACTATGAATTCATAGTAATGCCTTTTGGACTCACCAATGATCCAACAATATTCATGGACTTGATGAATAGAGTCTTTAGAGATTACCTAGATAAATTTGTGGTAGTCTTTATAGATGATATTCTAATATAATCCAAAACCAAGGAGGACCATGAGGAGCCTTTAAGAACTGTACTGGAGACTTTGCGCAAGGAGAAGCTCTATGCCAAGTACAACAAGTGTGAGTTCTGGTTGAAGGAGGTCTCATTCTTGGGCCATATCATCACAACCAATGGGATACCTATGGACCCCTCCAAAATAGATGCAATTGAGGGATGGCCGAGGCCAACATCGATAACGGATATCCGTATCTTCTTGGGGTTAGCTGAATATTATCGACGATTTGTGAGAAATTTCTCACGATTGTCCAACCCTCTTACCAAGCTAACTCGAAAGGGAGTAAATTTTTCTTGGAGTGATGAATGTGAATAAACCTTCAAGGAGTTGAAAAGGAGGCTTATCACTGCACCCATGCTCACTTTACCCACAAGTGGGGAGCTTTTTGTGGTATTCAGTGATGCTTCGAAGAGGGGCTTAGGATGTGTGCTGATGCAGAATGATAAAGTGATATCCTAAGCCTCAAGGCAGTTGAAAATCCATGAGAGAAACTATCCAACGCATGATCTGGAGTTGGCGGTGGTGATCTTTGCCTTGAAAATCTGGCGGCATTATCTCTATGGAGAGAAATGTGAGATATATACTGACCACAAGAGTCTTAAATATATATTCACACAGAAAGAGCTTAATATGCTCTAGAGAAGATGGATAGAGCTCATCAAGGATTATGACTGTTCAATACATTACCACCCTGGGAAAGCGAACAAGGTGGCAGATGCCCTAAGTAGAAAGGATCCAGCTATTCTATCAATGATGAGAATTGAGAAGGATCCAATCTTCTTAGACTTGATGAAGATGGATGTGGGAATCATAAAGAAGGGAACATAATCAATCCTTTCACAAATGATTTCTCAACCATCTCTTTTGGAAAGGATAAAGGATGCTCAAAAGGATGATGTAGGAATCCAAGAAAAAGTGGAAGCTATCAAAAAGGGAAAATCCTCATAGTTTAATGTTAATGAAGAAGGAATTGTGCGGTTTGGGAAAAGACTATGTGTTCCATCAAGTTCGGAGCTGAAGAAGGAACTTTTGGATGATTCACATAGTTCAAATTTCTCTATTCACCCAGAGAGCACAAAGATGTATCGAGATCTCCAAGAAAACTTTTGGTGGGATAATATGAAGAAGGAGATCTCTGAATATACATCAAAGTGCCTGGTGTGTCAGCTAGTGAAGGCAGAGAGGAAGAAGTCTAAGGGGATGATGCAACCATTGCCCATACCAGAATGGAAATGGGAGAACATCACCATGGACTTCGTCACTGGACTTCCAAGGACATCCAAAGGAAACAATGCAATCTGGGTTGTTGTGGATCGTCTTACAAAGACTGCACACTTCATTGCTATTCGAGAGGATTTCTCTTTGGATCAACTGGCACGGATATATTTCAGGGAAGTGGTACGCTTACATGGAGTACCACTATCTATTGTGTCTGACCGAGATCCAAGATTTACCTCTATGTTTTGGAAGAGTCTTTAACATGCTCTGAATACTGAACTGAACTTCAGTATGGCCTATCATCCTCAAACTGATGGCCAATCCGAGTGGACTATCCAAACACTTGAGGATATGTTGAGAGCGTGCTCAATGGACTTTAAAGGAGGATGGGATCAACATCTTCCTCTAGTTGAGTTCTCTTATAATAATAGTTTCCACTCGAGCATCCAAATGGAACCATATGAAGCCCTGTATGGGAAAAGGTGTAGAACACTGGCATGTTGGGATGAGGTCGGTGAACGTAAGCTGCTTGGACCAGAAATGGTCGAAGAAATAGTGGAGAAGATGAAAACCATTCAGCAGCATATCAAGGCAGCCCAAAGTCGACAGAAGAGTTATGCAGATAATAGTCGATGAGACCTTGAGTTTAAAGTTGAAGACATTGTGTTTTTACGCATATCTCTGTGGAAGAAGGTCATGAGGTTTGGAAATAAAGGAAAGTTAAGTCCAAGGTACATCTTCCCCTTCGAGATTCTTGATCGTGTTGGGGTTGTAGCCTATCAACTAGCACTTCCACCTACTATGGCCAAGGTGCATGATGTCTTCCATGTATCCCTCTTAAGTAAGTACATACCAGACCCTTCACATGTACTCTCTTCCGTGGTGGTACAATTAGAAGACGATCTTTCTTTCGAGGAGCAACCAGTGAAGATCTTAGATCGTAGAGAAAAAGTTCTACGAAATAAGACAATGCCCCTCTTCAAGGTATTGTGGAGAAACCACAAGTTTGAAGAAGCAACTTGGGAGTTAGAGGATATGATGAAGCTAAGTTACCCACATTTGTTTTAGTGTGGGAAAAGGAAAATTTCGAGGGCAAAATTTCTTAAGGGGGGAATGTTGTAACGACCCAAAGTATCATTAATGGAAAATCCCTCTTGATCCAGTTAAATGTTTCTTTATGAAAAATGTTTTTATAAGATTTCATCTTCTTTAGTTTTACGTTAAGATTTGTGACCGTTACTTTCTATCCGTTGAGCAGTGATCATCTGAGTAGTATAAATATAAGGCTTTAACGAACCCATTTCTACTCAGACAAAGGAAGCGATGGCCTCATCCAGTATAATTGCCCATTACGAAGCCAATTTGTCAAAGCTCGGAAAAGAGGTGACGTCTTTGAGCTTTGCCCTTGACCAAGCCCAAGCTGAGCTTCATCAAGTCAAGTTCAAACGTGATCGTCTATAGGAAAAGTGGAAGTTGATTGAAATTACCACTCGAGGGATGTTATCCGAGCCGCCCCTAGAGTCTGTCACCATCGCGCACCTTACCCTTAGGTCTTATGCGGCTATTTTAAGGGGTTATGTAACAAATAAGTAGCACCATGTTCATGTACATTATTTTTTGTATATAATAATGAATATAATTTCTAGTCATTTTTAATACATTGTAATTAGTTTTTAAAGTACAAATGGCGTTTTTAGTTATTATTTAATTAAGAATTATATTTTATTAAATTAAAGGATTTTTGAATTAAATAATATTTTAATAAAATATTATTATTAATATTAAATTAATTTTTTATTAAGTATAAATGATCATATAATTTTATGAATGCAATTAAAATTTTTATTAAGGTTTGAAAGCCATTTCTGTCAAAACCCGTGAATTTTTTTATAAATGTCGGTTTTTATTTTAAAAGTAAAAATTCACATATTTAGAAAATTATTTAGATAAAATAAATATTATTTTTGGAATCAGGACGTCGAAATTATCCAACGCTGAATTTTTCATAATTTTCTGAGATAGTCAAATTTTTGGGTAAAAATTAAATATCATTTAAATATATAATGTGCTTTATGACATCATAATGAACCAATGGTGATGTAATAAAATAACATAATCCTTATTTTCGTCCAATATGTGTTTTATAATTAAAATAATGAGGTTTTGGGTTTGTTTGACTTACTTTTCAAATCATTAATGGAGCCCTCAAAACTTATTCCACACTTTGCCTTTTTAAATTAATTTCCATGGGAGTGTGACTCACCTCCACATAAGCAACCCTAATTTTTTAAAAAGTTCGGACCTTGGCCTTGTAAAATATTGATTTCCACTTTCCTTTTCCAGAAACCATGCGCAAATACCATGGGATGGTTTGTGGTTTGGATTATTTTAATATAAGGGGTCCCAAACCTAAATAATAAAGAATTCTCTCACCTTTCCTATATAAACCCACCCAAGCTCCCACTTCCTCCTCACTAAAATCCCTTGGAGTTCATCCAACCTCTGACCTATAATCTCTCTATAATCCTCCCAAGGTGCCCCAAGCTCCCAATAATCCTCTCACAAGCCTCTCTCTATCCTTTGGAAGCACACTTCCAAGTAAGGGTTTTTTCTTCTTTTCTAATTTTTGTCAATTTTCATTAAGTTGTATTGCCCTTTTAATTTCAATTATGAATGTTGGGGTATGGTTTCACACCTCCCCCATACTTCCCTCTTATTGTTTGAATGATGGGAGAACCCTTTCCCTCTCATTAAATTCCTCCCTTGTACACACGTTACTATGCCGAAATTCTGAAAGGAACTTCTCTCTCTTCTTGTACATTCAAGCAATACTTTTGTATCATGAATTTAAATTCCATTTCAATTGTTGGGACATGTATATATATGACATACTTACTATCCATTACATGTAAATATGATGAGGAACCCCTTTCTCTCTCATCATCCTTTTTTATGAGTTCTTATGTCACGCCGTTAAGCTGCCGAAATCGCACCGATTTTCTAAGCCAATGTCATTGTGTAGTGAATACCATGCCCATTTCTCCATCAAGGGTATTCACCTTTATGCACATTTACTTATTGATTGTAATGTTTCATGTGTGATTTCCACATTCCTTTATCGTGGAATAAATGATTATGTTTTATGAATCCATGTTTTATAATCTATGTGGCACACTTATGCATGAAATGAAATGTTTAAGAAGGGTGCGCCGTGATAGCGCTCCAATGCACTGGGTAAAGTATAGTATCATGATACGTCATGTGCAATGAGTGTTGACTCATGCTAATTCAAGTGCAACGAGGGTTTACTCGTGCTTCAAGTGCAATGAGGGTTGACTCATGCTCCATGTGCAATGAGCCTTGGCTCATGCTAATTCAATATTAAGTGTTGTTTCCACATTTCCATGTTATGGTTATCATGCTTTATCATGCCTTTATGTTCATGTTACTCTAATGCTCTATTGATGTTCCTATTGCCTAACATGTATTGTACTCCTCATGTTATTGATTGTGTACTCCCTTACTGGGCTTTTTAGCTCACCATTTTCTTATGCATGTCCTCAGGTTATCCCATGCAATGCTAAGTACGAAGGAATGTAGTGGTCATGTAAAGGAAGTTTTCAATAAAGATGTTGTATTTCAAGTTTAAAGATTTTATTTAATGATCTTAAGCCCCAAAGACACTAAACCTCTCGATCTTCTTTGTTGTATCAAGTGATGTTTTATGTAATAAAGCATGCTTAAGTTGTATTAAAAAGCAGGGTTGTAATATAAACAAAATATTACTTTATTTGTTTTTTGGATTAAAGGATGAATTATATTTTATAAGCATATATGATTTTAATCGTGATTTATGATGAATCATGTCCTTTAGGGAAATGATTATACAATCGTGTATATTATATTACTATGACATATAAATGTATTTTATGAACTGTTATGAGAGATTAATTTGATTTAGAGATAAATTTTGGAAGAATATATAATCAAATAATTCTACGTTTTGGGTTTTAATATCATCTTAGAATATTTTGAAGAATTATAAGTATAGTTATTTATAAAATTATTAGTTTGAATTTGGGTATTGTTGTTGAATTTTAGAGATTAATGTATTCTTTCATTGTACAAAATAATATTCATTTTCTGAATTATATTAGCTTTTGATAGCCATTTTGGTTTTGGTTAATGTATAAATATAGTATAAATATCTTGTTATAATTTTTTTGGAAGATGTTATTAATTATACGTTGATTATATTTCTTCACACATACAATAATTTATCTTAAATACTCATGTTTTGATAAAATGATGAGATTGTTGTGGAATTTTATTAAAGGATGAAATTATATATATCGATTAAGTATGTTTCCTTTTATTATTTTTTTAGATGGTAAAAAATTCATCAACCCTTATAAAAGGATATCGATAAAATATTATCCTATTACATTCGTTTTTAATTAATTGATTGCCTTTTTCACACCTTTTTAGTTTATGGTTTTGTGGTCATTGTCTTTCTCATGATCATTCACATTATTGTGATTAGTAATCTTTGTCACTATCCATCATTATTTAGACATTATTATTTTCATCAATATTCATATTTTAACTTATCACTAGAGTTTTCCTATCTTGAAACCTAGCTATGTGTTATTTGAGATAAAATATATATTTCCCTTTCTCTCTTTACACTACGGGAAAAATGGGTATTTGCGACGGGTTATTTGCGACGGGGATAAATTCCGTCGCAAATAGTCCGGTTAAAAACTTATTTGCGACGGGGGAATTTGCCCGTCGCAAAAGGACTGGCGCGCTTTGCGCGCCAAATCGCGGGAAAGTTATTTGCGACGGGTGGTTACCGCCCGTCATAAATAACCGGTGGCGGTAAAAATTTTTGTGACAGGAATCTACCCCCGTCGCAAATAGTATGTCGGCAAGTTATTATTCGCGACGAGTCCCGTCACGAATAATTATTTAACCGTTGACCGTAATAAATGAGTGCTAAGGTATTTGCAACGGGTACCGTCGCAAATAGACCCTTCGCAAATGATCTAACCTATAAATACCCCCCATCCGTTTTTTTTCATTCATTCTCAAACTCAATCTTCCCCTTCTCTCAAAACTCTATTTTTAGATTTCAGAGTTTCTTAAGTTTAATTTTTTTTCCAGAGTTGATATTGAAGTTTTCAACAACGATCAGCGATCAACCTCAGATCAATTTTAAAGGTATTTATGTTCATTTTAATTTAATATTTATTTTAAATTTTTTATTAGTTTCAATTATTCCTAATTAGTTGTAATTTAATTATGTTTACATTGTTTTGTTACTTAATAAATTTAAATTATTAGTATTCATTGTTCATAGTTAAAGGTACTTAGGAATAATTAGTAATAATTTCCAATAATTAAGAATAAATGTTAATAATTAGTAATAAATACCAATAATTAGGAATAATTAGTAATAATTACCAATAATTAACAATAATTAGTAATAATTACCAATAATTACCAATAATTAGTAATAATTAGTAATAATTACAAATAATTCGTAACAATTACCAATAATTAGTAATAATTTCCAATAATTACCAATAATTAGTAATAATTAGTAATAATTACCAATAATTAGTAATAATTAGTAATAATTAGTAATAATTCGTAATAATTATCAATAATTAGTAATAATTAATAATAATTAATAATAATTACCAGTAATTAGCAATAACTGGTAATAATTTCCAATAATTGGTAATAATTACCAATAATTAGCAATAATTACAAATAATTATCAATAATTAGTAATAATTACCATTAATTATCCATAATTAGTAATAATAACAAATAATTATCAATAATTAGTAATAATTACCAATAATTATCCATAATTAGTAATAATTACCAATAATTACCAAGAATTACCAATAATTAGTAATAATTAATAATAATTACCAATAATTAGTAATAATTACCAATAATAAGTAATAATTAATACTAATTACCAATAATTAGCAATAATTAGTTATAATTAGTTATAATTACCAATAATTAGTAATAATTACAAATAATTACCAATAATTACCAATAATTACCAATAATTAGTAATAATTACCAATAATTACCAATAATTACCAATAATTAGTAATAATTACCAATAATTAGCAATAATTTGTAATAATTACCAATAATTAGTAATAATTACAAATAATTATCAATAATTAGTAATAATTACAAATAATTACCAATAAATAGTAATAATTACAAATAATTAATAATAATTACCAATAATTACCGATAATTACCAATAATTACCAATAATTACCAATAATTGCCAATAATTACCAATAATTAGGAATAATTACAAATAATTAGGAATAATTACCAATAATTAGTAATGATTCGTAATGATTACCAATAATTTGTAATAATTATCATTAATTAGTAATAATTACCAATAATTAAGAATAATTACCAATAATTCGTAATAATTAGTAATAATTGGTAATAATTAGTAATAATTACCAATAATTACCACTAATTAGTAATATTTAATAATAATTACCAATAATTAGTAATAATTAATAATATTTACCAATAATTCGTAATAATTAGTAATAATTACCAATAATTAGTAATAATTAGTAATAATTAGTAATAATTACCAATAATTAGTAATAATTACCAATAATTAGTAATAATTACCAATAATTAGTAATAATTATCAATAATTAATAATAATTACCAATAATTACCAATAATTACCAATAATTACCATTAGTTAGAAATAATTACCAATAATTATCCATAATTAGTAATAATTACCAATAATTACCAATAATTACCAATAATTAGTAATAATTGGTAATAATTAGTAATAATTACCAATAATTACCAATAATTACCACTAATTAGTAATAAGTAATAATAATTACCAACAATTAGTAATAATTAATAATAATTACCAATAATTAGTAATAATTAGTAATAATTACCAATAATTAGTAATAATTTCCAATAATTAGTAATAATTACCAATAATTAGTAATAATTACCAATAATTAATAATAATTACCAATAATTACCAATAATTACCAATAATTACCAACAATTACCTATAATTACCATTAATTAGGAATAATTGCCAATAATTAGGAATACTTACCAATAATTAGGAATAATTACCAATAATTAGGAATAATTACCGATAATTAGTAATGATTCATAGTGATTACCAATAATTAGTAATAATTATCAATAATTAGTAAGAATTACTAATAATTAGGAATAATTACCAATAATTAGGAATAATAACATTATTACATTATTAGTATATTTTATTATTAATATTAAAATAATATAATTTTTTATAATATATACAATTCTCCTTTTATCTGTGTGTTTTCTGTCTCCACATGTAATATTTGTATGTGGAGACAGAAAACACACAGATGAAAGGAGAATTGTATATAATATAGAAAATTATATTATTTTAATATTAATAATAAAATATACTAATAATGTAATAATGTTATTATTCCTAATTATTGGTAATTATTCCTAATTATTGGTATAATTACAAATAATTAGGAATAATTACCAATAATTAGGAATAATTACTGATAATTAAGAATAATAACAATATTACATTGTTAGTATATTTTATTATTAATATTAAAATAATATAATTTTCTATATTATATACAATTCTCCTTTCATCTGTGTGTTTTTTGTCTCCACATGTAATATTTGCATTCTTTTTCAAAATTATCAACCTACTCACTAATAGAGAGGTGAAAGTGAATGCAAATATTACATATGGAGACAGAATGTTAAACACACAAATGAAAGGAGAATTGTATATAATATAGAAAAATATATTATTTTAATATTAATAATAAAATATACTAATAATGTAATAATGTTATTATTATATAATTAATATTTATGAAAAAATAATATTAGTACTATCAAAATAATAAAAAAATTATATAATATTAAAATTATCAATATTTGTAATAGGGTCTTCTTTATTCTCAACATATTTAATTCTTAAAGGGTCAATTTTTAGGTCTATCTCAATAAAAATTTTGTGTTAGTCATGTATGATGTAAAAACTATAATTATCCTTGCTTGAGTGTTTTTTCTAACAAATTATTCAAAACCAGTAATGCTTTTATATTTTATAGAAAAATATGGAACAACGAGGTCGTTAAAAATCATTATTAGGTGACTGCATATGGATAAATCAACGTTGAAATCCAAACGGTTCTGGTTTAAATTCAGTATATGTAGAGGGTGTGGAGACTTTTTTATCATTTGCGGCATCAAATCCAGAATTTGATTCAGAAGGAAAAATAAAATGCCCTTGTAGAAAATGTGCATTGAGAACGTTTGACACATTTGACAAAGTGGGGGGACATCTCTTACGTTTTGGTTTTCAACCAGATTATGTTTTTTGGTATCAACACGGTGAATGACGTTCCAGAGCAGGTGATACCAACTTGATTTCGGATCAATCTCGGTTTCAAGATTTAGTACATGATGTTGCAGGTTCATCTATTCAACATACAGAAACTGCGGCTGATATAGCTTCAAATCCTGAGTTGGCACCATCTTAATTTTATGAGTTGTTGAGGTCTGCTGAGAATGCATTATATCCTGGCTGCAAGATGAGAAAATTAAAAGCAGTTGCAAAATTTATGGCTATCAAATCAGATAAAGGAATTTCAAACACCTGTTTTGACCAGATATTTTCTATGCTAAAACACTGTTACCCGAAGGAAATGTTTTTCTTGGAAATTACTATGACAGTAAGAGGCTGATTAGAAATTTGGGACTTACTTGTAAGAAGATTCATGCATGTTCAAATGACTGCATTTTTTATTCTAGGGAAAATGAGTCATTGGATAGTTGTCCCACACGTGGACAACTGAGATATAAAGAAGGACAACATGGGAAGTCTGGTTTGATTCCTGTAAAACAGTTGAGATATTTTCCGCTTACATCCAGACTTCAGCGTTTATTCATGTCTAAGAATACAGTGACAATGATGTCATGGCATAAAGAGAATATTTCAACTGATAAAAGCTTGAATCATCCATCCGATGGTGATTCATGGAAACATTTTGATAGAGTGTATCCATCCTTTGCTTTAGAAGCTAGAAATGTTTGACTGGGCCTTTCCACTGATGGTTTCTATCCGTTCGGATCTTATGGTAGTCAATATTCATGTTGGCCTATTTTTTTAACTCCGTACAATTTACCTCCATGGATGTTGATGAAGGAGCCATATATCTTTTTGACTTTACTAATTCCAGGACATCCAAAGAAAAATATTGATGTTTATTTGAAACCATTGATTGATGAATTGAGTTTATTGTGGAGTACTGTTGTCAGTACATATGATGTTGCAACGAAACAGAATTTCATACTGAGAGCAGTATTGATGTGGACAATTAGCGACTTCCCGGCTTATGGGATGTTATCTGGCTGGAGTACACATGGTCAGAAATCATGTCCTTACTGTATGGGAGAGAACAAAGCATTTATGCTCATTCATGGAAAGAAACCTTGTTATTTTGACTGTCATCGTAGATTTCTTCCAGCTGATCATCCTTTTCGTAGAAACATATCTCATTTCAAAAAAGGAACATTTGAAAGGGATGGACCTCCAAAAATGCTATCAGGTTCGGAGTTAAAATCAGTTGTATTTTCATTACCTCCCATCACTTTTGGTCCCACAATAAACCAACAGAAAATTTCTGTTTTTGGGAAAGAACACAATTGGATTAAACGTAGAATATTTTGGGATTTTCCATATTGGTCTGATTTGTTGGTCCGACACATGTTAGATGTCATGCACATTGGGAAGAACTGTTTTGATAATTTGTTTCATACAGTTTTGGATACGCCAGGAAAGAGCAAAGACAATGTAAATGCACGTTTATATCTTGCCCAAATTTGCAGGTGTCCAGAACTGGAACTGTTTGATAATGTCAGAACATAAAGGTTACTGAAACCAAAAGCAGCTTATACACTGTCTAAAGAAAACCATTTATTATTTTGTCAGTGGATTGCAGATTTGATACTTCCAGATGGTTGTGCTTCCAATTTGGGTAGATGTGTAAAGAATGGTCATATTACTGGATTAAAAAGTCATGATTGTCATGTTATAATGTAAATAATTCTATCCATTGGATTAAGTGGTCTGTTGAATTCTGTGATTTGGGATTCCATAACAGACATGTCTCATTTTTTCGGGAAATTTGTGCGGCTATAGAAGATAATGATGCTCTATGCAAACTTGAAGAAGATGTTGTTGTAATTATATGTAAACTGGAAAAAATATTACCGCCTCTTTCTTCGACTCAATGGAACATTTGATGTTACATTTTCCATATGAATCCAAATGTGGAGGTCCAGTACAGTTTCGATGGATGTACCCATTTGAAAGATGCATGCAAAAATTGAAAAGAACAGTACGTAACAAAGCATCTGTTGAAGGATCTATTGCAGAAGCTTATTTCCAAGAGGGAATATCTTTTTTTAGCTCCCATTATTTTGAATCTGAGTATCCTTCAAAACACAACTGAATGGGACAGAACGAGAGGAATATTGATGAAATCGACAATAAATTATCTACTGGCTTTCGGATGATGAACATCACAGAGATCATACATATGTTCTGCTCAACTGTGAAGAGATGACATAAGTTGTACTGTAAGTGTTTATATCACTTATTCTATAATTTATGTTACAGTAAATAACTTTGGTTTTTATAGGTTGTGTGATAATCATATCAATGAAAAAAATTCTACAAATTACAACAGCTTCTCTCGAAGAATGCCGACTGAAAAATTTCTCTCAGTGGTTTCAAAAACTGGCAACATAAATTCTTTATCTTTTAGCAACTCATTCAATGTATAGTTTACTATATTGATAATTATTTCACAAATTTTCAGGTGTCTCGACAAGCTGAAAAAATTGACAAATGACTGTGTATATTGAGTAACCCACTTTCCAAACTTCTTAAAACTTTTAATGCATATGTGGTGAATGGATTTCGATTTCACACACATGCCTATGGGGAATCGAAAAAAACAATGAACAGTGGAGTTAGCTTGAGAGGATCTCATCATCGAGAAAATGAAGTTGACTTTTATGGAATACTTGATGAAATCATTGAACTCTATTATCATGGAAAACATTACATAACCATGTTCAAATGTCAGTGGTTGGATACAGAGAGAGGCGCGCGTGTTCATCCGACTCATGGAATCATCGATATTAAATGTAAAAGTGTTCTCGCAGTAAATGAACCATTCTTATCGGCTCAACAGACACATCAAGTTTATTACGCAATGTACTGTGCTACATCAAGAGACTTGACTGATTGGTGGAGTGTAATAAAAATCAAAATTCGAGACAATCAGTTTAGTCAAAGTGAATTTTCTTTCACTGATGTGCAAAGAATTGATGTTTTTCAAGAGAGTCATCAAAAGCAATCTTTTTTACAAAGAGAAATGAGTATCGATGACGACACCCCACATTTAAGAGTCAGTGATGACGATGATGTTAATGATGTCACATATGAATTTGAAATGGTAAGATATGAAGCAACTGGAACTCGAATGGATATTGATGATGTTGAGGAGGAATATGAAGATGACATTGACATATATGAAGATGATGATGAAGCTGAACACCGATAGAATTCCATGGTAGTTATATACAATCATAATATATATATATATATGTATATATAATAGTAATTATCAATTATTTTATAACAACATTAACATTTTCTATTTCATATGGATGACGAGACATTTCGTGAGTTGGCGGATGCTAACCTGCCTTTCGATGCGGATGAGTTGCTAGCAGATGACCCTCAGCCTGCAGGCGCTCCAGGGAGTACGCGGAGGGGGCGCGGTCTTGCACGATTGATGATTCCTGACCCCATCCCCGAGAGATGTCCACGTCTTGGGTTTGATCCACGCACACGGAGGTGTGATAACCTGTGCGATAATCTGTGGATTTGACCAAGATTTCATTAATCTATTCACATAATAAATGTTTATTATTTTTACAGTTTTCTGCATATAGCAGTCGGACAGGGAATCGCTATTTTGTGCAACTATTTCTCTCAGTCGTGGACCACATGGGAGCAGATTCCCATTGATGTGCAGCCGGCCATGTTCGGCCATTGGTTGGTACGTACGTAAATAAATAATTTTTATTTTGAAAATTATTTCTTTTCTAACTTGATATTTTGATTTATTTGTAGGGTTTATGGTATCCGATCGAGGATACCATGCGTGACGCCATCCACAAGGCATGGGAGGTGGCCATGTGTGATCGCTTTTGTCAGTTTTTGCACAATTTAAGAAAAGCTGCCACGAAGAAAGATGGAGTGTCAGATTTTGAAGAGTCATGTTGAGCACACCGACCAGAGTACATTTCTTCCCATATATGGGATGGATTATGTGAGCACTGGTTGAGTGGTGCCTTTCAGAGGAGATCATCGGTGGGGAGGCAGAATCGGGGGAGACAGGAGGTGACTCATCGAGTTGGGAGTCGTTCTTTTAGTACTCCTAGACAGCATCTGGTACGTACATTATTTATAAATATTTTATATAACTATAAATATTAACAGTTTATTTTTTATTCTTATAGGATTTCGAGCACCCCGATATTATGGAGTACGACGTATATCAGAGGATGTATAGTGATCCTGCTACTGGGGAGCTCAGAGGTGATCGTCAGCATCACATCGTGGTCAGTATTATTTGTTTTAAAGTTTAAAAATTAACTACATATAATATATTCACAATTTTAATTTTAAATTGCAAATACAAGAGTCATATGAGGCCGCAGCATCACAGACCCGGCCTGAGAGTCAGGACGATTCATCAGATCAGACCACTG
This sequence comes from Viscum album, assembly GCA_963277665.1. Taxonomy (NCBI): domain Eukaryota; kingdom Viridiplantae; phylum Streptophyta; class Magnoliopsida; order Santalales; family Viscaceae; genus Viscum; species Viscum album. The sequence goes on from OY728153.1 coordinate 1,747,747,770, forward strand.
GCCATCAGTTTGATGAGGCGGCATAGATGCAGGCCACCCAGTATGCCATTGAGAAGGGTCGGGTCGTTGGTATTAGCTCTCTACTGACTCCCAAAAATTATTATGGCAGTGTTGCGATGTCGGCGTCCAGCTGGAGAGGAGCTCGTGCATCTTCTTCTGCTACACAGTATGAGGATCAGTTGCGATCTCAGACTGCACTGATAGAGAGTCTCCGACAGGAGCAGGAGCAGATGCGTCAGCAGCAGCAGCAGCAGCATGCGGAGGAGCGTCGACGCCAGCAGCAGCTGTACGAGGAGCAGATGATTCGGTGGCAGCAGCAGCAGTAGAAGCAGATGGAGTACATACGCCGACTCACTCATGCTTTAGGGATGGAGTTTCCTCCACCAGCATCTGCAGATCCCCCCTCCCCCTCCTTCAGATTAGAGTTTGTTTTTATGTTATAAAGTTTGTTAAATCAAAATATGAATTTTTTTCTATTCGTAGTTTCTGTCTCATTACAAAATATTAAAAATATTATATTTTGAAATTAAAATATTAATATGAATAATAAATTATTTATATTTTATAATATTAAATTATATATATATATTAAAATTTTATAATATTATAATTTAATTATATTTTTTTTATATTTGAATTATTTTAATATTTGAATGTAAAATAATTCTATTATTTTTATATTAATTAAAATAAATTATTAATATTTTTTTATTTATGAATTATAATTCTAATATTATTATATTAATTAAATCATTTATAAATATTCTATTATTTTTTATTTTTTAATTATAATTCTATTATTATTATATAAATTGAAATAATTTATTAATAATTTATTATTTTTATTTGTGAATTATAATTATATTATTATATTAATTAAAATAATTTATTACTAATTTATTATTTATTATTTTTGAATTATAATTGGATTATTATTATATTAATTAAAATAATTTATTAATAATTTATTTATTTTATTTTTTTATAGTATTTGCGACGGGATACTATGCCCGTCGCAAATAGTATTATTTTTATATCCATTAAAATAATTTAATAATAGTTTTTAATTTTTTTTAAAAAACATAATTGTGACGGGTCCCATCGCAAGTACTATTTGCGACGGCCCCGTCACAAATACCTATTGTGAAGGGGCCCGTCGCAATTACTATTTTAAAAGTTTTTACAAATATACGAAGTAATATTTGCGACGGGAAGGACACCCGTCGCAAATAATATCTTTAGCGACGGGCCCGTCGCAACTAATTGTTGTTGCGACGGTATTTTCCGCAACGAGCAATTTGCGACGGGCCCCCGTAGCAAAAGGCCATTTGCGACGGGATCCCGTCGCAAATACCTGTTTTTCTAGTAGTGTTCCATGATGAAATTTTATAACTCCTTTTTATGATGTTGGATTTCCATAGTGGTATTTAAATATGGGAAACCATTTATTACCATGTTCAAGTTCAAATTTTGAAGATGGAATTTATCAAATTAGTAGAGAATACAAAACCCTAAGATTATGAAATAGTGATATTGTCTATGATATCATAAATGAAATGAATCCCCTATCTCGAAATAAACCATGCAATATTATTATATAAATCTGACTATCATAACCTAGTCATTTAATTAGTGGGTATGAATAGGAAAAACCAAAATTTTGAATATCTATAAATGGGTACTAGTAAACACAATTGTATTGATTAATTCTTAAGTAATAGTCAATCAATTTTTTATAAATTAATTTTAAGATTTAAAAATATTCTTTCTTTAAAAATGTTTTTTAATTTTTTTTTGGAGAAAATGTTATAATAAATTTCTAAAAAGATTAGAAATTTTATTTTATAAAAATTATATAATTTTTGAAATCATTATATAAAAATTACTTTATGGTTAAATATTGATATTTTTCAGAAAATATTTATTTTTCAATGAATATTAAAAATACTAATTTTTATTGAAAATTTTATTTAATTTTAAAGTATTTATAATGTTTTATTTTATTTTGGATTAGTCTTAAAATTTAATATGTTACTTATTATTTAAAATAAACTAATTATGGTTTTTAAGAGAATTTTACATTTTAATTTAGTATAAAACAATTTTCACTTAAAAGTAAAAATTTTCAGAAAAAGATATTTTCAACACATTTTTCAAATTTAATAATAAAATTAATTATTCTAATTATGTTTTTTAAATCTGTAAAAATGGATTCCATATTATTAATCATGATCTCTAAATTTGGTAAATATTTCTATTTTATTTTTGTCAATATGAATACTAACCTTAATAATTTTTGTTACCATGTTAAAGGATAAATCAAGTAATTAAAGTTAAAAAATGATAATAACAAAATAATTCCCCCAAAAACATGCCTTATTTATATTATATAGGTTTAAAACGTCCATAATCATCCAAAAATATAATATGTGGATTTTTCTCATTTGGACATGATTTGTAACATTATAATATTTAAGTGGTTATAAAGTAAAAAATGTCACACTCCGACATTTAATAAATATAATATTTTTAATATAGGGATAAAAATAGTATATTCTTGATTATAAAAATTGAATTGTTAAAAAAAATTATTTTTGTTTCATGTAAAATTATTTTTAATGTCTTGTGAAGAAATAATTACCTTAAATACTTATGCAACACCGATATAATGCTTTCGAAAAATATGAATATTCAATAAAAGTATTTGTGAAAACTCTAAAAATAATATTATTTGAGATTTATTTTTATATATAAAGATGAAATATTATAGATTTTTTATCCATTTTATTTTAGTTCCTTTTTCCTTGTATTTATTAAAAGTCTAATTAAATTTGTAGTTCTAAAATTGACACTAATTTTATTCTATAATAAACAATATTATATAAAATTCCTTAAAATCGTATCCTCAGAAAATTTATAGGGATAAAGTTTAAACTTTAAACAATGGTATATTTGTTGGATTTTTCATTTTATAGTAAATATTTTACCATAAGATTAAAATTGTGATACATACCTTACCAAATTTTATTTCATCAGATTATATTAACTCATCATCATATTAGGTTATAATATTCTAAATTTGGATCCTCTAGGGTATAAATATTATTTTATATTAATGTAATATTTTAATAAAAAAACAATATCTCGCACTCCTCTCTTTTAAATGTGTGCCTCTTCTTCTTATTTATTAACACATAAAAAACCTTTTGGTTCAACAAACCCCTACCCATATACCTTTTTTCAATCACTCTCCACATCCAAGAGACTATATTTAGGGAATAATACCTACTGTATATGTATTAATGAGTAAATAAAATGAGGTTATATAAATAGGATAATGATAAAAAACCCATGTGACGTGTCAGACTCATGATAAGGGGCTTTTTAAAAAAACTCATTTATATTATCCCTTAAATATATTTTTATTCCATAAAAATATTTTCGAAATTATTTTATGGAAATATTGATATAGTTATAAAATAATTATAAATGATATTTTATATATCTCATTTACATTCTTTCAAAGGTTTTTTAAAAGGTTTCATTTTACCTAATGTTTTGAATTTATTTACAATAGACAAAAGGAATGTTCTATTTTAACCTATCTAGTGACAATGAATTTTTATTAATATATAATTATTATTATTTTGTTCTTCCTTTACAATATTTCATTATTTCTTCAAATAAAACCCTTATTTATTTATATTTTGGATAATTTTATTTTGTAAATGGATTTTCAAAAGAAATGGTATTTGAGTATCTGAAAGTGTTTTGAATTTTTTTTAAATGATTTTATAAAGTTTTTATAATAAAATTTTCAAAAATAAATTTTTTTATTCATAATATGAATCTTTATCATTATATATGAGAAATAGGTGAGCTCGATACTGCTTATATGATGGCTTGAACCCCATTATAGTTCATGAAAAATGAGTGAACTCGGTATAGATTATTTGATGGGTGAGCCCCACTATAGTTTATAAATGCATTGGGTATATTCATCTATTTAAAATGAAATAAGGATGGAATTTTCTATGAGTTTAATCATATGGATTTAACTAGGATATTGTTTTTTAAGACACTACTTCAAAATGGGTTGTGATTATGATGCTCTAAGTTTCCTACAAAGGGATTTTGATTTCTTACTATGGGTGTTAATGGTTTTATATGAGGAAAGCTCCATTTTTTCATGTGGAAATTATTTATTTCATACTATAAAATAATAATGTGAAAAAGTTCATTATTTCTTGGGTTTTCATGTTTTTTGTTGGACTAATGGATTTCTACTTTTTATGCCCTTTATTTTGATTTTTGTTCTTATCCCACGATTTTAAATGTTTTCCATAGGTTTTTAATTATGAGTAGGAAAAAGGATAAGGTAAATATCAAAGTTGTGAAAAATATTTCATGAAAAGAAAAAGAATAACATTTTAAAATTTAAATTTCTGAAAGAATGGATATTGAATAGAAGTTTACACTTTGTAATTGATGGGTTTCTTATATAATAGTTATGCCCTTACCCCCTAAAACTCTAAACCTAAAATATATTTAAAAATTAAAGAAATTTTATTTGATTTTATGTTCACTGGAATATGTAATTTTTAATTCTAAGTACTTGCATGTTTTTTGACATATTTTATCACAACCTCACGAGAGCCTATGAATCAAGATAGATTCAATGAGAAGTCTCTAGAGGGAAGCCAATATAACATCCAAAAGAGATAGTGTAACTAAATAATTTATTTAATATCATTAAGATTAAATTGGGTATGTTTCATCAACGAAAAAACACCACCAATAATTTCATTAAAATGCTAAAAAATAAGCTAAAGAAAAAGGATAATTCAAAATATATAAAGAGTAATAACAATCAAGAGTGTGAAATGGTTCTTGAGATTTCATATAAATATGGAAAAGTGAGAATCCTTGGATAATAAATAGTGGTTTATCCTCAAACTTGATTGGTATAATTATTATCTTTAAAAATATAAAAATTATGTTGAAGGGGTTGTTACTTTTATAAAATATGGATCACTAAATGTCAAAGAATTTTGATTTACTTCGATTAGTCATAATAAATCCAGTGATGTTATCATTATCAACGAGATGAAATAAAATCTATTAACTATTTATATGTTTTTTTATAATCGTAATGAATTGATATTCATAAGGATATATGATTTATAAGTATGTTTAAGGATGTAATATTCTTGATAAAGTTTTAGCAAAAAATTGTTAATATATTTCAAATTTGTAATGATAAAGACAAGTGTTTTATGCAAAAACAATTCAACTATAGCACAAAAAACATATCAATTTGTGGAAAATAAAATGTATAATATTATCAAACATAATTTTATGAGGAATATAACAAATATATAACAAGAAAATATGAACACTTATGAATCTCATTAGAAAGGACAAATGGTTCATAAGTACCACAATCTGGTGGACCTCAAAATAAAGACACCACTTGGGTTTGTTCACTCAGATATCTAAAACCCAATGAGATTTATTTCAACCAATTGTGATAGGTATTTCATGTAATTTTTTATTATATCTCACTTTTTAATTATTTCTATTTTATGTCAAGTAAATTCCAATCAATCTTTTGATTCAAATGCTTTCATAGAATTTCTGATAATCAATTAGGATGTGATATAAAAATATTTCAATAAAAACATGAATTCAAATGAAAAAATGTATAATTTTTTGAATATATTAAGAATCATTGAATAAAAATAATAATATATTTCTCTATAAACACAATAACATAAATAATTTACTAACAATAAAAACTAGATTGTTCTAGTTATGGGGAAAACGATGTTATCGTAGAAACATAATTCTAATTTCTTTTGGAGATGAGCCACATCAGTTATTTTATATGTTCTTAATAGGTTTATACTTTAACTAGATTTATTTATCATTAATTATGTGTTATGGTAAGGAATTAATCCACTCTTGAGAAGATTGAAGGTATTTTATAGTTATTAACTCATCAATATTATCGAAAAACATTTGAGAATTTTTTTTGATAGAGTCAAATATAGAATATTTATTGGATACACAACTACGGGAAAGATTTACCAGGGTTACAATAAGAATATTAAGGAAATAACTAATATATTTTAGGTAATTATGAAAATAAAAATACATAAAAAATATTATTACCTTTTAATGATGAAATTAATGGAGCACTTGGTTAAAATTTCTTATAGCATATGAGTATTCTGGATACACAATAATGTTTTCATAAATCTCATGATAATTTTGAATTATATTGTAATGAATAATCCCCTGGTAAAGGAATAACTAAGTTCTAAAGACATATCATTCATGTGAAATATTGGAACATTCTTATAGATAGGAGAAACAATGATTAAACCTGTATGATTTTGATAAATTCCAATCATATTAGCTTACATACACAAGTTAAACCAATTTATAAGGAATAATATTTACAACATGATTAGTATATACATAAAATGGAATAATATTTTATTCAAATCAAGGAAAACAAACTTTGGATTTTTATTACTTCATAATGATGACAATGTGTTTGGGGAAACATTTTCCATTGATGAAGCAGGAAGAATTGTAGATTAAATGTATTTTCAAGGATTATAGATAGGCTACTTTACTTTACAATGTCTAAACATGGCATCATATTTATGGTTACACTTTGTTAAAAATATCAATTCAATCTAAAAGAGTTTTATATTGAAATTCTGCAATGGTTCTTATGTTATATCAAAGGGTCTCTTGATTTCAATTTATGTTGTGATAATAAATCAACATTTCATGTTTGTGTTTATTCTTATATCGATTGGGTTGGAGATGTGAGATATCAGAAGTATACATCTATAGGTGTATTATTTATTAGATAAATATGCATTTCATGGCACTTTAAGTAGAAAAATAATGTCATGTTGAGTAAATTTTAAGAAAAATATATTGTTACAAACAATTACTAGATATAAATTATTTTGATTAATTCATGGATCAAATACGTGAGGGTGGATGTCTCAAACCCGGTGATGATTGAGTGTTATAATAAAAGTGAAATCGACATTTCAAATAATCCAATGTAATATTTATGCTCAATGCATGTTGTTATTAATTTCCACTACATTAAATAAAATTCAGAGTTTGGTGAGATTTATTTTGATTACATTTAAAATAAGGATAAAGGTACAACTATCTTGACAAACCCCCTAATTAAGGATTCCTTTAAGAACTTCAGAATGTTTTTGGGAGTGTATTATTTCTAAAAATCTATGTAATTTTTCTTGTAATTTATCCTTTATTACATCCCTTTAATTTTATTAAAATAGGAGAGAATATAAAAGGATCTATCATTTGAAATTTGAAAATACCATAGTTTACTTTTTCATGTGACCATAAAGGTGGATACTTGAGGAGCTAGTAGTTAAAGATGGATCTTGGGGAGTTATTACTTTAATTACCATGTTTAAAAAAATAAAAAAGGTGTGTAATGAATTTAACTTATAAATATGAATGGTATTTGATTATTTGGGGTAGTTTATGAGTATTTAGTTTGGATAATCTCCTTATGAGGTGAATTTATAAAGGGAAGTTGTGAGTTGATATTAATTGAGACATGGTCAAAATCGAATTGCTCTTGTACGAAGAGGTGTATTACTCTGAAAAACATTATTAAATACTATAGTTTAGTGTGTATACAACCTTAATATTAGATTCTTGTTATGAATATACTATTAAGTAAATTTATTTATTGGGTTTTGAAGTATTTTCTTGTTTAATTTATTGAAAATATTCTAAAGATGATTTGGATTTTCACTAGAGTTGAGTGAAGATGTAAAGGAATTGAGTTTTTATAATTTTAAGTGCATCATGACCTGAGATGTATTTTTACATTTAACACACTTATATTTCAAGAAATATATTTTTTAAATAAATTTAGTTTCTTTGATAGATTTCATTACATGCAACAATGAGTCTTTAATGAATAGTGCTATATTATTAATATAATTATTTAAAAAGTATCTTTATAACCGGGTCAATAAATATAGTGTTATGAATCAGGATAAATAATTTTAAAATATTAACTATTATTTTTATATATAAATATAATAGATTAAATAAACTACTAGATTTTTAGTAGTGTTTATTTTCTTCGAAAATTCCTCTTTCTCGAAAAATAGTTTTTTGTAAACAAGGAATAAATTTAAATTTCTCCAGATGTAAAAAAATAGAAAAAATTTAATTCAGTTATGAAATAAAAATTTCATAAAATTTTAGTGTAAATTTTATGGACTTTTCTAAAAAGATTAATTTTTCGATGAATAGTTAAAAATGATGGTTTTTGTTGAAAACTGCCTTTTTGATTAAAAAATCTATTAGGTTAATTTTAAAAAATGGTTTAAAAGTAAAAATGGATCATTTGTATTATAATTAATCCAATATATGTAATTTCAATTAATTTAATTTTTAATTTTTATATTTAACTTTATAAAATTTTGAAACTTTTCTCTTTTAAAAAACTACTTTTTCGTCTATTCTGTGGGATAAATCTAAAATGAAATTCCCCCACTTCTGTTATTTTAATTTGATAAAATTGATTAAATATTTAGAATAAGAGTAATTTATTATATATAATAAGTTAAAATTAATTTATATTCACAATTATTGATAAAGAAAATAAAAATTAATTATTGGGATTGTTGTTAAAATGAGGTTTTGCGCATTACATGTGCTTGTGTTAAAATTAAGTTCCCACTCACATAGAATTTTTATTTAAAAAATTTAATTTCATATTTATAATAAATGAATCAAATTAATATAATAGGTTTCATTTTAATTTTATTCTTAATGGATAAATTACTTATGTAAATAAAATGAAAGAAGTTACTGTGGTGAAAACTAAAATAGTGAAATTAAATAAACTTAAACTCTAAGGAAAACCATGTTTAAAACATGTTTATTTTAGTGTTAGTGGTTTTTATGAACCATATAATCCATAAAATACATTATTTATCAGTTATTTATGCACATGGGGTGAGAGTGGCTTTCCATTATTGAATAATATTTGGTTTTTACAAAACAAATCAATTCTCACTTCATTATAAAAGGAAACCTCATCCCCTTACTTATTCATGCCAATTGATCCATTATTTTTCAACAAAAACATAACATTATACTCACCCATAATCCTCATACATGTTATAGATACTATTTTTATCCCAAAATACCAACCCTATGGTCCTTAATAAGAGATTAAAATGGATTTTTTCTAAGCAAAGGTAATTATCTTCACTAAACTCATTCTTTTTAATTATTCTCTCACTACATTCATTATTTATTTATTAATTAAAATTTAATAACACTACTATCTAAAAATTAATTATATTTTATTAATTTAATGCAATAACCTATATCCATCCCCTCTTCCATTAAATGGAAAATGAAATCGTCGATCATGTGTACGACAGACGACCACCTGACAAACCGATGTAATTTGTTTTCCATAACCACCTATCACATATGAATATAATTATATATTTAAAATAATTATATTATATTTAATAAATAATTATACTTCTTTAATTATAATATCACATATACCATATTACATTTAATTCAGGGAGAATATGATTACATCACTCATTGTACGGTGGACTACCACCTCGTGAAGCGATGCGATTCATTCTTCACTTACACTTTACATGGAAAGTAATAAAGTTGTTCTTAATGAAAATATGTTACATATATGACATAATAATTAATATATAAATTTTAATATATTATTTACATCTTTCGTTTCATTCATCAGGAAAATGGAAACAACATCCATGCGTACATACAACATGTTGTCTCGATCAACGGTGTAATTCATATTCAATCTCCAACCTTAATTTATTACAATAAAAACATATATAATGAATATATATTATATTTATATAATTTTTAACATTCTTTAAATGATGGAACCATGACTAAAATTAAAGTACCAAAAATACCAAATCCAAACATACATGAAAAAAGAAACAATTATTAACAGAAACATTATTTTGACAAATAATATTTAATAAATGATTAATAAAAATTCATAAGTAAATAATATATGGAACTATAAATAAGATTATGGTTTTCCAATATATTTATAATAAACTTATATTTATTATATAGTATCTTTTAATGTGTATAAAAGAAGTTGTTATATAAAGTAATGGATTTTGTCTCAAATTGCCTTCTTTGGGACATAAGTTATACTACATGTGGATGTGACTCTAGAACAGAGGTACATAGTGGTAAAAAATCTGAATAGGATTCATTTAACTTGACTCATTCTTTACCTAGTTTATGAAAATGGTATTTTTTGCACACATGGTTTGACGCTCCAAGGGGATATGCTTTGGAAATTCACAAACTATTTATGAACCATCATGAAGGATTTAAATATATGATGATAATGAATGAACTTTGATAAAATTAAAGTGTTATATATTTAAATGAACATGTGATGATTTAGACATAATATAGATTATTTTTCATGACTATGTATTTTCCCATTAGGATTCCTAATGATCGCACTATTTTTTTTGTTTTAGTAAATGGATGGAACCTGAATGAACCATGTTAATACTGAATGTGATGTACAATGAAATGATTGCCCACATAAGCAACCAAATTTTATGTGATATTGGATTAAAAAGATATGCACACACAACATTCTCAACTCATGAATCATGTTGAGATTCCAAATGATGAAAATAGAAAACAAAATTATACTAAATCCTTTATGAGATAGAATCCACCCTCTTTTAGTGTGTATTCTATTCTACTAGTGGTTGAGTGATGGATGAGAACAAGTGAGAAGATATTTTTTTATCACCTGTTCTCGAAACCTGAAATGTTTTTCCTAGCTTTTTATGATTTAAAAGGTAAAACAGATCAATGTTGTAGCCTTCTTAAAAAAATAATGAAAGAGGGAAAAAATTATTTATAAAGAATGATATTAGTTTAGAGTGAAATTTCTTAGTAACTACTTAGCTCATAATCTATGTAAAAATATTGAAAAATAATTTCTTGAGATAAATAAAAATTATGATGATTCTATTGGTGCCTATGAGGCTAATTTTATAAGTATTTCAAGGAATGCCTCTAGTTTAAGTATCATCCCTAAAATAAAATATTGATCAATTATTTGGTGTCTTGAAACCAATTATCTGAAAGGTGTTATCAAAAAAACATTAGTAACTATGAATTAATTGTCTGATGTTCACTCTAGATAGAAATGGGAATTAGATATTTCCACTATTCCCATATTTTTAAGAATAAAAGGAAGATAAATCCTCATTAAAACTTGGATAAATCACTTTGTGGAAAGAAATTACAACCATTAACATTCTATAAATATGGTAAAAAACATTAATGTAATTGTTTGAATGAAAATATGAGGTGATTTAAATATAGAAGGGAAGGTGATGAATCCCCTGAATGTAGAAATGTGATGAATGGTACAGATAATTCAATGTATAAGAATAAGTTCCTAAATAATCCACCACTCAAACTCTAGTGATCCAAGTGAAAGGAGTTTAGACATTATGAAAATCAATTCCCGAATCCAAGGGATAATTACAATAATAATCCACAATAACCTCTGAATACAATGGAAAAGGGAGGGCTTGTGAATTCACAACAGATGAAGTTAATCATGATAATTTGGGTGAACGTATCCTCTAATACATAGTTGGTAATTTCATGTTTGATTTTATATAAAGGATCCCTATTAAAATATTATTGATCATCATTTAGTGGAACTGTATTTGATCTAAGCATTGATTTTCTCACTCTATATGGATTATGGGGTAATGAAATGACATTTTTTATTCAATTGGTTTAATTATGAACTTTAGATTCCAATATAACTATTCTTCTATACCATAATATATTATTATGGGAATAAAGGGTAAATAATCTTATGGATTAAATGATGTACCCAAGATTATTTAAAGAATAAATGATGAACTCGAGCATCCAATAGAAATGTTCTTGATAAGCTATAGGGTTTATATTATCATTGATATTGAGGTAATTATAGGTTATTTCAATTTGGGGAAGTTATAGAAATTATATTAATATAGTTTTTGAAAAAGGATAACCCATTGGTTAAGATACAACCTATCGCGTCAGGAATGGCAATGAGGCATGAAACCTTAATATAGTTTTGGAAAAATGATAACCCGTTGGCAAGGCAACAACCTATCATATCTGTAAAGGTTGTGGGGAATGATCCCACAAGAAAAGGATGAAAAGGGTGTTGGGCTGACATATATCCTATGTGAAATTATATTTCTTATGGGATAATATAAGGAGAGATATTTCTATCATTGTATCTCACTACTTGTCATGTCAGTAAGTTAAGGATAAGAGATAAAAGTCTTCTGATATATTATAACCATTATTCATATAAAAATATAAATTAGAAAAAATCACAATGGATTTTTTCATTAGACTTCCCAAAATTTCTAAAGGTAATAATTCTTTATGGGTCATAGTCAATCACCTTATAAAGTTAATACACTTCATCACTATCATAGAATACTAATCTCATAATAATCTCTCTAGAATATTCATTAAGTAAGTGGTAAGGTTTCATGGAGTACCACACTCCATTTTATCTTATTAGGATCCAATGTTTACCTAAATTTTTTTGTAAACTCATCAGAAATTTCTTGATGAAATGTTTAGTTTCATCACTTCAGATCATACTCAAACCGATGGTCAATCTAATAGAACAATTAAATCCATAGAGGAGATGTTGAGATCTTATTCTACAGATTTCAAAGGTGGTTGGGATCAAAATCTTCCTCTAGATGAGTATTATTGAAATAGTAACTTCTAAACATGAATTCATATGCATCCTTATGAATCCATCTATGGAAAAAAGTTTATAACTTTAATGTATTGGAATTAAGTTGTGGAAATAAAGCTACTAGGACCTGAGATGGTTGAAGAAATGGAAGAGAATGTTAGATCCACTCCACAACACATAAGGGAAAGAAAGAGTCAGTAGAAAATTTATGCTAACAATCATTGATGTGATATGGAATTTAAAGTTAGTGAGAAGGTGTTTCTAACAATTTATACATTTATAAAAGTTATAAGATTCATGATGAAAGGGTAATTAAGACCTAGGTCTATCATTCTATTTTACTTGTACTAAACATAGAGGTTATATTTTTGCAGCATGATCTTTATTTAAAGGATGAAGTAGTGTAAATTATATATGATATAGATGAAGTTCTATGAAATCATTATACTCACCTTGTCATTTCTTTTTAGTAAAACCACCAGTTTGAGGAAGCTGCATTGGAACCTGAGGATGTAATGAGGCAGAAGTATCCTCAGTTGTTTGTAACAAAGTGGGAAAAATTCATTTTAAGTGTGGTATAATGTAACACTCTATGATTTTATGATTTTTTTTTTAATAAATTTAATTTTTTGATATCTTGAGTTACACACAACACCATGTTTTTAATGAACCGTGATTTATTATTAATAATATTATTTATACAAGAACATTATAAACTAGTCTTAAACTTTGTGGTATGAATATAAATAATAAATTTTAAAATATTATGTAAAATTCTAATATATTAATAAAACATACTAATAAAAATACTGATTTTTTTTTAATTTCTTTATATGCTTCAAAAATTCCTTTTTCTCAAAAAAATATTTTTATTGTATTTTGTGAAAATTTAAGAAAATTATTTTTTCCAATTTTAGAAAATTTATATAATAAAATTAAATTAATTTCTATAATAATTAACTAAAAAATTTATTGGGATTATTTTTTTTGTTTTTTATAAAAAATGAATTTTTCTATAAATAGTAAAAATACATTTTTTATTGAAAACTACTTTTTTGTTTAAATAATTTATAAGGTTTAATTTGGTTTTGAAATATTTTAAAAATTAAAATTATATATTTTAGGTTATAAATTAACCAAAATAGGTTGTTCTAATCAATTTCATATTTATTTCTGGTATAGAAACTTTTTAACATTAAAAAACTTTCTCTTTCAAAAACATCTTTTTTGTTACATTTGTAAGTTGAATCTTAAATTAAATTCTACCATTTATTTGATTTGAATTTGATATAATGTATTTAATATTTTTAATCAAAATAATTCATATTATATAATAATTTCAAATAAATTTATGTTAAAAATATTTATAGAGACAATAAAAATTAATTACCAAGATTAAGGTTAATATGGGGTTTTGCAAGTTACATGCGCCTGTGATAAAATTATTTTCCCACTCATATAGGATTTTTATTTTATAAATTTTATTTAATATTTATAATTAGTGGTTATATATGATATAATATGTTTCATTTTAATTTTATTATTAAATGATAAATTACCTAGGTAAATAAAAAGATACAAGTTACTGTTGTAAAAACTAAAATAGTAAAATTTAGTAAACTTAAAGGATGAGGGATAAAATGTTTAAAACATGATTTTTATTCTTGAGGTGTGTCTTGACCATATAATCTATAAAATAATTTATTTATCAATTTTCTATGCACATGGGGCTTGATTGAGTTCTAATTATTGAATAATTTTTTTTATTTACAAAAGTTCCACTCCTCCCCATTATAAAATGACACCCCATACCCTCACTTATTTATAACACTTAATCTATTTCGTTCAACCACCCCATACTGAAATACTTCCCCAACATCCTTATACATATTCTAGAGATATTTTAAATCCAAAAATACCAAACCTATTGTCCTTAATAATAGATTGAAAGGAGGTTGTTCTAAGAAAAGGTAATTATATTCACTAAACTCTTTATTTTTAATTATTCTCTTAAAAAACATTTATTATATATTAATTTAAATATAATAATAACAATATATAATATATAATAACTTTTAATTATTTTTAATACATAACCTATATCCATATCATCTCCCATTAAATATAAAACTAACTTGTCGATCGTGTGTACGGTTGACTACCGCCTCATGAACCCGTGCAATTCGTATTCCATCCCCACATATCACAGTTTGATATAATGATATATTTAACATAATTGTAATAGTTTTAGGAAAAAATTATAATTCATGGTTTATAATATCACATATAGTTTCTTACATTCAATTTGGGGAGAAAACGAAAATGTTGATCATGTGTATGGTGGACTACCATCTCACAAAGTGATGTGATTTGTTCTTTAAATATTCCTTACATGGAAAGTAATAAGGATGTGTTTAATGAAAATATTTTATTTGTATGAAATTAAAATTATTTTTTAAAGGAAATATATTATTTATTTTTCTTTAATTTGATCCTTTGAGAAAATGGAAATAGCATTGATGCGTACTTATAACCTACCATCTCTATGAACTGTGTAATTTATTTTATATCAATAACTTTAATCGATTACCATAAATATATATATATATAATATATTATATTCATATCATGTTTAAAATTATATATATTATATAATTATGATCAAAATTAAAGGACTGATGACTCAAAACAAAAAATGCATGGAAAAATGAAATAGTTATTACATAAAAAGTAATTTTTATAAGGAAATGTTAATAAATTGGTAATAAAAGGTCATAAGAAAATCATATATTCTATTATAAATATTATTATGGTTATTTAATAGATTTATAATAAACCCATATTTATTATAGGGGATATTCAAATGTGTATGATGGAAGTCGAGACTTTAGGAAAAATATTTTTCTCTAAATTGTTTTTCTTTGGGACAAAAGGTATGTTTAGATCCTATATTATTTTATGATGTGTATAGATTTCCCCCTTTATATTTTATATATTTAATATAATTCTATTGATTCTATTTAAAGTTTCATTTTATTTTATTGTTCATGGGTCTTATGATGCAAAAGGTACCAAAGTGGTAAGTGTTTGATGTTACAATCTCATTATTTACTACAATTTTTTTATTATGATTTTGATGATGCAATATTATGATCTATTTGTCAAAAAAATAATGAATTATCTTCACCTATGGTAACTTATTTATGAAACATTTTTTACTTTAATTTTGCTTTCTTTATGTACTCAATATCCCAAAGGAGCGTTTTTAATGAATATCAGCATTATTTTTCCCTTTGGTAAAAAACACTTTTTCTTCCTCATCCTTGTTTTCTAAAAAAATCATGACTATTTTAATATTACTCTATGATTGTTTAAATTCATTTTTACCCTTATTTTACTTTCTATAAAAAAAATTGATGTAATATTCTTATTTTATCCCAATAAGGCTCATTTAGATTTTACAAAAAATGTTAAAGGAATCTTTATTTCAATGTGTACAAAATGAATAGTGTTTCTCACATTCATGATTGATAAAAGATTTAGAGTTTCATTTATATGTTTAAAGTTTATTTTCAATGAAAAAGGATTCTGAAAATGTTTTAGGTTTTAAAAAAATCAAATTAGAAATGATATTTTTCTTAATAATTCTAAATGATCATTATATAAGACTTTATAAGTTTCAAGTTAATTTTCAAAGAAAAATATTTTGAAAAATAATTAGTTTTTAAAAAGATATTTTCAAAGTTGAAAGGATATTATCATAAAAAATGTTTTAAAATTTCTTTTAATATAAATTTATATGTTTTTAAGGTTATCTTGAAAGAAAATTATTTTCATAATATGTTATGAATTCTTAAATTTTAAAAGGTGATTTTTAAATAAAGTTTATTTTCCTTAATAAATATTCCAAGTGATTCTTATTTGAAAATCATTTTCCTCATAATATGGTATAGTTTCATGATATATATTATTTTTTAGGGATATGATCTAATGAAAACATATTTATTCTTTGTCTACATGGTTTATATTTATGATCAAAATATGTTTATGAAACCTATTTCTTTTCCAAGGGTTATGATGTGATGAAATGATTTATGAAACCTATTTCTTTTCACAGATTCTAAGATGATGAATGTTTTATAATCTTATGACACCCATATGTATGATTTTAATTATGTGACTAGTGGTCTCTATATATTCCTTTAATGAATTGAATTAATCTTTATATCTCATGAGATAACCATGGGAAGTAAGTCGACATTCTGGATTCAGAATTGGAAATAGGATGATGGGATTGATCCACAATGGGAAAAGGATTGATGGGATTGATCCACATTGGGAAATAGGTGATTAGGACTGATCCACTATATTTTATGGTCCTGGTAGTTACCCATGAAAAATTAAATAGCTTATATATCGTTTTGGTGACAGAATTTTACTATAATGAAAAAAAGATTTATACCAACAGAAATTTATTGATAGACAATATATCTGTTGGAAAAAATGATCAATTCCAACATATATCAAGTATTATTCTTGTTAATTTTAAGTATTAATACTTGTTTTCACAAACTGATATATCTACTGATTTTGATCATTCCATACCAACAAATATTTTTCCCACTGTAAAATCTATTACTTTATCAAACTAATTCCAACAATTTTTTACTAACACGTGAATATGTTATTAATAATGAAAATACCAACAAATTTTTTTCCATTGATAAAATTTCTCATAATAAATTATTCTATAACAATAATGGTTTTATCAATAATCAATAAAGATAAACCAATATTTTTATATATATTATTATAAAGAATAATGTCCATATATATATTTTGGGGTTTCATTAAAAATATTTCATTAAATGATTTTAATTTTTAGTTTTCTCTAAATATCATTAGTTGTTTACATTTTTTAAAGTTGTTCACTTAATAAACATTTAAATATTTTTATAAAATAATGAATTAAATCATTATTTTATTGGATACATTTATGTATACATTTGATATTATCTCTATGTATGATAATTTATTTATAATATTTAAATTTTATAGTTTATTATATTAATAGTGAAAATATTTATCAATAATTAAATCTATTATTAATAATAATTATTATCAATAATTATTTTACCCATACAAAAATATGTTGCAAAAAATTATTGAGAATATTTTATTTTTACTAATGTATAAAATACCTAAATATAATAAAATGAAAAATAAATAAAATTTGGATAATGTTATATCATAAAAAATTATAAAACCTTTAAAAATTTGTAATTATCTCTAATTTATATTATTCTCTTATAAAAATAAGAACACATATTTCTTAAAATATATAAAATTCACATAGATAATTAATTTTATGTTTGAGTTTCTTTGGACTAATCCATTACCTTATGATTTAAAATACCATATTTTTTTATATTATAAAATATGTAAAATATCATTTTTTTAGAGTTCATTTTTTGGATTTATAGAGTTCATTCTATTTGAAAATTTAGAAAAACAATTGAAAAAAATAAAATAATGTTTATATATCCTAAACTGAAAGAACCATGACAAATTGACTCTAATGAGGGGAACTTGGATCAACCGTCGATATAAATATCCCCACCCTCTCCACAATTCCACCTTCTAATTTTTTTAGAACCTCTAAGCCACTCTTGGCCTAGTGCATAATGAAAAAATTCCTCACCTCGATTCTTTTACACCACCCCTCCTCCAGGTAACAATGATGAGAGTGGAGCCTTGTGGTGTCGACTTCAGTTTTCTATGAGCCTGTCTAGAACTAAATCCATCATTTGTCTTCTACTTCCACCATTTTTCCATCTGGGGAAAAAAATTAGTGATTAATTCTCTCAAATTGTTTTGTTGAACATTTTAATACCCTCCATGGAATCCCCTCTTGATGTTGGATAGTCTTTTCACTTTCCTCAGAAAATTGTTATTTTCACCAACAAATATTTATCATGGAGCAATTAGGTAGTGAGGTCTATGTCTGAACTTCTTTAGATTTTTTGGAAGATAGATCTAGTTAGATATAGATTTGGTATTTTTCTTTTCCATGTTTTTTCTAAATTTCTCTACTCTAACTAGGGGAATATTTGCACGGGTGTATTTATTTGTATGACTAAATTTTCCTTATTTTCCATTTAGGTGTTTTTTCATTGCCTTAGGCATAGTTTCCATCATTTTTTCAATTTCCCAGTGCTTCAATGTTGATTAGTTTTATAGTTCATAGTTAATAGATATTTTAGATGCTTAATAACCCATTATAAGGCATCTTAAGGGACCATGGTTTAGTATCCATAGTACCTATGTATGAATATGTGTATCTAGTAATGTATATTTAGTTTTAGTTAAACATTAAATATTTATATTTCACATATTAAATAATTTTTGGTTTAATGATAGGAAGACATGTAATATTTTTTACTAATTTCATGTATTTTTGTATTAATATGATGGAAATTAAGTTTATCACACGAAATTAATAATTTTTCTATGAATAAAAATCCATGTAATCATTTATGAATATTATTTTACTCATGGGGATACCCACAATTTCCACTTTTAATTTACTATAGATGCTTATTCTTTTACTTGAATATTTTTTTCACTCATTCAAATATCATGGAATAAATCATTGTATTTCTTAATGTAGATGTGTGTCTTTCTATATTCAGTATTTTATATTTTATTTGATAAATATAGATATATATAAATGATAACACAAATTATAATTTCTATCACTTTTGGTTTCGGTTTAAAGAAGTCTAATTTTTTATGTTGTGTTTATGATCATATAATTTTCATCCTTCCTCAAATTTTAGAAGGTTGTTACTTTGTACATTGGGTTAAATAAATATCATGCACAAAATTAATTTGTTGAGTGAAGTTTCTCAAACTTAAAATTAAACTAATTTAATAATTATTGACGAGGTTGTTGTATATTATATTAACAAAATTTATGTTAAAACATTGTTGGAATCTCCTATTATGAGTTATGACTATATGATTGAAAAATATTTGAGGGTTTGATTTAAAATTTTAAACTTCTTGGTGTTCTACAGTCCACTTATTCTATTCATATTTCTAATTTTGTCCACATGTATTATCTTCATTGTTTGTTTGGATCATTTAATGTTTTATTTGGTTAAAAAATTCATTTATTCCCTTTCTATGGTATATATACGATACCCATTTTCACTTTTTTTGTTTTTTGGATTATTTTAAATTTGATGGGAATCAAAAATATTTTCTATGGATTTAGAAATGATTTTTCTGGATCTCATGGTATCAATTTTTCCATAACATGGTTGAGTTGCAAGTTTCTAGTATAATTTTGTGATTTATCATCAACCATGGATAATTGTCTCTTGGTTTGGTATGGACCTCTATAAGGGATGGTGTAAATTCATAATATACATTATCTATTGTGACTTCTATTTAGTTGTGTTTCCACATTTCACATGCCTCTGCAGTTAGTGTTCATTCCATTTAATGTTTTTGATTCTTCCCTTTGACCATCACATTTCACAACTAACATAGCCTCGTAACTTTATATTTAATTTTAAGATTCTTTTTTCATCTTGTAATACCTTCTAAATCAAGTAAAAACCTTTCTTAATGATAGAAACACCACCTCCCATATATAATTGGACACCAATGAAACAGCTATGATACTTTAAATTCATTATGGTTATTTTATTTTTCTATACAATGTCATGGGTTTAATTTATGATGTTTCAGTAGATGGAAACAATGATATGAATATGAAATAGAAGGATAAAAAATAATTATAAGGCCCCAGCCTTAAACCTTACTTAATCTTGAGTTATTACAAGATTACACATTGAGGATCTTTTCGGGTTTAGAGTTTTAGAGAATTAGATCATAAAACTTGCATTACATTCCACATATAAACAAAGTGGTTACATAAAGATAGTATTCTTCATTCCCATCAATGGAAACACATTTAAAATAAATCATGGATTATTTCTTGACACATCCTTGACTCTATCATCTTATCATGTACCTTTCCCTTGACCTGTGAAAAACATTTCAAAAACTTGGGATGAGCATAAAAACTCAGTATGGGTTATAAAAAAAGACATGGAAAGGAAACATGAGTTCATATATACATAAGAATGAAATCATACTTTACCCATAAAACATAGGCACTTTAACATACCTCATAAAATCATGAATAAATCATAGAAATCATAAGACATAAAGGTAACTTGAGGCATTCACAACATTCTTACATAGGGAGTAACCCTCTTGGTTACATTTGGAATACCCATCACAGTATATTCCCTAAAATCTCTTCGGAGAAACCTTAACGTTTCACTCCTTCGCGTTACCCAATGCATTGGAGAGCTATAATGGGCTCACCCGCCCTTAGTTTATCACGGAACCACCCGTCTTCATAATAATGCCAAAGAACCATAACATAATCATATCACATAAAACATGCATAAATAAAACATAACATTTCCACATTTCAATCACGAGATATCAATACAACACATTGATATAAAAACATTATGAAAACCATTTTCAATACTAAAATAAAAGAAAATTAAAACATGGTATTTATTTTTCTTTTAAAAAGAAGGTATGGCTTGTAGAGGAAGCCGAAACTCAAATAACGGTCACGACGGCGGATAAGTCGTTGTCGCCGCATACGTACGACAAAAACATTCCCTTTTGTCGTTTAGTAAATGCTTCGTATAAAAAAGATTCCTTTTGAATAAACATAAAATTCAAAGGGTTTTATACACCGTATAAAAGAAAGTTTTGTATAAAATAAAATATGCCTCAATGAAAGGAGATTGAGACGAAGTCCCATACCTCGTATCCGACTTGACCCGACCGTTATTTAATCTCCTGAATAATAAACTTGAGTTAATCTCTACTTGCTTAAGAACCTTTTTAAAGTTCATTATTCCTTTTATACCATGTTATGAACATCATGTAATCAGTTAAGTTAATAATGTTCATTTTGTCGGTATTTGGTTCTTAAGTCAAAAATAGACTTCTTACACTTACATGTTGTTAATTTGGTCAAAGGTTCATTATATACAGAATGTTATTCATGATGTAGATATCATATATGTCATATATATCCAGTACATACATGCATTTATAATATTACATAATCATTTAGAGGTAAGAAATGAAATGCACCGTTCATGGAGACGGTAAGCCGTACGTACGCATGAACGCTACTTTCATTTCTATTTCGTATTTTATAGAATGGAATCATAATGATATAAAGGTATATTATAATTCCAGTATAATATCATATATAATATCATAGTTTCATCCTCTATATGTCCCACTATGGTATTTAACGAATCAAATCACTTTGAGGGGGCGGTAGTCCGCACTTCCTAAAATGAAGATATTGTGTTTACCCATAATGGAAACCATAAAGGTATGCCCAAAATGAAAAAAACAGAAGCTTAAGGAAAACATAAACATATTATATTTTATATATAAAAATAGTGACATCATAATGGCCACCTTTGAAGGTGTTAAATGAGTATTGAACAATCATCGTTTCGGGAGGCAGAATTCCACCATCCACGGAAACCGTATGTTCTTTAACCATTTGATGCAGTTTTGTGAGAGTGTAGCTCAAATAAATCTTATAAAAACATCCTAGTATATTGAATATACTGGTTTTGTTACAAAATAATTAAATAAAAAGAGTTTAGGGGGTTGGAGAAACAAAATAAAACAAATGAACATGAGAGAATGAATTACCTTAAAAAGTGTAACTCCTTTTGATTTGAGCCTAAAGGCTTCCTTTGAAAGGATTCTGCCCAAAGGGAATCCTATAGGATGAGGAGAGGGATGTGTGGAGAGTAAATGGGCAGGGGTTGGCCGAGCCAAAGGCTTGAGTAGTGTGTGAAATGAAGTAGAGGTGGGGGCCTTTTATAAGAGGAGAGGAGGGGCACTTTTGGAAAGTAAAGAAATATTACTTTATTTAAAACTGTTTTTCGGTTTTAAAAGGTCCCACATTGATATAATTCGTGGATAAGGTTATAAGGGTTCGAAATACATTCATCCAATTGGTTTTTTCCATGTGTAGTTCATAGATTTTACATTGTCTTTCCATTTTATTTAAATCGTCAAATAATGATGTCATCACTACATCATTATTATGTCATAAATAATTTCATTTATTTAATGTCTAAAAATTATAAACAAAAAACTATGATGTAGGAAATCTTTTTATCTTTCCAAATACTATTTATAATTAAATATATGATCTTTATAACCCCATGTAAAAATTGTTTTTGTGAAACATATTATGTTTGTGTCATTTTTACTTGAACATTTAATAAAAAGCTATTTATGTCATTTCCAAACCAAAGTGTCTCCATGGGGTCCCCAAGTTGACCCATGGCTTGTATTGGTCGTCCATGACACAAAAAATAAGGATGGGACATGTTTCTAGGTCATTTCCTATTATTAAAGCATTATTTATACCTTAAACTACCCTAATTACCACTAATCGCGATTAAGAACTTAATAAGTTACTATTCACCAAAAAATTATTATAATCTCATTGAACCACATTTTACTTCTTAATGATAACCATGTATGTCAGATTTTCAAAATTCAATAAACATTAGTGGTAAACTTTCATTTAACTGAAAAATCAGTTTGCTTGATTACCACTTAGTGGTTTCACTATTCATCAAAAATTGAGGTTTTTTAGAAAATTACCAAAAATTCACCCTAAGCTATATTTGATATTACGAATTCATAAATGAAGTATATTTTACAAAATTCAAATCATATAAGTCACATTAATTAATTTAATAATTAATTCCCGCTGCCAGAGCAAATAGCGTGTTTTTACAAAACAATAAGTATCAAAAGATTGACACCAGTTTAAGTCTAATTTCAAAGTGAAATTGATTCCAATGACCACCATTGGATTAAATGGTAAAAATATATTCATATTACACATTAAGACCAATTCAAAAGATAATCTAATCATATAAATAAATTATATTAAAAAGCAGTTTTGATGTAAAATGCAGTATTTTTCACTATTCATTAAAAAATGAACATTGTCAGAAAAATACCAAAAAATCACACAAGGTAAATTTTGATGTCCCAATTATAAAGGATAAGTTTATTTTGACAAACATAGTTTATAAAATTGTCAAAATATAGATTCAAAAATGGTTTTCCATCAAAAGGCAGTAAAACAATCTTTTAAGAATATTAGTGTATTCCATGCATAAGATTGTATTTATTTTCATTTTAAGCCTCTATAACACTATCTTAATCATTAATAGACATAGATCAAAATATCTATTATTCATTACTTACATGGGATGTTACATCCTTCCCCCCTTTAGAAAATTGCGTCCCCGCAATTTATTTACTTATCGAATAAATGAGGGTACTTATCCCTCATTGCATTTTCAGATTCTCATGTTGCCTCTTCAATCATGTGGTTTTTCCACAAAACCTTTACCTGGTGAATCACCTTATTCCGTAACACTTGCTCCCTGTGGTCAAGAATCTGGATCGGTTGTTCCTCATAAGATAGGTTCTCTTCCAGCTGAACTACCTCTGGACTCAAAACATGAGATGGATCTGGCATATACTTTCTCAACATCGAAACGTGAAAAACATTATGTACCTGAGATAAACTCGGAGGTAAAGCCACTCGGTATGAAACTGATCCAACTCTCTCCAGAATTTCGTATGGTCCATTAAACCTTGGACTCAGCTTTCCTTTCTTACCAAATCTCATCACACTTTTCCAAGGAGAAACCTTGAGAAAAACATGATCACATACCTCGAAAGATAGATCCTTCCTCCGGTTATCCGCATAACTCTTCTGCCTGCTCTGAGCTGTTCTCATGTGTTTCTGAATCAGCTGAACTTTTTCTGCCATCTCTTCTACCAATTCTGGTCCCATCAACTTCCTTTCACCCACTTCATCCCAGAAAGCTGGAGTTCAACACCGCTTCCCATATAATGCCTGAAATGGCGCCATCTGTATATTGGAATGAAAACTGTTATTATATGAAAACTCAACCAAAGAAAGATGTTGGTCCCAACTTCCCTGATAATCCATAGAACAAGCTCGTAGCATATCCTCCAATGTCTGAATTGTTCGTTCTGACTGCCCATCTGATTGAGGATGGAAGGTTGTACTAAAATTTAATTCAGTACCCAGCGACTTCTGAAGGCCTTTCCAAAAGTTAGAAGTAAACCTGGGATCACGATCCGATACAATGGAGAGAGGAACTCCATGTAACCTGACTATATCTTTAAGATACAAACGGGAAAGTTGATCAAGAGAGAAAGTATCTCGTATAGCAAGGAAATGAGCAGATTTGGTCAAGCGATCAACAATAACCCAGATTGCATTATTACCTCGAGATGTCTTCGGTAATCCAACAACAAAGTCGATGGATATATTCTCCCATTTCCACTCTAGCACTGGTAAAGGCTGAAGCATCCCTTTCGGTAACTGCCGCTCTGCTTTAACATGCTGACAAGTCAAACACTTCACAGTAAAATCAGCAATATCTCTTTTCATTCCATCCCACCAGTAATACTCCCGCAGATCTCTATACATCTTAGTACTGCCCGGATGAACTGAAAACGGAGAACTATGAGCTTCACATAACAACTCTCTCTTCAACTGTGAATCACAAGGCACACACAATCTCTTCCCAAATCTCAAAACGCAATCATTATCAATGTTGATTTCAGGCAACTTACCTTTCTGAACCAGTTCTACCTTTTTCTGCAACTCACTATCTTGCTTCTGTGCTTGCTTGATTCTATCTGATAGAGATGATCTCACTGATACCTGAAACAAAACAGAAGGACTCCCTGCACCAATAACTTCTATGCCAAAGTTCATCAAATCCTTAACCAAAGGATCACGTTCCAAACGCAACATTGTTAATGAAGCATTACTTTTTCGACTCAAAGCATCAGCCACTTTATTTGCTTTTCCCGGATGGTAATTAATTGTACAATCATAATCTTTGATTAATGCCAGCCATCTCCTTTGTCTCATGTTTAACTCTTTCTGAATGAATACATACTTTAAACTTTTGTGATCAGTATATATTTCACACTTTACTCCATACAAATGATGCCTCCAAATTTTTAAAGCAAAAACAACAACAGCTAATTCCAAATCATGTGTAGGGTAATTTACCTCATGAGTGTTCAACTGTCGTGAAGCATAAGCAATTACCTGATCATTCTGCATTAGGATGCAACCAAGTCCTTTCAATGAAGCATCACTGTATATAACAAACTCACCATTCCTGGAAGGTAGTGCCAAAACTGGAGCATTCACCAATCTTATTTTCAATTCCTGAAAACAATCATCACATTCTTTTGTCCAGATAAACTTAACACCCTTCCGAGTTAGCTTAGTCATTGGACTAGATAACCGTGAAAAATTTCTAACAAACCTTCGGTAATAACCCGCCAAACCAAGGAAGCTACGAATCTCGGTTACATTTGTGGGTCTTGGCCATTCTTCCACAACTTTTGTTTTTGCAGGATCAACAGTTATTCCATCTTTAGAAACAATGTGACCAAGGAAAGAAATTTGTTGCAACCAAAACTCACACTTGCTGAATTTCCCATACAGTTTCTTTTCTTTTAAGGTTTTCAAGATAACCCTTAAATGTTTTTCATGCTCCTCTTTACTTTTAGAAAACACCAAAATATCATCAATGAAACCCACTAAAAACTTATCCAAGAACTCATGGAAAATTCTATTCATTAAGTCCATGAATACAGCAGGTGCATTGGTTAACCCAAAAGGCATTACTACAAACTCATAATGTCCATATCTCGTACGGAACGCGGTCTTCGGAATATCTGCCTCCTTTACCTTCAGCTAATGGTACCCCGATCTCAAGTCAATCTTTGAAAAAAACTGGGCTCCCTGGAGCTGATCAAACAAATCATCGATATGAGGCAAAGGATATTTGTTCTTAACAGTGATATTATTCAAGGCTCTATAATCAATGCAAATTCTCATAGACCCATCTTTCTTTTTAACAAATAAAACAGGATCACCCCATGGTGATGTGCTAGGTCTAATTAAACCTTTCTCTAATAAATCTTGCAATTGCTCCTTCAACTCTAAAAGTTCAATTTGTGCCATTCGATAAGGGGGTTTTGAAATTGGCTTAGCATCAGGAACTAATTAAATAGTAAACTCAACTTCCCGGTCTGGTATTATTCCAGGAAACTCATCAGGAAAAACATCAGGATACTCATTTACCACTGGCACATCATTAATCTGAACAGTTCCTTTATTTTCAACGACGTGTGCAAGGTAACATTCATTTCCATCTTTTACAAGTTTCTCGGCCTCTTGATATGTTATCAAAAGTAAGGGTTCATTCCTGTAAACAAACTGAAAGTATTTCTGAAAAGAAACTTCTTTAGCTCTACAATCAATCTTAGCATGGTAAATAGAGAGCCAATCCATAACCAGGATAACATCAAACTCTACTAGAGGTAGAACAATAAGGTTTGCAAGTAGGTTCTTTCCACCAATAAGGATAGGAAGATTCTTATAAATTCTTTTTGCCTCGACACTTACCCCAGGTGTTTTTACCAAAATTTCAGGAGTCATTTCTTGAGATGGTATTCCCATTTTACTAGAAAAGGTTTCAGAGATGAAAGAATGTGTAGACCCTAAATCAAACAACACACTGGAATAATCTGAAAAAACAAACAAAGTACCTGATACAACTTCATTTGATGGCCCGACATCTGCTGAAGTAGTTGCAAAGGATTTCACCACCCCTTTCTGCTTATAGTCTAACTGCTTCCCATCACTCAAGCTCATTGTCGGACACTCGTTTGCATAGTGACCCATCTCATTGCACTTATAACATTTCACTAACTGTAAATCATGTTTGTTCTTACCTTCACCTTGATCCTTTTCAGTGCAATCACGAGCCTTATGTCCCATCTTACCACATCGGTAGCACTTCCCAGAATTTAGAAGACATTCCCCAGCATGCCTTTTGCCACATTTATCACAAACTGGAAACTTAGTTCTCTTACCATCAGACTTTTTTGAAGAATTATTACCTTTCTCCTGCCACCTCGGTCTCTTCTTCTGCTGGTTGTTATAGAAAACTTGGTCATCGGCAAACTCCATTTCCACCTTCTCAGCACATCGAACAAGCTTTTCATAACTTTTAAACTCACGAGAAGCTAATTCCCTTCGATACTTTGGCTTTAATCCTGAGTAAAAATGATTGATTTTACTATCAAGGTCCCGGATAAAATTTGGAGCAAACCTTGCCAATCGAGTGAACCTTTCTTCATAGGGAGCCACTGAGTCTTCCTCTTGCCTCAATTCCAAGAATTTCTTTTCCATACTAAGTCGAACAGCCTTAGGAAAATAATTCTCAAGAAACATACCTTTTAATTCATCCCAGTCAAGAGCATCAATCTCATCGGCGTCCCTGATATTTTTAACCATAGACCACCACTGATCTGCTTCACCCTCCAAACGGTAAATAGCAAGACTAACCTTTTGATTGTCTGAACACCCCATGACATCAAAAATCTTCTCCAGTGCTTTAATCCACCCTTCAGCTAGCACAGGGTCAGATGATCCTCTGAATGATGGTGGATGTTGCCTCCTGAAATGTTCCACCACTGACATGTTCCTCTGCGGTTGTTCTGGCTGATATCGTGCATGGATACCACCGCCATTTATCGCTTGAGTCAACTGCGCCATTACTGCAACAAACTGTTCAGTTCCAATTCCGACCATTTCTGGATGCTGATTCGGAAGGTTATTTCCTTCTGTATGCCTTCCTAGCACTGCTTCCCTGTTTCCTCTGCGGAAAACCATTCTGAACAAACATGTCTTAGATGAAGCAACATGGTAATCTTTAAATGCTATATCATTTCAAAAAAAAATATTTTTGGATAATCATTTAATAGAATTCTAACTCCTAAAGTTATCTAAACCGACCTTTGATACCAACTATAAGGCCCCAGCCTTAAACCTTACTTAATCTTGAGTTATTACAAGATTACACATTGAGGATCTTTTCGGCTTTAGAGTTTTAGAGAATTAGATCATAAAACTTGCATTACATTCCACATATAAACAAAGTGGTTACATAAAGATAGTATTATTCATTCCCATCAATGGAAACACATTTAAAATAAAACATGGATTATTTCTTGACACATCCTTGAATCTATCATATTATCATGTACCTTTCCCTTGACCTGTGAAAAACATTTCAAAAACTTGGGATGAGCATAAAAACTCAGTATGGGTTATAAAAAAAGACATGGAAAGGAAACATGAGTTCATATATACATAAGAATGAAATCATACTTTACCCATAAAACATAGGCACTTTAACATACCTCATAAAATCATGAATAAATCATAGAAATCATAAGACATAAAGGTAACTTGAGGCATTCACAACATTCTTACATAGGGAGTAACCCTCTTGGTTACATTTGGAATACCCATCATAGTATATTCCCTAAAATCTCTTCGGAGAAACCTTAACGTTTCACTCCTTCGCGTTACCCAATGCATTGGAGAGCTATAATGGGCTCACCCGCCCTTAGTTTATCACGGAACCACCCGTCTTCAAAATAATTCCCAAGAACCATAACATAATCATATCACATAAAACATGCATAAAGGAAACATAACATTTCCACATTTCAATCACGAGATATCAATACAACACATTGATATAAAAACATTATGAAAACCATTTTCAATACTAAAATAAAATAAAATTAAAACATGGTATTTATTTTTCTTTTAAAAAGAAGGTATGGCTTGTAGAGGAAGCCGAAACTCAAATAACGGTCACGACGGCGGAGAAGTCGTTGTCGCCGCATACGTACGACAAAAACATTCCCTTTTGTCATTTAGTAAATGCTTCGTATAAAAAATATTCCTTTTGAATAAACGTAAAATTCAAAGGGTTTTATACACCGTATAAAAGAAAGTTTTGTATAAAATAAAATAAGCCTCAATGAAAGGAGATTGAGACGAAGTCTCATACCTCGTATCCGACTTGACCCGACCGTTATTTAATATCCTGAATAATAAACTTGAGTTAATCTCTACTTGCTTAAGAACCTTTTTAAAGTTCATTATTCCTTTTATACCATGTTATGAACATCATGTAATCAGTTAAGTTAATAATGTTCATTTTGTCGGTATTTGGTTCTTAAGTCAAAAATAGACTTCTTACACTTACATGTTGTTAATTTGGTCAAAGGTTCATTATATCCAGAATGGTATTCATGATGTAGATATCATATATGTCATATATATCCAGTACATACATGCATTTATAATATTACATAATCATTTAGAGGTAAGAAATAAAATGCACCGTTCATGGAGACGGTAAGCCGTACGTACGCATGAACGCTACTTTCATTTCTATTTCATATTTTATAGAATGGAATCATAATTATATAAAGTTATATTATAATTCCAGTATAATATCATATATAATATCATATTTACATCCTTTATATGTCCCACATATGGTATTTAACGAATCAAATCACTTTGAGGGGGCGGTAGTCCGCACTTCCTAAAATGAAGATATCGTGTTTACCCATAAAGGAAACCATAAAGGTATGCCCAAAATGAAAAAAACAGAAGATTAAGGAAACCATAAACATATTATATATCATATATAAAAATAGTGACATCATAATGGCCACCTTTGAAGGTGTTAAATGAGTATTGAACAATCATCGTTTTGGGAGGTAGAATTTCACCATCCACGGAAACCGTATGTTCTTTAACCATTTGATGTAGTTGTGTGAGAGTGTAGCTCAAATAAATCTTATAACAACATCCTAGTATATTGAAGATACTGGTGTTGCTACAAAAGAATTAAATAAAAAGAGTTTAGGGGGTTGGAGAAGCAAAATAAAACAAATGAACATGAGAGAATGAATTACCTTAAAAAGTGTAACTCCTTTTGATTTGAGCCTAAAGGCTTCCTTTAAAAGGATTCTTCCCAAAGGGAATCCTATAGGATGAGGAGAGGGATGTGGAGAGAGTAAATGGGTAGGTGTTGGCCGAGCCAAAGGCTTGAGTAGTGTGTGAAATGAGGTAGAGGTGGGGGCCTTTTATAAGAGAAGAGGAGGGGCACTTTTGGAAAGTAAAGAAATATTACTTTATTTGAAAATGTTTTTCGGTTTTAAAAGGTCCCACATTGATATAATTCGTGTATAAGGTTATAAGGGTTCTAAATTCATTCATCCAATTGGTTTTGTCCATGTGTAGTTCATAGATTTTACATTGTCTTTCCATTTTATTTAAATCGTCAAATAATGATGTCATCGCTGCATCATTATTATGTCATAAATAATTTCATTTATTTAATGTCTAAAAATTATAAAAAAATACTATGATGTAGGAAATATTTTTAGCTTTAAAATGACTATTTATAATAAAATATTTGATCTTTATAACCCCATGTAAAAATTGTTTTTGTGAAACATAATATGTTTGTGTCATTTTTACTTTAACATTTAATAAAAAGCTATTTATGTCATTTCCAAACCAAAGTGTCTCCATGGGGTCCCCAAGTTGACCCATGGCTTGTCTTGGTCGGTCATGACACAACCAATAAGGTTGGGACATGTGTCTAGGTCATTTCCTATTATTAAAACATTATTTATACCTTAAACTACCCTAATTACCACTAATCGCGATTAAGAACTTAATAAGTTACTATTCACCAAAAAATTATTATAATCTCATTGAACCACATTTTACTTCTTAATGACAACCATGTATGTCGGATTTTCAAAATTCAATACACATTAGTGGTAAACTTTCATTTAACTGAAAAATCAGTTTGCTTGATTACCACTTAGTGGTTTCACTATTCATCAAAAATTGAAGTTTTTCAGAAAATTACCAAAAATTCACCCTAATCTATATTTGATATTCCGAATTCATAAATGAAGTCTATTTTACAAAATTCAAATCATATAAGTCACATTAATTAATTTAATAATTAATTCCCGCTGCCAGAGCAAATAGCGTGTTTTTACAAAACAATAAGTATCAAAAGATTGACACCAGTTTAAGTCTAATTTCAAAGTGAAATTGATTCCAATGACCACCATTCGATTAAATGGTAAAAATATATTCATATTACACATTAATACCAATTCAAAAGATAATCTAATCATATAAATAAATTATATTAAAAATCATTTTTGATGTAAAATGCAGTATTTTTCACTATTCATTAAAAAATGAACATTGTCAGAAAAATACCAAAAATTCACACAAGGTAAATTTTGATGTCCCAATCATAAAGGATAAGTTTATTTTGAAAAACATAGTTTATAAAATTGTCAAAATATATATTCAAAAATGGTTTTCCATCAAAAGGCAGTAAAACAATCTTTTAAGAATATTAGTGTATTCCATGCATAAGATTGTATTTATTTTCATTTTAAGCCTCTATAACACTATCTTAATCATTAATAGACATAGATAAAAATATCTATTATTCATTACTTACTTGTGATTTTACAATAATATTATTAAAAGATAAAAAATTGATGTTTTACACCCATATAATGCTCAAATACATGAATTTTTACATAATAATATTAATATAAAAAAACATGCATCATGTACTCATCAAATATTGCAAGATATATTTGGATTAATTTATAGGAATTCAACTATATTTTTAAATCCATTCTTAGTAGTTTAATATTTATAATCTAGAATAATAATGACCATATTTGTATTTTATAACCTATAATCACTTTGATAATATGTACAATTTAATAAGAAATTGTCTAATAATCTAGATTATCAATAACATGAAATAATTTTTATTATCATCTA
Source organism: Viscum album (assembly GCA_963277665.1). Classification (NCBI taxonomy): domain Eukaryota; kingdom Viridiplantae; phylum Streptophyta; class Magnoliopsida; order Santalales; family Viscaceae; genus Viscum; species Viscum album. The sequence goes on from OY728153.1 coordinate 1,747,780,565, forward strand.
CACTATGAAGTATGGAATATCTATTTATGTAATATAATTCTTCATCTATAAATTCAATGTGTAATATTTCTGTTCAATCTGGAATCTATATATGTGTAATATTATCTATTATGTAATATGTGTGTAATATGTCATTATGTGTATCATTCCTTATAATTCATTAACATATAATCTTTTTAATATTTGTAACACATTATTTGTATATCATTCATTACAATTTAATTTGTGTAATATCTGTAAGAGAATACAATTAATTATATGTGTATCATTCATTACAAATCATTCATTATAATTCTTTTACTAGGTTACCATTCATTAATTATCTATGCATCATTCATTCATTATTTGTAACATATTACAATTCATTCTTCATCTATAACAGAATTCAATTCATTCATGTTTTGTGTATCATTCATTATAATTCATTAACAGAATATCTGTGTAATTTATATATGTGTAATATACGAATATGTGTGATCCCTGTGTGATATCTATAAAAAATTATCTCTGTGATCTCTATAAAAAATAATAGATAAATATTAAATAAAAAAACAATTTAATAGGAAATCAAATCAATTCATTTTATGGAAAATATAAACACGGCTACCACCTAAATCAAGTGATTGTAATTGGATAAAGACCAAATAATCACTTTTTTCATATAAATGCACTATTATGTTACTCTTTCTTGAAATTCAATGATATTAATTATATAGAGACCTAATAACCACATTTCCTTATAAAGAATATTAGTTTAATAACATTATTTTTTTAACATGTTTTTCTATCAACCAGATATACTTAATTTTGAAAACTGCTTATTACACCCATGGGTTGTTTATTATGAAATTTATGTGCATATTGAAAATTGGTTTGAATAGTTATCCCTTATTGAAATTAACTATATAACTTATATAATATTATAACACATATAATTGTAGATGGATTTTTTTGAAAACATGTAGAAAATTCTTATATCCCTAGTGATTCTCATGAATAATTTTATCTCAATATAGTTCATAGAAACTTCAGTACCTCAACTCTTGTTGCATATGGCTATCATATTTCCTAAATTGCAGTATTATTAGTACCGTCACAAGTACCTCATAACACCCTTATCTAGTAATAATTCATTGACCCATCGTAAATACATAGATAGTGGTGACACTATAGTTTGAGTATTTAATTATAAAAAAAGTCTTCTGAATATTCTGTATTAGGCTAGTTTTATAATAGTTCTATAACTTTGATGCTTCTCACAAGCCCAATAATCCTATTTTTCATTAATGTATATATTTTAACAATAAATCGTATTATTTCTATGGTGTTTAAAATATATAAGGGGGGTTAAACTTCAATAGTTAACTATTAACCTTAAAACTAGGACAATAATTTGTTTTAATTGGAATGTTATTTTAATATCTGTGTTTCATTGTTTTTTATAATCAATTGTGAAATAAAAATATTATCTATGAATCCTCTTTATAACAAATGCCTTAAAAAAATTCCCACTCCCAAATTTTATTATCATAATTTTATTCCTTGATAATCAGTCCAATTATCTGTTATTTTATCTCCTCTCTTTGTTAACTTCAAAATCTATTTGAATAAAAGTCATTCTTAATGAATTATTCTCAATAGTACATAATTAGAATATATGGTAAACAATTTCATAAATCCGTATGGGTTAACACCATTATCAATAAATTCAATAAAAGTTCCCTCATTTAAATTTTGTTGTTATATATATAATATATAGCACATACAAAATGAATGCTACATTGTAAAATATTTTTTCATATAGAAATAATCATTCTCTAGGTCTTCCAAATGTTTCTTACTACAGATATAATATTTTTTCTACTACTTTATGTTTTTTCATCACCATTCCATGGTATAAGCATTGAAAAAAGTCACCACACAAATAATCGAAAGTAGATCACCAAATTTCATGTTATCATACTTAAAAATCCTTCATTATAAAATATAATATATTTATTTCGTCATGTCAAAAGTACTGATGGTTACTCCTGTAAAATAGCTGACCTATCTATTATTATAACTAAACAAGAAATGCAATGGAACTTTTTTTACCTTTTATAGTATTTAATTCTGTTTCATTTAGAGTATTAATATTATGTTATAGTGGATCATGGTTTATTTTTCGATTGTTACTAAATAAAATATGGTTGTGAGAGTATCAAATGTATTATTTGAATTTTTTTTTGGCAACATTGACACCTAGAGGTCTATCAAAGGTATTTTTTCAAGGTTGTTTCTATTCTTGTTTATAATTACCTATTTTTGATGCCTTATTTTCATTTTTTAATGTTTTATAATTTAATTTCTATTAGTTGGATGCATTTTATATGAATTTAATGGGTTAAAGGCTTATAGTAATCATTTTATATCAATTTAATTTTTTCATTGATTCTATTCTCTAACAATATATTATTTATAACATTTTCCATTATGTTCCTACAATATTTTAATGATAGGTTATGCATTAAAATGGGATATTTAAAGGGTTTGAGAAGTCTAGTGAATGAAAGAGTATTCATAAGCAGATTTTATAAATTGAACTTTTTACTGTATATCATATTTTTGAATTGGATGAACAATGAATTTAAAATTCTCGATTTAGAACCGACTGATGAAAGGATAACCTATAAGAGAAATATTTAATTTAAAATCCAGTTTTTACATCAAATTTATGACTTTGATGTCTAATTTTTTGAAAATTTCACTATCTGTTACTAAGTTTTTGACAGAATTCTAGTTACTAATAGTTAGCTTGATTTGGGTAACTCATTGTCGATATCTGATGTGTGATGGTTGAAGGGTCCATGATTTAGATATCCATGACATTTTCATGGGTCATTCTTGCAATTGGATTTCATGTTAACTCAAAAGTTGATAATGTCTTGTGACATAAATAATATTTTTATTTAAGTAATGTTCTTCCATCATCATTAATTTTGTGAGTTTATTTTCTCTATGTGCATTTTATGCTTGTGTGTTTATAAGATTCGTTATTATATTTTGGGTCCTTGCAAGTGGATTTCATCTTAGAAGTCATTATTTGCGTATGTCATCAAACATATTATTCTGGTAATTCCATGCATTCATTATTATTATTTTTTAGATGAGTTCTAGTGCCATTATCATTCTTAATTTTTGATTTTATTATGATATTTTGTGTTTGATGTGTGTTTTTTATTTTTTTATGTAGGTTCTAATGATGGTTTTTAGGCAGTTTTTGACTCCACATATGGTTGTATCATTTAAATTATTTTCCCTAGCTGTTGCTAACACTATTTCACAATGTTTGTTTTGGTCAGTTCGTTCTAGATTATAGTTCACTTCTCTTTATTGTTGTTAGTTTTGGTTGCCATTATGGATTTTTACAGCTGGGTCATTACGTAGGTCACTATTTTCAGAATTCTATTTTCCAAGATTTAAGTACATTACACATGGAGGTATAAATTCTTGAAAGACTTAAGAAAAGGTCATGAATCAAGTCATCCCAACATTTTTTCATCGGTCTTTCATGCAAGTGGATCAATCCATCCCAATAAATGTGGTTTCTGCAGTACATGTAGCGAGGCTTTTTTCTGGTTCATCCTTGAAGTGATGGTTTGTGGGAATCATCAAGCCCCACATTTATTATCAGGAATGAGAACAATATGCTTCTGTGGAGACTCATTGGTGGTGATCTTGCGACTTGGAGATAATTATATGGTAGAGAGGTGGATGATTACTGCATTCATGGACCCACATATTATGTAAATCATCAAATGATAAATGATGTATGAGAGTTTGGAGTTTCATGTAAACTTTCTTGGAGTTTAATTACTTTTAGACATGTTTGTGACATGTTTCGTTGAAGTTAATTTCAAGTTTGAAAATGTTAATATAATATTATTTTATAATGATATATAATAAATATAATTGAAACACATGGCTGATTTTCAGCTATCAACTGGTCAAAGTTATGAAGCTCTGCTAATGTGTATAGCAGCACTCGGGTCGAATCCTCGGTGATGATACTTTTTAATATTCGTTTGTTTTTAGTTGATTGTATTCTGATTTGGGGGGTGTTTATATAGCTTATGAAATGATGGATTGATTAATATTGATTTAACAAATCTATAAAGGTTGGGGTGAGTTCATCATTAGGTAGTTAAACTTGTGATATCCTTGATCTTTGCTTTATATTGCATTAAATTAACACCTATGTCACCAGTTGACATTGATTAGAATTCCCTAAGTTTTAAAGATTTAATCCAAGCCATAAAATAACTAGGATTATAACCTCAATAAGTAGTTGATTTTTATATTGTATTTATGGTTTCAATAATCCATGGAATCTATATGTTAAACAAAACAATTCATTAATCCATGACATGCTAAGTTCAACATACACAATGTTAATTTGAGGGATATTCATCAAGAAAAAGCTCTCAATCACTTAACATACCTAAATTATAACTCACCCTAGTGATAGATTTACTCATCCATTGAAATTATTAGTAATCTTGTTATAATTATTATGATGATACATTAAGAAGAGAAGAAAAATAAAGGTATAAGAAAAGAGTGGCGTGTCTAACACACACACAAACGATGAAGGGAATTAAATATGAACATTAGATTGAATGAAATAAGGGAAGGGGATTCAAATGTATTTAAGCTATTTTAAGAACATTAATATTAAACTATTGAAGTTGGATAAGAATAAGAGATATTGAAGAAGAAACTTGCATTAAAACAAAATTACAAAGGAAGAGACTTACAAGATTACCGAAATGAAGAAAACAAAAGTAAATGAAAACAAAGAGAGGAGGAAAGGTCTATAAAGTGAAAACCTGAGTATGGAAGGTCCTCCAAAGACCTTGGAAATTATTTGTTCATGCCAATATGTGATTCTATCTTCTGAAATGCCAACTCCTTTTGAAGGAGAGGAGGGGTATGTATTTATAGCCCAGGGAAGTAGACTGTTTTCATTCCCAATATGTCCCTCCACTTGGGTCGACATTTTGGAGATCCAGAAATCCAAATATCGAGATATCTCCTTATTCAAAGTTGTAGATAATAATATTTTACAACTACTCTCAAAATTAGGAGGAATTTGGACCTATTGAAAAAACGTTAGGGAGGTTTTATTAAACAAAGTTAAACTGCCCATTTCAATCCTTGATTTTTCGATGGAAAAAGTGTGAAGGGATTTTGGAATAGGATGATGCCTTAAAATCCAAATGCATTATTCAAAACATCTGTCCGCCTATATCTCCTATTTCACAATGTAAAATATCAGATTGAATTGATGACTATATCAGGAGAAATGCCATGAATACTGTACTGATTTTAATTCCCATCCAAGAATGGTGGGCTGAGTTTGAATGAATCATTTGGGCACCTTGTATTTGGATTTAGGCCTTGAAATTTTTATCCTATACTCCTTACATTGTCCCATGAAACATTGAGGATAATGAAATAATTTTGACTTCCTAATTGAGCCCAGTAATTCAATATTCATGGTTGGTCCATTTTCTTCACAGATTCTGTAGGCCCTCTTGTGTGGCCCATATGAGCCATCCAATAGCAGACTAGGACCATGATCCCTTCTAATGTAATGCTGGATATTGAATGAGAAATTATAAAAAATGAGAACCACAAAATTTGTATCAATAGGGTGATATTTATAAATGAAATAGTAAATAGACTCAATTGGACTACTTCTAAAGATTTTCAAAATTATACTTAGTATTCGAACATTAATATTTCACACAAATTATGCACATTTTCTATAAAATAAGCAAAGGGAGTGTATAATATGTCATGAAAGTATTAATAACATCAATTCCCCCACACTTATTTTTATGCATGTCCTCATGTGCAACAAATATAAAAATAGGACAAAATCATTTTTACTCACCAACAAATATTAAAATTTTGTTTTCTCCAATCAGGGGTGGTTTAGAATATTTCATACATCCATATTGAATTACACCTCAAATTTTTACAGAAATAATGTTCCAAAAACAACTATTTTATCATGCTCAAATTTAGAAATGGAAAATGTGGACACCCAAAACTCACACCTCTCAAGATGATAAAATTCCATTGTGGAAGTTCACTCTTTCACCAACCAAGAGTGAAAATCCAAGAGTTTAAATGAGCTCTCATCTTCCAATCCCTATCCAAATTGCACAAGAATCAATAGGTATTTTGCATGGATTTTTCTGTGGCTATGGGATGGTAGGAATATAATGTCCAAGAGAGAGTAGAAGAGGGGTAAAACACCAACATGGAAAAGGTAATGCACATTTTTTTTTGAAATGATACATGAAATGAAATGGAAACACATATTTATGAGGGAAGGAAAATGTGAAATAATACAAGAAAGTGGAAGGAAATATGAAGGCAATGAGAACATGGAATATTTACAAAACAAAAAACTTCTCCCTATGACATAATAATATAATGCAACTGTTTTTTTTTTCTTTTTTTTTTCTTTTTTTCAAAATTTGAACTTGAAACAGATCTCACACTCATATCCCAACCCATTATTGATCTCCTCATGACACAATTTTAATAGTTATAATAAGATCAAATGCTGATAAATAGTGATTTTTGACCTACCCAAGTCACAACCCAATTTTTTTGTTCTTTTTTTTTCTTGAACACTTTACAATAAAATTCAAGAAATACATCTTATGCATATATACATTCCCAAATCCCCATGAAGTACAACCTATCTCCCACACTTAAATGGATGCTTTCCCTCAAGCATATGATAACATGGTGAAATTAAAAAAAAGGTACCCAAATTGAAATCCATTCCCGCACACTTAAATTCAAAAAATTATGCAATGAGAATCTATGTTGATATTGTGTGGGAAAAGGTATTGGGCTTGTAATGTGGCTATCAAAGAAAAGGTCTTCATAGGCTCAAAGGGGCTTTTAAAAGGAGGATTAATGTACAGGAAATGGGAGGCTATTTGGATACGGTGATACTCAGGTGGTTCAGAAAATGAATCTATCATATTAATGTAGACTAAATTAAGAAATTCAGCTCAAAGGTCCACAAACTCAAGACTCACAAATGGGGGTAAAGAACACACATTTTGAAAATATGGCCCTAGGTGGACTTGGTATGAAAGCTAATGTTGGTTCTCACGGTTGGGGAAAATCATTTTTCAAATCAAAAATTGCGTATTGAAAAATTGTTGGTTTTCACACAATATTCTTTATTCAAATTAATGAAGAAAACAAAAAATTTTTGAGATGAAACCATGTCTTTTGACTCCCCAAAATGGTTGGAAAAATATTTAAAATTGAAAGGTGAGTAAGTATGACTCTTGTTTGTTCATTTTTTTAATTTTTTTATGCTTTTATTTGTGATTTTAAATTACTCACCCACACAAAAGAGAAAGAGTAAATAAAAAATGTGATGAGGAAAGTTAAAAAAAATGAGAATGTGGGAGGAAGAATAAAGAGAGAGAGATAGATATAGAGAGATAGAAAATGAGTTCAAGGTAAAGAGGTGCCCCCTGGTTTGGATTTGGTGGGTCACCATCTCCATCCAGTGGTGGTTCTACTATTGATCTGATGGAATTCGATGTGGTTCATGGATTGTGGGATGTTACATGAAAAATAAAAACCATTATTTATCTAAAAATAAATTAAAATTTCATAAAATTAAAAGAAAACATGGTTTGGCTCCCAAGAAGCGATGCATTTATTTTCTTACAGCTAGATAGTTGTAGTGGACTACCCATAGTCTGTTGGTTGCCACCATATTTTCTCAACTCCAGAGTGCTTCTAGAAAAACTTATCCTTTGGGAGGCCTGATGATTCCTTGGATAATTTCATCCCTTCCTTTTTGTTTCTCATGCAATTCAACAGGGGTGGAAATAGTATATGACTATCATCCCTTTGGTCTTCAACGTGGGGAATGATTTTATCCACAAAGTGATGGTTTTATATGCTCTTAGATTCAGGAAGATGTCCCAATTCTACTGGTTCATTTATGTAAGGTTCAGATAACACGAAACTGGAGTATGAGATCCCAATTTTTATGACTCATTTATTTCATCACTTACCAATGTAGAGTAAGGAGGATCATTAGAGTCATAAAACTGAATAAATTTTTCAATATCTTTTATATCAATGTTGTTCACCAAAGAATGGTCAATTTCAATATCACCAGTGATCAATTTATTAATTATGGATCAAATATCACAAAATTCACTCCCATTGGGACAATATAAACACATTGGTTTGGGGTTCACCTCATATATGACAGAATTTTCATTATCATGTATAGGAAATGATGAATGTTGGATAATCATATTTGAATCAAAAAATGAACATGCTTGTTTGTTTTCCACATTACTAACCAAGTTGGAGCAATGGAGGCCAGAGGTGAGTTTTTATTCCAAATAGTTTTCAAGATCTTTTAGATCAATGGATTTTTTATTTGTAATGTCAACATCAACTTCTCCATTTTTTGACTTGGATAATGTAGATGAAATATTCACAAACTCTCCTATTAGTTTAATATGAAGAACATGATGGATTGGGATTCAAGACACTATCAAAGAGACTTTTGGAAGCATGGATAGAGAATACATATTGATTCTCTAGTGGGTATCACATGGATTAAAAAATATTGAACATGACCAGTTGGTCACCAAATTCGATGGATAAGATGCCAACATGGACATCAATTTTGGTTTTAGATTTCATAAATAAATTTCTTCCTAAAATCAGAAGAGATTGGTAAGAAGTTGTCTCACCTTCCATGTCAAGGACATAGAATTCAGCTAGGAAGATAAGATCATTGACTCAGACAAGGACATCCTCAATTATACCCTTAGGAATAGAAGTTCTTCGATTGGACAATTGAATGAAAACACCTGTTGGATGTAAGGGACCTAGAATAAGGTTGGAGAATATGGATTTGGGCATGACATTAATTGAGGATCCTAGGTCTATGAGTGCATCTTCGAAGTAGGAACTTCCAATTTTGCATGGAACCGTAATGGTCCCCAGATCTTTTCACTTTATAGTAATAGACTACTGGGTGGAAACATTTTCAAAGGTCCTATGTTTCCTCTTATAGGTGCACAATCCCTTAAGAAACTTTGCATACATTGGAATTTGTTTTATGGCCTCTAAGAGGGGAATATTGACTTCAACATGTCTAAACATGTCAAGCATTTCAGGAACAAGTTCAAATGACTTCTTGGGCTTATAAATTGCTTGAGGAAAATGAATTGGGTTACTAAGTGGAATGGAATGAGGTGAGGGAATGGTTTCAAGTTCCTTTTCATATTTCTTTTTCATTTCATTTTCTAGGTCAAAATGCCAAGGAGGGTTAGAGGACTTATCTTGAGGCATAGCAATTTTATTTTCTGATCTAAGTGCAATTGCACTTACATTACCCTTGGGTTTGGGTAATGGTTGAGGTGGAAGTTGGGAAGAATTTGATGGTTGTTTCTAACTAAGTTGGGATGCAAGTTGACCAATTTGGGTTTCAATGTTCTTGAGACTAAAATGGGTGAAGGAGGAAAGATATTCTACTGCACTTTTACATGGTTTCTTGGAAGAAGAGGCATGTACCGAATTGGGATTACCTAGATTTTGGTTCTTGGGGAAGTGATTGTATTGGTTTTGGAATTTTGAAGGCTCACTAGGATAGTGTAATCCAGGAGTAGAATTGTTCCATTGAGGATGAGGAACAAAAGGATAAAGTTATTGGAAGTTACCAACACCTTGACCATATTGAAACTGGTTTGGGTCTTGAGGAGGGAATTGAGGGGGATGAGAGACGGTATTAACATACCTCAGGCCTTGGTTATAGGAAGAAGAGAAGGGCTCAGAGTGAGGTTGGTTGAAGTTTCTAATGAACTGACCTGATTGTTGAGGGTTGGGGTTCCTATGAGAATATGCAGCATTGAGATCCACTGGTCTAGATTAATCTGATTGTCCCTCTTGAAGTTGTGGACATTTGTTAGTTGGAAGAACTGGAGAGTTACAGATTCCACATTTTTTGACCGGTCTAGGAATCATTGATTGTGGAGATGATGAAGTTGGGGCTTTGGTAGCCACAACTAGTTGTCACACAAGACCTTTAAGTTCACTCATCCACTCTGCCATCTTGTTAGTCTCTATCGAATGACTGTATTGGGCTTGTTTGACTTGAGCAAGTGCTTGAGTATGGAATTGTTTTGTGTTCGTAGCCATGTTTCTTATGAGATCTCTTGCAGTTGAAGGAGTTTTATCAATAAGATCAACGCCACTTGCGGCATCAATGAGAGTTCTCTCCATAGACAATAACCCCTAATATAAGTATTAGATCAAGAGTTGGTCAGGGATTTGGTGGTGTGGATAGGTTGAAACAAGATTTTTTAACCTCTCCCAGAACTCATGGAGTGATTCACTTGGTAATTGACGAATACCACTTATTTCCTTTCAGATAAAAGCAGTATGAGAAGCAAGAAAGAATTTCTTTAAGAATAGTCGCTTCATGTCATTCCATGTGGTTATAGATCCAGGAGGGAGGTAGTAAAGTAATGACTTAGCAGTGTTAGCCAAGGACAAAGAGAATTCTAAATGTTTTACTTGTTCCTCAGAAGCCCCATGAGGCTTCATGGTAGAGCACACCACTTGGAACTCATTATGGTAGAGATATGAATCCTCACTGGCTAGCCCGTGAAAATGAGGAAGAAAATGAATCAAACCCAATTTGAGTTCAAAGTCAGCCTCTAGGTTTGGATATTGAATACCAAGAGGTTGGTAATTCATATCAGGGGTATTAAGTTCTTTAAGTGTTAGTTCCCTATGATTATCCATAACTAATTCAACTGGTTGGACAAGGACTAGTTCCTGAATGAGTTGATTATCTATTAAGTTCATCCCAAGTTAGAGAAGAGTTTTCTCAATTTCAAGGTCAAACAAATCAAAGGTATTGTTTGGTAGGCTACGGGGCATTCAGAATGATGTTGGAAGAAAGAGGAATATGAGTTTTTATTTGTATTTTTTCAATTTTTTTTAAATTTTGTTTTTTGGGTTTATTTTTACAATAACCACAAACTAATGACTACATAAAGAACCATCCCCAAAAACGACGTCACTTGAAATGTGCGGCCGACTATCACCTATTGACTGATAAAAATTCCAATGCTCTGCTAATTTGTATAGCAGCACTCGATTCGAATCCTCAGCGATTATACTTTTTAATAGTCGTTTATTTTTAGTTTATTGTATTCTGATTGAGGGGGTTTGTTTGTAGAGCTATTGAAATGATTGATTGATTATGATTGATTTAACAAATTTATAAATATTGGGGTGAGTTCATCATTAGGTAGTTAAGCTTGTGATATCCTTGAGCTTTGCTTTATATTACATTAAATTAACACACAAGTCACAAGTTGATGTTGACTGGAATTCCTAAGTGTTAAAGCTTTAATCCAACACCTTACTTAAATAGGATTATAAACTCAATTGGAACGTGATTTTGGTAGTTTATTTATGGTTCCAATAATCCATGAAATCCATATGTTATACGAAACAATTCATTAATTCATGACATGCTAAGTTCAATATACACAATATTAATTTGAAGAATATTCATCGAGCAAAATCTCTCAATCACTTAACGTGCCTAAATTAAAACTCACCCCAATGAGATATTTACTCATCCATTGAAATGATTTGTAATATGGTTATAATTATTATTACGATAATCTAAGAAGATAATAAAATGAAAGGGTTAAGAAAAGATTGGTGTGTCGAACACACACCCAAACGATGAACAGAATTAAATATGAACTTTAGATTAAATGATAAAGCAAAAGAAGGGATGGGGATTCAACTGTATTTAAACTATTTTAAGAATTATAATATTTAACAATAGAAGGTGGATGAGAATAATAGATATTGCAGAAGAAACTTGCATTAAAACAGAATTACAAAGAAATAGAATTACAAGATTACAAAAATGAAAAACACAAAAGTAAATGAAAACAAAGAAAAGGGAAAAGGTCTCTCAAGTGAAAACATGAGTATTTAAAGTCCTCCCAATACCTTGTCAAGGCTTTGATCATTCCAGTATGTTCTCTTCTCTTTTAAAATTCCAACTCCTTTAAAAGAGAGGAGGGGATGTATTTATATCCCAAGGAAGTGGATTGTTTGCATTCCCATTCTATCACTCCATTTGTCTCGATGATTTAGACATCCAGACAGACGAATCATGAAATATCTCCTTCTTAAAAGTTGTAGATAATAATTTTGGATGACTACTCTCAAAATTTGGAGGCATTTGTATCTATTTATCCAAAGTTAGGGTAGTTTAAGTAAACAGAGTTAAACTTTTCATTTCAATCCATGGGTTTTCGATGGCCAAAATGTGAAAAGATTTTGTAATAGGAAGATGCATTCAAATCTGAATTATTTCTTCCAAAAATTCAGACTTCCATATATAATATTTCACAAAGAAAATTATTAGCTTGATTTTATGACTGGATCTGGAGACATTTCATCAATACTGTACTGATTTTAATTTCCGGCCAAAATTGTGGGCTGAGTTTAAATGAATCAGTTGGGTCCCTTGTATTTGTATTTGGGCCATGAAATTTTTATCCAAGACTCCTTACATTGTCTCTAGAACCTTTTAGTATAATAAAGGTATTTTCAATTCCCAATTGAGCCCAATAATTCAATCTTCATGTCTTGTCCAGTTTCTTCACAGATTCTGTAGGCCCTCTTGTGTGGTCCATATGAGCCTTCCAATGGAAGACTTGGCCCATGATCCCTTATAATGAAATGATGGATATTGAATGATAAATCCTACAAAATAATAAACACACAATTTGGATTAGTAGGTTGATAGTTATAAATAATATAGTAAACGGACTCAATTGGACTACTTCTAAAAATGCTAAAAAATTATACATAGTATTAAAACATTAAAATTTCACACAAATTATGCACATTTCATATAAAATATGTAAAGGGAGTATATAATAAGTCATGAAAATATTAATAACATAAATAATATATATAATATATATAATTATTTTATTAAACTGAATATATAATTTTATAGATAAATTTTGGAACACCCATATAATATTTTATTCAAAATATAATTTAGAATCATATATGAATCATTGGTATTGATTTTAATAAATAGAAAGATTAATGTTCAAGGTATTATTGACAAATACTTTTTTTTATTAATTTGTTGCTAAAAATTTTGACCAACATATTTTTTATCTATTGCTATTATTATAATTCCCACAAAACAATTTTATCTATCACAATAACATTTATATATAGAGTTTTTACCAACAATTTTGTGACATGGAATTTTTTGATGGTAAAATGTTTTACCGATCAATAATGAACTTTTACTAATAGATATACCCCTGTTGGAAAAAATTATTTATTTATTAGTGTTTTATGACATGAGATTATTGTTCATTAATTATTGTGATTTCACACTCTTATGAATCATGTCTTTTAGAATGATAATGCTTTATTCCATCACCAATTTTTCGGATGTATAACATGCTGGGTATGAACTTTTTAAGTTATTTTCTTTAACTCATACCCTTGTGCTTTTCTTATGGTTTATTATGACCATTTAATGATATCTCCAATGTTTACCCTTATTGAGAATCTAAGCTTACCATTTCTTTGGTTTCCTTTCCCAAGGTTATAAAGAATGTTTTTAATTAGGGTATGTTTATGAATATTAAAAAATGGAATATGTTTATGGGAGATGTTGAATGTATTTTAGTAAATAAGTATATTATGACCCTAGTCTTCAAATATAGTAATACATTACAGTTTTTGGTCATGTATTTGTTAAATATGTTGAATATTCATATAAAAATTTGTGATATTTATATATAAAAATTATTGTTCATCGATTCACATTGGGATGAAGTTCAACCGTAGGACGAGTCTTACTCTGATTTAGGACCGTATATGAAAAATGGGTTAGTTACACTATTAATTAATTGAGTTGTATATGTGACATGTCCTAAGACCATGACTCATGTAGTTCCACAATAACAAAAAAGATTTGGGGAGTATTTGTTACTTCATTATGCTTATATCATAAAAAAAATTCTTTTCCAATTTGGGAATAAATAGTCTCATATCATTATAGAAGAACTCAAATATCAGTTGTTCAATTAACATTTTACGTTCCAATCCCAAAAAAAATCAATATTTTACTATATCTAACAAAAACATCATTCCACCATATTGAAGTGGATAATTCCATTAAATTTCATTTATAGATAAAGGTATATATGGGTACAAATTAAGATTATTCAAATATTGTGACACATTTTGTGTCACTTTAGAATTAATTAATTAACTAATTTAATTAATTTTTTAGCTGTAATCGGTCCCCAATATATTTCTGTTTAAATTTTAAAATTTATAAAGTAATTTTTGTTGTACATGGTTTTTACATAGTAAGGAGTAATTGTGTGTTGACCATGCATTAGGGGACTACACTTTAGAGTTCCAATTATAATGGTTTGAGTATTGTTAACTCAACTGTGGAACCTTCTTTAGGAAACTATGTGGGAGCCTCAAACTTGCCTATTAGGTAAAACCTTGTTGGTGCACCATTTGGTTAATCATGCATATAAACCGTTTGTTTTAACCAAGGAAATAATTTTTTACATTTTCCAAAAATACCATTAATGAAAAATTAAAACAAACTCTCCTCCAGACAGATCCCTCTATCCATGAAATGCACTATCCCCCCATGGTTGTGCCCCCCATCCCAGATCCATCCTCTTGTTGTGAAAATTCTATGAGCTTTCGTGGAGAATCTCAATCAATCCTTCAATGTATGGTCTCCTCTCTTCCTTTCCTTCCATTTCTTGATATTTTCCCTCTCCCTTTCACCCCTATGGTTCATTAAAACTCTAGTTCAAGGGGTTTAACCATATTTTTGGGATTAATTTGATGTAAGGGTGTGTGATGGGTCTTTTTAAGTGACCCAAGCTTTCTATAAATAAATATTACATCTTTTTAGATTAATATTATTTATATAACATTATTATATATTCGAAATCCATAAAGGATTAGTGTATTTGTAGACTAGATATGTAAAAATATTATTTTGGTATATTCTTCATAATTTCTCACAATTTTTTTATCAATTTTAACCCTTAAGGTCATACTCTACTTAAAACGTTTTTTATTAACCTGGGAATGGAAAACATAATAAAAGAGTGTGTATAAGGCCCCAGCCTTAAACATTACTTAATCTTGAGTTATTCCAATAATAAAAATTGAGGATCATTTCAGGTTTAGAGTTTTAGAGAATTAGATCATAAATCATTCATTACATTCCACATTAAAACAAGGTGGTTACATCTACGACAGTATTATTTTTTTCCACCAAAGGAAACATATTTAAAATAAAACATGTTTCTTTCTTGACTCTTCCTCAACACTATCATCACATCTTGTAATTTTCCCTTAACCGGTGAAAAACATTTCAAAAACATGGGATGAGAATAAAAAGCTCAGTAAGGGATATAAAAATACCAAAATAAAACATTACTCCATGTATACATAAGAATCAATGAAATCATACTTTACATATACATGAACACCACATTCATTTAATTGTTATATTAAATGAATTAAAACTGAATGAGACAAATATATATTATAATTCCAGTATAATATATATGTTATATAGGTAACATAATTTCATTAATCACATTCTTTATAAATTCTATGTTTGGCATGAACGAGTCACATCACTTGAGTGGGCAGTAGTCCACACTTCCTCAGATGAAATTATCACAGTTCCACAACATGAAAAGCATGACGTTGTGATTTTAAAATAAAATTCAGAAGAATATAGAAAAAATAAACACCATATATATCATATATAAATATAGTGAAATCATAATGGCGATCATGAAAGGTTTTAAAAGAAGATTGAACAATCATCATTTCGTGAGGCAGTAATTCACCACCCAGAGAAACAGTATGTTCTTTAACCATTAGATGGATGTGTCTATAAGTGTAGGTAGAATACTTATCATAAAAACATCCTAGTATATTAAGGATACAGGTTTTATTATGCGATTAAATAATAATAAGATAGTGGTGAGTAAAGAAGTAAAATAAAAGGAAGAAACTCAAGGGAATACATTACCTCTAAATAGGGTAACTCTTTTTATATTTGAGCCAAAGGGTTCCTTGGAAAGACTTCTTGTAATACCCCGAGATTTTATAAGATATATTATTTTTAATTTCTTTAATATCTTCTGTTGTACGCTACACCAAGATTATCTTGCACTATACGCAACACTGTATTATCTTGCAGTATACACAACACTAATCTTGGATCGTGTTAAACACAATTTCAAGTTTGTTTAACAGTAGTTATTCTACATAACATTGAGTGTATATATATATATATATACAATTTATAAATTAAATACGGTTGGACTTTGTTATATGAAAAAATAAATAAGTCTTTCACTACACGTAACCCTGACTTGGCTTGCATTACACGCAATCATGACCTTCCTCGATAACGTGTGTTATACGCAATATCGGGGCACTAAACAACGATATATGGTTATAATATTATTATAAACTAGCCATTATGAATAGTATTGACTACATTTTGAATTTTATAAGATTATTATTAATCTTAAACATTTCTTATAACATGGTATGAGATCATAATAAATGTTTCGGGTAAAATAAGGATTTTTCAAAAAATGTAGTTTTGCCACCTTTTGATGGCGCACCGATAGTAAATTTAGTTTTTGACATGTTTATAAGTTCAATTTGATAAAATAAAATTATTATTTTGAATCCGAATATAAAATTTTACTTTGGATAAGTTTTTCATATTATTCTGATAACTTTCATATTTTGAAGAATAGTAAAAACACGCTATATTTTAATTAAAAACAACTTTTTTCATCATGATAATTTATATGGTTAAATTATAATATTTAATGGTATTAAAGTATAATTATAATATATTTTTACAATTTAATATTATGTATGTCATTATCATTTATTTTATATAGAATTCTTAGGTAAAATAATTTCAATCTTTTGCAATGTTTTAACTTTTAAAACTAGTTTTCTTAATAACTGGGTTAATTTTAAATTAATTTCTTCAAATTATGTGATTTGAATTAGGAAAAATGGACTCCATATTTGGAATCAGTAGATCCAAATTCTGTTAATAGGCTACTTTTTATTTTTGGTCACTTTGAATAGTAACTATAGTAAATTTTATTTACCATAGTTAAAGGTAAATCGGGTAATTGGGGGTAAATATAATATTATAAATTTACACTAAAACTTGTCTTAATATAATTGGATGATTATATTTCGTCCTATGTTATATTTTGGCCGAAATGGAATCCATTGGAACCCACTTGGATGTGATTAATACCTTTAATATATTTTATTTAAAAGAAAGTGAAATATGTCTCACTCAAACATTAATAATTAAACTATTTTTAATATAAGGTTATACAAAATATAAATTCGGTTATAAATACTCATTTGAAATTTAAAATGTTTTTCGTTATCATGGTAATTTATTTGTAATTTTTAATAATTATTTATTTACCTTATTAGCTTATACATTAATGATGCATAAATTATTTATTTAGTGAAAAATCAATAATATAGTTTTTATAAAAATAATAATACCTATAAAAAGGACCATAAACATGACCAAACATTATTTTTTGAGTATATCTATACCCTAATCATTTAAGGGTCGATTGTGGGACCATTTGGAGGCATATAAAACCAATTAGGACATTTATTTTATTTTATTTTAAATGATGTCATAGATGACACCTTCCTAATTTAATAAATATAACAATTTAAATGTTGTGATGTTAATAAGATAATTCAAGTAAAAATATTATTATGAGTGTTATTATATTTATGTTCATCATATAATTTTATTTTAAATTTTTATGCAACTAATAAATATATTAAATGATTATACAAAAATGATGTAGTAATGGTTTTATTAAGAGAAATATCAAAAAAATGGTTTTATAAATATTAATATAAACATTATATGAACTAATTAATGTTGTACACAAATTTTATAGTTAAATATGACTTGTTAGGAATCTATTAAAGCTTTTATTTTGAATATATCCTCTATTTAGATTTTATATAAATTTAAATAATTGAATAGTGTCAAAACTGACACTATTGTTATTTTATAAAAATAACATATTATAAAATTGTTTAAAAATCACAAAAATATTTAAAAATTATAAATTTAAATTTATATGGTCCAAAATGTGATAAAGTATCCAAATATGAAAAATTAACAACAAATAAGTAATTATTTATAAAAATTTAAAAATTAGAATCTTATTACCACAAATAAAATTAAATAGATTAAATAAGGATAAATCAAGATGATAATGATTAAAATAAATTCCTAACATGTCTAAATTTTATTGGTTGATGCTATTACAACCCTAACTCATCTAATATTCGGATTTGTGTCATTTTAGGAGGCTTTTAAGTGAGGTTGAATTTATTATAAATTAATATTTCTTATGTTACCAATAATGCCCCTCTCCTCACTTATAAAAAGGGCACCCCTTCCCTCTTCTCTTCACACCCTTTTGTGCCTTGAATCTCGGAAAACCCCTTCCAATTACTCTTATAAACCTCTAGTTATATCATATAGTTTATGGTCTTCTCAGAATACCAACTCTAATTCCCCAAGAAGATCTTTAAAGGAGGTACGTCGAGGAAGAGGTAATCTCTTCTATAGGCTCTTTCAAGTTTATTTCTTCTTCTAATTACTCTTATTTAGTTTTTCCATTATAAAGTAATAAAAAAAGTATTAATGAAATACTGATATGTTATTATAAACATGAAACAACCCTATATCACCTTCTATCCATCCTACGGAAAATGAAATCATTGTGCGTGCGTACGTACGAAATACCGTCTCCACGTTGTGGTGTAATCTATTTTCCACCACCACCTTACTTGGATGGTTATAATGGTGTAAATAATTACTATATATGATTATTATAACATCATACTGATTCTAAGATAAATATCATCCACTCCAATTCCATTAAATAAATATGGGAATGATATCATCCCTCGTGCGTATGAACAGATTACTGTCTCCATGACGTGATGAGATTCATTTTCCATGTTAACAATTGAAGAATGATTATAAAGTTTATATAATAAGTAATCATGAAATATATGACATATTAACAATACTGTATTTATGTATATATTATTTACTTACATCTATTAAATTTAATTAGGAAACGAAAACAACGTTCATGCGTACGTACGGCCTACCGTCTCTATGAACGGTGTATTTCTTTCCATTTATCTATCTATTATATATATGTATATTATTAATATATATTATATATAATTCATGTTTTATATTCTGGAATTAAGTAATCATGATCTAATTAATCTTATGAATAATTACAAGTCAAAGCACAGATGATAAATGAAACGATTTTACCCAAAATACTGCTTTAACATGGAATTAACAAATGAATGGATAATATAAAGTAAAAAGTGAATCATATATGATATCATAAATATTATTATGTTTTTATTACAAGTTAATAATATGTTTAAACCCACTATACAGGAGCCTCGGACACACACGGAATAAATTGGACAAAAGTTAAGGGATAACTTTTTCAATCTCGTTTTTATCCGAGATTGTTTATTCGTAAGTATTTACTGGGGTTTTATTTATCATCCATGTCCCTGTTTTCTAAAAATAATTTCATGTGTGTTTAAAGTCCTTTTTACCCATTTTTGACTTTTAATACATGGTATGTAAGGAATCATTATTTTGATTACCATACAAGGTACTTTTTGACTTTTCCGGCAAAAGTACGAGAAGAATGTTTTTTTAACATAAACAGCATGAAGGGATTTTTACGGTTTCATTACGCCTAATTTTCATGAGGATTACTATACAATTTTTCATGATTATTTTCAACAAAATCATTTTATTTTAAAATTTCATGGAATTTTGTGAAAAGAAATTGATTTTGAAGAAGAAAGGATATTTTCCTCAAGAATTCATTTCATGTGTTTTATCAAAAACATTTTCCATCTAAGATAATATTATTTAATATGTTTATATTTCTATTATAATGTATCTATGATTTACATGGTTTCAATTTTCTTTTGATGAAATGATATTCATTTTTATATGGATTATGTTATGATGGAATGATGTTTTTGAAACCCATTTTATTCTTTGGGTGGATTTATGTTCATGTTGTGGAACACGTAAGAATGATTTAATTATAAGATGGGTGGGACCTATATCTCCCTCCAATGCATTGGGTAAAGATTTATATCTCTTGATATAGACATGGCTGGAACGGTAAGTTAATCTGGTTCAGTGTTACAGGACTGGAACCAGGAGTAAACTCGATTCAGAAAGTGACTTTTTCCACTAAGATGGCCTTGGCAGCAATGCTTTGGCTACTATGGAAATCATATCATGTGCTTAATGGTTTTCCACAGTTACATGATGTGTTCCCATGCTATTTTATGATGATTTATGTTCTATTATTATCTATTCCTTACGTACTTCCATGTTTTATGTCATTGCTCAAGATTTTGATGTTTAAACATTATGTTCATGTTTTTAAGTTCAAATGTATATGGTTTGTTTTATTTTCTCCATGCTTACCCTTACTGAGGAATTGATCTCACCCTTTATATGTTTTCTTTTCCCCAGGATTTAAATAAAGGTTTTACGTAAGAAAAAAAAGCGGAAGATCTTTAGGGGAGATGTTCAAGATCTTTCACCATGATTAGAAGATTATGTTCCGAGTTTCCAAAGACACTAAACTATTACAGTCCTTGAGTGTTGGTTTTGGTTATGTATTAAGTTTTCTGAAAAAGTAATGTAATATCCATGTACGTCAAGTTTGGGGTCTCTATAGTTGGTATCAAAGGCAAGGTGGTAGGAATGAATCTGATCCTTGGGAACTCTCATATGTGAGCGTTGGACAAAGCATCAGTCTCCGCCCAAGGGCTTCATAAGGAAATGGCTACCACTAGGGATGGTGGTGTGTCCCACCCAGGTGGTGTAGCCACCCATGGAGTTCCCTGATAGGTATCAATTATAGTCCACTGGAAGTAATTCCAGACTGCTACAGTTGGTATCAGAGGAAAGGTTTTGTCAACCTTTGGAATCTAAGATGCGAAAACTTTAGTGAGACCCCTAGAGATATTTCTAAGGTATGTCTGGGGATGTCCCTAAGGTTAAGTGTAAGTATAGGTTATATTCTTATAATTATGGTAACGATATTATAATTTAACCTAAGATGTTAGATATTGAAGGTACTCCCCCTTGATTATGATTTTTTCCTCTCACACTATTCTTTTTGGGTTTTAGAAAATGGCTGGAAATAGGAAGATTCACGATAGAGGATATGATGGAAAATGGAATGATATTATTCATGAGCTACCAAATGAAATTGGTTCTATAAGTCAACATATCATTATTATGACTCATCATAAATCTCATAATATGATCAATAATCTCAACTTTGGTAAGTTTCCCAAATCAGCTAATAAGAGAAAGATGGAGTTTCATGATGATCATAGAGGAAAGAAATTTGAATTTCCCTCACGTAAATCATCTGGGAAGAGACATCAGGGAGAATGTTTCAAAGGAACTGGAAGATTCTTTGGGGGTGGAAAAGAAGGGCACAAATCCAGTAATTTCAATGTAAAATGTTCAGTTAACACCATGGACAAGAATAATGGTATTTCTAAGACATCAACAATGGTTAAATATTTTAAATATGGAATGTACGGGCATTATGAAAACCAATGCCCGAAGGGAGAATCTCATGAAGAGTATCAGCATGGTCATATGGGTAGTATTTATATTGATGATGATGAAGAGACTAAAATTGATAAGTGAGATGAAATAATTGTTCAAGATCGTTCAATGGTTTAAGAAGGTAGTGGAATGATTACATGTTTATCAAGAGTAATGTTGTATAAGTAATCTCATGCTACTATGGAATAAAGAGACATCTATGAATTGTTATACTATTGTTTTTCCTTATTATTTTGAACGTATATGTTGAATGGTACCAGTAACCATGAAAGGTTATTCAGATATTTTTGGAAAGTAGAAGATATGCACATAATGAAAGGATAAAGAAAAAAAATGAAATGAGCTCATGACTGATATAAGGAAAAAGTTATATCATGGTATGAGTATATATAATTTTTGGGATTTTGGTATGTGGAAAGAGTTACCTTTTGACAACATTCATGTTTTTACTAACGTTCTATGGTAATTTATGTTTCAAGAGAATACATGATTAATGAATTCACATGTTTGGAATGTGACCAACAAGATATATCGTATTATAAATGATGGTATTCGTGTTCTTGTTATGTGACCTTTCTAGTAATCATTTTCTTTATACTATGAGATTAGAAAGATGTATTTTGGATAAGTCTAAATATTGGAAAGGGTTATATCGAACATCAGATAGTATTGTTTAAGGCTAGAACATTTTTCTAAATTATTTCTGTAATGTTATAATAGTGTAGTTTTAGAAAAAGGAAAACCTGCAAGACGGGCGACAACCTGTCGCGTTGTACAAAGCTGTGGGAATCGAACCCACAACCGAAGTGCGACAGGCCATTATCTCCTACCACTGGCCTACAGGAAGTCCCTGGTTAGTAGAAACAAGTTTTATTTTATTAAGCTGTATGATAGATGAAGTTGAAGTCCATTTATGGAATCATATATGATTAACCTCACCATAGATGGACTTATGTACATTTTCTAACTTTTTCTACCCTTTTGTTTGAGACAAGTGGAATGAACCATCATTCTATCACATGATATGCTAACACTTCATGAATGACAAATTCAACTTCATTTCTTTAAGAGATGAAGTGGAAATTGTTCAAGTAATGAAGAACAGTGAGATTGTACCGAAATAAGGCATGTGTTTCATCTAATTCAAATTATTCAACATTAGGGAAATGATCTTGAAAACAAAAAATGTTGTCCTAGTGTCCTCATATACGATGAATCATATGGTACCTTAGATCATCACAAATTTATGGCTTTGTGATTGTTGGCTTTTTCGTACCCATGTTCTCTACCACTCTCCATCAGAACTTGATGGTTAGATTTCTCTTTCATATCCATATTTTCACCTATCTTCCCCTATGTGGAAACCTAGTGATTAGTTAATTTGGGTAACTGTTACATTTCATACTTTAGTTTTTAAAGATAATTTTTTGTATTCCTTTTTACGATGTGGGTTTCTCTGAAAGAAACTCTCATGTAATAATCCATTTATAACCCCGACGAATTTCGAGAGAGAAATTCATTTTAAGGGGGGTATAATGTAATACACCAAGATTTTATAAGATATATTCTTTTTAATTTCTTTTATATCTTATGTTGTATGCTACACCAAGATTATCTTTCACTATACGCAACACCGTATTATCTTGCAGTATACGCAACACTAATCTTAGATCATGTTACACACAATTTCAAGTTTGTTTAATAGTATTTATTCTATGTAACATTGAGTGTATATATATATACAATGTATAAATGAAATATGGTTGGATTTTTTTATATGAAACAATAACGAAGTCTTTCACTACACGTAACCCTGACTTGGCTTGCATTACACGCAATCATGACCTTCCCTGATAGCGTGTGTTGTACGCAATACCGGGATTCCCTAAATAAGGATATATGGTTATAATATTATTATAAACTCGCCGTTATGAATATTATTAACTAAATTTTGAATTTTATAAGATTATTATTCATCTTATACATTTTTTAGAACATGGTATGAGATAAAAATAAATATTTCGGGAATAATATGTATCTTTCAAAAAATGCAGTTTTTCCGCCTTTTGATGGCGCACCAAAATTAAATTTAGTTTTTTACATGTTTATAAGTTCAATTTCACAAAAATAAAATTATTCTTTTGAATCAGGATATAAAAATTTACTTTGGTTAAAATTTTCATATTATTCTGATAACTTTCAAATTTTAATGAATAGTAAAAACAAGCTATATTTTAATTAAAAACAACTTTTTTCATCATGATAATTTATATGGTTAAATTATAATATTGAATGGTTTTAAAGTATAAATAGATTATATTTTTACTATTTAATATAACATATTTCCTTATCATTGATTTTACATTGAATTCATAGGCAAAATCATTTCAATCTTTTGTAATGTATTAACTTTTAAAACTCGTTTTCCTAACAACGGGATTAATTTTAAACTAATTTCTGAAACTTCTGTGATTTGAATTAGGAAAAATGGATTATATATTTGGAATCATTAGGGCCAAATTATTTTAATAGGATACTTTTTATTTTTGGGCACTATGAATAGTAACTATGGTAAATTTTATTTACCATAGTTAAAGATAAATCAGGTAATTGAGGGTAAATATAATATTATAAAATTACCCTAACACTTGTCTTAATATAATTGGATGATTATATTTCATCCAATTGAATATTTTGGCTGAAATTGAATCCATTGGAACCCACTTGGATGTGATTAATACCTTTAATATATTTTATTTAAAAGAAAGTGAAATATGTCTCACTCAAACATTACTAATTTAACTATTTTTAATATAAGGTAATACAGAATATAAAATTGGTTATAAATACTAATTTGAAATATATATTTTTTATTTATCATGGTAATTTATTTGTAATTTTTAATAATTATTTATTTACTTTATTAGCTTATACATTAATGATGCAGAAATTATTTAGTTAGTGAAAAATCAATAATATAGTTTTTATTAAAATAATAATACCTATCAAAAGGACCAGAAACTTGACCAAACATTATTGGTCGAGTATATCTATACCCTAATAATTAAAGGGTATATTTATAGACCATTTTTAGTCTTATAAAACGGATTAGAACATTTATATTATTTTATTTTAAATGATGTCAAAGATTTCACCTACATAATTTAATAAATATAACAATTTAAATGTTGTGATTTTAAGATGATAAATTCGAGTAAAAATATTATTATTAAAGTTATTATACTTATATTCATTATAGGAATTTATTTTAAATTTTTATGCAACTAATAAGTATATTAAAGTATTATACAAAAATGATGTAGTAATTGTTTTATTAAGAGAAATATCAAACAAATGGTTTTATAAATATTAAAATAAACATTATATGAACTAATTAATGTTCTAAACAAATTTTATAGATAAATATGACATTTTATGAATCTATTGAAGATTTTATTTTGAATATATCGTCTATTTAGATTTTATTTAAATTCAAATAAATAAATAGTGTCAAAATTGACACTATTGTTATTTTATAAAAATAACATATTAGAAAATTTTTTAAAAATCAAAAGAATATTTAAAAATTATAAATTTAAATTTATATGGTCTAAAATGTAATAAAGTATCCAAATATGGACAATTCATAACAAATAAGTAATTATTTATAACAATTTAAAAATTAGAATCTTATTAAGACAAATAAAATTAAATAGATTAAATAAGGATAAATCAAGTTGATAATGTTTAAAATAAATTACCAACATGTCTAAATTTTATTGGTTGATGCGATTACAACCCTATATTATATAATCTTCGGATTTGAGTCATTTTTGGAGGTTTTCATGTGAGTTTGAATTTATTATAAATTAATATTTCTTATGTTTCCAATGGTGCCTCTCTCCTCCCTTATAAAAAGGGAACCCCTTCCCTCTTCTCTTCACACCATTTTGTGACTTGAAGCTCAGACAACCCCTTCCAATTACTATTATAAACCTTTTTAGTTATATCATAGAGGTTCTGGTCTTCTCATAAGACCAACTCTAGTTTCTTAAGAAGAAATTTAAATGAGGTGTGTCGA
Source organism: Viscum album (assembly GCA_963277665.1). Taxonomy (NCBI): domain Eukaryota; kingdom Viridiplantae; phylum Streptophyta; class Magnoliopsida; order Santalales; family Viscaceae; genus Viscum; species Viscum album. Next base: position 1,747,806,574 of record OY728153.1, read on the forward strand.
GGAAGAGGTAATCTCTTCTACCGACTCTTTCCAGTTTCTTTCTCTTCTTCTACTTCCTCTTCTTTAGTTGTTTCATTATAAAGTAATAAAATCAGTATTACTTATATACTAATATGTTATTAGAAATATGAAACAACCCTATTTCACCTTCTATCCATCCTACGGAAAACGAAATCACCGCACGTGCGTACGTATGTAATACCGTCTCCACACTGTGGTGTAATCTGTTTTCCACCACCACCTTACCTGGATGGGTATAATGGTGTAAAAAATAACAATATATGATTATTATAACATCATACTGATTATAAGATATTATATCATCCACTCCAATTCCATTCAATAAATATGGGAATGATATCATCGCTCGTGTGTACGAACGGATTATCGTCACCACGACGCGATTAGATTCATTTTCCATGTTAACTATTCAAGAATGATTATAAAGTTTATATAATAAGTAATCATGAAATATATGACATATTAACAATACTGCATTTATGTATATGTTATTTAATTATATCTGTTAAATTTAATTAGGAAACGACAACAGCGTTCATGCGTACGTACGGCCTACCGTCTCCATGAACAGTGTATTTTTTTTCCGTTTATCTATCTATTATATATATTTATATTCTGAATATATAATATATATAATTAATTTTTTATATTATTTAATTATTTAATCATGATATAAGTAATCATATGAATAATTACAAGTCAAAACACGGAAGATAAATGAAACGATTTTACCCAAAACGCTGATTTAACATGGAATTGAAAAATGAAGGGATAATATAAAGTCATAATTGAATAATATATGATATCATAAATATTATTATGGTTCTATTACAGGTTAATAATATGTTTAAACCCACTATACAGGAGCCTCAGACACATATGGAAGAAGTTGGACAAAAGGTAAAGGATAACTTTTCCAATCTCATTTTTATCTGAGATTGTTTATTCGTAAGTATTTACTGGGGTTATATTTATCATCCATGTACCTATTTTCTAAAAATATTTTCATATATTTTTAAAGTCCTTTTTACCCACTTTTTACTTTTACTACATGGTATGTAAGGAATCTCTATTTTTCTTACCATACAAGGTACTTTTTGACTTTTCCGGCAAAAGTACAAGAAGAATTTGTTTTAACGTATACGGCATGAAGGGATTTTTATGGTTTCACAACACCTAATTTTCATGTGGATTCCTATAAAATTTGTCATGATTACTTTCAAAAAAATCCTTTTTTTTAAATTTCATGGCATCTTGTGAAAAGAAAATGATTTTGAATAAGAAAGGATATTTTCCTCAAGAATTCATTTCAAGTGTTTTATCAAAACCATTTTCCATCTAAGATGAAATTATTTAATATGTTTATATTTCAAGTATAATGTATCTATGATTTACATGGTTTCACTTTTCTTATGATGAAATGATATCCATTTTTTATATGGATTATGTTATGATGGAATGATTCTTATGAAACCCGTTTTATTCTTTGGGTAATGATGAATGATTTATGTTCATGTTGTGGCACACGTAAGAATGATTTCATTATGAGATGGTAGGGACCTATATATCCCTCCAATGCATTGGGTAAAGATTTATATCTCATGATATGACATGGATGGAATGGTAAGCTAATCTGGTTCAGTGTTACAACATTGGAATGAGGAGTGAACTCGACTAAGAAAGGGACTTTGTCCACTAAGACGGTCTTGGAATCAATGCCCTGGCTACTATGGAAATCATATCATGTGTTTAATGGTTTTCCACAATTACATTATTTATTCCCATGCTATTTTATGATGATTGATGTTCCATTATGATCTATGCCTTCTGTACTGCCATTTTTTATGGCATTGCTCGAGATTTTGATGTTTAAACATTATTTTCATTTTTTTTAAGTTCAAATGTATATGGTTTGTCTTATTTTATCCATGCTTACCCTTAGTGAGAATTTAAGCTCACCCTTTATATGTTTTCTTTTTTCCCAGATTTAAATAAAGGTTTTAGGGAAGAAAACAAAAGGGGAAGATATTTATGGGAGATGTTCAAGATCTTTCACCATGATTAGAAGATTATGTTCCAAGTTTCCAAAGACAGTAAACTATTACGGTCCTTGAGTGTTGGTTTTTGTTATGTATTAAGTATTCTGAAAAAGTAATGTAATGTCCATGTACGTCAAGTTTGGGGTCTCTACACTTCTACCCAAAGTGAGGGTTTTAGTAGTAATAGAGGGATGTGGATAGATAATATGAGCAGGGGTTGGACAAGTCAAGGGCTTGATAGGTGTGGGTAAGGGGGTAGAGGTGGGGGATTTTATAAGAGGGAGGAGGGTCACGTTTGGAAGGTCTTGAAATGTTACTTTATTATAAAATGATTTTCAGATTTTAAAGGTCCCACAATGATATATTTTGAGGATAGGGTGATAAGGGTTAGAAATACACCCATAAAATAGGTTTCTGACAAGTTTAGGTCTTATATTTTACCTTATCTTTTCATTTTATTAAAATTGTTCATTAATGAGGTAATCACTGCATCATCATGGTGTCATAAATAAATTTATTTATTTAAAGTCTAAAAATTATAAAAAAATACCATGATGTAGGAAATATTTTTTATATTTCCAATGACTATTTATGGTCTAAGATATTATTTATGTAAACAAAATTAAAATTGTTTTACTTAGGATATAAAAACCTTTGTTATATTTCTCTTCTTTTTAAAAAATAATGTCATAAATGTCACTATTACACCCATGTGACTCCATGGGACCTAAAGTTTGGTAAAAATATTCACATGGTCAGACATGACTTAAAAAAGAAGATTTGGACACATGTTGGGGTCATTTTATATTATTATGATATTATTTTATTACCCTTAACTACCTGATTACTAATTAATCACGATAATTAATGATAATTACAGTCGTTACTACTTATAATGTCAAAAAACAAAAGAGTCTTAATTAAATAATTTGGACCTTCTGATTCCAAATATGGAATCCATTTTACTAAATTCCTAACACAGATATTTCTGTAGATAATTTAAAAATAATTTCTGTTGTCAAAACCAATAGCATGTTTTAAAGAAACAATATCTATCCAAAGATTGACAATTGTTTATGTATATTTTCAAAGTGAAATTAATTCTAATGATCACCATTATATTAAAAGGTAAAAATATATTATAATTACACTTTAATACCAATTGAAAAAATAATCAACAATATAACTAAATTAGATGAAAAAGCAGTTTTGGTGTAAAATGCATTATTTTTCACTATTCATTAAAAAATGAACATTGTCAGAAAAATACCAAAAATTTATCCAAAGTAAATTTAAATGTCCCAATTATAAATAATATATTTATTTTGACAAATAGAGCTTATAAAATTGTCAAAAGTTAGATTCAAAAATGGTTTTCCATTAAAAGGTGGTAAAATAATCTTTTAAAAATATTAGAGTATTCTATGCTTAAGATTGGATTTATTCTCGTTTTAAGCCTCTAAAAACTATCTAAATCATAAATAGAAATAGATATGAAAATTTATTATTCTTTACATACTTGGGATGTTACATCATTCCCACCTTTAGAAAATTGCTTCCTCACAATGTATTTACTTATCGAATAAGTGGGGGTATTTATACCTCATTGCATTTTCATATTCCCATGTTTCCTCTTCTATCATATGGTTTTTTCCACAAAACCTTTACATAAATAATCACCTTATTCTGAAACACTTGCTCGCTGTGGTCAAGAATCTAGACAAGTTTTTCCTCATAAGATAGATTCTCTTCCAACTAAACTACGTCTGGACTCAAAACATGAGATGGATCTTGCATGTACTTCCTTAACATTAAAACATGAAAAACATTATGTACCTGAGATAAACTCGGAGGTAAAGCCACTTTATAGGCAACTGATCCAACTCTCTCTATAATTTCATAGGGTCCAATTAAACATGGACTCGTCTTTCCTTTCTTACCAAATCATATCACACTTTTCCATGGTGAAACTTTGAGGAATACATGATCACCTACCTCAAAAGAGAGATCCTTCCTCCTGTTGTCTGCATAACGTTTCTGCATGCTCTGAGCTATTCTCTTGTGTTTCTTTATCAGCTGAACTTTTTTTGCCAAATCTTCTACCAATTCTAGTCCCATAAACTTCCTTTCACCCACTTCATCCCAAAAAGCTGGAGTTCGACACCGCTTCCCATATAAGACCTCAAATGGCACCATTTGTATACTGGAATGAAAACTGTTATTATAAGAAAACTCAACCAATGAAAGATGTTAGTCCCAACTTCCCTGATAATCTATCAAACAAGAATGTAGAATATCCTCCAAAGTCTGAATTGTTTGTTCTGAATGCCCATATTATTGAGGATGAAAAGTTGTACTAAAATTTAATTCAGTACCCAACGACTTCTGAAGGCCTTTCCAAAAGTTATAAGTGAACCTGGGATCACGATCAGATTTAATGGAGAGGGGAACTCCGTGTAACCCGACTAACTCTTTAAGATACAATAGATAAGGTTGATCTAGGGAAAAATTATCTCATATAGCAAGGAAATGAAGATATTTATTCAAGCGATCAACAATAACACAGATTGCATTATTACCTCGAGGTTTCTTCGGTAATACCACAATGAAGTCCATGGATATATTCTCCCATTTCAACTCTGGAACTGGTAAAGGCTGAAGCATCCCTTTCGGTAACTTTCACTCTACTTTAACCTGTTGACAAGTCAAACACTTCAGAGTAAAATCAGCAATATCTTTTTTCATTCCATCCCACCAGTAATACTCCCACAGATCTTTGTAAATATTAGTACTGCCTAGATGAACTGAAAATAGAGAACTATGAGCTTCACATAACAACTATCTCTTCAATTTTGAATCACAAGGCATACACAATATCTTCCCAAATCTTGAAACACAACCATTATCAATGTTAAATTTAGGTAACATACCCTTCTAAACCAGCTCTACCTTTTTCTGCAACACACTTTCTTGCTTATGTACTTGCTTAATTTTGTCTGATAGAGAAGATTTCACTAATACTTGAAACAAAACAGAATAAATTCATGCACCAAATACTTCTATTCCAAAGATCACCAAATCAAAAACCAAAGGATCTCATTCAAAACATAGCATGGTTAATGAATCATTACTTTTTCGAATCAAAACATCTTCCACTTTATTATATTTCCCTGGGTGGTAGTGAATCATGAAATCATTATCCTTGATTAATTCTATCCATATCCTCTATCTCAAGTTCAATTCCTTTTGAGGGAATATATACTTTAAATTTTTGTGATCATTATATATTTCACACTTTACACCATACAAATGATTCCTCAAAACTTTTAAAGTGAAAACAATAGTAGAAAATTCCAAATCATGTTTAGGGTAGTTTATCTCATGAGTTTTCAACTGACATGAAGCATAAGAAATTACCTGATCATTCTTCATTAGGATGCAACCGAGTCCTTTCAACGAATCATCACCATAGATAATAGACTCACCATTTTAGGAACGTAGTGCCAATACAGGAGCATTCACCAATTTTCTTTCAATTTCTGAAAACAATCATCACATTCTTTTGTCCAGAAAAACTTATCACCCTTCTGAGTTAGCTTAGTCAATGGGCTGGACAACCATGCAAATGTTTTTTAACAAACCTTCAGTAATAGCCTACCACACCAAAAAATATATGAATCTCGGTTACATTTGAGGGTCTTTCCCATTCTTCAACAACTTTTGTTTTTGCAGGATCAATAGTTATTCCATCTTTAGAAACAATGTGACCAAGGAAAGAAATTTTTTGCAACCAAAATTCACACTTTCTGAATTTACCATACAATTTAATTTCTTCTAAGGTTTGAAAAATAACCCTTAAATGACTTTCATGCTCCTATTTACATTTAGAAAACACCAAAATATAATCAATGAAAGAAACCACAAACTTATCCAAGAACTCATGGAAAATTCTATTCATAAGGTCCATGAATACAGCAGGTTTATTGGTTAACCCAAAAGGAATAACTACAAATTCATAATGTCCATATATTGTACTAAACACGGTCTTCGGAATATCAGCTTCCTTTACCTTCAACTTATGGTACCCCAATCTCAAGCCAATCTTTGAAAAATATTGAGCACCCTGGAGCAGATCAAACAAATCATCGATATGAGGCAAAGAATATTTTTTCTTAACAGTGATCTTATTCAAGGCTCTATAATCATTGTAAAGTCACATTGAACCATCTTTCTTTTTAACAAATAAGATAGGATCACCCCATGGTGATGTTCTAGTACGAATAAAACCTTTATCTAATAAATATTTCAATTTCTCTTTCAAATCTAAATGTTCAATTTAAGCCATTCGATAAGGGGGTTTTGAAATTGTATTAGCATAAAAAACTAAGTCAACAATAAATTCCACTTCTCGATCTGGTATTACTCTAGGAAATTCATCAGGAAAAACATCAAGGTACTCATTTACCGTTGGCACATCATTAATCTGATCAGTTCCTTTATTTTCAACAATATGTGCAAGATAACATTCATTTTCTATTTTATAAGTTTCTCATCCTCTTGATATGTTATCAATAGTAAGGGTTCATTCTTGTATAAAAACTGAAATCCTTTCTGAAAATAAACTTCTTTAGCTCTACATTCAATCTTATCATGGTAAACAAACATCCAATCTATACCCAGGATTGCATAAAACTCTACTAGAGGTAAAACAATAAGTTTTTCAAGTAGGTTATTTCCACAGACAAGGATAGAAATATTCTTATAAATTCTTTTTGCCTCAACATTTCCCCCATGTGTTTTTACCACATGTTCAGGAGTCATTTCTTGAGATGGAATTCCCAATTTACTGGAAACTTTTTCAGAGATGAAATAATGTGTAGACTCCGAATCAAACAATACATTGGCATAATCTGAAAAAACAAAAAAAGGTACCTGATACCACTTCATTTGATGGCCCAACATCTGTTGAAGTAGTTGGAAAATATTTCACCACACCTTTTTTCTTGTAGTCTGACTGCTTCCCATCATTCGATCTCTTTGTCGAACACTTGTTTGCATAATGACCCATCTCATTGCACTTGAAACATTTCACTAACTATAAATCAAATTTGGTCTTACCACTACCCTGATCTTTTTCATTGCATTCATGAGCCTTATGTCCCATCCTACCACATCTGAATCACTTTCCAGAATTCAAAAGACATTCCCCAGCATGCTTTTTACCACATTTATCACAAACTGAAAACTTAGTTTTCTAACCATCAAACATTTTTGAAGGATTCTTTCCTTTCTCCTGTCACTTTGGTCTCTTCTTTTGTTGGTTGTCATAAAATACTTGATCATCGGCAAACTCCATTTCCACCTTCTCAGCACATCGAACAAGCTTTTTATAACTTTTGAACTCACGAGAAGCTAATGCCCTTTGATATTTTGGCTTTAATCTTGAGTAAAAATGATTAATTTTTCTATTAAGGTCTCAGATAAAATTTGGAACATACCTTGTCAATCGAGTGAACTTTTCATCATAAGAAGCCCCTTAGTCGTCCTCTTGCCTCAATTCCAAGAATTTTTTTCCATCCTAAGTCGAACAGCCTTAGGAAAATATTTCTTAAGAAACATACCTTTGAATTCATCCTAGTCAAGAGCATCAATCTCATCAGCGTCCCTGATATTTTTAACCATCGAACACCACTTATCTACTTCACCCTCCAAACGGTAAATAATAAGACTAACCTTTTGATTTTCTGAACACCCCATGACATCGCCCTTCAACTAGCATAAGGTCATATGATCCTCTAAATGATGGGGGATGTTGCCTCATGAAATGTTCCACCACTGACATGTTCCTCTGTGGTTGATTTGGCTGATCTCAGGCATGGATACCACCACCATTTATGTCTTGAGTCAATTTCCCCATTACTACAAAAAAACGTTCAGTTCCAATTCCGACCATCTCAGGATGCTGATTTAGAAGGTCATTTCCTTCTTTACTCCTTCCTAGCACTACTTACCTATTTCCTCTACGGAAAATAATTATGAACAAACATGTCTTAGCTGAAGCAACATGATAATCTTCAAATTCTATATCATTTCAATTTGACCATAAAAAATATATATTTTTAGATAATAATTTAACCGAATTCTAACTCATAATGTTATCTAAAATGACCTCTAATACCAACTATAAGGCCCCATCCTTAAACATTACTTAATCTTGAGTTATTTCAAGAATACACAATGTGGATATTTTTAGGATTAGAGTTTTAGATAATTAGATCATAAATCATGCATTACATTCCACCTTTAAAAAAGGTGGTTACATCAAAAGACAATATTCATTTTTTCCACCAAAGGAAATATATTTAAAATAAAACATGGTTTCTTTCTTGGCACTTCCTCGACACTATCGTCACATCATGTACTTTTCCATTGACCTATGAAAAACATTTTGAAAACCTGGGATGAGCATTAAAATCTCAGTAAGGGATATAAAAATACGGAAAGAAAACATTAATCCATGTATACATAAGAGTCAATGAAATCATAATTTACTCATAAAACATAAGCACTTTAAAATACCTCATGAAATCATAAGATTTATGAATAAATCATAGAAATCATAAGACATAAAGGTAACATGAGGCATTCATAAAATTCTTACATAGGGAGTAACCCTCATGGTTACGTTTGGAATACCCATCATAGTATATTCCCTAAATCTCTTCAGAGAAACCTTAGCATTTAACTCCTTCGTGTCACCCAATGCATTAGGGAGATATCTCGGGCTCACCCACCCTTATTTTATCATAGAACCACCCGTATTCAAAAATAATTCCCAATAACCATAACATAATTGTATCACATAAAACATGCATAAAGGAAACATAAAATTTCCACATTTCAATCACAAGACAACAATAAAACACATTGATATAATGAAAACATTATCAAAACCATTTTCAATACCAAAATAAATTAAAACATGGATATTATTAATTTAAAAAAGTTATTTCTTGTAGAGGAAGCTGAAACTCAAATAATGGTCATGGCGGCGGAGAAGTCGTTGTCGCCGCACACGTAAGACAAAAACATTCACTTTTGTTGTCTAGTAAAACGCTTCATGTAAAAAGATTACTTTTTAATGAAATTAAAAGTAAAAAGGGTTTAGTATAAAACTAATAAAAGAAGGTTGTCTATAAATTGAAGTATGCCTCAATGAAAGGAGATTGAGACAAAGTCCCTTACCTCAAGTCCGACTTGTCCTGTTCGTTTCTTTATATTCTTGAATAATAAACTTTGGTCAATTTATAATTGATTAAGGACTTAATTTAAGGTTTTTTATTCAATTTATGTCACATATTATCATTTTATAATAATTAGTTAATTATGTGAGTTCATATCAAACGTTTTGTCAATGTTCAGTACATGAGTCAAAAATGAACTTGTTTGAAAAGAATTGACCATGTGGTTATAAGTACATCATCTCCAGAATGGTATTTATTATTTAAATATCATATATATCCAGTATGTATTCATTTTATACTATTCTATATCATTTGGAGATAAAAAATGAAATGCACTATTCATAGAGACGGTCGGTCGTACGTACGCATAAACACTACTTTCATTTCATTGTCATATTAAAGCAATTAAAACTAAATGAGTCATATATTTATATTATAATTCAAGTATAATATATATTTTATATAGGTAACATAAGTTCAATAATCACATTATTTATAAATTCCATGTTTGGCATGAATGAGTCACATCACTTGAGGGGGCGGTAGTCCACACTTCCTCAGATGAAATTATCGCAGTTCCACAACATGAAAAGCATGATGATGTGATTTAAAAATAAAATTCAGAAGAATATATAAAAACTAAAAACCATATATATCATATATAAATATAGTGACATCATAATATCCACCATGAAAGGTGTTAAAAGAAGATTGAACAATCATCGTTTCGTGAGGCAGTAATTAGCCACCCAGAGAAACAATATGTTCTTTAACCATTCGACGGAGGTGTGTGTAAGTCTAGGTAAAATACTTATCGTAAAGAAATCCTAATATATTTAGGATACTGGTATTATTATGGAATCAAATAATAAGGAGATAGTGGTGAGAGAATAATTAAAATAAAAGGAAGAAACTCGAGAGAAGACATTACCTCAAAATCGGGTAACTCTTTTTTGATTTGAGCCAAAGGATTCCTTGGAAATACTTCTGCCCAAAGTGAGGCTTCTAGGAGTAAGAGATGGATTTGGAGAGTTAATATGAGTAGAGGTTGGACAATCCAAGGGCTTGAGAGGTGTGGGTAATTGAGTAGAGGTGGGGGCCTTTTAAAAGAGGGAGGATGGTCACTTTTGGAAAGTCTTGAAATATTACCTTATTATAAAATGATTTTCAGATTTTAAAGGTCCGAAAATGATAAATTTTGAGGATAAGGTGATAAGAGTTATAAATACACTAATCAAATGGGTTTTTTACAAGTGTATGTCTTAGATTTTACCTTATCTTTTCATTTTATTTAAATCGTTCATTAATGAGGTAATCATTGCATCATCATGGTGTCATAAATAAATTCATTTATTTAATGTCTAAAAATTATAAATAAATACCATGATGTAGGAAATTTTTTTAGATTTTAAATGAATATTTATAGTCAAAGATATCAATTATTAAAACAAAATTAAATTTTTTTAACTTAGGATATACAAACCTTTTTTATATTTCTCTTCTTTTTAAAAAAATAATGTCATAAATGTCACTATTACACCCATGTGACTCTATGGGACCTCAAGTTCCGTAAAATGCATCCCATGGTTGTCCATGACATAAAGAAAAAGATTTGGACACATTTTGAGGTCATTTTATATTATTAGGATATTAGTTTATTACCCTTAACAACCCGATTACTAATTAATCACGATAATTAAAGATAATTATAGTCGTTACTATTTATAATGCCCAAAAACAAAAGACTATTAATTACAAAATTTTAACCTTATGATTCCAAATATGGAATCAATTTTACAAAATTCCAAACACATAAATGGCAGTAATTAATTTAAAAATAATTCCCATTGTCAAAACTAATAGCATGTTTTAAAGAAACAATATCTATCAAAAGATTGACAATTGTTTATATCCAATTTCGAAGTAAAAATAATTCTAATAACCACCATTAGATTAAATGGTAAAAATATATTCTAATTACATTTTAATACCAATTAAAAAGATAATCTAACCATATAACTAAATTAAATTAAAAATAAGTTTAGAAGTAAAATGTAGTATTTTTCACTATTCATTAAAAAATGAACATTGTCAGAAAAATACCAATTATTTATCCAAAGTAAATTTTAATGTCATAATTCTAAATAATAATTATATTTTGACAAATAGATCTTATAAAATTGTCAACAGCTATATTTAAAAATGGTTTTCCCTGAAAAGGTGGTAAAACAATCTTTTAAAAATATTAGAGTAGTATATGCTTAAGATTGGATTTATTCTCATTTTAAGCCTCTAAAACACTATCTAATTCAGTAATAGACATATATATAAAAATATATTATTATTTACTTACTTGGGATGCTATAGTGTGATTATATTTTTAGTAAGGTTAAATATGGGATATATCAATCCATGATGATATGAAAGTATGATATAATCATAAGGGTATGAGATCAAGTCCATCACTTACAATGTGTATTCCCAATCTTCTGTAGATCATAAATATGAGTCATGGAATAAAATGTTATAATTTCAAAATACGTGAATCCTTAGAGTCAGGAATAATCATAAATTAATCATGAACCATAATTTCTTGTCACAATCACAAAAATATTTCATTAGATTGTGTAACCATCATAGTTATATACACCATTTCACATGTCAAGGTTAAATAATGATACCCTAAAATAATAGTGTATCAGGTATCAAAACCAATTTACAATAACATAATAGATCATAAACCATATCCTATTTACTATAGTGTATCAGGAATCCCTGCATCTTTCCTATAATGAATCTAGAACATTTACTTATTTTTTCTTATTTATTTCATGAGATATAAAACATTACACATTGAATTGGAGGGATATATAATTTCTAGACTATCTGACACATAATGATAACCATACATATTCATGCCACAATATCATAAAAAATTCATCAAATCATCATAGTATAACACATAGGAAGGAAATAGATTTCATAGAAATTCATTTCTTGTATCATAGAATAACCCATGGTAAATAAATGGGATTCATAAAAATGTCATCATCAGAATCATAAAAATATAGATAAATAATAAGGATGGTATCATTGGATCATATCCCCAACAAACCAAAATTTCATCAAAGAATGTTATCATATATAAAAATTCTCTTAAAATTTCACTATATATTTATTGAGGAAAATAACATTTTCTTTTTAAAATCAATTATTTAAATTAAAAAAATAAAAATATTAGAAAAAATATTTTATTTGAAAAAAACCATGAAAATATTTAATGTAATCTTCAATACATTTAGTGGTCATGATTAAAAGAAATTTATTTCCTGCTGTGTATGTGAAAATAAGGATTTCTTTAACATTTTCCTTAAAAAATCCAAAGTACATTGTTTGTAAAATGACAAGAAGATTCCTTTGAATATTTTTTCAAAAAAATAAAACCATGGTAAAATTAAATTTTAAAAATTATTAGATAATTATCAATATATATTCTTAAAAAAATTAAATAAATCAAGGACATGGAATAAAAATATTCTTGACGGATAAGTAAAACATAGCTGGTTATCCATAAAAACATTCTTTCGGTCTCTTGAGTACGTAAAGTTGGAAAAATTAAAGGAAAAGATATATTATCTAGAAATAACTAGAGGAAAATAAAAATTTAATTTAATTTTTCTATAAGTATTATATATTTTTTCAATGGAAATCATAGCATACATAATCCTGAGTAAAATGGGATGTAGACGTATATCCTTTACCTCAAGTCTCGTCTTTCTTAATATGAATTCAAAATACTATATAAAAAATATAGATACATTATAAATGAATTCTATAATCATACTCATAAATATGATACCATATATTATTGAATTATAATATTATCACATATTTACTAATAATTTATTATTAAAATCACTATTCTGGGTGATAACTACTTTCTTTTTCTTATATGTGTTGGTTTTTAAGTCTCGATGCATTTACTTTTATCATGGTTCCATACTCTACATAAATTTAACAATGATATAAAAACCACACACACACACACACAATTTATATATTAGATTCATCCAAAAAATGAATAGATAGAAAAATGGATTACACCATTCATGGATACGTTATGCCACAAGTATGCATGAACATTGTTTCAATTTTTCAATGGATGAAACAAAAGAAATGAAAATAATAATTCACCTTTCTAGAATTTTTATTATATAATATATATCATATATATATATATACATTCATTAATTTTATCTTTATTAACAAACAAGTAAAATAGAAGATAAAAAAGATCACATTGCTTCGTGAAGGTGGTATTTTACACATACGTATGGGCAATGTTTTCATTTTCCAATGAATAAGAATAAGGTGGATAATGGTTGTTCCCTAAAAATAACAATTTATTATATTAAAAATACTAAAATAATTATTTTATAATGGATGCTATAGATTTAAATTATGTATAATAAGAAATAAATCTCAAAATGATCGATTTAGTGTTATACCTCAAATTGATAAAACTTCTTTTTATTACACCTTTATCATTGAAAGGATGATATTTTGGAAATACCATAAGCTCAAGGATGTGCTGAAAGAAGCAATGATGATATTACGAAAGGGTTTTTCCAAGATAGAATATAACATCTGATCTTCAATTATAGTAAGTTAGCAACATATTTTATTAAAACTATAATACAATTAAAATTTTAAAATTTCATATCACAAAAATATTAATTTTATTGGATGAATATGGATTTTGAACATACTAGGTCAAAATGAACCTAGAATGAGTTTTTGAAATTTTCTATTAGAATTAATATTTTATTAATAATTGAAAATGAAGTATTTAAATATATTCCCATTTATAAATAATAATGTTTCATAATATGTATAATTACCCACTTATTGAGTATCACTTTTGTATAAATAAAGATATGATAATTTAGTGTTAAAAGGGGTATTTTCATAAAACTATTTTTAGATGCATAATGTATTTCCATTTTAATAAATTTAAATAATATTTATAGGAAAAATATTAAAATTAAATTAATATATTATTTATCTATATATATGAATTTAAATCCATATAATTATGATTACTAGTCACCTAGTTAATATAGGATCAACTTATTCTTGAAAAATGAATTTCTTGAAAATCTTTTTTTGACACATTTTGTGGGTTCATTTTTAAATTAAAATTGTCACTTCTATGAATTGAATTTTATAAATTTTATTCCATATTTATAATTTTCATAATTAATATTATTTAATAAGTTCAACATAATTTTTATCATGATTAATAGTAAAAATTGTAAAAAATAATTAATATGGTGATGGTCAAAACTGGTTTAAAAGGGGTTAATTTAAAAATATGAGGGTTAAAATGACATAAAAACGGGATTAAACATAATTGGATAGATATATTTTGACCATAACATTATTAAATTAAAATATGATTAATTTTTTATCCATTTTTTCAGGAAAGTGACTTAATAATATTTTTAAATATTGAAAATTTACAAGTGTGACACTCACATCAATTATAAAAGGGAATGTCCTACCATCAATTCCTCACACATCACAATCCATTTAGCTTAATAAAAACCTACCAAAACCTCTAAAGAATATTATTATCCACGTTTTTTAGGTTCTGATCAGCACAAAATACCGACCCTTTGGTCCTTAAGAAGAGATCCAAAGGAGGATTTTCTAAGCAAAGGTAATCATGTTCACCAAAACTCATTCTTTTTTACTTCTTCTTTTACTTATTTCAAGTATATATTAATAATTAAAATATAATAAAACCATTATATCCCATATAATGATATTTTATTATGTTTATGGAATAATATTTATTCATCCCCTTCTCCATCAAATAGTAAACAAAAACAATTTCTCGTGTGTATGGCGGACTACCGCCTCACAAAATGATATAATTTTTTCCATCACTAACTGACATAGATAATCATAATGATGAAACAGATGAAAATATATGATAATTTTGAAATGGTATTTATTCTTTATATTTAATTTATCATCTACTCAATTACCATTTTACTCATTAATTAAATGACAATGTCACTCATGATTACATACGACCTACCATCTCCACAAAGCAATGTGATTCATTTTCTGTGTCCAAATTTATAGAATTATTATCAAAATGAATGTAATTAATAAATATTACACTTATAACATGAATATAATTTTGGATATTATGTAAATATATCTTATTAATAATAATCAGGACTTTAGAGAAAACATATGCTTGAGAAAATAAAGTAGTTAACACTCAAAATACATGTAATAATGAAATATTACTTACAAACAGGTGATAAGAAGTTATAAGTGGATCATATATGATTTTATAAATATGAATATTGATCTCTTATAAATTAATGAACTTTTTAAAAGAATTATATATGAGGTTAAAGCACATTTATCTTAAGGTAAGTGTATGTTAAGGGGGTTTCTTAACTCAATATCCTTTCAATGGGTCAAATCACTTATTTATTGAATATATTATCCCAATATTCTGTGGTACATGGAAACTCCATGATTTATTTTGTATTTAAAATATTATTTGTGTGTATTTACAATTGATACAAAAAATAACTTCATTAATTAATTCCCACTTCAACGTTATGATGTTGTAATTGATTTTTTCTCAATATGCACACCATTAAGACATATTTAGCATTATGAACCTATTTAATTATATGTGGTGTATTTACTAAAAAAAATTATATTTAACATGGATACCTATTTATTCATGATGATTAAATTTTATATTAATGTTTACTATTTCAAGGTATTATAATTTAATACTTACTAAAGAGGTAAGGATTTATTTTACAATCTCATTTTTTGGATTGTTTTTATATTTATTGAAGGGGAATTATAATATATTATTAATAAAGTCTATCTATTTCATTATAATCTATATATTTAAGGGGTTTATATATTTTATTCTAAATTTTCCTAACATTGGTACATGAGTCATTAAATTAAATGTTTGAATGCAAAATAGATCTTATTTCTCTTTTAAATGAATATATTTCTCATCCAAGTCTTTATCTTTCAAAAAAATTACCAAAGTAATTTTTGTTAATGAAATTTTAAGTTATTATTGACTTTGTAAAAGGTTTCAATAGAATATTTCTAATTGTTTCTCAAAATATAAATTTCTATTTTCCATATAAATTTAAAAAGGAATGTTTCTTTTTAACATATATGGCATTAATGGATTTTCCTACTGCCATAACCATTTTTTTAAATTTAGATTCATATAAATGTTTTATATGTTTTTAAAAATAAAAAAATTTAAGGATAACTTATTTTAAAGTTTTAATTCAATTTTATTTGATTCTCCAAAATAAATTAATTTATTATAAAACATATATTTATGATGAATTGATGATCATATTTTATCACTTATTAATTTTTTATCGTTAACTTTCTCGTGAAATGTTAACTTTCTAGTGATCATCAGAAATCATATTGGTCTTCAATATACATAAAATATTTCTCATGAATATTATTATTACCTAAATTGTATACTAATTTTTCTTATAGTGTTTTACTTTGGAAGTTATTTAATTTAATAGGAAAATATTAATATTCTGTAATCTATAATTAGAATAGTCATTTTTTGATAAGGAATATTATTCATGAATTAAAATTTTCATTCAACATATGAGTAATTAATTGGAAATTTAGTGATGTGTAGAGCCCAAAATTATATAGCCCCTCGATGCATTGATATATCTCATAAGACAAATTAGTTAGAAAAATTAAATGGTTTTACGGTGTATACCTACCCATTGATTAAACCGTATTAGGAAAATTATTTTACGGTATAGATATCATGATGTATGAGATTATGGCATACAACATTATGCATTTTCTTCATTGATAATTTCATTATTATTATCCATGATATTACTGCATTGATATTAATCATGGATAATTTTCGTTCTCAAGTTATTTATTAAATTAATTTTTTTCAGTTACTTACCTTTCCATATTGATTATCCATTATTTACACATTATAGATACCAATGTGCATAACCCTTAATGATAATTTTTTATCACCCTTATTTTGTTTTTTCCCCAGGATATGAAGAAGGATATTTTTAATAATATCATAGATACCAAAGTGTCTCTTGTGAAATGTATTTTATATGTACACTATAATGTGTGAATTATGTATGTATCTAGTTCTTAAATAATACTAATCTAATTGGTTCTTAAATATTAGATCCCTTTTATCAATGTCAATGTAATAATGTACACTCCAGCATTGGGTTACTAGATTTTGTATCATTACAGTTGGTATGATAGTAAGTTTACTAGAAACCTCTGGAGAATAGATTTATAAAATCATATATTAGGGAACATAACCCTATGAAAAACATTGAAAATATGTATAATGTTTGCAAAATATCACAAAAAATTGTTAAATTGGAGATTAATTTATTTTTATAGTATTAAATCTCTATCTATATATGACAAGTAGATGTGGTTTTCACACAGATTCATCTAGGGTAAATAACTCAGAAAATAGTTGTTCAAGCATATCTCGGTCATCATTTTGGTGTAAGGTGAGTGTGCCTTTACAATGCACCTAGTTTAGCAATATCGATGGATATTCTTAAGTTAATTCACATTTTCTTTACAAACTATTATGAAATATTTGAAAATATTTTTTGGATTTAAAGATATTACCAAATAAACAATTTTTATGATTACATGATTAACAATTCCTAAATATTCAAATTATGTTATATATTACTGAAGATTTGGAATTATATATAATGATTTAAAATTTCATAATTCTATGAACTAATTTAGTATTATATTTTTTTATAATTGGAACTTTGTATAAATAATTGTATTAATACTCATTTAAAATGTAGAAATTTACCAGTTGAACTAGATAATAATAATCATATACATATCCTGGAAAATGAAACTTTTTAGGACTAAAAACCTTATAAATATGGAGAAACCTGATTCTATATGGAATTATATTCTAATATTGGATCATTTAATGAAAAAAATCCTATATATTTTAGTGGCACAACTAATTTAGTGGTATCTAACCAATGGATTAATTCTCCTAAAAATTTTTTTTGGCATTAGGATGCAATGAAAGGGAAAATGTTATACTATAAGTATATTATCTCAAATGAATTTCTTTTCAATAGCGTTCTTTCATCTAGAATAATATTGAGGAATAATAAATATAACACATGGAATAGAGATATTTCAATTTTATATCCATCGAAAAATATTTCCCTCATGATCAACGAACTGAAATGAATAGATATTCCCTCAACTTAAAGAAAAAGGAATAAGAATGAATTTTGGAACGTGAGGAGGAATTTACAATAGTAGATAGGTATTCTACAAATTAAATATGTAATACATAAGTTAGGACTAACCATTTCATTTAAGGTATTAATTGATGTCTTCAAATGGCACTGGATTCTCAAAATAATTTAATATATAATTAAATAGTTTTATATGTAATCGAAAAAGAAAAAAACATTTTATAGGACCTATATATTCAAGATAAATAAAGGGAATAAGAGATTATATTGGAAAAATAAAAAGTTAACCACCCAATGAAAAAGAATAAAATAGGTAAATTTCCATCATGTAAAAATTGTGGAAAGAAATATCTTGGCAAATGATTTAAGTGAGTGGGAATTTGTTACAAGTGTGGAGATAAGAGTCATATAAATAATTATTTTAATGGAAATAAAAAATAATACTACTATCTAGTGATTCAAATGTGCATAAATGGGGTGTTATTCAAGGTAATGTCCCAAGCGTCATGGAACTTAGCATAGAAGATGCTAAGGGCGGAAAGACAAACTAATGTGATCACTACAACTACAGTTGAAGTTTCTAAAGATCTGGTGGTAGGTAATTTAATCATATATTCAAATTTACATTATTATTTATTTTATTTGAGATCCCATAAATCCTATATATCTTCTACATGTTTCATGAAAATTAGATATTTCCCTAGTGTCTTAAGAAGGGAAATGTCAGTCAGAACTCCTAGTAGAAATCTCACTACAAGAATGATGTGTTAGTAAGTTCCCATTATGACGAATAAATGTGCCATATTTGAAAATTTTATTATTATATCTATGATTGAATTTTATATAATTATTTGTGTGTACTATTTTTCAAAAACTGATGGAAAATTTTACTAAACAGGAATAAAATCATGATTCATAATGAAGATGTGGAATTTCTTATCTTTAGATGGGAGACTTCATCATCAGAGTCATTTCTAGATCCACCCCTAGTAGCTCTTCTGAATGAGATTCTTAAGGAATAAGAGAAGAAACAATCTATTAATGGAAAATGTAATATTTAAATTGAGTATGTTCTTATTATATAGGAATATATTGATTTTTTCCTAAGGAATTACTTGGATATCGACTATATCATGAAGTTTAGTTTTCAATTAATCTAATCCCTAATTCAAGAACTATATCAAATAATCCCTATACAATTTCCATTATGTAATTAGTGGAGATAAAAAAACAACTAAAGTATTTAAGTGTTATGTTATTCATACACCCTCTAGTTTCACCTTGAGGATCCCCTATTCTCTTCATTAAGAAAAAATATCGATATATGAAGTTGTGTATTAATTATATGGAAGTAAATGTTATTAAGCTAAATAAATAGCATCATCTGCCTCACATTGGAGACTTATTTACTCAAATTTATAAAGATAAATAATTTTTAGATATTAACCTTCGTTATGGGTATCGTCAATTGTATGTAAAGAAAGAAGTTATTCCAAACACAGTATTTCCAATAAGGTATGGGCATTAGAAGCTTACAGTAATTTCATTTGGATTGAATAATGCACCCAATACATTAATGGATCTAATTAATATAGTATTCAAGTAGTATTTTTATATTTTTATTTTGGTTTTTATTAAAGATATCTTGTTGTACTCTTAAACCTATGAGGACCATGAGAATCACTTGAAAATCATTATTCAGACACATAAATGAAAATTGTTATATGGGAAATTTAGTAAGTGTGAATTTTGGATTTATAAGGTTTATTTTCATCTTCATATTGTCTCCAAATATGGAATCTTATTTGATCCTATAAAGACAAATACATTTAAGGAATGTCCTGCACAATTAAACTTAACTTAGGTATGTATTTTCATTTGTTTGGTAGGTTACTATCCATTATCTGTTCAAATAAATTCCTGATTGGACACCCAATTAACCAAGAATACATTTAAAGTGGTTAATTTCACATGGACAGTGGGATTAGAATGATGTTTTGAAGAATGGAAGATGAGATTGTTAAATGATCTGATTTTGAGACTACTATCAAGAAGTAATTGATTTGGATATAGTGTGATGCATCAATGAAGGGACATGGTTGTGTACTTAGTATAATTATAAAGTTATCATATATTTATAGAGGTAGTAAAATACACATTAATATAACTATCCAACCCATCATCTTGAGTTGGAAACTGTATTATTTTTTTGAAGGTATGGAGACATTACTCTCTGGAAAAAGGTGTGATATGTACAAAGATTATAAGAGACTCAAATATGATTTTTCACAGAAAGTGATAAACAAGAGGAAACATTTATGGATAAAACTACTCAAGTCTTATTATTACTCAATAAACTATCACATAGGGAAGAAAAATAAGGTAATAAATGCATTCAGTAGGAAATGTCATGGAGTTTTCCATAATGAGGATTGATAAGTATCCTATATTCATAGATCTACTAAATATGGATATGGGAATTATTAAAGAATGGGACACATGAACCCTTTTTAAAATTGTTTGAATAGTATATTTATTGGAAAAAATAAACAAAAATTCTCTAAATGATTATAATAATTTTCCTAATAAAATTAATATCATGAATGATGAGAAATTGTCCGACTTCGTATATGAATATGGTGTTATGAAATTTAAAAAGTAGTTGTGTGTTTCATCTATAATTGAGATTAAAATGGAATTATTGGATGATTCTCATGAATTGAATTTCATTATGCATCATCGTAGTACCAAGATGTATAATGATTTGAATGAACATTTTTTTTGGGATAATATGAAGCAGGAAATAGTTGATTATGTATCAGGATACATAGTTTTTTAATAGGTGAAGGGTGAGAGATAAAATCCTAGTGGAGTCATGAAACATATACCTATTACAATATGGGAATGGTATGACATTACTATGTACTTTGTCAGTATAATACCAAATACTCCTATAAATAATGATGCAATATAGATTATTGTTTATCTCTTTACAAATCTACACATTTCATTACTATAGTAGAATATTTTCCTCATAATCACCTTGAACAAATATATATTAATAATTTTTTATGACATAATAGTGAACCTATATTAATTTATTATGATCATTAATCATTATTTACATCGAAATTATTAAAAATTATTATGAAATCTCCTGATACTAAGCTTAATTTGAGCACCACCTATCATCCCCAAATTGATGGGTAGTATTAGAAGACTATTAAAACAATATAAGACATGTTGAAATAATTCTTAGTTTACTTTAAAGGTATATGGGGTAATTATTTAACATTGGTAGATTTTTTATACTAATATATCTTCCATTAATGCATTGAAATGGAATCATATGAAACATTGTATGGAAAGAGATTTTCTACTCCAACTTTTTTGGATAAAGTTGGTGAAAGGAATCTTGAAGGGATAAAACTAGTTGAGGAGAAAACAAAAAAGGTAAATATTATACATACTCATATTTAAGTATTTAGAAGTAGTAAATGTATTTATTATGATAACAAAATGAAATATTTGAAATTTCAAGTGGGTGGTCACATTTTTCTGAAATTATCTCCATGGAAGGGGGTTATAAAGTTTGGTAAGAAAGGGAAACTAAGCCCTAGGCACATCTAACCTTCTAAAATTTTGGAAATAATTGGAGTCATGTATTTACATTTAGAAAATACACCAAGCCTCTAAAAACTACATTATTTCTTCTATATCTCATTTTTAGGGAAGTATATTCCAAACCCAATGCATGTTCTAATCTATGAAGAAGAAACATTATGACATAATCAATCTTACTATGACAATCCTATCCAGATTCCTAACAATAGTGGACAAGTGTTAAGGAATTGGAAAACTTTACTGGTAAATTTACGTTGGAGAAATCATAAAATAGAGTAATCAATGAGGGATCTTAAAGATGTTATGATGAAGAATCGCCTTCATTTGTTTTGTAAGTAATATCCATAAAAAGTTCGAGGTTGAAATTTCTTTTAGAGGGAAGAATGTAAAACCCAAGCATAGATTATAGTAAGTGAGCCTTTTTTGGTTAGATATGTAATATAATGAGAATTTTAATATTTACTGGAACATAATTCTAATTTTTTATGATTAATATTGATCTTTAACTTTTTGGGTCAAAATAATCCTAGAATAAGTTTTTGAAAGTTTCACTTATAAATAAGATTTTATGAATAATTGATAAACAATTATTTAACTATTCCACTTTTAATTTATAATATTTTTTTATAATATATATAATTAAGAATTTATTAACAACAGATTTTATAGAAATAAATATATGATCATTTGGAGGTTAAAAGGGATATTTTTCAGAAAACTATTTTTAACAAAAATAATGTATTCCAATTTTAAATAATTAAAATATATTTAACGATGAATTATTTAAATTATATGTATAGACTATATGTTTAAATATAGGAATTTATATCCTTATTATTATTATTACTAATTACCTTGTTAATATAAGATCGTCTTATGCTTGAAAATTTTATTTCTTCAAAAATCATTTTTCGACACATTTTAAAGATTTAGTTTTAAATTAAATTCTTCCACTTCTGTGATTGGAATTTGATAAAATGGATTCCATATTTGTAATAAGAATAGTGAATATTATAAAATAATTTCAACATAATTTTTATTCATAATGAATAGTAAAAATAGTATAAATTTGAAGATCATGGATGAGTGATAGATCACAGAGAGGGGGAGAGGTGAATTAGTGATCCCTTTTTATTTTTAAAAATTTATATTTATAAATTAAACCTTTTTGTTTATTTAAATAGTTTATATATTATTATAGATTTTCTAAACCTTAACATAAAAAATAATTTAAATATAAAGGTGAAAAAGATAAATTTTTACATGGTTCGGTACAAAGAATCACTCTGTATTGTGTTGGTTATTCCCCACAAAATGCATTCACCACTATATCATATGGTGATTCAAAATAGTAATTGGTTATAACCCAAAATTAAAATATAGTTATACCCCAAAATCCAATTTTCATGACCCCCTCTCACCAAATATGACCCTTCTGAGCTGACAATGGTGAAAGGGAGATAATGACCCCCGAGTCCTACCTCCAGTAGGCCCCGGAGTGGCGACTAGCACCAAGGGTATCAGTTGTCACAAATATGGGAGGCATTACCCTTTTTATAATTTAATATCGGTAAATAGGATGAGTCAAACACCAAAAAAAGGAACATGTAAATGAAAATAAACCCAAAACCAAACCCATATGCATGTTTTATAAAATACTGAACAAAGGTACAAGTACAAGAAAAGATCCAAAATATGATACGAAAAAGAAATAAAAAACTACAACCAGAAAAACTCCAATGCCCAACTAGCAAGGTCTCGCATGGTCCCTGAAGTCCTCTAAAAAACCTGAAAGTAAACGTAGGGTGAGCATACAAGTATACTCAGTAGGAAAACCTAAGGTTCTCAGGCATAGGTGGGGAGACATTCTAATGCCCTGTGAGAAAAAAGAAGGAACCAAAGCCTAGCAAGGAATCTATCCACCCAACCTTACAAGCCTCACTCACCAAATATCGCAAGTCAATAGAGTAGTATAGTAATATTATCAAAGTATGGGTACCCCGCACCACCTTCCCATTGAATACTACTCAAGCCCTCACGCCTAACGCTCTGATGCTTCCCCCTATTCTTGATCTAGTGATGCAATCTAGCCATACGAAGCTCGAGATTGTGCCACAACCTGGCCCTACGAAGCTCATATTATCCTGTCGGCACTCAATCCTCATCCATTCATAGTATCCCGACGGCACTCAATCCTCAGCCATAACCACATCTCATCCCAAAGACACCTGGAATCCACATCACATCTCATCCCGAAGACACCTGGGAACATATCACATCCCCATCCCGAAGACTCTTGGGAAACGTCTCTTGTAACCTACCCAAAGGGTCTTGGGCTATAGAACCTGGAATAGGGAGCACAAGGAAGAACAGTAACCATCCATCCTTTAGATGTTTGAGAATCTCACCCTCCCATCCCACAGGTGTTCGGCACGTAGTGCTCAACATGGGTGGGGTGCATAAAGAAATAGAAAATGTACAGATTTATATAATTATATCAACCACTCAGCCCATCCTAAGGCTCCTACACAAAAGATCAAAGCACATGCCTTGGCACTCCTACCTTAAAAGTATGCATACAATAAACATCCCCAAACCCCATTAATATTTTCATGATTCAATAGTTTTAGTTTATCAGTTCCTTAACTATCGAGCAACTAACAACAACCAAACCGGATCAATAATTCATAAAACATATTCATGCCAACCACAAATAAAGTTACTAAAAACACAAGCAACACAATACAATTTTCTTTTATCAACCAATCAATTCTGTTGATTTTCCGCATTTAATCAACTACCATTCCACACAATTCATTAGTTAACTCTTCCACCTTTATTCATATGCACAAACCATCCCTGAAGCCCTGCTGCCAACCACCATAACCACAACACATCAGAAACAATAACTGTACCACATCATCATCACTTTGATGTTATTAACCACACCTCCATTGAATATCACAACCATATCATAGATGCCAACCCACAACCAATCCAACTGCTACCCCGCTACTCACCCATTCCAAAACAACCCACAAAACACCACTTCACATAATTAAACACCAACCAACACCCAAAAATTCATTCTTTCTTTTAGTTTAATTAGGGTGATCATACAAGGGTTCTTGGTATTCATTTAATCTTCAAACGTTACATGATTAACCAATTTCCACATTCTATGAAATTCCATCCAGAAAACAATATAGAAAAACATGGAAACATTTAATTGCACAAGAAAATTCCCCCAACGACCCTGATTTTCAGTTGGCATAAGCCTATTCAGTTCACAACATAATCAAAGGATAAGCATTGATGGAAATAGAACAACAATATCAATAAAATCTCCCCAAACCCATTATTTAACCAGTTATTATATTTATTTACTACTTCAACCGTATCTCATGAAAACAAGTGGATTCCCACCTGGAATGATGAACAAAAGAGATAGATATGAAGGTAAGATCCCTACCTGAACAGGTTTTGATGTCCTTCTGTGAGAACTACCACCACGAGGATTTCAACCACTCTTCCCGACGATTGCGTCCTCTCATGGATGATGTGTCACAGCCGCACTAATAACCAAGAGAGACTCAATTAAGGTTTAAGGTGTCACTTTTTTTAGCATGGCAAGGAGGAACAGAAAGAGGAGATCCAGGAAGGAATAAGAACGAGGTAGAATGTACCATTAAGATGACGTTTGTCGAAGAGCATCATTCCCGTCAAATATTAGCAATCTCCTTGGTCAGAAACTACAAAGATGATGTCAAAGAAGAGGGAAAGGAACGAGGTGCATGATGTTAACCTCATCGACATGATACTGCATCCACCGACAGATCGACGATCCGAGTCCGGATAAAGAAGATAGGAGGAAGGCTTCTGGGTCATCTGGGAGCATCGCCGTGCGGAGACGAAGAGGGGTCTGTAAAATAACATGTAACCCTCTCTTATATAGGCAATAAAAATGTAAAATGGTACGCAGCGTGTATTAATGAATACACTACGTGACCGTACAACTGTTAAATTGTTTGACTTGTCAACACACAACAAGTCACACGGTTTCCATACATTTAATGATAATAATAACTTCAATTAATAATAGGTTTTTTATTGCCCCGAAACATGATTCATAAAAAAGGTATTCATCATTGGTTTTAAAATAACTGTCATAATTTCAAGGTTGCAACATCACAGATGATTCCCCATTCCAACACCGTATGAGGGAGATGTATTGGACACAAGATCCCATAATAATAATAGTAGTATTATTATTGGGTGTTTCGTGGACCTGATCCATGAACCATAATTTAATATACAACCTTAGACTTGAATTTATTGTATTAATGATAGGATCACATCTCCACTAACGACAAGTCAATCGTACGTCTCATGCGGGAGTTATGGCAGGTCTAATACTTAATTATAATATCAAATATATTAATTCAAGAGCGTTTGGGGTACCCGATCCGATAACCCGGAAAAGACATCCAATATTCAAGTCATAATTTTCATCCCAAATTCAGGGTCCCACTGCCACAGATGGTTCTTAAAACCGAGCTCGCACGAAGGAGTTATAGTGAAAACAGTGTTTTATCAAACAAATTAATAATAACAATATTATATTATTAATATTATTAATTGTTTTTTAATTTCATATCTCCAATCTAATTCCTCGCATGAAACATTTCCTTTGATATTTATTTATCTATTTTCATTATTATCATATAATACCTCCCTCTCTCCAATCTCATTCCTCCCCAAATATTCACGCCCTATATTCTCCCTTTATTTATTTAATTTTTAATTCCTCTTATCTTCCTATTCTCTCTCCAATCTCCAATATTCTACCCCAATATTCATCCCTCCCCCAAAAAAGTGGAGCCTCCTCATTCTCTAGGCGGGTCATGCCTCCCTTGACTTTCCACCATTAATTCCATTCTTTTTATTATTATTATATTCAATAATAATGATTAAATCTCCCTAAAAAACATGCAAGATCTCATCCCATCAAAACCCACATGCCGCACCCCCATTTTAGACATTTATCATTATTATTTTTTTAACACAATTATCATAAATGATAACATCTCTCATCTATTCTCATATCTCAAATCTCATTGCATTGAATTTTAAATTTAAATCTCAATAAATCTTTATTAACAGATCTTTCAAAATTTAAGCCAACATTATTATTATAATTATTTACTATAAAAATAATAACAAATCCCCAATTAAAATTTATTAACTTGTCACCAATTATTAATAATTATTATTATTATTGATGTTCGCCATGTTGACCATGTCCAACCACCATTGTGTCAACACCGAGCAGCCTCCCATTATACACATAATTTATTATTTATTAAAATTTAAATAAATAAAAAATAAACCATGCACCTCCCCTCATTGAATTAAGTACATTCAATTTTATTTATTTTATTTAACAATAATTAAATTAAAAACATTTAATCTAATTAACACCAAAAAATTCCACGCCACCATTATCTATTATTATTATCAAACATTATTATTATAACACACATCATGTTTGAACACATCAAATTTTACAAAGTAATGGACCGGAGAGGTCCGGGCCATTACATTAGATACCTCTCAAAACATTCTTGTCCTTGAGAATTAAAAGCCAGCCCATAAAAAGTGGAAAGGTCCGAACAGCCACCCCTCAAGATACCTCTTAGGGATCTCATCATAACAGGAATCCAACCACTATCCAAATTATATGATTCAGGGAATTCCTTCCCCCATGTTGAGATATTATCCGCTTTAGGCGGCACTGACTCACCTTCATGGTTTTAATCGCATCCACATTAATGTGTCTCAATTAGGGATTAGGTCCTCCTCTCCCCACATGTTAGGACTCTTCACACACATTTAAAGGAAAGAGGGAAACAACTTAGCATTATAGACTCATGAAAAATAAGGTCCAAGACCAAGAATGGGAGAGAATGAGTTTCAACGAAGGAGTGAGATGCTCTTGAATTTAAACAAAACATAAATGAGAGCATTTAAGTAAAACTGAAAACATCTCTCTCAATATTTGGCCTTTCTACGGTTTCCACTTCTATTGTGTGCAACTATCCGCTTCCCACTCCTCTGCCTTTCTGTTGATGTCTAGGTGCCATAGCTGTTCAGTAAACAAGGAACGCCTAAGCCCAAGTAGCAAGGAAATTTTCTCAAGGTTTCATTTTATCATTTTATTTCGATTTCTTTCCCAGTACACCCAAATCAAGTAAAACACAAATCATGATGATGGATGAACCTTTCCTAGGGTCTCTACCCTGCAATCAATGTAGTCTTACTTGGTCATTTGGTAAGCTAAGAGTCCTTGCATCGGATCACGGGGGACCCTAAAATCTAATGTCCTAGCCGGTCTTCCATGTCCTATGTCACGCACTAAGATCCTCCAACACTATTTCCCTACCATCCCATGAAATCCTTACTATGCCTAACTCCAAACTCCATCCTATCTCTCAACCATCACCTCTGATACCATTCTGTCACGACCCCCTCCAACCAATGATGCCCCTCCTCAGATGTAAATGGTGAAATGGAGATAATGACCCCCGAGTCCTGCCTCCAGTAGGCCCCCGAGTGGTGAGTATAACCAAGGGTATGAGTTTTAATAAATATGGGAGGCATTACCATTTTTATTATCTATGATCGGGAAATAGGTTGAGTCAAAAACCAAAAGAAAAAGTAACAAGTAAATGAAAATAAAACCAAAACCAAACTCATATGCATGTTTTATACAATACTGAACAAAGGTAAAAGTATAAGAAAGGATCCAAAGTTTGATACAAAAAAGAAATCAAAAATGGCAACCAGCAAAACTCCTACGCTAGACTAGCAAGGTCCCGCACGGTCCCGGAAGTACTTCTGAAAACATGAAAGTAAACGTAGGGTGACCATACAAGTATACTCAGTAGGAAAACCTAAATTTCTCTTGCACGGGTGGGGAGACATCCTAATTCCCCATGAGAAAAAAGAAGGAACCAAAGCCTAGTAAGGAATCTATCCACCTAACCTTACAAGCCACACTCACCAAATATTGCAATTCAATAGATTAGTATAGTAATATTATCAATGTATGGGTACCCCGCACCACCTTCCCACTGAATACTTCTCAAGCCCTCATGCTTAACGCTCTGATGCTTCCCCCTCTTCTTGAGCTAGTGCCACAACCTAGCCAAATGAAGCTCGAGCTAGTGCCGCAACTTGGCCATACAAATCTCATAGAATCCTACTGGCACTCAATCCTCGACCATTCATAGTATCCCGCCGGCACTCAATCCTCAACCATAACCACATGTCAGCCCAAAGACACCTGGGAACCACATCACATATCATCTCGAAGACACCTGGGAACCTATCACAACCTCATCCCAAATACTCTTAGGAAACATCTCTCGTAACCTGCCCGAAGGATCTTGGGATATAGAACCTGGAAGAGGGAGCACAGGGAAGAATAGTAACCAACCGTCCTTTAGATGTTTGAGAATCTCACCCTCCCATCCCACGGGTGTTTGGCATGTAGTGCTTAACATGGGTGGGGTGCGTAAAGAAACATAAAATGACCAGATTTATATAATTATATCAACCACTGAGCCCATCCTAAGGCTTCTGCAAAAAATATCTGAGCACATGCCTTGGCCTTGCTATCTTGAAAGTATGTACACAATAAACAGCCCCAAACCCCATTAAGCTTTTCACGATTCAATAGTTTTATTTTATCAGTTCCTTAACTACCGAGCAACTAACAACAACCAAACCGGCTCAATCGTTTGTAAAACATATCCCTGCCAACCACAAATAATGTTAGGGAAAACACAAGAAACACAATACCATTTTGTTTTATCATCTAATCAATTCCATTGATTTTTCGTATTTAATAAACTACCATGCCCCACAATTAATTAGTTGACTCTTCCACTTTTATTCATATGCACAACCCATCCCTACAGCCCTGCTGCCAACCACCATAACCACAACACATTGGAAACAATAACCGTACCACATCATCATCCCTTTGAGGCTATTTACTGCATCTCCATTTCCCATCACAACCATATCATAGACTCCAACCCACAACCAAGCCAACTATATCCCCGTTGCTCACCAGTTCCACAACAACCCACAAAACAAACCTTCACATAATTAAACACAAACCAGCACCCCCAAATTTATTCATTCTTTTATTTTAACTGGGGTGATCATACAAGGGTTCCATGTATTCATTTAATCATCCAACTTTACATGATTGACCAATTTCCACATTCTATGAAATTCCATCAACAAAACAATCTAGAAAAACATGGAATCATTTAATTTCACAAAGGACCCCAAAGACCGTGATTTTTAGTAGGCATAATCCTATTCAATTCACAACATAATAAAAGGATAATCATTGATGGAAATAGAACAAAAATATCAATAAAATCTCCCCAAACCCATTATTTAACCAGTTACTATATTTATTTACTAGTTCAACCCTATCTCATGAAAACAAGAGGATACCCATCCCGCATGATGCACAAAAGAGAGATATACGAAGGTAAGATCCCTACCTGAACAAGTTTTGATGTCCTTCTGCGAGAACAACCACAACGGGGATTTCGATCACTCCTCCCGACAACTACGTCCCCCCGTGGACGCTGCGGCATAACCGCACTAACAACCAAGAGAGACTTCATTAAGGTTTAAGGTGTCACTTTTCATAGCATGGTAAGGAGGAACATAAAGAGGAGATCGAGGAAGGACTAAGAACGAGGTAGAACGTACCATTATGATGATGTTCTTTGAAGATCGTTGTTCCCGTCAAATATCAGCAATCTCCTTGGTAGGAAACTGCAAAGAGGAAGTCGAAGAAGAGGGAAAGGAATGACGTTCACGATGTTCGCCTCGTCAACACAATCCTACAGCCACTGACAGATCTACAATCAGAGTCCAGATAAAGAAGATAGGAGGAAGGATTCTGGGTCATCCGGGAGCATCACCATGCGGAGAAGAAGAGGGGTCTGTAAAATAACATGTGGCCCCCTCTTATAAAGTAAATGAAAAGGTAAAATAGTACGCAGAGTGTATTAATGAATACATGATGTGATCGTACAACTGTTACACTGTTTGACTGGTCAACACATGACATGTCGCGCAGTTTCCATGAATTAAATGACAATAACAACTTCAATTAATAATATGTGTTTTATTTACCTGAGACATGGGTCATAAAAAAGGTATTCATGATTGGTCTTAAAATGACTATCATAATTTTAGGGTTGCAACATCACATACGGTTCGCCATTCCAACACCGTATGAGGGAGATACGTTGGATACAAGATCCCGTAATAATAACAGTATTATTATTATTGGGTGTTTCGTGGACCCGAGCCACAAACCATAATTTAATATCCATCCTTAGAATTTAATATATCATATTAATGATAGGATCACATCTCCACTGATGAAAAGTCAATCGGACGTCGCACGTGGGAGTTATGGCGGGTCGAAGACTTAATAATAATATAAAATCTATTAATTCATGAGCGTTTTGGGTACCCGATCTAAAAACCCAAAAAAGAAATCCAATATTCGACTCATAATTTTTTCCTCGATGTCAGGGTCACACTGCCGCTAACGGTTCGTAAAACTAAGCTCGCACGAAGGAGATATAGTGAAAATAGTGTTTTATCATCCAAATTAATAATAACAATATTATATTATTATTATTATTATTATTAATTGTTTATTTATTTTATATCTCCAATCTCATTCCACACATGAAACATTACCTTTGATATTTATTTATCTATTTTCATTATTATCATATAATACCTCCCTCTCTTCAATCTCATTCCTCCCCAAATATTCACGCCCTCTATTCTCCCTTTATTTATTTAATTTTTAATTCCTTTTATCTTCCTATTCTCTCTCCAATCTCCAATCTTCTACCCCAATATTCATCACGCCCCCAACAAAATGGCGCCTCCTCATTCTCCAGGCGTTTCACGCCTCCCTTGATTTTCCACCATTAATTCCATTCTTTTTGTCATTATTATTTTCAATAATAATGATTAAATATCCCTAACAAACATGCAAGATCTCCTCCCATCAAAACCCACATGCTGCACCCTCATTTTAAACCTTTATCATTATTTTTAACACAATTATCTTAAATAATAACATCTCTCATCTATTCTCATATCTCAAATCTCATTTCATTGAATTCAAAATTTAAATCTCATTAAATCTTTATTAACAGATCTTTCAAAATTTAAGCCAACATTATTATTATAATTATTTAGTATAATAATAATAACAAATACCCAATTAAAATTTTTTAACTTGTCACCAATTATTATTATTAATAATAATTATTATTGATGTTCTCCGCGTTGACCATGTCCGACCACCAATGCGTTAATGCCAAGCAGGCCCCCATTACACACATAATTTATTATTTATTGAAATTTAAATAAATCAAAAAGAAACCATGCACCTCCCCTCATTGAATTACGTACATTCAATTTTATTTATTTTATTTCACAATGATTAAATTAAAAACATTTAATCTAATTAACACCAAAAAATTTCACGCCACCATTATCTATTATTATTATTATTATAAAACATTATTATTATAACATGCGTCGTGTTTGACCACATCAAATTTTACAAAGTAATGGACCGGAGAGGTCCGGGCCATTACACCAATACACCTTCAGAAATTGGTCATACCCAGTGCACCTTCTTTTCCAGTTATTTGTCATACCCCGAATCAAAAATCTTTCATCAACTGGTCTTACCTCCGAGTTGGAACCTTATTCATTAGATGGATTAATACACTGTATAAATATACAAAAAACAATACTTTCCATGGGATCTCGATACAAGTGTGTTTATTAATAAATAGATTTATTCTTCTTTAAAGAATAATTCTCAAATTATATGGGTATTATATCACTCATTTCAAATACCCTAATTACCATGGGTATTATTATTTCAGGATTATTTAAAATACATATGAATTATATCGGGTATGCATTACATATCATTTCAAACACTTGAGGAGTTTGGATATTTCCTTCTTCTCAACAGTGAGGTCACCCATTTTTCACCCCTTTATTTTAATGCATGAAACTAAAATAATTCATGAATCATAAATAGGGGAAATGATAAGCCATTAATCACCTCTTCATGCATGCATCTCGTGCACCTTAAATAAAATAACCATGAGTTCGAGTACACTAAAACATCACACGGAATGAAAACAAGTATTGTTGCTCACTCTAAACACCCAAAGGTTTCAAGCATTTATTATTCACATATAATATTCCATTTTTGGTTATTTGTGGATTCTCATCACATTTCATATTCAAATTTTAGTGAACGGAGCTCTTAAAACTCACAGATACACCCTATTCTTCCCTTTCATTCCACTACCAACCATTTTAATTCA
This sequence comes from Viscum album, assembly GCA_963277665.1. Taxonomy (NCBI): domain Eukaryota; kingdom Viridiplantae; phylum Streptophyta; class Magnoliopsida; order Santalales; family Viscaceae; genus Viscum; species Viscum album. The sequence continues at coordinate 1,747,840,314 of OY728153.1, forward strand.
TTCGACTTGCATGAATGTGTAACTGCATGCATGGACACTCATCATGGACATAACTCATGTATTTATCACTCATTAAAATCATAAAAAATCTTGGTATCATAAAGTGATAATACAATCAAGGTATCCTTTTATTCATGCATGGAATTGTATGAATATCGAATGTGACAGGTGCTGAGATCTCTCCTAGATCACAGGATGTCAAATTATTCATATTGAATATGGAAGAGGCCTTAGTTTGATATGAGGATTTTCATTTGATATTATCACATCTCTTTAATAGAGTGATAGTTTCTATCCACATAATACTTGATAGAGAAGGATGAAGATGATGGATGGACAGATCATATCATCGAGATCGAACAGCTGCGCTTATATGCATAACTTCTTAAGTGGATAAACATTATCAGTGTTGTCAATATCCCACATTTGTTTCTCATTTTTCTTGGTCATGGTTTATTACACACTAAGTCCCTTCATCTCAATATAAGTGAGTATCAGGGTCCACTCTAAAACCTCTACTAACAGAAACCTGTATCGGCTATCTCTCTTGTCATACCACCACGCCCAGTGGGGCCGCCCCTACTCCCATGTGATCAATGTGGGTATGCTTTTTTGGGGACTTAAACAAAGGACCCCCCACTTCGTCTCCTTCACATGGGCCACCATTGGAAGGTTATCCCATGGGGTAGACCCTTGGGTCACCTAGTTGAGGTCCTTAGTTTCTTTTGTGGTTGGATTTATATTTTTAATGAATCCACCATTAAAAATAATACATAAACGTATCTAAGTATAAAAATGATATCATCAATCCATTATAATGTTTATCAACTTAACATCACAAAATCAAAATGAAAAATATATAAGATTGTCTTTTTTCAAGGAATTGAATTAAATAATATTCAATATTGATTCCTTTTCTTTACTTCATGAGAATAATAGTTTTCATGGCCTCCCACTAGTTGTATATAGTGTGAAAACTTCTTAGAAGTTGAGTTAAACATTTAATATCACTTGAGAAATCATTAAATTTAAATGAAAAATTTATTTACAATGAAATACATTTATATCAAGTGAATCTATAATGATATTCAAATTATCACCACTTCATCCACACTCACATATTGACTCTCTATAAACAAATGTAACACATTGGCATAATAATATCTCCCTTTGTATTTTTTTTCAATATCCTCTCACATCATAAAAGTAAATATTTGGAAACTTTAATCACCCCCCTCTTATTGAAAACAAATGATTTGTAAAATTGGTTCATCTTCTCCTATAATATTTCTTATCAAATATATTTTCACATATTTTAAAATAAATGAATTTACAACATGATACTTATAATATAGCCTTTAGAAAATCAAATATAAGTCTTTATGAGCTATCCTGGTGTAAAAAAAGAGTGAAATAACCAAGGTTGTCTAATTTATCCATAACACATTATCACATTTGATATCAAGTTCAAATTTCTCAATTCTCAAAATATGGGTTATATTTTTCAAATAAATGAAAAATCATACACATAATTTCATGACCATATTATAAAGCTCTTTTTCACAATAATAACTCTCCCTTTGTCTCATATTTAAATCAATCAAGAACACCCTTTTAATTAATAAGATAATATAATTAAGAAGAAGGAATTAAATTGTAATTTCCAGAACTTGAACTTATGATTTGATTAAGTCCCATGGTTTCCATATTCATTATCAATTTTTCTACCCCTTAATGGATGGACTCCTTTATCATTATGGAAATTAATAAACTCCATGATGCAAAATAATACTCATTAAATTCTATAATGTTGGATTATAACACATAAAATAATGTGTAATAAGAACAAACCACTTGTTTCTAATAAATAAGATTTATAATGAGATCATCCTCTCAATCTAAAATTCTTCTTTCTCTTAGATGTGACTCCTTTTGGGTTTTTAGAGCATGTGCTTCATTTTTCCTCATCACTTGACACATCTAATGTGGATGTATCTTCCTCTTAATTACCTAGAGCATTACATTGATCTTGAACAACTTCTTCATTCTTTATTCCTCTACTGGTATAATTTTCATACAATGTTTTATGTCATGCCCAGTTTGTTCACACTGTTCATATATAAGGATTTTAAAGTAATCATTTTTAGATATACTCTCATTAACTTTAACCTTTTTAACTATCTCCACTTGATTTTATTTTTAAATATAAATTTTCTAATCTTTCTATATTTTTTTATCCTTGTCCAATTTCTTAAGCTAGATAACTAAACATTCTTTCTTGATGTTCTAATATTGATTTCAATTCTCACATAATTCTCTAGTGACTATATATTTCTTCACTGTTTTTATTCTCTTCAAATTTACATTATAATAAATCTCACTTGGTGAGATGACACTATATTTCTCATATTTGTGACCTTATTAACCACATCTTCCACAAAAAAATTCAAGCAATCAAATTTCTTTGTTGTTGATAGTTTTTATAATATCATGTTCACAAGATTCCCTTTCTGATAATATGATCTCATATACATATCATTTCTCCTCTTGTATTCATGACTCATTCATTGTAGTCCTATATTATACAAGTATGAATAAACATTATATAAAAACACTCCACAATGCCAGTAGTATCCTCTTAACCTTAATCTTCTGGAATTATAATGATATTACACTAAATATTGCTATTATTTTCTTATCAAATATTGTTGGTGTTTCTACATAGGATGAAAACCTCTAACTGTATTATTCCATTCCTTATTTGTGGCATATTTTTCCCATTTTTTATTTTGGTATATAATGATTTAGTATTGTCTCTCATGTTGGTTTTATTAGGATTAAAAAATATACATTGAGATTAATTACGTATAGAAAAAATATTTTTCTATAGACCCTTATTCTTATAAAATTTAAAATATTATACCTTAATATCAATATATTTAGTAAAGTATTATTTCATATTATTTAACTCAATTTGATATAAAAACACATAGACTATGTTATAGATGATTCTACCACTTTCATAGCAAGTATTTCTTCAAGATCATTCACTATCTTTTCAATTTCAACTATCTTTAACCTATTTTTTGTTTACTTTAATGAATTTAGTTTCATTATTTTTTATTTTTTTTCTTCTATGTGAATTTTCTTCTAAAGATTTTGGTTTCCTTTCTACATCATCTAATTTCTTCACTTATTCCCTTATCTCATTAAGATGCATCTCTTATTTATTGATATATTCTTCATTCACAATAATAATCATTTAAATTTAATTATTCATCATTTTTTCTTCTTTAGTTTTATATTATATGCAAGAGTATATTTCTTTTTTTCTTTTAAAATTCATTCTATTTAGGTTCTATCACCACTTTTATCAAATTAAAATGAATTTTTATGTTTCTCGTATTTTCCATAAGATAGATAAGATTATCATATGACCTCCCATCTTCTGAACCACTACTTGATGATGAATATTTATCTGTTTCTCTACTCATAATATTTTTCTTCTTATAATTAAAAATATTATTATTCTTATTCCACTTCAATTTCAATGAATTTTATCATATTCATCTAATCCATTATCAACAGTATTATTTTTTCAAAATTACAAACAAAATTACAACTACTTTAGTAATTCCATCATTTCAATGATTTTTCCATCTTCCATTCCATCTGCCACTGTTAAAAATTATTCTAAATAAGGCCATAATTTTATTGAAGTATTTTTCAAATTCCTCATCCTTATAATAACTTTATTATAATTCTTTATTGATTCTAAATATACCTTTTTACCATGGATTCAAATTTTATATCATCTCTTACCTTATTCTTTAAGGCCATTACTTTTCTCATTTCAAATATTACGAGGATATTATTAATTTCATCTTAGTATAGATCATATTTGTCTTCCAAAGATGAATACTTTCAATAAAATATATATCGGAAATTTCACATTAGTTTCTTGAAAATTTTATAATTATTCAACTTCTCACCAAAATTGATGATGCTACTAACAATCTCATTTAACCTTGTAATGTAGTCATCAACACTTTCATCATCACCCATTTTGATAGCCTAAATTAGACCTATAAATATTTTCACCTTTTATTCATTTAATTCAAGATTTCATTCATAATTTTTTATTATTTTATCCTAGATATACTTACCTGTTTGGAGACCCATCACCTTAGTGTATACCTTTTCTGATAACTCCACCAATATTTCATTAGGATTTTTTTCATCCACATCTATGTTCCTCTTATATACAATCCAATATCTAGTCCTTTTAAGTGATTTCGTGAACTCATTTACTGCCACTTTTATACCATTTTTTTGGAATGCCTTGGGTAATGTTTTTTGTTTCAGGGTGTTTCAGGTGGAAATTGAGAATCTTAGAAGATGATGGGCAGTGTATAGTTAAATCACAGTTTTTCCAATCCATGAGCCAACCCCTAGAAAACCATCTGAACCCTAATAGAGTGGATTAACATGGTTGATGCATAGTTTCTAAAAATTTCCACCTTCCTAGTAGTAACTATGAGGCCCCTAAGAGGAGGATCATGGTTAAGAGAATGTTTATGGAAAACTGTGTGCCCCATAGAAGAAATTTTGCATGTGGGAAATTATACCACAAAAAATTGTTAAAAACCTCAATCCCCTATATTTTAACTCAAAACACCATATCAAAATCCTAAAACAATTCCCCCTAATTTTGAAGCTCCCAAAAATATTACATGGCCCTATGGACTACTTTCTTGATGATTTGAAGACCAGATTGAAGGATCTGCACCTCTCTTAGTAAGCAATATCATCTCGTGGGGTTTACTCACTCTCCAGTCCTTTATCCCAAATAAAGAGGGATTTTTTATTTGTTATTGGAAAGGGATTAGATATTTTTTATGATAGATATATCTTTGTTTGATATTGGATATAGGTTTTGGTTCTAGATATAATTCTTCATTGTTTAATTGAACATTCCTATTCAATTTGGGAATTTCTTTTTGGCGAACATCCATCAATGGGCTTGAGGTTTGTGGTCAAAATTGAAAATAAATTTGTCTTTCTTATAAATTTTTTAATATAATTTTTGTAATATCAATTTCCATTATTTTAAATCACATCATTAATTTTATTAATTAATTGAATGGTGTGAGTATGGAATTGATGGTATATTATGATTATGAAATTTTTGAATTAATGGTATTTTTTATTTGATTGATAAATGTGAATAATGGAATTAATAAATTAAGATAATAAATGGATTGTTGGATTAATAATGAATGTTTAATGGCTTAAATTATTGAATGCTGATAAATGGTTTAATGGTGAATTATTCATATTATCCCATGTGGTTAAATTATTAAACCATGTTTTTTATATTTGAGAAGTTATACTATGAAGTGAAATGTAAATAAGAGGGTTAATGATGATTAAACATGCTAAATGTGATATATTTGAAATGTGTTATTGATGTGATAAATTGGTTATGGTACATGAACTGATGCTTCAAATACCCATTAGGTTCTTGACATTGAATTATATGCCTAAAATTAATATATGTGATAAATGAGTGTGGGACACAAATTGATGCTTCAAGATACCCCTTGTGATTGATTGATATATGGGTTTTTGGATATGGACTAATGCTTAAAAACCCAAGGGGTTCTATCCATGGTGTTATAGTCCTAAAATGTTAACATTGAATTATGGTTCCATATGGTCGTAATTATGAATTTGAAATTAAATGGGTAATGGAAGGACATTTGATATTGAATTGTGATTCTCTATATGGTATGGTTCAGAATCTAGAATAAGCCAAAGCATATATTGATCGTTAAGGAGTCATCATGGACCTAAGTAATTTATGTGGTTAATAAAAATATTGAAATGTGATAACTATTTACTTTGTTGACCTTTATTATTTATCCAAATACATACACTGTTATAGACTAGATATTGTTATGGATGTCATTAGTGGTAAAATAATAAGTTTTAATCACACCCTACTTGGTAGGAATGATCAGTACCCAAATGGAATTCATGTTTTCTGGACATGATAAGGGAAAGAGACCTATGATAGATAGATTAGTTGGGATGGGTCATGGATTAGAGAATAATACTTAGTGTCGAAACCCGCTTGGGAGTGTCATTGTTCCTTTATTTTGTATTTTCATATTTTATACTTCACACATATATAGAATCATATGTTTATTATTTTGGTTAGCTTATTGTTTTCTATTTTTATTAAGTATGTTATACCGGTTGTGCGGGTTAATGTTTTATTATCGTTTTTCTTTGTTACTAGTTGGTTATTGCAAATTTTTTTATACTATTGTGTGGCTCTGATAAAGAGAGTATAGTCTCCCCACGGTATCAATATTATACCCTCACTACTAGTCGGAATCATCTAGTTTATGGAGTGGCATGTCTATGGTTATGTGATCAACTGGATCGAGGCACCAGTGTGTGGCACCCAAGTTGGGACATCCCATAGTGGTATCATAGGGGATTTCATTTCTTTTCATTTAACTTATTATTTGCGCAAGGTATATTGTAGAATAACATGAGTCGAGCCTTTCTCATGAGCTTGTGGATGGGATTAGATAACCCATCTATGGGGGAAAACCCAAGTACCCATAGTGGGATTCTTATTATTGATGTGTGTTATAATGGTTAAATGTTATTTCACCACAAGTGATGCCCTTTTTGTGTGATGTTATTGTTTTTAGATATTTTCAAAGATTTTACTCATGGCTCGATACAGCATGAGATTTGAGTATATATGAATCATTTTAGGAACATAGGATTTAATGTGACATGCATCATTTTTGTAACACACAAGAAAATAGGGTTTTGGGTGATTTTTTTAAATTAAAATGCTATTCCTTTTAATGTGATTAAATGAAAAAAGTTCCTAATGTGATATTGAAAATTTGAAAATGATCAAAAAATGTGTTAATTTAGGAAGGATGAATGTGTTTGAAGTGAGAAACTTTATTTATAAATTTGTTTACCCCATGTGATCAATGAACCATGTGAGGGATGGTTGAGGGTAGTGTTAGAGCCTTGGTTATGGCCACATAGAGAGGTAAGATGGGGATGACTTTTTATGGATTTATGTGAATCCCTTTTATGTAAATTTGATAATTATTTTATATGTTTCCAAAGACATTTTTTTGTCATTATACAGTTATTTATCCATGATTATGTTTTTTATAGGATTATAGTAGAACATGGGTAGAAATCTGTGTCTAGTAGTGGAAACTGAGGTGCCAATAGTTCCAAGTGAAGGAGACAGGGATTATTCTATGAGAAATGTGATCGGTTTATGAAGTTTATAAAAATATACCAAAGGTAGGTTGTGAATGTTATGTCCAATTTGATGTGGGATTTCTAGTTTTACCACCTTCTTACATTCATTAGAGATGGTGGACCTAAATCAACTGATTTTTGGATGGAATTTTATCTAGATAATACTTAACCAAATAGATACTACTACTGAGAATAGAGTCAAACTAAATATTTATATGTTATGTGGTCAAGAGAAGCATTTTTGGTACATCCAGACATATGATAGGTAGCTAGAGAACATAGAGTGGAATGACTTTTAAGAGCAGTTCTTGGACAACTTGTACCCTGATATGATCATGTAGGAGAGAGTAGCTAAGTTTATGAGGTTGAATCATCAGAGTATGTTTGTGATGGAAAATGCTGTACATTTTAATAATCTGTAGAAATTTTCTCCAGCATTGGATGAGGATGAGTCTACTATGTAAAAATGGTTCTAAGATTGAATTAATTTCCAGAATAAGTCCTAGGTTAATATCTTTTGGCATAAAATGTTTTCTGAAGTGGTTAATCGAGATATCACTACTCAAGGGAACCTAAATAATGCTTATAGTGGAGGATAGTTGGTTTCTTTGGGATGAACAAAAGGTATGACATCTGAGGGTATGAATCATACCTTTGAGAATGTCATCTAGGGAGATAGTAAACATAGTGTCCAAGGGGAAGGATCAGATACATATTACCCTACCCGAGTGACCTGACACCAGTGTGGTAGGTCAGGTCACATTCATAGGCATTTTCCTAGACCACTAGTGGAGTGTTGAGCTTGTGGAAGGATCATAAATCTACAACATTTCTGTAAAAACCCACATTAGATGGGTAATGACTAAATAGTTACGAAGAATCGGAGTGTTAGAGGGGGTTATTCTACCCCATATTAGTCTGGAAGTCATAGTTCTACTATACGTGGTGGTATAGGTAGTGGATTTTGTACTTTGGGGAAAGATAACCCATATTAGTAGAGTGTTACAACCCAGGTAACTCATAGTTCAGCATAGGGAATAGGTGGAGGATAGTTACATGTAGTTCAGCCTTCACTTGTGGATACCAAGGCTAGTCCATTGATAGTAAGAGGTACAATTCATGTAGCTTCTATTCTTTATAGTGACATATTTGATACTAGTGCCTCTCATTATTTTATATTTACACAACCTGTTCATTGTATGAGTCTAGAAGTGGAGTTTTTTAGTGGATTTATTTCCAAGGATACACCTGTGGGGATATGATTGAGAGACATCTATTTGTGAAAGGGTGTTCTCTCAAGGTTAGTATTATTGTTTTTTTATCTTTACATACTTAACATGTCAAGCATGGAATCAATTTTTGGTATATAATTTTTAGTATCATAATGATCTGACATATATTGTGATCTCATGATAGTGAACTTTATGTCTCCTGAGGGTGAATTTTATATACATCGTATAGATTGGGATATATAGGCAGGCTAGCAGGTCTTGTTCAGTAACTGGGGGAACTAACTTCCTAGGTTTAATGTATATTACTGGATGATGGGGGTGTAAATTATGATAACATTCCACCAATAGTTGGAATGATCAAGGATGTGTTTACTAAGGACTTCTATGGGATGCTACCTAATATAGATTTGGAATTTATGATGGATCCCATTTCGGGGGCTGATCCAATTTCAATTCTACCATATATAAGGGAACCAACATAACTTTAAGAAATTAAGACTCAACTGAAAGAGTTGATGGATAAGGGGTTTATCCTTTCGAGTACATCACCTTGGTTTTATCAAGTTTTGTTTGAAAAGAAAGTTGATCAGACATTTTACTTATGTGTTGATTTCTTAATATTGAACTAGATGATAGTGAAGAACCAATATTATCTTCCGTGTATTGATTATATATTTGAGAAATTGAGGAAAGATCGTGTCTTTTACAAGATTGAATTAAGTTCGGGGTATCATCAGTTGAAAGTGAGACCTTATGGTATATCGAGGACTAATTTTAAAAGAAATTGTGGCCATTATGAGTTAGTTGTGATGAAATTTGGGCTACTGAATGCTCTAAAAAGTGTTTATGGCCTTTATAAACTAAATTTTCCACCTGTGCGTAGATTAGTTTGTAGTTTTTTATGAAATATTTGTGTAATGGAAGACTCATGATGATCATGCCCAACATCATGACATAATTCTGAGTATGCTGAGATAGTATCAACTATACATCAATATATCAAACTGTCAATTATATATTCATCAGATACATTACTTGGGTCACATCATCTTAGAGGAAGGTGTGCCAGTTGACCTAGTGATAGTGAAATAGTAATTTCTTGGGAGTAGCCCAAGATTTTTTTTGATATCCATAGGTTTCGGTGGTGAGTGGGATTTTATTGAAGGTTCATCTAGGACTTATACTAATAACCACTTTATGGCAAGACCAAGAAGGGAGTAAACTTTTAATAGTTTGTAGCATGTGAGAATACTTTCTAGTTATTAAATAAGCACTTGAAAACTTAATTGATCTTGACCCTACCCGAGCCAGGGGAGAGGTATACGATGTTTTCATGCTTAAATAGTTGGAATTGTAGTAATGTTGATGTCGGGAGATTGTGTTGTAGTGTATGGGTCATGGAAGTTGAGGTCGCATGAACAGAATTACCCTATGCATGACCTCATGTTAGCTGTAGTGATTTATTTTTTCACGTGTTGGAAACATTATCCGTTGGTAGAAAATTTAATTATATATATAAATTATAATAGATTAAATTATATCTTTTCATAGTGAAATTTAAATCTCCTTTAGTAAAGGTGGGTTTAGTATATGTATTCAATTTATTTTGAGCTAGTATGTATGCCAATGAAAGGAAATATTTTTTCCAAAATGTTGAGTAGGAAAATGCAGACTCATCCAAATTATGACTCTAGTTATGAGTGTAAAATGATGACTCTGGTAGATGACATGCATATTATGGATTTGGAGGGATAATAGAATAAAACATTTATACCAGTCTCAGTGGATTACAAAATTTTGAGTTAGATCAAGTAATGGAAGTATGATGATATGAAGTTTTTGTCCTTGAGTGAAGGCCTTGAAGGTGTGGAGCCACCTTCCGATTGGTCCATAGATGAGGATGAGATAATCTATGTCAGTAATCATGCTTTTCTGAGTACTTATATGTGAGAGGAGATGATGTGTGAATTTCATGCCTTAAAGTGGTAGGTACATCTAGGTCTGACCAAAATTTATTGTGACCTATATCAAATGTATTGGTGGTCGGGCATGAAAACGAAGATTACAGGGTTTATATTAAAATTCTAAACTTATCAACAGGTGAAGGCCAAGCATAAAAAACATGGTGGTTTACTAAAACTATTTCTCTTTCAAAAATGGAAGTGGGATGATGTTACCATAAACTATTTTTGTGGGACTCCTAAGGCTGCCTTAGAATAATAAAGTCATTTGGTTGATTATGGATAGATTGACAAAATTAATTCATTTAATATCTATACGGGATACTTTCTCAGTGAAATATTTGGGACACTTGTACATTCGAGAGATATTCTATCTGAATGGGGTGCCAATAAGTATAGCTGTAGACCGCAACTCATTTTTTACATCACGCTTCGGGCAAAGTTTGTAGAAGGATATTTTTTCATAGGTATTTCTGAGTATGGATTTCTAACCATAGAAAGATGGGCAGTCAGAATGTACTATAAAGGTTTTAGAGGACATGCTACATTTGTGCGTTCATGAATTTATAATGTCTTGGGAGAATCACCTTGAACTTGTGGAGTTTCATTTTAACAATACTTATTAGGAGACAATTTAGATGGAACCATATGGGCCTCTTTATGGTCGGTCGTGAAGATTACCATTATGCTTGATGGAGGAAGGTGATTCAAAGCTATTGGTAATGAGTCTCATGTAGGATACATTAGATAAGGTTTAGATGATTTGTAAATGTATCACTATGGATAATATTAGTTAGATTTTTTATAGTCATATATGTGAATAACCCCTTGAGTTTACATATGTGATCGTGTGTTCCTTCAAGTGTCACCTAGATTGCGTCATTATAGGATTCTAATATATGGAACCAAGGTTTTTTTGGACCGTTTGAGGATGTGGAGAGAATATTTTCAATGAAATATAGATTGGATATTCCATATAATTATAGTGAGATGCATGATATTTTTCATGTGTCATATCTTCTATGGTATCACCCTGACCATGATCATGTGATCTAGGTTTTGGATTTTTATATTGAGGTTGATGTATTTTTTGATGAGCACCTGATACATGTGTCGGATTGTCATGATAAGGTGTTGTAGGGAGATTTCATTCCAATAGTTCTATTATTGTGAAATCATGGGCCCATTCAGGAGGAAACATGGGAGATATAATTGGATATGTGGGCTTAGGGACCTGATCTTTTTACTGTGGAATCTTAGTGACGCTTGGGAGTATAGATCTAGGATGAGTTTTTATTAGGTGGAATGTTTGTAAGATCCTGATCTTTTATAGAGATGTCTTGAGATCATTTACGGGTATTATTTTTCCATTTTGGGTATACCTTGGGTGGGTGTTTGTTTCACGTTGTTTTGAGTGAAAATGATAATTTTGGAAGATGAGGAGTAGTGCACGGTTGGAGCATGGTTTTCCCAAACCTTATGCCTAGCCCTAAGAAACCATATGATCCCAAATAGATGGGATTCACATAGTTGGCACATAGTTTTTCAAACAATGTGACCTACTAGTAGTAATCATGTGACCCATATGATGAGGTTCAAGGTTAGGTGCACAGTTAGGGAAAACTGTGCAGCCCGTACAGAAAACTGTGAACATGAAAAATTAAACTGTGAAAAATTGCTAAAAAATTCTTAAACCCCTGTATTATATCCCAAAACACCTTAGATTGACCCTAAACCAATTAACCTGAATTATTAATCTCTCTGGTGAATTCCAAGTCCCTCTAGATTCCATTCTTGATGATTTTAGGACCCGATTAAAGGATCTGCCCCTCACATGGTAAGCGATCTCTTTTTTTGTGGTTTCCTGTCTCTCATATATCTCTTCTTAGATGAAGAGTAATGTTTTATTTTACATTATAAAGTATTAGATCTTGTTTATGATATATATAGCTCCATTTTATCTTGGATCTTGTTTTTGGTTCTAGATCTCATTCTTCATTGTCTAATCCAACATTCCGCTTCAATTTGGGATTTTTTGTTTGGTGAACATCCATCAATGGTCTTGAGGATGGTGATCTAAATTGAAAATTACATAGTCTTGTTTATAATTGTATGTAAGTAATTATGGAATAAAAATTTCCATTTTTGGAAATTCTATCTTGATTTAGATTAATTTAATTGATTACTTAATTAATGGAACGATGTGAATATGGAATTGATTTGATATTGGGAATATGATATTGGTGAAATAATAAGATTATTTATTTTATTGACAAATGCGAATTATGGAATTTATTCATTAATATAAACAAGGGATGTTCGAAATAACCTTAAATGGTTATTAGATTAAATGATTCAATTTTGATAAATGTTTTAATAGAGAATTTTTCATATTGTCCCATGTGATTAAAGGGTTGAACCACGTTTTTTTATATTTGAAATGTTATACCATGATGTGAAATGATAATAATAGGGTTAATGAGTATTTACCTTGTTAATTTTGATATATGTGAAAGGTTTGATTGATGTTATCAATGAATTATGGCACACATATTGATGTTTCAAATACCAAAGGGGTTCTAGACATGGATTTCTTTGCCCAAATTCATTTATGTGATAAATGTGTGTGGGACATGGACTGATGCTTCAAAATCAAACTTTTATTGATTGATATATAGGTTGTGGGACACATACTAATGCTTCATATACTCATGGGGCTCTAGCCATGTTTTTCTAGGACCAAAATGTTGGCATCGGAGTATGATTACATGGGTATGTAATTATGAAATTGAAATTAAATGTATAATGATATACTATATGATAATCAATTATGATTCACTATGTGGTATGGTTCAAACTTCGGCATAGGCTAATGCAAGTATTGATGGTTTGGGTTTCATCATGAATCTGGGTAATTTATGTGCTTAATTAAAGAATAATTAAATGTGATAACTATATAATTTTCCATACTTTATTATTTATACAATTGCATACACTATTATATGCTGGATATTAATTAAGATGATGATGGAGGTGGCCAACTGATTTTTACTCAATCCCAACTCAGGATACCTAATCGGTACCCAAATATACTTCCTGGTTACTATACAGGATAAGCACAAGATCCCATTGATAAATTGAAAAGTTGGGATGGGTATGAATGAGGGAATTGGACTTAGTGTCGGAACACCCTTGGGAGTATCATGGTGTATTTATTTTGATTTTTTTAAAACTTTACACATATATGGCATGAACTTTTTAGTATTTTATTTTGAGTATTGTTTTCTATTTTGGTTCACCATGTTATTCGGGTTGTTCTGGTTATTGTTTTATTCTGGATATTCTTTGTTACCATTATTTTTTTGTTTATGTATTTCCATAGTTGGGATGATTTGATAAAGAGGTTATTGTCTTCCCAATATATATATATATACATATATTATACCCTCTCTTCTAGTTGGTATCCTCTATCATAAAGGGAGGAATGCATAAGGTCAAGTGATCAACCGTCTTGGTGCACCAGGGTGTGGAACCTAGGTTGGGACATCACATAGAGATGTCATGCAATAATTATCATCATAGGGTAGAAATCATATTATAGTTGTATCTCTAACTTCATTCCCAAGTTCTAAGAGAAATGTTATCATCATATTTTTCTATCCATGATAGTTCTCACTAATGAAATTGGGAACGCACCTATTATTAAATGAATTCATGCTCTCTATCCTCAAAAGTCTATTGGTTATTTAAGAGGTGACCTTGGCTATGATGCCACTTGAAGAGCCCGAATTATTGGGATATCAATGAGTGGGGAAGGGGTGAATCTATGATCCATAATTATATTTAAAAATTATTTCTTTTCAATTATACCTCTATGGATGTATAAAACCTTGATCCCATATTCTTATGTCTGTCAACCTTACCTTGAATAATGTTGTAAATACAAAGGCATGGAACACAAGGTTTTACAAGGTTTGGTACAAAAACTTACTCCTGATCATGTTGGTTATCCCCCCCCCAAAATAAATTCTCTGTTATATCAAAAGGAGTCTGCATATTGTAATTGTTTATAACACCCACCCCCCCCCCCCATTATAAGCTGGTTATACTACCTAACTCTAATACACCTTCAGAAATTGGTTATATCCCCCAACTACACCTTTTTCTCCAATGATTGGTTATACCACCAAATCAAAAATCATCCAGCAACTGGTAATACACTAAATTTATAGCCTTCTTCATCAAATTGATTGATCCACTATATAAAGATTTTTTTATGAACCTCCTCCATGATATTTTTGAATCAAACTTGCTTACCTAAATTTGAAGTACCTTTTCCCAGAAGCTAGTATTTCTCAAATTTCTCTGATCACCTGATTTGATCAGTTGCCTTAGTGCAACTCTACTTGGGAATTTGTTCCTTCTGCTGAAGTCCTGGCCTGAATAATATGTGTGAAATAGATGTACATAAAATCACTCTCTCTTATATACAAGAATTTATTGAGATCAGGAATAATATTTCATTGTTTGAACACATTTTTTTCTTCATCTCCTTATTACACATGTTTATACAAAAAATAATATTATGTATGGGATATCAATAAAAAAATTATGAATAAATAAATTTATTATTGTTTAAATAATAATACCCAAATTATGTGGATCTTATATCACTCATTATTAATAAACTAATGTCCATGGGTATTATTATTTCATTCTAATTTTAAAATACATGTGAATTATGTTGGTATATAGTGCATCTCATTTCAATCAACCAAGAAGTATGGGTATTTTCTTCTTATTCTCATGTGGAAAGGTCACCCAAGGATTACAAATTTTTTTCATAAATGTAACTCAAATAATTAATGCATCATACATGGAGGTAGTGATAATTCATTGATCGCTTCTACATGAATGCATCTCATGCACCTTAAATAAACTTCTCATGAGTTCAGGTACACTATAAATTCATACAGTATGAAAAATAATAATACATATCATTCTAACTACCCTAAGGTTTTGGGTATTTTTGATTTAGATGGAATATTCAATTTTTGAGTATTTTTGGCTTCTCATCATATGACATATTGAAATTGAAAAGGATCGGGTATTTTAACCTCCCAGATGCACCATGTTATTCCCTTTCATGTCACTGCCACCTAATATAATTTGGTCTTCAGGTACGAAAGTATAACTATGTGAATTTACACTCATAGTTGATCTACCTAATGTGTTTATCACCTGTTAAAATTGTCTAAATGATAAATATCATCAAGTGATAATCATGTCCTGGGATCCTTCTTTTCATACATGGAAGTGCATGAATATCAAACATAACCTATGCTTAGATCTTTCTTGGATCATAGGACATAGAATTGGCCATATTGAATGTGGAAGAGGACTTAATTTGATTTTAGGATGCTTAGCCTATATTATTGGGGATCATAAATAGTGTAATGGATACTCTCCTAAGAATACTTGACATCAAAGGATTAAGAAAATGGATGGTAATCTTGGATAATCCATATCAAACAACTTTTATTATATGAATAACTTTTTATGTGGATTAATAGCACCCATTATGTTTATGTACCACATTCGTTTCTCATTATTCTAGGATGTAGTTTATTACTTTAGGTATTCCTTCATCTTAGATGAATCAAGTGACAGGGTCTGCTCTTGAACCCTCACTAGCACCAAACTGTGATGGCTCTTTCCACCATCATGCTTACCTCCACAATGGAGTGAACCCACATGGAGTGCATGGTAGACCCTTGAGTCCCCTAAGAGTGGTTGAGAGATATCCTTGGTGTATTAGGTAGTTAGATTTATGGGTTTAATTAATACACAATTATAAATAATACTTATAAGTATCTATTTATATAATTGATATCTTCCAGCTATTATCAAAATTTTCAAATTCTCTAAAAAAATCATATTGAAAAAAATATAAGTTTATATTTTTCCATGGACTTAAATAAAATCATCTTCAATAATGATTCATATTCTTAAATTCATAAAAATAAATTCATGATCCTCCACTAGTTTTATGAAATTTTCATACTCCTTAATACATATGATAAACATGTAATATCACTTCAACAATTAACAGAGATAACATAGAAAATTACTTGAGCATGAAATCCAATTCCATTATATTAATCCATAAAAACAATTTCAAGAATCAACACTTTATATTCACTCACATCTTGAATCGTTGATAAAAAATGTAATACTGGGCCACAACAAAATTAATTACTACAGCGAAGGTCAAAAAAGGTTATCGTGGGATTCATCTAAAATGATCAATATTAAAATAACCTAGACACTAGCTTAAACCTAATTGATTCTCTATATTTCAACATAAACCTTATAAACTTTTAATGTGACTCATTTTAGATCCATTTTTTCAAGAAAGTGACTTAATAATATTTCAGAACATCGAAAAATTAAAATTTTACCAATCACCTCAATTATTAAAGGGAACCTCATCCCCTATATTCCTTGAATCTCTTGATCCATTTACCAAAAAAAACCAAGAAAACCCTCACACCAATATCCATAAACATATTTTAGAGCCAATTGTATGCCCAAAATTCGAACCATGGGGTCCTTGATAATATATCCAAAGAATAATCTTTTAAGTAATGGTATTCGTCTACACCAAGATCTTTCTTTTTTCTTTCTTATTTTACCACCTTTAATTATGTATTAATAATTTCAATATAATAATACATGTATCAACATTATTTTCACTAAAATTTCCTCTATATGGAACTTAAATCAAGAAAATAATTTTTTTTAATGTAAAACCAATATTATTTCTCTTTGTATTAGATATTTATTTCTTCCATGTCCATATTTTTCAAAAATATTTACAAAAACCCTTTATAATAAGGACATTTTAAGATATTCATGAATTTTTAAAATGTTTGAAATGGAATATTTATTTTTTTACAAAAGTTCATTTTTAAATTTCTCTATAAAATTCAAAAGGTATGTTTTAGTTTAACAAATATATTGTTAATAGATTTTCCTATCGCCATAACAATTTTAAAATATTTAGTTTCTTTTATAGGTTTTTTATGGTTAATAAAAATAAAAAAAATTAATTGAAAACTTATTTTAATGTTTTGTTACATTTTATTTTATTCTCAAAAATACATGAATTTATTTCAAAAAAATATGTTTATGGTGAATTTATTATCATGTTTATCTCATATTTATTTTTAGTGATTAACTTTCTCTTGAATAATTCACATTATTATTATCACTGAAGATCATATTTATATTAAATATCAATATTATTTATTTCATGGATGTGATTATTTCCTAAAACATATACCATATCTAAATATGGTGTTTTAATTTTAAATTTTTCTGATTTACAGGGTAAATATTGATATTTTTATTCTTTATTCAATATAGACTTTTTTTATAATGGGTAAGGGAACCCCCTCCCACTATTGAATATAAGAAACATGTCTTATTATTATGGGTAGATGAATCTCATTACACTATCCTTAAGACTCTAGATCGTAAGTCCAACCACGTCCCATAATCTTGGGCCCACCTAAGATGGACCTCCCTATATGATGGTGTCACTCCCTGTCATACACCCATTCATTATAATCTGTCGTTGTCATCACTGTCGAAGGTCGTTCACCTCATCGTCTCTTGACCTCATCACATGGCATGTCACACCATCATTTGATTCCACTACCATATCCCTGAACTCAATAAACACACTCTTCCCATACCTCCACACTACCATCCCTCAACCACCCTTTCCTCATCAAGTGTCGACCACCATTATCCCTAAAAATGAGCTCGTCTATGATATCCACCACCCATCACTAGAGTCCACTTTCATCCATGAAACACCCCTCACACCAAATTACATTATTTTTATCATGATGACACTGACTTATCCCATACTCACAATGGGAATAAATCCTTCCCCCAAGTTGGGGATCTTTGGGGAGTAATTGGGAATTGAACCTAACTACATAGGATGCATGGGAGAGTCCCCAACCAACCAGGCAGGGTCTCATGTGAAATATATACAGACATTTATTAATAAGTAATATTTTTTATGAATTAAATTCATCATTAAATATATGATTAATGCATTGAAAATATTTTTATGTGTGGGAAAAAAATTATATATCCCCTCAATGAATCAACAGGTCTCCTGAGACAAATCAGTTAACCAAATTAAATGGGTTCTTAGTGTATACATACTTATCGATTAAACTATCTTGGAATAACGATTTGACATTATAGATATCATTATATCTAATTTAATGAAGTAAAAAATTATTAATTTAATTCATTTAGAATTTAATTTTTATTATTAATGATATTATTACATTGAAATAAATCATGGTTTAATTTCATGCTCAAGTTATTTATTAAATGGAAAGTTTTTTCTGTTATTTACCATTCCCTATTGATTATGCCTTATTTACTCTTGATAACTCCCACTATAAAAAAACCCTTACTAAGAATTTTTTTCTCACCATTATTTCAATTCCTTTAGCCAATATATGAATAAGTATATTCTTCTTAATATAATGGATGTAAGAGTGTCTCTTTTGTTATGTATTTTATATTTCCGCTATAATATAGTAATCATTTATGTATCGGGTTCTTTAAGGCTACTAAAATGATTAATCCATTGAAATTATATCCTTTGTATCTATGCCAATGTAATAAATTAAACATTGGATTTGGGTTACTAGATTTGTGTCATTACATAGAAGGAAAGAGGGAATGTTCCCTTTATAATTGATGGTAGGGGAACTCTTGGAATTAATAAAAGTATTAATTTGATATAAATTAATTGACATTGAAAAAATGGATCCATGTTGATATTATTTTAAAATATTATGTGTATGAGTCAAAATCCTCTCATTCAATAGAGTTTTAATAATTTTTTGTTATTTTTTACCCATATCTCTTAGTTTTAACCCCCCCCCCCCAAGTCTTTTCACAATTAAACAAATAAAAAAGTTTTCTACTCTTGATGGGTTATGAATGTTACCATAAAATGAAAACTTATTCATAAATATTCCATAGTTGATATTATAATCCATATCACATTTACATGGACGGAGATAGTATTTTTAGGAATTTTATATCATTAAATAAATAATTATATATTATAAAATGTCATTAGTTTCATTTTTGGAACTATTAATTTAATTTGAATTTAGAAACAATATGAAAGTAAATAAAATTGAAGCTAAACAAATAAAAAATCCATAATATGATATATTTATCAAAAAAAATCATTGAACATAATAATCAATCCAAATTTTGTTACTTTTAATATTTTTCAAACCATTTATTTTATTTTTATTTTAACTGAATTAATATTAGGTCAGTGTTTCTTAATAATTTAAAATAATTATTCAGTCACTAAACATTAAAAAAATTACCATGAAAAAAAATTTAATTCATATTTCAAATAAGCATTTAGTACTAAAATTTTCCCATTTTTATCCTTATGAATGAAATTTGATATATTTAAATCAAGAGAGAAATTTTTTGAATTTATTCTTTTCTAGAATTAATGTAAATTCCATAATAAAATAAATATGGAAAAAAGAGGACATATATTTATAAATTGGATGTAAATATCCAAAATAAATTCATATAATAGGATAAAGGAAAGTGTTAGAATAAATTTCCAGCCCTGTCACATTAGTTTTATCCTAAATTAAA